>JADRCH010000043.1:10722276-10738775 GCA_019843965.1 Rhynchomys soricoides | reverse complement strand
CCTTCCCCTCTCCCTCCCCCTCTCCATCTGTCTCCCTCCCTCCCTCCCCCCTCTATCTGTCTCTGTCTCTCTGTCCCTCCCTCCCTCCCTCTCTCTGTCCCTCCCTCCATCCCTCCTAGCTACTTTGCAATTTATTCAAGTTGATATTAAAGATTATCCATTACAGACTTTTCAATGAGGATCCTTTGGTTGAATGGCAATAGGCTCTAAATTTGCTCTATGTAGTCCCGCACATGCGAGGAGTCTGTCCTATCTGCCATTCTTGCAGTGGAGTTTAGATTTGGGGAAAGGTTAGAACCCCTGAACATAGAACTTTAGTTGTCACTCCATCAGCGTTGCACCAGCATTCCAGTTTACCTCAAATTATGCCCATTTCTTGTGCCTCAGCCTCATGGCTAAGCTTTGCTTCTTAATCTGTTGTTATCAATCTCTACTCCACTCAGAGATCCTATTTCCTCTTTTTGTGATAAATTTATTCCTGAAGTTTCTACTCTCATGCTTTTTCCTGGATGTCCTTCTGGCTGCCACTTTAACTGACTTATTCAAAAGTTAACACTGGTCTCAAAGCTGTAGTCTTGGCTTCAGGCTTATCTCCCGTGTGTGTTCCTGCTCCTAACCTCTCAACTTCTAGCTGCCTCTGCACATAGATTCTAGGGTGGCCATGTCAGCTTACACTGGGTGGTGTCTGTCTTTAGATGTGATCTCTGCTGGTTTTCTCTTCTCTGCTGCAAGAGCTGCTCACAGTTAGGACAGCCAGTGTCAACACTTGCTTTTCTGTCTCTACACAATAGCCACTATTTGTGGCTTATTAATTTGTTCCCCTGGAGTTTGTAAAGAGACACCAGAAGGATTTGTTCTGGAATAGAGCAAGGGAAGCCAAGTTTGTCATTTGTTCATTCCTGAGCCATGCTGCACAGAAGCAAGGCCATTTTGCTTGGGGAAGAGAGAGAGACCAACCAAATGACAGGCACAGACTCTGGGATTGTAGTAAGGAAGGTGTGTAGGGACAATCGGAAGAAGAGGCAGACTAACACAGAAGAAGAGGGACTCAGAATGACAGGTATGTGGATGAACCATTGTTGAGATGTATTTGCTGAGATCACATAAAGAATCAGCTCTATAGGTTCCAGAAAGCTCATAGTTGGCTAGGGTCGGGGAAACTGTACCATCGTGTTAGATAATCCCGTTGGGGAAAGTAGGGCAACATGATTGAATGAGAAGGTGTGGCGGTGGAATGGCAGACAATGGATTGTACTTCCCCATACAGGCAACTGTACCATGTGGCATTCTGGCAGGGTGGCAGGACTCCAAAATTTATAAATGCAGTTAAATAATAACAATTGTTTTATAGAACAGAAAAAGGTCTTAAAACATAGCTAAGTGCTGGTGACAGCCTCTAATCTTAAGGCTCGTGTTTTGTATTTTGAAACACATGATAGATGAGGCTAGTAAGGAATAAGATAGTCTTCTCCAGGACTCAATGGTTGATTCATCCAAGGGAAAGAACTTGATAGATCAGTGTTATATCTATCTATCTATCTATCTATCTATCTATCTATCTATCAATCATCTATTATCTCTTTTCCTATGACAATGTAGAAAAGTGGACATAAAGTACTCTATTCTCCATCAACCAAAGGGATAGAAAAATCTAAAGGTACTGTTTCTCTGACTTCTTGGTTAGTTCCTCTTCTACAAGTTCAGTGCAACGAATGTAGAAGGTTTGCTGGGTTGCACTGTTATCCTCGCTTAGCTACTAAACCTATATAGGATCAGAAGATTCCTGTCTCTTTCGATCTAATTGTCTTTATACATACAATGAGTTTGTAAACCTAGGGAACTTCAAAGTTCCTCACAAGTCTGACCCACATGGCTTCCTTTCAATACCGTTGGAAGTCCTCAGTTCAGGATCATCTTAGCCCTGATTTCCTTCTCCTGTTCTACCATATTCCTATTCATCCCCTAAGAATCTATACCCTGATCTTGAGTCCCCGTGGTCCAGGTTTAATATTCACACCAAGGTCTGGGGTCTGCCTTCTACTCCCTATCTTGATATCACCTCCAAATCTCTTTTACCATGAAAACTCAACTCCCCAGGTAGAGAGCTAAGGCAAGTAAATATCGAAACTGGGTAAATACTCTTCTACATATGAAGAAAATTAAATCGAAAGACTGAAAATCAGGAGACTAATAGAACTAAATGAAGTGACCAGCTATAAAACAAATACACACAAGTCAATGCTTTCCTTTAGATAACACATAGACAGTCTATATACACTTTTCTGTAGATATATAGACAGATGGCAGAATACCTTTTGTCAATGTTGTAACCTATTACATTTACATGGTGTTGATGGATTTATAATGGCATTCGGCCTTTATCACAACCTATAATTTGACACAAGAAACATAAGAAAAACCAGATATCATATAAAAAACCCTAGGAAAGCAAGCATGGGTCTATTCAATGACACCACTTACTCAAGTCCTCATCTCTGTTTAATTAAAATAGCTGAAGCATTTTCAGTATGAAAAGAGATCCAAAACCCAAATCAAGTTAGTAGGAGACAGTTTCTATGGTAACCTGCAAAGAAAAGAGCCGGCCCTTGAAGGAGTTATCAATGTTTTTTCATCTTCTCATGTATTACTCACCTCATGCTCTTTTAGCTGAGAATAGAAGAATAAATAAGTAGCAGTTATGAACTCATAGTGAGTTATGGCATTGGTGATGGGGGGAGCAGTTTATGTAGGGGGACAGACTACTAAGATTGAAACAATTGCTAGTCCATTTGTGGTGAGGACTCAAAATAGCTGGGTGAGGTTGAAGTTTGTGTGGGAAGATGAAAGCCATGAACTTGGAGTTTCTGCGGGATCTGTTCTTCTTGGAATCCCCTCTGCCCTGCCTGGAAACCATTCAACACACTGTTGGAGAAAAGAAAGAAAATTACACAGAATTGAAACCACAGGGTGGTTGTTGAGCAGTGGGAAAGCTTCATATCCTTAATCAGAGAACATTAGTGTTGATTATGGAGTTGACCCTTGAGGCATTTAGAAGTAAGATCAAGGGGATGCACTGAAAATGTTGGAAAATTAGTTATAGCTGACTACTCTTTTCATAACTAATTTTAATAAACAGTAGAAATATCATTCTAAATGAAAAGATTGCTCTATGGGGTCAAGAATCACTTGTTCTGTAAGGAGAATTTTATGATATGAGAAATGTGGTACAGTGGGCTTTTATGTGGCCCAGGGCAAAAGAGAGTTAGCAATTGCAATATGGGGTCTGTTTGGAGTAAGATGGACCTTGAGTAGGGCTAAGTGGAAAGCGTAGTGAAAAGTCTGACTATCTATCTATCTATCTATCTATCTATCTATCTATCTATCTATCTTCCTATTTATCTATCTATCTTAGAGATGATGCTCAATTGCCTGGGCCACAGCTCTGCGGGGAAGGAAGGAATTCTCACTCTTTCTGCCTCTACTTCCCAGGTGTTAGATTACAGGCACGTGCTGCCACATCCTGGTGAAAGAACTATATATATAAGGTGTCCCAGACTAAAGGAATCTACAGGAAGTGGGGAGATGGTGGCATGCATTGAGATAAGTGAGAAATGAGTACCATCTATAGGTCTTAAGGGTCCAGGTATAAAGGGCAGTATCTTTTTATTTCCTGACTTCCTAATACTTGAACACTCCAAGGGCTATCTAATCTCTATAGGTAGCAAATGACTTCTTTGCCAGAGTGCTTCTCTTTTAAAAAATAAATCAATCAGTTGAAGCTCATAGCCAGCCATCTCCTTTGATCAAACTTGTATACCAAGTTAATTGCCCCTTTGTTCCAAATCATTCTAGTGCTCTTTGTTCCAAATCATTCCAGTGTTCCTGTGATGGCTAATATTAATCGTCAACTTGATATGATGTAGACAAACCTTTAGGAGATGGCTGTGATGGAATTTATAGATGAGGTTAATAATGGTAGGAAGACTCATCTGAAATGTGGACTCCATGGACTGGGGAGGAAGGAGAATATACCTAAGGAAATGTAATGGTCAAAGTCTGTCTATAAATGTCAAGTTGGGCACAGAACTGCAACTTCCAAATCCAGCATTTTTTCTTCATCTTATTATTCATTATTATTCGATTTAAATTTGTCAAGTATTCAAGAAATTCATTATAACATTTTTTTAATATTCCATTTATGATCTTAGCTATCTATTCTACCTATTGCAAATTTACACAATAAATTTGATATTACTATTTTTTGGAAAAAGGGGAAAAGAAAGCTGAACACTAGCATTCGTCTCTCCCTGCTTCCTGACTACGGGGCAATGAGACCAGCTGCCCCTGCCCCTGCTCCTGCTGTCTGGCTTTCTTGCTATGGTGGATTGTATACTCAAATGTCAAGCTAAATCAAGCTCTGGCTTCTTTGAATTGCTTTAGTGAGGTATTCTCTTACAGTATTGAGAAAAATAACAAACTCATATACCAGTGAGCCCAGTACCATTTGCAGGCCAGAGTCTGTCCAACTTTTTCAGACCACCCCCTTCCTTGTACCTCCTTGCAAGGCCATCAATGCTTGTCTATATGGCTTTCTTTTCTTCCTCTGGACCAATGAGGCTCTTCCCCTGTAGTCCTCTTTGTGTGAAGACTCTATTGTTTTCAAGGATTGAGAGCATAGTTTTATCCTATGTGGCAATCTTTTATGTGCATAACTGCTTAAAACAATTCCTGGCATAACATTAGAGAAATTGGTAAGGACCCACTCACTAGTGTTTAGAATGCAGAAAGAGTAATAGCCGGAGGGAAGCTACAGATGGGGGGAGGGGCAGGGTACTGTTGCTGTTAAATGATGCATACCCTTGAGTGGGGATTGGACTCTATGATCTCCTGGAGTGGTCTTAGATACGGGTAACTGGAGGCAGTGGGGAGAAGGGGAGAAGAATCAGCTGATTCATACTGGAGCAGTAAGGTCCACAGGGCATAGAACAAGACAGGGGGTATTGAGAATAGTCCAGAGGCTACAGATGAGCCAATAAGCTGCTGCTGTTAGTCTTGAATTTCATCCATGTTGTATCCTGTCCCCACTATAATAGCTTTCAAAGGATTTTGATTATGGCTCAGATTTAGACATAGAAATGGGAAAGAAATAAACTCACTGTCTGGCAAGTGTGTCTAACCTTTGACATTGTGACATGATGTCATATGAGCCCCATTCATGGCTATACTGGGACACATAGGACCCACCGGTCACATGTTACTCATGCCTAGAAAACCAGCCCTAGAAGCCTGTAGACTTCCACTGAGGGGCTAAATGCCTTCTAGAATTATTACAGATTGGGGCTGGAAGGTGAAGGGCTAGATAGTGCGGTTGGTGAAATACTTTCTGGCAAACACAAGGACCTGAGTTTGAGTCTCAGAATCAATGAAAAAAGCTGACAGTGGTGGAACCTACCTGTAATTCCACCTCAGGAAGTAGAGACAGCCGTATCTCTGGAGATCATCGTCAGTCAGTGCAGCCTATTGGACATGAGAGGCCAGTGAGAATCCTGTTTCAAAAACCAGTATGATAGAACCCGAGGAAAGACACTTGAAGATGTCTTCTGGCTTCACATACACATGTAATATCCAACACGCATAAAAGTGCATGTGATATCCAACATGTATGTGCATGCACTGCCCACTTAACACTAACTAGTGCTTCCATCTCTAGTCTTCCATGCTCCCAATCTACATTTAATCATTCAGCCTTATCTTTCTGAAGCACAGGCTGTGTGGTCCTTTCTCCTTCATATAAAATCTGCTGCGACTCCCTGTTGCTTTCATGAGAAAGAGCCCTGAGGTTCTCTAAAGGGTCTGCATCTCATTTAAGCACCAGGTCCAGCTTGCCTTCTCTCCCTCCCTCCCTCTCTCCCTTCTGATCCCTTCCTCCTTCTCTCCTACTCTCTCACCCTCCTTCAGCCCTTCCTTCTGTCTCTCCTTCCCTTAGTGTTTTCCATTTCCATGCTTGCTGAGCTTCCTTTTGCTCCAGATGTACACTAAACTATTTTAAAAGTCATGTTTCTGAACTTTTCCACATGCGGTGCTTGACTTTCCTCCTATGTTCCCAACCTTGGCCTGCCAAACTCTCCTGTAACCCTGTTCCTGTCCCCACGACAGACACACCAATGCCTTCCCTCACCTTCCTTGGCCTGCCAAACTCTCCTGTAACCCTGTTCCTGTCCCCACGACAGACATACCAATGCCTTCCCTCACCTTCCTTCTGAACACTTTGATGAGGCACCTTGTAAGATGTACAGCTCAGGATTATTTAATTAATCATGCAACTATACAATTTGCATATGCTATAAGTGTTACTTTTAGTTTACCTTTTCATTCATTTCTTCCACAGTGGTTTTACTTCTCTATAAATTGTTGTGCTTTTATTCTTTTTTACAACAGTCTTAGGGACTGCAAGATCTCATCCAAACTCATATCTTTGAAATTTATTTTCTCTATACATACATCTATCTATCTATCTATCTATCTATCAACATGCTTATTATAAATTATATGAACTTTTTTGTGTGAGAATGTACTATGCTAACTATATATTTCTGGATAGTGGAGGCCCACTCGCCAGTTCTTCATTTCCACATATGACACACAATGTGATTCCAGAATGCTCCTACTTTGTTCTCCCTCTTTTTTGTCGCCAAAGTTAAAATCATGCTTTATTTCATATATAGCAATATAGTTTATGTATTATATAGCATTGAATGATTTACTTTGATTTTAAACAAAAGAAGTAAATATTTCAGGTTATAAAACCCCTCACTGACCCTGTGACTGTGCATTGCTGTGTCCACCAGTGTGGTGAATTGATAACTGATACTATAGATGCCCTTACATTTATCAGTGATTGTCAATATTTGTTTTGTCTTAGGCTTTCTGCTTGAGAAGATGAATGTTTCCAGTAGCAGGCAGGTAGAGGTGAGAGTCACAATGGGCAGGTGACTTGCTCTCCTCCTCTTCCTGTCTGTGGTGAACATCCTGTCTACTCCCTGGACTATAGCGATACTCATTGGTCCTGCTCTTGATGACCCAGGGCACTAGACAGCAGTGAGGCTCAGGGCCTCTCTTCAGATCTTATTTCTTCTACTTGTTCTCTATCTCTCTTCCACCCACGCCCAACTTATACAAGATTCCTGATGTATCTTTCACTTGATCACTGTCAAGTGAGCTCCTCAGGTTAAATTCCCCATTTCAGAGACTACCTGTGCCTGACATACCAGGACATACCTGCTAGTAACCTGGCATCCACTTTGATTTGTGACCGAGAGAGTCATGGCCTTCTGTGGATTCTTAGCCAGAAGAGCACTTGTATCTCGTAGGCCTGCAAAACATCTTCTCACTGTTAGTGTCATAAAATGCATTCAGTGCTCACAGTCAGGATTGTCCCCATGGCTGTCAACTTTCCTTCATCTAATGGTCACGCTTCTGATTTCGAGATCTTTGGACCTATATCGATGATTCTCAATCTTTACTACACATTAGCAACAACTAGTCCAGTTCCACTGCCAGAGATTTGAATGGTTTGGGTTAAACCTTTGGACACAGGGAGTTTTGGGAACTTCCTGTGGGGTCCAAATCAATAGCTACTGTCGCAGGCTACTTGTCTAAATCTTGATGCAGCTTTTCTTTCCTAAACTGATGCTACCCCCTTGTGTCTCCATCTCTCATACATTTGATTCATTTCACTTCCTATAATAAGTCAGTATTCCACAAGGAACTTTATTTTCTGAACAAAAAGACAGCATCCACATTTCAGAATTCTGTTTAGAGCCCAACCAAGTCTGTGCATGGCAGGGAGGAGTTAAAAGTATTCAGGTGTCCTTGTACTGAGACTACAATGTCTCTTCATAGTGGAGTACAGAAAAAGTCCCCCTTTCTTCTTGTTAGATTGGGATTCCCAATCCAGAGGTGGCAGTGAGCCAGAAAGTCAAGGAGACAAAGTAGTTTTGAAAATGTCAACATGAAAAATGAGAAAAGTACCTTTAGCAGTTGGAAACTTGTTCACATACCTAGTCTTCCTACCAAGCCAGTTTGAAGGCAGCCTGGAGAAACTGTGGATGAAAGGCCCCCATTTACCATCTAAAGGCATAGAATAAATAATGTAATTTCAGGGGTCTGGAGAAGCCGCAGAGCCCTGACACACAAAGAGAGGCTTTTATTCATTTTTCCCTTGGGAAAACTAATTACAGCAAACCGTTTCATCAAACTGTCCTGGAGAGAGGTTGTGTTTGGTGGCGCCCCTCTTGGAGAGAGGGAGTTTACTTAATAAAAGAAGATGACTTCAATTACACTATTTTAAGGGGACAGAAATCAATTGTTCGTGTGCTTTGTCATGAGGGCTGCTGTTATAATTGAATTTTAAGGAGAAAGCAAATATTACTGTTTTGGAATCAGTGTCTTGATATTCTAAGGCACCATGTTTACAATTGTGATACCTCTTTATCTTTTGTGTATTTAACACTAGGCTGTCATGCTAATATAAGTGACATATCTTTAATAGTCACAGTACTTCTGCAAAGTAGAAAATAGTATCTCTGATATTTGGGGAAATTACAAAATCGCACACTTGTGTAGTGTTAGAACTGAAAAGAATTCAGGACTAATTTACTCCTGCTTTCCCAAAGTGCCTTCCATTATAAACACACTTACACAGATACATCACAACATACTCACTACACCACACACAGAAACAAATCATAACACGCAACACCCGCGCGCACACACACACACACACACACACACACACACACACTACACTCACATTCTAACCTAAGACTTTTGACTTTCTTGAAGTATCCAGGTAACGTTCTTATGTTTTACTCTGTCTCACTGTATCTAATCTCTAACCATGCTGTCCTCTCTCTCTCTCTCTCTCTCTCTCTCTCTCTCTCTCTCTCTCTCGGTATGTCAACTTCTTCAGTCATGATCTATCCTCTTTATCTTTTATTGAGACAGGCTTTCTCATTGGCCTTTAACTCACTAAAAGAGCTATGTTAGCCTGTCACTCCAGGGATCTGTCTAGCTCCACTCTCCCCACCCAAGCACTGAAGTCATAAGCACATCATCGTACCATGCCTCATTGTGTTTTGTTTGCTTGTGGCTGGGTTGTGGGGATGATGGAGACTTGGGATGATGGAGTCTTGGGATGAAACTCAGCCAGGTCCTTATGCTTGCTAGGGCTACCAGACTACACCCTACCTTCCTCTACCATGTAGCTGTGAATAATGATCTTTCTAATTAGTCTTATAGTTAGGTAAAGTGATTCTCTTAGCTTATGTCTCATTTTGAAAGTTGTTTTAGAGATTCTAGTTTGTTTGCCTTTTTAAGAAGTCTACATGAATCTTTTGATTACTTCTGAAAAATTCTTACTGAGACTATAAAAGAACTAAATTAAGCTTGTGTATATAATCAGGAGAGATTTGAAAACTTTATTGTGCTGAGTCTGATCCTGTGAAAATAATGCATCCAGATTTTTGTTAAGTCCACTTAGAAGTACTGTTTATTTGTCATTGTCATTATCACTTTATTAAAGTATATTGAAGTATTTTGATTGGTAGTAAATAACATTCAATTTTTAAGTTTAATGTTTGTATTTTTTTGTCAATGAGTAGAAATACAATCGACTTTACTATGGTTTAAAAAAAAAAAGACACACAGAAACAGAGATTGAATTAGATAATGACTAAGATGAATAGAATGAAAACCATGTCCAGGGAAAAGTAAGAGGAAGACTCTAATGACCAGCATTTTTCTTCCTTTGGGGCCAGCTGGCTTGGGACGCTGATGGAAGGAGCCCTCTGTCTATTGGGTGCTAACTAGGTCTTACACTTGATGCTGCCCTTGGCATTCAAGGTGACTAATGAAACTCTAGCCAGAAGTGGACATGGGCACTTCACACTTTGTCACCATCATCAGTTTTTCTTGCTCCCTGTCACAGCACATCTGGATTGAAGTTAGCCTTCATGTCAGACACCTTGATTTCATTTCTCCATTGACTTCTGTCCTTCTGACAGGAGCATCTTCATTTAACACTGAGCTGTCGTTTCTGGGTCACTCACATGCTTACAAGTGTTCGCTGCCTCCTCTCATGTGCAGCTCCTCTGCTTTGCTGTCTTGTCTCATCCCTCCCATACAGTGTCCTCCTGTTTCCCACCCTTTTCCTGGACCAAAATCCCTTCCATTTCAGACACACCAATTTTCTCTTCTTATTTCTTCTTTATCTCTATCTTTCTCCCCAGTTTTCCCTCTCATTCTTCCTTTGTACTGAAAACTCTACAACAGTTTCAAGGCTCTTTGCTGCACAAAGGTTTCCTTGCTAGCCCATCCTTCCCTGAGCTTTACAGTTTTAGGGATGTGTTCCTGAGAATCTTGTCTTCCATCCTTCATCACTGGCATCATTTGTGTTCTGCTATCAATGGCATCTACCAGTAGATATTAAATAAACTTCCTGTGTTCAGACACTCAGGCTGAACGTGAACCAGATTACATAGAAGTGCACTGAAATTTGCACACTTCTTTCCTTCTTTTAATCTCAGAAAGGAAATGGCACAGGAAGACTACAGTAACTACATGTGTAATAATTTGATTCTGGCAGCTGCTGTCTGAGAAAGGGTTCTACTTCAAGGGTAGCCAACTAGTACAAAGAAAGACGGTAGAATATGGTAATGCATTTGTTCATTGGGTCAGTCATCCATGCTCCTTTGAATTTCAGATCATGAAGCCAATTGCCCTAGCACTGTTCTCTGAATAATTCATAATTTTCCCACTGATCTGAGATAACTTTTTATCATAACCTATCATCTGTTTTGTCCTGGAGTGATATTTTCTGGGTTAGCTCTTCAATAGTTTTCTGAATTCTTTTTAATATTTGTTAGAGAAACATTTCTTTAGTTCTATTTTTTTTATTTAAAAAATTATTAGCTGTATTCACCCATCATTTTTCTCCAAGGGGGGAAAATGAAAAATAAATACACTTGGGGAAGTGTGGTACAGCTATTATCTCTGTCTTGAAACATTCTTTCTGAGTGGGAGGCTTATAAGACTCAGAGAATTAATGAAACTAACAGGACTCAGAAGTTAGAAATGGAATGGAGACCATCTACATCACATGCAGTACCAATTGTGGAAAGAAGAGGACTCTCTGGTGGAGCAATCTGCAATGCAGGGGAAAAGGACTTCAGTGCAAAGGAGAAGAGGGCTCTCTGGTGGAGCTATCTTCAAGTTGGGCAGGGAACTTCAGAACTGCTGCATTCCTGAGTTGTCACGCATGCTGGGAGGGACATCTTGGGGATGTGGCTGCCTTGAGACATCCAGGTTCCTGTAACCCAGCCTTTCACCTGAGCTCCTATACAAAACCACAATGAACTCACTGGGTCATCCTGGTCCACTGGACTAGAATAATTCCTTTGGCTTGTAATCAGATCCCCATCTAGCATGAAGAAACCTTTACTTAGATCTCCCCAGGAAATATCAAACTATAGTAAGTTTCAAGATTACATCGGGATTTGATTGTACTTCTATTAATACTGAACATTTATGTAGAGAGAATTGGCACAGTCACTATTTATAATGATATTCAAAACCATTTTGCTTTGGTGTTTATTGAAAATTTCTTTTATACTTCCTGGAAGATAGCAAAATATGGATAATAGAATCTGCAGTATAGGGATTTTTTGAGAATTCCATAAGACACCCCTTCAGAGCACCTAATATATTCTGCACATATTAAACAATCAGTAGGGACCAGCCAGTGTGAGCATTTATGTTGAGAAGGATAAAAAATCATGGCCATAACTTGTTGGGGCTTCGAGGGGGCTCACAAATTAGGAACATTTATTTTTCCAGTTACGAAGTCTGAAAATCCAGGACCAGATTGCTAGCATTTTCAGTTAGCCACTGTGTGTGGGCTTCTGCTTTAATGTAGACTGCTAGCTCATTGTCCCGCACATGTTGGAAAAAAAGCAAGCCAGCTCTCTTTGTTCCATAAGAACATTGTAGTGGTTAGTTGTAAATATCCACTTGTAATGACTTAGAATCTCCTGGGAAGAGAGCCTCCATGAAGGGTTAGCTATGTCTGCTTGGGCTGTAGGCACATCTGTGGTGAGATTGTCATGGTTGCCTTAACTGATGCAGGAAGGCCCACTCTAAATGTGGGCAGTACCCTCTGATAGCAGATTGGATAAAAGGGAGTGGAAAGAGGAACACTCTTTTTGCCTGCTTGCCTTCAACCTGCTGGCAAATTTCTACATCCTGTTGTTGACAGTGCTGATTCCCTCACTGGTACTAAAACCACCTTCTACAGGCTTCCTGTGTGGACTGAAGGCCAGCAGCTCTACAGGAATCCTCTGCATCTTTGACACCAGATTGGGTCTGCTCAGGCATCCAGGGTCCTGGACTGAGCAACTTCTGGGTTTTTGGCCTCTATGGTGTGAGGCAGCCATTGTTAGTTTTCTCGGACCATATTATGGAAGCCAATCTAACAACTCTTCCTTTAGTATGTACTCACTCTGTTATATTCCTCCGGAGAACCTTCATATGGACCCTAATTCTGGTACAGGCTCCTCTCCTATATCAATCTCCTGACCCAATTTCCTCTCAAAGGCTCCACATCTTAATACCCATGGAATCAAGGCTTAGGGGTTTAAATAGACATTTGGGAGTCCATAATATACCCACCTCATTACTGTGAACCACCCCCTTCTGAGATAAGGAGTGGAGAAGTGAATGATAAGGTTCCCCCCCCCCGAAATTTCTGCAAGTATTATGTTTATTTTCTCTGCAAGTCAATCTGAGGCCTTTTTTGCATGAAATAAGTATTAAGAATTCCTAGTATGGGTCACCTGGAAGGAAATTAAACAGACTCCTGTATGATTCACATATCATTCTCAGTGACTGTGTCTCTCATCAAGGTGGGAGACTTAATGTTTCTGTTTGTTCAGTTTTTTAGAGACAGGGTCTTATGTAGCCCAGGCTTGTCTCAAATTCACTAGGTAGCTGAAGATGACCTTGAACTCCTGATCCTCCTGCTTCCATTTCCCAAGCTTTGGGATTACAGGTGTGCATCACCACACCAGGCTGAGATTCATCAATTCTTAATGAAATTTCAAATATTTGTTTTCTCTTTATTGTCTTTAATTTGATGTCATAAATCTCTGCTTAGATTGAGAGATACTTTGCCTTCAAAGAACCAGTCACTTCGTCTCTTTCTTCAGGGTAATTTTCTCCACTCTGGGCCTTAGATTATTTTCATATGCATCCTTACTTTTCCTCTTTTGGTTTGTGTACAATTTTGTTTTTGTCCTTCATATAATTTGAACTTAAAAACACAATTTAATTTATTTTCCTTGCTTTTGGCTTACTAATGAAGTCATTTATGTTTATGATATTGTCTCCAAGCTTAACTTTTACTATGGGCCTTATTGAAATTGATGTATACTATTTCTCATCTAATAATGTATAATTTCAGTGTGCGTTTCTTCACTGGCTCAAGAGTTATTACTTAAGACAGTAAAAGTCATTGTTTTATTATGGCATTTTACTTTTTAATAGCCACGTGGTCATTTATTTTTGCTTTTATTCTATTGAATGATAGAGACAACAGCATGTGCATTTCTGAGTAGGAGAGTTTATTGACTAAATATCAGATATATGTTTTGTAAATTCTCCACAACGTTTTCAACAAAGCATTTATTTTTCTCAAAGGCATTTGCAATTGTTCCCTTTCCTATACTACTCAAATCCAATTTATTACCAAATTCTATCAAATGTCAGGAAAAAATATCTTTTCAATATGTTTCAAAAACTATGACTCTTGCCTCCCTCAGCCACGTCCTTTCCCAGGCTCACTCTTACTCTTGCTCTTTTGCAATCAATTGGTGCCTGTCACCCACATGATTTAAGGAAGTGAGGTAGCTCGAGACCCTTCTCCAAGTCACGGGATGCTTTCCAATTATTTGTACTCCTAGGGCAGAAACAATGCCAGGGTGCACTGTAAGGGTTGAGAGTCAACCTCCCCCCACTCCACCATGTGACCACACCTCCTTTCCCAATTGCTTACTGTGATTTAGTTACATAACCCTCTTTCTGAGGAGAGCCAAAGTACCAGATCTAAAAAGAGTCTGCCATCTAAAAAATGCCTCCCATGCCATTGTCTCTTCCATGTGCTTTCCCATTGTAAACCTTAATGCACTTCATAATTGAATATGCATTTGTTATGAGTTGTTCAAAGACTATTTGTCTACCAAGCCACAGTCTCAACAAATGTATAACCTTTATTTATGAGCTGCAGAAAAACCATGGCTTAGCACACTTTCAAAGGACCATAATCTCTCAAAAATGTGTTAAAAGAGTGACTTTGGCAGAACACAGAGTATGAAATGTATCCCAATATTAAACCTTATTAGTTTTAGTGTTCACAATACACATGCTTACGTGTTTGTTCTTCTTCATTGGCCAAGCGTGGAGCAACAAGTATTATTGTTTCCACCACAATTAAGTTTTTGTCAATTTCTCAGATTCCTGTCATATTTGGCTCTATGAATGCTAATGCAATGTTGGTTGTTCATAGCATAAACGGGTCTTTTTGACCATTGCAATTTGCTGTGATTTGGGACTCTTTTTCTTTTAACAAGTAGAATCCAATGTGAACTTGTTGCAGTGGACTGTGAAGAAAGGAGCATAAAAGATTGCAGGAATATTTATAGAACTCAAGAACAGGAAAACAGTAAGGCTGTGTGTGTGTGTGTGTGTGTGTGTGTGTGTGTGTGTGTGTGCATGCACGTGCTCTCAGTTTTGATTGATTTTAAGTCTATGCAGGCCTAGAGCTTGCTTATAAACAATATATGTATATTGACCTTCATGTTTTTAGTGATCAAAATGGTTAGAGTCTTTTCACATCATAAACTGAAATCTGATGAATATGACTATCTTGAGGTAGAGTTGATGTTCCTATTCTGTCTTGGTTGAGCCTTGTGAAGCAGCATTTTGGTGGGCTAACCCTCTGTCCCCTAGACTTCTGTCTGGCCAGAGTTCTAAAAGCCACTGAGCCAAGGGCAAAAACTATTACAGTGTTATTTTTCCTACTGTTTCTGGATACTATGGTTGGCTTTTGGCAAGATTTTGGCATTGCCAGTGTTGTTGAACCATGACAGAAGCCACAGTACTGAGATCTTGTCATCAAACAACATGACAGAGTGGAGTGTGATAGAAACATAAGGAAGAAAATCAGTCTGAAGAAATACAGGAGTGTGTCAGGCTGAGTGGCAGATAAGCTCTCAGCTACCACGCCACTTGGGCACTTAAAAAAGGTCACTGAAACACTATTAACCATTAAAACAATGATGTTGAAAATCTCTGGGCTACAGTATGCTAACACACTTTTCAGAAAGACAGCCTAACTTGTTGATGGATCTTCAATGGGATCAAAGTGTTGAGATGTTTTGGAAGGGCTGTAGCTGCTTGGTGAGGTCAGGAGATCTGATCAACTCTAACTAATATGTAGTAAAATGACCAGTCCTTTCTCCAACAGAGAAAGGGACATCAGAGTTTGGACAGAGAATGAAGAGAAGTAATTTGTCCAACATCTAATTGGGTTTTGTGACATCAACAACCAATTGCTACATATCCCTAGAATGATATATGTTGGGCCTTTTAAATGGAAAAGCCAATCATCTGTGTGAGGACGAACTATTTACAGAACAAACAAACAAACAATGCTGTAAAATGGTTTGCTCCCTGAAGTGCCCAGTAGTCTGTCTGTAGTTGATTCCAGATACAATCAAGTTGAGAATGAAGACTAACTGTCTCATTTACCTTGTAACCATTGCTGTTGCTTCAAGTTAATTCTGTAATCTGTTATTTTCTAACAGTGTAAACTGACCACACTAGAGACAGAATTATACATAGTTTAACAAATCTTTCATTTAATTGGGTGCAGCTAGAGAAAAAAAAATCATCCCAAGTGAAGTAACCAGACCCCAAACTACAAAAATTGTATGTATCCTCTTATGTGTGGATGTTAGCTGTACTGGCTGGTTTTGTGTCAATTTGACACAAGCTGGAGTTATCACAGAGAAAGGAGCTTCAGTTGAGAAAATGCCTCCATGAGATCGAGCAGTAAGGCATTTTCTCAATTAGTGATCAAGGGGGAGGGCCCCTTGTGGGTGGTGCCATCCCTGGGCTGGTAGTCTTGGGCTCTATAAGAAAGCCAGCTGAGCAATCCAGGAGAAGCAAGCCAGTAAGAAACATCCCTCCATGACCTCTGCATCAGCTCCTGCTTCCTGACCTGCTTGTGTTCTAGTCCTGACTTCCTTTAGTGATGACCAGCAATGTGGAAGAGTAAGCTGAATAAACCCTTTCCTCCCCAACTTGCTTCTTGGTCATGATGTTTGTGCAGGAATAGAAACCCTGACTAAGACATTAGCCTTTAAGCCTTTGGTAGACATGCTGCA
>JADRCH010000043.1:10698287-10722266 GCA_019843965.1 Rhynchomys soricoides | reverse complement strand
CTAGATCTGCCTCATCTCTCCCCTTCACATCACGGTGACTTCAGATGAGTCCCACCACAATGGCTTTCAGTGTTCTTTCTTGGTATTCAAACTCAGGTCTTCATGCTAGCTAGGCAAACATTTTAACAGCCGGAGGCATTTTCCCAACCATGAACCCCTTTGACTGAGGTTCATAATTTATCAAGAACAGGTTTTGAATAGAGAGTTAGAAAGGATGTAAGAGTCTTAAGCCAGAATTTAAACAATAGTAAATGGAAAAAGATTAAGTGAAGACTTAGGGGGTCTCATTTATCTTATTGTGAGGACCTTGAACTTCTGAAGGATAGCAGATAAGTCCTTTGCACCTGAGAATGGTAATCACGGAAAAACAGCAGTGCCACTCTTGGTTCTAGTTAAAGCTCCCACCTGGATGTATTAGGGCCTCTGAACTGGGGTCATAGAGACTCAGCTAGACACCCATCCCAGGCCCCCCACAAAGTGTTTCTATGGCCTTTGCACAAAAGTGTATTTTGTGTGAGTCTTTGATCTAGAATTTTATGTTTGCTAAATCATCCCATGCAAATAAGAAATGAGAATTGGAAACTACTACATTATTCTAATGTGCTATCTGTGTACATTTAGCCTTCTTTTTATTTATCATAATTTGAAAAGAAATATTATTACTTGCCAGTGGATAGAGTCCACAATATATTATCTCCAGTGCTGTTATTCCCAACATCTGCATGTGTAATTATAAAGATGAAACACATTGGTTATAGTTCTTCATATATGGGATGGATGGAAGGAGAAGAATTATGTTTGGAGCCCGTGAGATGATGTTTGCTAATGGTTTAGAAAATAAAATAGGATTAGAAATGAAAATAAGCTATAAACTTTGTTCTAGTCTTTGGCTTATTAAATTATCACAAGAAAATATGTGCCAAGTAAGTGGTTTTATGGTTTTCTGAACTCACAGAAAGTTAAAATTGAACTTACATACAAGTAAAAACCTTCATGGTGTTCACATACCTAGGCACACATACACTTTCAATAAGTGCTATATACTGCCATAGCTTTAGATTTATAGAGGAATGCAAAAGAATATACAGAAAATAAAAGCATGTTTCCAAGGTCACAGAGAATGTCTGCTGACCTTCAGTCTTTCCATTCATCATACTACTAGTCTGCTTATCCCATTAGATTTGTGACAAGTGGACAAAAAACTAAGGGGAGAGAAAGGGAGGAGGAAGAAGGAAGAAGGGAAGACAAGGGGAGGGGAGGACAAAGGGAGGGGAGGGAAGGGGAGAGGAGGGGAGGGGAAGGAAGGGGAGAGGAGGGGAGGAGAGGGGAGGGAGGGGAGGGGAGGGGAAGGAAGAGGAGGGGAGGGGAGGGGAGGGAAGGAAGAAGCATGGGATGCTGACCTTTCAAGGACCCAGTTAAATTCTACTGTCATCTTCCAGTAAAATGGCTTCTAAGGTAAAATGAAACCCAGGAGTTTTTCTGGGCCAGGCCTGAGGTTATTCAGCGATGTATCAGATATATCTGATTTCTATCTCTATATATCTGTACATATGTAAGTAGATGCAGTGAATACAGTTCAGAGGATTAGATTCTGGTAGACACTGATAGACCATAGGTCACCTCTGCCATGTGTTCTAAGGAATATGCTGAGGACCAGCAGAGCTACCATTCTCAGACAGCTGGTTGCTTTTCTTCTTTCTTTCTTCCTTCCTTCCTTCCTTCCTTCCTTCCTTCCTTTCTTTCTTTCTTTCTTTCTTTCTTTCTTTCTTTCTTTCTTTCTTTCTTTCTGGAAAAGGCTTTTGCTGTCACAAGACTGAAGCTCCTTCTCACCAATGTTCCTTCAGAACACCCAGGGACATATCCTTGGCATATTTTCATATATCTCACCTCCATTTAAGTATTTGAGTTACCATAGACTGGAACCTCACCGAACTGTCATCAAAGAGGCTTCATCCAGCAGCTAGTGGGATCAGATGCTGAGACCCACAGCCAATCATTAGATGGAGCTCAGAGAATTCTGCAGGTAGAATAAGGATGGGGATAAGGACAGTAGGAGCCAAAAGTTCAAGGACATGAGGAGAATATGGCCCACAGAATCAAATAATCAGGGATCATAAGGGCTCACAGAGACTGATGTGACAATCATGGAGCCTGCATGGGTTTGAGCTAGGTCCTCTGCATATATGTCATGGTTGTATAGCTTGGGACTCCTAATAGGGCAGTGGTGTTGTCTCTGCCTCTTTTGCCTGTTCTTGGGATCATTTTTTCCTCCTGCTGAGTTGCCTCTTCCAGCCTTGATGTAAGCATATGTGCCTAGTCTTATTGTAACTTGTTATACAGAGTTCGGAGTTCGGTTGATATCCTTGGGAGGCCTGCTCTTTTCTGAAGGGAAATGAAGGAGAAGTGGATCTGGAGGACAGGGGATATGGGGGCAGAGATTGAAAGGAGAACAGAGAGGGGAAACTGAAGTTGGGATGTAATATATGAGAGAGAGAGAGAGAGAGAGAGAGAGAGAGAGAGAGAGAGAGAGAGAAGGATCCTGGGTCACTTGTCTGCTCTTCACCACACACCATGTGTTACAACAACAGAAGTTCCAACAGATAAAGTTCTGTTAAATGATTTTCTTGAGTCCTATCAAGTTTTCCTCAACTCTCTAATTTCCCTCTAATGTACCTTGCGTATTCCTGTGTTTCCATACTGCCCTCTTCTGAGAGCCCTAGCCAGTGTTAGACAAAGTGTCGGACCCCTATACGTAGCAGGATTTAGAAAGTTTTAGTATTTACTTAAGTCTTCTTAAGGACATCCAATCCCGAGAAAAGCCCCCTTGGTTCAAGGCCAATGGTCCTTCAAAGTTCATTTGACAGTATCTATTAAATGCCTTAGTCTCTTGTACATAGACTAAGGCAACAATATAGGAAAAGGGAACACAGCTAGAGAGATGGTGTGGGGATTCAAAGCACATACTACTTTTTCAGAGAATCCTAGTTTAGTTCCAAGCATCTATGTTAGGAAGCTCACAGCTTTTCCTGACAATAGCTCCTTCTGAATTCTGTGGGCACTTGCATTCGTGTCAAGTGCACACACCTTGCTACACGCACATACACATAATTAAAAATAAAATGGATCTTTTCAAAATTAGAAAGAGTGGTATAACTTTAATTTTTTATTTTTTTGTGAACTTCATCCATGAGTACTCCCTCTACATCATTCTCATTCCTTCTTCCTAGAACCAAGTCTTCCTGCATCTCCTCCATCTCACATTCATCTTTTATTATTATGGAACCCCCACAACTTATTGAGTTTATTATGCATTACTTATACGTACATGTGTCCAGGACTGACTACTTGGGATTGGACAAGCAATGTAGGTGCTCACCCCTGGAGGAAACTGATTCTCTGTCTTTGAGCAGTCATTGACCTGTAGCTCTTCATCTAGGGCTGATGGCATCTGGCATTTTCCTCCTCCACACTGGCATGACAACTGGTGTTGCCATGCTCATCTTGTTCACTAGGCAACCATCTTGTTGGTATCTCACACGGGGCATTATTTAGCATCAGGCATTCTTGTCCTCTGGATCTTACAAATGTCACTGCCCCCCCCCCCCCCCTGATTTTCCCTCAGACTTAGGTGTGGGCATCGCACTGTAGATGTATTGATTGGAGTTAGTACCACAAAGTCACTTATTGTCTGAATTTTGACCGGTTGTGTATCTTGGTAGTAGTCTACATGTGTTCTAAAAGAGTGCTTCTTTGATGGGGAATGATAGTTATGCTGATAGTTATGTGAGTATAAGAGGGAAAGGGGTGAGCAAATAACACTAATGAAGTTTCCAAAAAGCCATAGGAAAATATATTATTTTATAAGATTACTTAATCCTGTGAAGGCTTGATTCCAGAGTAGGGGAATGCTAGGGGTGTGATGGGAGTGAGTGGAGGAGCACCCTCTAGAAGCAGGGGCAAGGGGTTTGTGGAGGGGAAACTGGGAAGGGAGATAACATTTGAAATATAAACAATAAAATAACCAATAAAAATATGTGTAGTATGTATGTCTATGTGTGCATATACATCTGGGGCTCTCAGCCCTGGGTAAAGAGCTACAGGTCAATGACTGCTCAAAGACAGAGAATCAGTTTCCTCTGGGGATGAGTACCTACATGTCCAATCCCAAGTAGTCAGTCCTGGACACGTACTTATATGTGTACATGTATAGAAACCCACAATTGGTCAAGGTACAGAGAGAATAAGTGTTTGTGGAAAACTCATTGGAAGAAGGGACAGAAGGATTGTATGGAAAGAGGAAGTGAATGACTGAAGTAAAGCAGTATTTTGTGGACATGGCAAAACTGCAGTACTCATGAACTCAAAGCAACTTTGGCTGGCTACTCAGAACTGATACAAGACAAAGCCAATCAACATTCTCGAAGGAGCTCTCACTTCTGGTTGAGGAGCTGTTGATAGCTGATGGCTCCTATGTGAAAGACAGTCAATTTTCTTTGAGTGCATGGCTACTGATAGTTTGACCATACTCCAGTAGATGACTCTACACTCAGGAGTACAAGAGCAGTGCAAATTGCTTGACTGTATTTTTCTTTTTCTTTTTCTTTTTTTTAAAAAAAAGAGATCAAGAAGTTGGTAGGAAGTGATCAGGTTGGGGTTGGATCTGGAAGGAGTTAGGAGGAAGAGTCAGGGGTGAATATAATCAAAATCGATTGTATATATATATATGAAATTCTCAAATAATTACTAAACAAAATTATACTGATTAACCTTTGTCAAACTTTTATACAAGAGAAACATTTAAAAAAACAACAACGAATATCGTTTAAAAATATTTTTAAGCTATTGAGCAAGCTATGTGGATATGAGCAAAACCAAGTGTCCAGGTTTTTGTACACACCTAGCTGGTAGCATCCAATTTTAACTCCAATTTCTTGCAGAAAAAAGAGTAGGAAGTGAGGACATAGAGGGTAGCTATGAACTCCCAGTGCAGATGTAGCAATAAGAACACGAGCCACTCCAAGGAGAAGACTTTACTTACAAGGTCAGGCAGCTAGTGAGCATCACCTTCTGAGGGACACAGTGAACTCTGGCCTGCTTCTCTGCCAGAGTGGCATGAGATGACACAACCTACATGGGGAAGAGGGACACTACATTCTGAGTATGGCTGTCACACCACAGCTGTTCCTGCCATCTGTTCTTCTGTTGATTCATATTGTTTGCCATTTCCCTTGTGCCTTTTTTTGGTAGGCTGCTGTCCAGTGCTCATTTTTAAGTGACTTCTCAGAGACCAGGGGATTGAAAGTCATAACAATGTGATTTCAATTCTATTTTACCTGGAGGGTTTCAGTTTCTGAAAAAGAAATCTGAGCAATACATCAACAGCCCATGTGGGCCTCTGAAAGTTCAATCCAAGAAGTTAATCAAGTTTTTTTGTGTTCTTTTGGTTTGATATCTGACTTAAGTTACATGGAGATGTTAGAGGGGGTGTGTTTGGCTTAAATATAGACTGATGGATAGAGATATAGTATACTTGATACAGACTTCAAGTCACAGCTAGCAATTGGCTATTTGCTGTCAAATCAGTCTATGCCACATTTCGTGCCCCTGTTGGTTTCAGACTAATGATTTATTTAATTGAAGTGTTCTGTCTTTGTCTTGACCTTGCCTTTCTCAGGTCAAAAGAGATTTTAAAATTAGAGACATTTATTCATTCATGTGTTTAAAAGCTTATTCCTACTCCAAGCTAACACTACTTTGGCCTGGAGCTACCATGAAGAACAAAAAGTATCCTTCTGTAAGTGACTAGACAGTCTCTCATAGGATTTTTCTTATTTCCTGGAATAAACAAACACGTTTATTCATTGTCTCATCGGCAGAGAAAGCACAAAGACTTGCTGGAACAAAATCATGAAGAAGCAGAGGAAAGGATGAGACGAACTTAGAGGAACCATGGAGTCTTACAACATAAGACTCTAACAGAACCGAGAGCGTCTGTGACAGGGGACAGTGCCTGGAGAGTTCATATGGAAGGTGTTTTGAAATGTTACCACCACAGCTCATTTTTGTTGCCTCATTTCTTCCTGTGAAAAACATTATTTTCTGTGTCCAACCCAACTGCAAGAAGGACCTCCTGACAAGCAAGATCCCTTTCTCCTGTGTGCTAACAGCAACACTTGCAAATGACGTCTGCTCATGTTTACTGTGTTTTGCATGCACACTGCTCTCTTTAAATCTTAATTATTACAAAAAACCTGAGAGACTACAGTTTTGTTCGTCTTATTTAATGGGTGAGGGTATTTAAATTCAGAGAATTGGGAACATTATGAAAAATTACTTAGGAAAGCAGTAAGGGGCATTTTTGTTCCGGGCTGGTCTGACTCACAAGACATGTACTAAAGAGCAGATTGCCTGAAGTATTCTGAAGAGCAGCTCTGGGTATCATGGATAGCATTTACAGAGTATTTCTTTTTCTCTCTTCACATTAATCTTCTAGATTATATGTCAGGGTTCCCTTGTAGTGCTGTGTGGAAGCACATAGCTAACTCAGCCCATGACTTCATTGTAGGAAACAGTTGGCATGCCTTGTGCAACTTCTCCAAACAAATGTCTGTTCACCCCATTCGGGCATCCTATTTAATGTTTGAGAGCTAGGAAATAATTCCACTAAAAAGCAACTTGTGAAGGTTACTTACAGGAGCATGAGTGGTTACTTACAGGTGACTCATGGGCAACTGCATCACTGAAAATCCCGCTTCAGCCTGGGGGTTGTCTACAAATATTGCACTGCTGGAGTCTCTGCCCAACCAGCAGGCAGCTCTACAAGTTGGGAGGCTTCTCTTCCAGGCCATAGCTTCTCTAGCTGTGGGGAGGAACCTTGAAGTTTTTTCACATTTCCCTCCATGAGAATTGTCCAGTTTGGAGGAAATTGTTACACAAAAAGTTGAGATCTAGTTGATTTCTTCCACATTGTTAACATTCAAGATGGTGGCAACTTCTTTAGCCTGTGCTCTGAGAGAATGCAAAGGACAGAATTATTGATGGCCCTGGAGGGTTAGGCAACATAAGCAAGAAACAAATGGCTTTTATTTTTAATCCATCAAAATTTTAGGAGTTATTGCTACTGCACAGGTCAGGGTACCTGGCCATGGATTCTAAGCTGTGTTCCTTCCGGATAGAAGATTTATACAGATGGTTATCTTTCTCATATGTTCTCTCCACACACTGGTATCATAACTGAAATTAGCGCAGGGTTCGCTGAGGGGACACTAGTAAGCCTTGCTTGAGACTAGGAATAGGTGATTTGAAAATGACCATGTCACAAAGAGAGCTTTCGACAAATGTTGAATTGGTAAAGCATTTTTTCCCCAAATACTGCTGTAAAAACTCAATAGTAGTTATGAAAAACATGTCTTTGGTTGGATTGAGACTGAGATCAGACAATTCTATTTCAGTGTGATCTTTGAATCCCAAAATTACCATCCCTAGGAAGGCTGTTGTTAAATGCCCAAGTCTGAGACTGTTCATGAGCAGAATTCAAAAATTGTTACATCTAAGATCTCTAAGGCAACTTGTATAGATACTGAGGCCTGGATTCCATCCCCAGATACACTGTTAGAAGTACAGGGAGACTCTTCAAAGAACAGAAGCTGTAATCTCACCTGCTCCCCTCCTTTCCTAGCTCTCACCCTAAGTTCAACCCAGAGGTCCTTGGATGAGTCTGGTTGGACAGGTCTTTGTCTCATGGTTTTCATGATAAGAATTTCTTGAGGGATACCAAGGAGGCAAGGCTGGGGGTGCTGGGTAGAAAAGAGAGGGCAGAAAGGACAGCCAACTCCACTCGTTTGCTGTGCAGTGAAGCCTACTGAGTCGATTGCTCGGGCCTTGGTAGAGCATTTTATCTTCACACTGTCAGAAACATAGGAGCACAGCCCATGCATTTTAAGCAGTGCTTTACATCAAACAACAAGTCGTTTATTGCTTCGAAGGAAGAGGAAGCTGTTTAATTTACTCATATTTCCCCTTCATTTTACACTAAGACAAAGACAAAACAGACCTGAAGTTTGAAAGACCATCCAAAATACAGTATTCTGCCAGCCAGACTGGTACAGGTATATTTATTTCCTGGGCAATGCCGAAACTCCACTTTAAGGTGACATTGCTTCAGGGACAGAGCTCCAACACACCCTTGTCTGTTCAGTGTGAAAACATTGTTCCTATCACTGAGGTCTTTATTTAGAAGACCCTTTATTTATTTAGGGAGTCTTTAGCCCAGAACACCACTGTTCTTGAAGTTTTCCATCCCTAGTTATTTATTCACTTAAGTCTCTCTGTCTCTGTCTCTCTGTCTCTGTCTCTCTCTTTCTCCCTTCTTCTCTCCTTCCTCCTTCTCATCTATTTCCTCTCTCTCTTTCACACTCACAGATAGGTCAGGTGGTCAATAGAATGCTGTTTAAACCCTCAGATCATTTTTTTCCCCTTTAGGAATTCATGCCCTAATAAAAAAATAACCAGAACCTTACAACTACATGCGCCCATCTGTGAGTTTAAAATGATAGCACCGGCTGGCCAGGAGGCGTTGCAGAGGGAGGAGCCCTGGGCAGGTCTGGAGCCCTCATTGTAAGCAGGTGACACTTGCTTGTGAGGTTCAGCAAGATGCCTGCCCTCGACCCAGACTGCTCTCATGCAAGAGAGCTGCACACATAGGTTGGAACATTATTAATCAACGTTATTAATTTTTAAAGTTAAGTAAGGTGTTTTGCATTAGAAAGCTGAATACATAAGCAGACAGTACTCAAATCGTGGTTTCTGCAGTCTTGCTGCATCTGTGTTCTTAGAGAATTAGCCAGAGCACCAGGTATCTCAAACACGTTCGTTTCTGTCCTGAAAACAATCCAGACCGTCAGTGACATAGCAATGACTTTTCTTTTCTTAAAGGAAAATTGCATTCAAGATTTAAAAAGTGAGCATTGTATTGAAAGCATTTTTATCATGAACCTTGTTATGTCTCTGTTTTGAGAGTGAGTGTTTCTGTGTAATTCAATCTGCTTTAACCCAATAGCCACCTCCTTCAGCCTCCTGGGTGCTGGCATCAAAAGCTCATCACAGTACCCAGTTGTGAACCTTGGGTGAAATATCTAATAGAAGAGTATAAATAGGATATATTTGTAAGATATCTCTGGCTACCTAAAAAGGCATTGGTTAAAGATGGCGGTCACACTTGCAATACATAGTCTGCTTAGCTGTTTGCTTATTTTATATAACCAGTGTGTGCTTGCTGTGAAAAACCACCATGACCAAGGCAACTTACAGGAGGATTAATTCAGGCTTGTGGTTCCGAGGGGGTTGGGGGCAGCAGGTGGCAGGTCTGGCTGCAGAAACAGAAACCCAGGACTCATATCTTAAACCCAAGCAGGAAGTAAAGAAAGGAGACTCAGAACGGCAATCAACTTTATGTTCTCCAAGCCTACTTCCAGAGCATTCCTCCAATAGGGCCACACTTCCTAAGCCTCCCTAGACAGCATCGCTAACTGGGGAACGAGGATTCAAATGCTGGAGAAAATGGGAAACACTTTATTCAAACGATTATAACCAGAATTACCCATTTTTCATTGTCTATGAAGTCAATAATTTTATTGACTTCCTTTCTGAAAATGGACTAATGAAAAAATATTCCATAATGCATATTTGCATAATTTAGAATAAAACTTTGATCTATTTGTATATTTCAAATAGCTTCTGTCCTCTATTTATTTTGGCAATAAACTGCTTTTAAACATAAAAAAATAAAATAAAATGACAGTAGCGGTGGGGAATGGACAGGGTGAGGGATTTATCTCATCCCATCTTTTAATGTAGACACTGGCTTGGTTTAGGGATTGTCTCCTAATTACTGTCAAATTGCTCCCATTGTGTGTCACATTGTTAGCGGAATAGAAACACCCTTGTTTCTGTAATTTCCATAAAACTTAATGACCCAAAATAAGAATCACAAAAGTTCTCCCTAACTACAAAAGTGTCAGTGGGGAAGTTTCAAAAATAGACATGGCCTTGAAGGTCAGGTGTAGCTGATCATCCAAGCTTCACACTCCTTTTGTTGATGGACTTTCCTGCCTTCTTTTCTTCCTTTATGAATGTACAATGAAGAGTCTGAGATGTATAAAGTCTCTCTTGAGGAACTGGCATAGCGGAACTGATTCAGGAACAATATCATGCAGACTTCCGACGTGCTCTATCTTACTGATTATAAACTTGGTAGGACCCGAACCACCTAGGGGATAATTCCCTGCACATGTCTATGAGACAGTTCTTTTAAAAAGTATATTATTTTAATTAATTCTTTGGGAATTTCATATAGTGTATTTTGGTCATACTCATCCCCCATCTGTCTCCAAAACTTCCCACAAATTGTTGAGCAACTCCTAAGCACTTCTGGCCCTTTGGCTTCCATCTCCCAAGTGCTGGGATTATAGACGAGCACCATCATACCTAGTGCATGGAGTATTAGATATCTAACCTAGGACCTTGTGTGTGCTACATAAGCACTATGCCCATTAAACTAAGTCCCAGCTTGGTGGGAAATTCTAGACAGGGTTATGTGAGGTGGGTTGACCCCTCCTAACTTTGGGCAGTATCATCCTATGGACTTGGGTCTTGGACAGGATAAAAGGAGAAATTAAGCTGAACATGAGTGTTATCTCTATGTCCTGATTGTAGATGCAATATGACCAGGTACCTCAGTCTCCTGCTATCATGGCTATCTGCCTTGATGAACTGTATTTTTAATAGTGAGCCAGAATGAAATTTCATATCTTTTATTAAAGAGATTTATTTTGCTTTTATTTCTGTGTCTGTGTGTATACGAAAACTTGTGTGTGGGTGCTCACAGAGGCATGAAGGTGTCAGATTCCACGGGGTTGGAGTAGTAAGTCACCTAATGTGGGTGCTGGGAACAAAAGTCAGGTCCTCTATAAGAGTAGCAAGTAATTGTAATTGTTGAGCTATCTCTCCAGCCCCAACCCTTCCTTGCTTTAAAAATAATATATTTAAAATAATCTCATACACAAATATTGTATTTACATCATTTCCAGCACTCTCTTCTCTCACTAGCTCTACATTGCTTCCACTCTCTCTTAAATTCATGACATCATCTGGATTAATGAATTATGGTTTTGTACATATGTATCACCTACTGAATCTATTTAGTGTTGCTCATGTATACATATGTTTAGGGCTGACCTCTTGGGATTGGATAACCTAGAAAGGGGGTTATCCCTGGAGGAAACTAATTCTACTGATCTTATCAATAATCGATGGCCTGTAGCTCTTCATATGGAGATGGCTTGTGAAATTTCCACTATCCATGTTGAAATTTAACCAACAACTGTCGAATCTGATCAAGGACCTCTCAATGAGAGGGAATTCATGCCTGGTACTGTAAATATAGCCAACTACCTGTGGCTGGAGGATTTTAGGCCTTAGAGGAGAACATATGACTGCCATTTTCCTAAACCAATATAATATCTCTCTGTATCCTAAGTATTTATCACTATATGTACAGGTAAGAGAAGCACCTCTCATGAAATAAATGCTATTTTGTAGCATGTGGAGACTTTTATGGAGATCTACAAAGGGTCAAAATACAGATGAATCATTGTGGGGTACCCAACCCTAAATGATGCATCTGCAACGCAACCCCTAAACTTAAAACTCAGGAACATCATGGGAGAGGCCCCAAGACTCTGGCAGAGACCAAGACCCCTCTAGTTAGATGTCTTCAAGACATGATAGGAGTTCTATCCACAAAATCTCAACAATACATTTGCCTAAATAAGACCCATGTGATGGCAATCCTTGCAATCTGATTTTGGTTTTGTTAGGTATCTGTTGCTATAATGAGAACTCTAACTGAACACAGTTGAGGGAGGTCAGAGGCGAGAGCACATGTGCGTGTTCAAGGGACTTTGGGGCATTTGTTGCTTTTTCTTGTCTCCCTTCTACATTAGAGTTATACAATGAAGAAGAAGATTGTATTCATTTTACACATCTTTTGGCTGTAGGTGCTTAATCCACTGTATTGATAATTGGTTACTTGTCCTGTAATTCCTCAGTGGCGTCTCACTCTGCAGACCACACTCCCCACCCTTTCATTCACGCTATTTCCTCTGCCTCAAATGATTACCTTCCTTTCCCCCCCTAGGACCTCCAGCCATTCTTTGAAGCTCAGCTCAGGTGTTACTCCCAACTTGAAGCCTTCTTAGAGACTGTCATGTTTGGGGAGCTACTCTTCTTGTTCCTATGCATATCTTTCATAGAACTCTCCCTTGGGCTGGGACATTTTATATTAAGACTGTTCCTATTAATGCTGGGTGGTGGTGGCACACACCCTTAATTCCAGGGCTTCAGAGGCAGAGGCAGAGGAATCTCTGAGTATGAAACCAGTCTGGCTACATAGAGAAACCCTGACTTGAAAACCCAAACATATATTACATATACATGTGTGTGTGTGCTCCTATTATATTCTTGTTTTGTTTGTTGCAGTTATTCCTTTTGGTGACTTGAGTCCCCTAGTGTAATGCTTTAGACAGATAAAGTGATAGTTCAATATTTGTTGAAGTAATTTAGCTATATAATTATAAGGAAATATTTTCTTGGGAAATTGGCAGGAGATCTCTAAACTGTCTGTAAATACAGTTCTTTAAAATTTTTTTTTTCCTCAGAAAATTGGTATAGATCTACCTGATCCCAGCTATACCACTCTTGGGTATATACCCACAGGGGCACATGCCCTACTATGTTCATAGCAGCCTTATCTGTGATAGCCAGAAGCTGGAAACAACCCAGATGTCTCTCAACAGAGGAATGGATACAGAAAACATAGTTCATTTATACAACAGAATACGATTCAGCTATTAAGAATGAGAATTTCCTGAGTTTTGCAGGCAAATGGATGGAACTAGAAAATATCATCTGAGTGAGGTAACTCAGACCCAAAAGACATGCATGGTATGTACTCACTAATCAGTGGATATTAGCCAAAAAAGTACAGAATACCTAGGACACAATCCACAGAACTCAAGGTTAACAAGCAGAAGGGTCCAAGTGAGGATGCTTCAACCCCACTTGGGAGGGAGAAGAAAGTAATCAGAAGGAGGGAGGAACTTGGGTGGGAGAGGGGAGGGGGAGGGGAAAAGGGGAACATGATCAGGTATGGGGTGGGGGGAGACAGGAGAGAAACCCTGAGGGCCAGCAGAATGAATGGAAATATGCAATCTCGGGGGTGGGGGTGGGGTGGGAGGTGGGGGAACCCTCTAGAAAGTCCCAGATACCTGGGAAGCGAGAGGGACCTTAGATGAAATGCCCAACTGTGGGAAGAAGGAACTCGAAGAGTCTGTCTTCAGTAGAAAGACAGGGCATCAAGTGGAGGGATGGGGTTGTCATCTCACAGTCAAAAACTCTGACCCAGAATTGTTCTTGTCTCAGGAACTGCAGGTATAAAAATGGAAAAGAGCCTGAGGGAAAGGTGGTCCAGTGACTGGCCCAACTTGGGACCCAGCTCAAGGGGAGGATCCAAGGCCTGACACTATTATTGATGTTATGCTACTGTGTGCTTATAGACAGGAGCCCAGCATGACTTTCCTCTTAGAGGCCCAACAAGCAACTGACTGAGATAGATGCAGATAGTTACACCCAACCATTGGACTGAAGTTGGGAACCCCTGTGGTTGAATTAGGGAAAGACTGGAAGAAACTGAGGAGGGTGACCTCATGGGAAGAAAAGCAGTCTCAACTAACCAGAACCCCTGAGATCTCACAGACACTGAGGCACCAACCAGGCAGCATACATGAACTGGTCTGAGGCCCCTGACACATATATAGCAGAGGACTGCCTGGTCTAGCCTTAGCAGGAGAAGATGCACCTAACCCTTTAGAGACTTGAGGCCCCAGGGAGTGGGGAGGCCTGGCGGTGGAGGTATCTTCTTGGAGATGGGGGAAGAGAGAGAGGAATGGGATGAGGAAATGTGGGAGGGCAGACCAGGAGGGGAGTAACCACTGGACTGTAAAAAAATAAAAGTAATAAAAAATAAATAAAAAAATACAATTCAACTCCCCCCAAAATAATTTTTCCTTTTCCTAATAAAAGTGATCATACTAATTAAAAATCAAACAGAAGAAAGCGCAAAACATGAAAAAAAGTGCAGTTAATGAGCCAGGAAAATAAAGGCCAAGGCTGATATTAAACAAAACCTATTCTCCTGACTTTCTGCTCCTATTCAGATGGATGGAAGCAATTAATACTTTAAGGTGATGTATAATACTAGGCATGATTTAATTGTTTAGATTAATATATTTTATTTTGTATGTGCAAGTGTTTTGCCTGCATGTATGAGTGTGCACCAAGTACATATCTGTCTCCTCAGGAAGCCAGAAGAGGGCTTTGAATTCCTCTGAAGTGAAGTTAGAGATGGTCATGGGCTACCATGTGGAACTGATCACAGATCCTCTGTGAGAGCAGCAAAGGCTCTAAGCAACTGAGCCATCTCTCCAGCCCCAATTTTAAAATTTTTATTCTAATTGTTTTTTTCAAAAGGAAAAGAGAGACAAGACAGAAGGAATTATTGAATTTTGTATAAATATTTCTTCTCTACAAGTATACTTCTCTCTATAAGTTCTTACCACACTGCAGACAAGAGCGAAATTTCAGAAACAGTGTTCTGTTTTTAAAATTAATGGATTTCAGTTTTGTATACTAAAGTTACCTCTAAGACTGAATAGGGAACCAGCTCTCTCATTTCTTTTTCTTCCATTTCTAGGGTGCTGTCATTCATATTTTAATTTTATCAAATATCATAATATTTGTATATTCTTTTCAAATGAAGCAACCTGACCAAGTTTTCTGTTATCACATATTCTGGACTGGCTTTTTTGTTGTCATGTAGTCTTTCCATCTTTGAGGTTATTTTTTTATTTCAAAATACATTTTATACATTTGATAGATTCTTGATCTTATTCTTCCTCTTCCTCTTCTTTCTTGGGATCTCACGTAGCTCAGGCTGGCCTCCAACTACTAAACCCAAGAGGACATTGACACCCTTATCCTAACCCTTCTGCCTTTGCTCAATGAGTGCTAGGATTACTAGTGTGCATGATAGACCATATCTGCTTTAGCAGTTCATGTGGTGGTGGAGAACAGACCGAGGGATGTGTGCCCACCAAGCAAGCACTTCACCAACTTGCGTCTTCCCCAGTTACTTTTACTTAGATATTTGCTTATTTTCCTGAGTATTATCTTCTCTCTATTATTTTGTCTTTATCCCTTTCCTTCTCTATACAGTGTTTGAAACTCTGTTAGTCAGAATGTGCTCTGGAAGGAAGATTTTATGGTCTATGTCTAAAGCAGTTTGGTTGCAGTAACAGTGTAACATTGTGTATGGGGTAGATGTGGGCAATTTACAGGGATTACAGGAAAAAGAAATGTCGATGAATAGAGATTGACCATACTGACTGGCTCTTTCCAGATTACACAGACACGTAAAAGTCTCAGTGTAATCCTCTCTGTGAGCCTTAACTTTCTGGAAGCTCTATTTTCCCATTAGTAATGTGGATTTAGAAACACTAAGCTGTAATCAAGGATAGATTCAAATAATTTGATGTGGCTGACATACAACAGGTCCTCAGTGTATTAAAACAAGTATGGTTTATCTATAAATATTTATCTTTTCAATTTTTATTTTTTGTGTTAGATATAGGATTGGTGTGGTCAATCTTGTCAAGACTGATACAGGGTTAATTTGGGGGTGAGTTAAGTTGCTTAGAGGATATAACCAGTTGTAACTAAATTTCCTATAGGTAGGAAATTAAGAATAGATCTTAACATGCTGAAAACTGTTACAGTTATAGTAGTGAGAAAATAAATGTGAATTTTTTTTTTTTTTTAAATCTGAAGTCCAACAGAACTATTTCCATTTACAACATTTTGTTTTGGAAAATGTGATTGAGGACGCAAAAGAACTTCAGATTTACGTAAACTTGCGTCTGTATCTCACACTAGTCATTTGATCACGGTCTTACTGAAATGTATCTACGTGGTTTAGCATTGATGCATCTTATTTTCCATATTTTTGACGTATTTGAAGAACAAAAGCCAACTTTGCAGGGCCATTTAAATTAAAACACTTTTGAATAATGTCATAGAGTTGTTCGCCTGTAAACTAAAGGTCCTGACCTCTCCTCTCTCTTTATTTGTTGCATTTGCATTCCATCTATCTAGAGTTGGGTGTCTTACTCCTAATTTGAGTTTGGGCATGCTCTGTGTTTTAGTGGAAGACATGGCCCAAGTGAAGGCTGGGGAATGCATAGAAGGTTGCCCTGCTGTGCTGCTGCTATCTTCAGAGCTTCCTTAAGTAGTAGCTGTCTCTTCCTTTGAGGACTCATGAAGAAGACAGACAGGGAAACATTAGCCTAAGACACAATGAAGACGCAAATTTAGACTAAAAGCTCAAAGCCAAGTTTAAATTAGTAGATCCATGTCCACTTGGAAGAGAAAATGTTTCAGGGAGTTTTGTTACACAGTGCCCTTGTGAGCATACTTGGCGAGTTTTTTGATTCACAGCATGTGCTCAATGTTGATAGATATGGCATTTACAAGACTATTAGTGGAACTATTATGATCATTCTTGAAAAAGTTGCTATTGAATTAGGAACAGAATACCAAAGTAAGAACATAGTTTAAAAACACAGGCAAAGGAGCAGACAGCATGAACACTCTGAGTAGGTTATGAAAAGTAGGCATGCATTGCTATGCTTCTATTGTTCTCAGAAATAATGTTTTAAATTATTCAAATAGAACTTCAAAAATGCTCATTTGAATCAAAATTGATGATGAAATACCAGTAAATCACCATTATTACTGTGGAATAGCAAACCTGAAGTATAAAAGAAATATTAGAAAGTACTATTGGATAATGTCAGTGTTCTATTTCTGTGAAGAGACACCATGACCATGACAACTCTTATAAAAGAAAGTGTTTAATCAGGGCTTGCTTTCAGTTTTAGAGGCTTAGTCAATTATCATCATGGCAGGAAGCATAGCAGCATGCAGGCAGACATGATGCTGGAGAAGTTGAGAGTTCTGCATCCAGATCTGAAAAGTAAGAGAGACTCTAGTGACATACATACTTCCTCCAACAAAGCCACATCCCATATCTACTCCAACAAGGCCACATCTCTTAATTCCTATCAAGCATCATCACCCCTTAATGACCAAGCATGCAAATATATGAGCCTATGGGAGCATTCCTATTCAAGCTACCACAGATAACTTTGTAAATAACCTCAAATACCCCCTTTAAAATGTGTGTGTGTGTGTGTGTGTGTGTGTGTGTCTGTATGTGATTTATGTGTGAGTGCCTAAAGAGATCAGAAGAAGGTATCAAATCCTCTAGACCTGGAATTCTAGGTGCTTGTAACCTGCCCTACTTGGGTGCTGGGAACCAAACTTGGGGGTGCTCTGTAAGAGTAACAAATGCTCCTAATTTCTGAGGAATCTCTTCAGCTGCACAAACACCATTGTGAAGCTTTCTATGGCACTATCAAATTGGTAAATAGAGAAACCACAGTAGAATTTGGCATTGCATTAGACCCTATCCCTTTGTCCAGTTAGGCCTAAGTTTAAATGTTGCCTTCTCCAGGGCTAGGCAGGTGGCTTGGGGCTTAAAAATGGCCTCTAGTCTAATCTCAATAATTACATTTTACCTGGATATGTAAATTAAGTGAAGTTCAAGACAGACTCATTGGGCCTAGCATTTTTTCTTTTAAAAACATTTTTTTAAATTTACATCCTAACTGTAGTATTACTCTCTTCCCCCAGTGTCTCCTCCCTCCTCTCCATCTTCTTTCACCCTTAGATTCCCTTCTGCACTGCCTCCCTTCAGACCTCCCAGGGACATCAGTCAAACATGGAAAAACAAGCTATAGGACCAGGCACATGCCATCACATTAAGACTGAACAAGGGAACCCAGTAGAAGTAATAGGGTCCCACAGGAAGGCAAAAGAGCCTGAGATAGCCCCACTCCCATTGTTAGAAATCCTACAAAAACACCAAGCTACTCACACATAATGTATATACAAGGACCTAGGTCAGACTCCTACCGTTTCTCAGTTCTCTGCAAGCCTTCATGAGCCCCTGTCAGTTGATTCTATGGACCATGTGCTTGTGGTATCCCTGGCCCCTCTAGTTCCTCCCATCCTTCCTCCTGCTCCTCTACAGGACTCCCTGAATTCCAGCTAATGTTTGGCTATGGGACTCTGCATCTGCTCCCATCAATTGCTGGATGAAGGCTCTCTGGTCTCTCTGGAGCTGAGCCTAGCATTTTCCAACAAATGAGAAGCGGCCTAAGGATGAACTGTGAATACAGGGTAGCACTTCTAGGCCAAGGTGAAGAGAAGGTGTACATCAACCATGCAGTTCAAGACACACAACCAGCATCTTCCCTGTCCAACCCTGCCTTTCCCACTTGTCATCTCCAGGGGCCTTCACACATTAAATGTATTTGCTTCCAATTTTCTCTGAATTCTCCTCAGGTTACAGCTTAAACTCTGCAGAGTCCATTGTTTTTTGCCTAAAAAACTCTACAGAACAAAAGCTGCTCCACAGGTGGCTATCTCTGCAGACAGCAATTGTTTTTTTTTTTTTTTTTTTTTGATACTTTATTTACATTTCAAATGTTTTCCTTTTTCCAGGTCCCCCCTTTGGAAACCCTTATCCTCTTCCCCCTCCCCTTGCTCCTATGAGGATATTCCCCCACCCACCCACCCACCCACAGACTCATGTTTTCCCTCCCTAGCATTCCCCTACAGTGGGGTATCTAACACCCTCAGGCAAAAGGGCCTCTCCTCCCCCTGATGGCTAACAAGACCCTCCTCTGCCACATATGTGGCCAACACCATGGGTCCCTCCATGTGTATTCTTTGGTTGGAGGTCCAGTCTCCAGGAACATCAGGGAGTCAGGCTAGTGGACACTGTTGCTCCCTCCATGGAGCTGCAAACTCCCTCAGCTCCTTCACCTATCTGGGACCTCACACTCAGCCCAGTGGTTGCTGTGAAGTGAATCTTGGGTATTCTGAACTTTTGAGCTGATAACCACTTTACAGTGAGTACATACTGTGTTCACTCTTTTGTGACTGCGTTACCTCGCTCAGGATGATATTTTCAAGTTCCATCCATTTGCCTGCAAATTTCATGAAGTCATTGTTTTTAATAGCTGAGTAGTATTCCATTGTGTAAATGTACTACATTTTCTATATCCATTCCTCTGTTGAGGGACATCTGGGTTGTTTCCAGCTTCTGGCTATTATAAATATGGCTGCTATGAACATAGTGGAGCATGTGTCTTTATTACATGTTGGAGCATCTTCTGGGCATATGCCCAGGAGTAGAATAGCTGGGTCCTCAGGTAGTATTATGTTCATTTTTCTGAGGGTCCGCCAAACTGATTTCCAGAGTGGTTGTATCAGTTTGCAATCCCACCAGCAATGGAGGAGTGTTCCTCTTTCTCCACATCCTTGCCAGCATCTGCTGTCACCTGAGTTTTTGATCTTAACCATTCTAACTGGTGTGAGGTGGAATCTCAGAGTTGTTTTGATTTGCATTTCCCTAATGACTTAAGGATGTTGAACATTTCGTTAGGTGCTTCTCAGACCTATGAGTTTCCTCAGTTGAGAATTCTCTGTTTAGCTCTGTTCCCCATTTTTTGGTAGGGTTATTGGGATCTCTAGAGTCTAACTTCTTGCATTCTTTGTATATATTGGATATTAGCTCTCTATCGGATGTAGGATTGGTAAAGATCTTTTCCCAATCTCTTGTTGCCGTTTTGTCCTATTTACAGTGTCTTTTGCCTTACAGAAGCTTTGTAATTTCATGAGGTCCCATTTGTTGATTCTTGATCTTAGAGCACAAGCCATTGGTGTTCTGTTCAGGAACTTTTCCCCTGTGCCCATGTGTTCGAGACTTTTCCCCACTTTCTCTTTTATTAGATTCAATGTATCTGGTTTTATGTGGAGGTCCTTGATCCACTTGGACTTGAGTTTTGTACAGGGAGATAGGAATGGATCAATTGGCAATTTTCTACATGTAGACCACCAGTTGAAACAGTACCAAAATGCTGTCTTTTTTTCCACTGGATGGTTTTAGCTCCTTTGTCAAAGATCAAGTGACCATAAGTGTGTGGGTTCATTTCTGGGTCTTCAATTCTATTCCACTGATATACCTGCCTGTCACTGTACCAATACCATGCAGTTTTTATCCCTACTGCCCTGTAGTACAGCTTGAGGTCAGGGAGGCTGATTCCCCCAGAAGTTCTTTTATCGAACAGTTTTTGCTATCCTGGGTTTTTTGTTATTCCATATGAATTTGAGAATTGCTCTTTGTAAGTGTATGAAGAATTGAATTGGAATTTTGATGGGGATTGCATTGAATCTGTAGATTGCTTTTGGCAGGATGGCCATTTTAACTATATTAATCCTGCCAATCCATGAGCATGGGAGATCTTTCCATCTTCTGAGGTCTTCTTCGATTTCTTTCTTCAGAGGCCTGAAGTTCTTGTCATACAGACCTTTCACTTGTTTGGTTAGAGTCATATCAAGATACTTTATATTATTTGTGACAACTGTAAAGGGTGTCATTTCCCTAATTTATTTCTCAGCTTGTTTATCCTTTGAGTATAGGAAGGCTATTGATTTGCTTGAGTTAATTTTGTATCCAGCCACTTTGCTGAAGGTGTTTATCAGCTGTAGCAGATCTCTGGTGGAGTTTTTCGGGTCACTTAAGTATACCATCATATCATCTGCAAATAGTGATATTTTGATTCCTCCCTTTCCAATTTGTATCCCTTTGACCTCCTTTTTGTTGTCTGATTGCTCTAGCTAAAACTTTAAGTACTATATTGAATAGATAGGGAGAGAGAGGGCAGCTTTGCCTAGTCCCTGTTTTTGGGGGATTGCTTCGAGTTTCTCTATTTAGTTTGATGTTGGCCACTGGTTGCTGTATATTGCTTTTAATATGTTTAGGTATGCTCCTTGAATTCCTGATCTTTCCAAGACTTTTATCATGAAGGGATGTTGAATTTTGTCAAATGCGTTTTCAGCATCTAAAGAAATGACCATGTGGTTTTTTTCTTTGAGTTTGTATATGTAATGAATTACATTGATGGAGTTCTGGGTATGGAACCATCCCTGCATCCCTGGGATGAAGCCTACTTGATCATGGTGAATGATTGTTTTGATGCATTCTTGGATTCGGTTTGTGAGAATTTTATTGAGTATTTTTGCATTGATATTCATAAGGGAAATTGGTCTGAAGTTTTCTTTTATTGTTGGGTCTTTGTAAGGTTTTGGTATCAGTGTAACTGTGCCCTCATAGAATGAATTGGGTAGTGTTCCTTCTGTTGCTATTTTGTGGAATAGATTGAAGAGTATTGGTATTAGGTCTTCTTTGAAGGTCTGATAGAATTCTGCACTGAACCCATCTGGTCTTGGGCTTTTTTTTTTTTTGGTTAGAAGACTTTTAATGACTGCTTCTATTGCTTTAGGGGTTATGGGACTGTTTAGATAGTTTATCTTATCCTGACTTAACTTTGATATTTGGTATCTTTTTAGAAGCTTGTCTACTTCATACAGATTTTCCAGTTTGTTGCATATAGGCTTTTGTAGTAGGATCTGATGATTTTTTGAATTTCCTCATAATCTATTGTTGTATCTCCCTTTTCATTTCTAATTTTTTTTTTTTAAAATTTGGATATTGTCTCTGTGCCCTCTGGTTAGTCTCACTAAGGGTTTATCTATCGTGTTGATTCTCTCAAAGAACCAGTTCCTGGTTTTGTTTTTTTGTTTTTTTTTTGTTTTTGTATAGTTCTTTTAGTTTCTACTTGGTTGATTTCAGTCCTTTATTTGATTATTTCCTGCCTTCTACTCCTCTTGGGTGTATTAGCTTCTTTTTGTTCTAGAGCTTTCAGGTGTGCTGTTAAGCTGCTACTGTATTCTCCAGTTTCTTTTTGTTAGTTTCACTGTGTCTCTGTTTAGTTTTTTCCAAGATCTGTCCATTGATGATAGTGGGGTGTTGAAGTCTCCCATTATTATTGTGTGAGGTACAATGTGTGCTTTGAGCTTCAATAAAGTTTCTTTTATGAATGTGGGTACCTTTGCATTCGGGGCATAGTTGTTCAGAATTGAACGTTCTTCCTGGTCGATTTTTCCTTTGATGAGTATGAAGTAAGTGTCCTTCCTTATCTTTTTTGATGACTTTTGGTTGAAAGTTGATTGTATCCGATATTAGAATGGGTACTTCAGCCTTTTTGTTGGGACCATTTGCCTGGAAAATTGTTTGCCAGTCCTTTACTCTAAGTAGTGTTTGTCTTTAACTTGGAGGTGCATTTACTGGATGCAGGAAAATACTGGGTCTTGTTTATGGATCCAGTCTGTTAGCCTATGTCTTTTTATTGGGGAATTGAGTCCATTGATATTAAGAGATATTAAGGAATAGTGATTGTTGCTTCCTGTTATTTTGAATGTAATTTTTATGTTTGTGTGTCTATTTTCTTTTGGGTTTTTGAAAGATTACTTTCTTGCTTTTTCTAGGGTGTAGTTTCCCTCCTTGAGTTGTCATTTTCCATCTATTATCCTTTGTAGGGCTGGGTTTGTGGAAAGATATTGTGTAAATTTGGTTTTGTCATGGAATATCTTGGTTTCATCTTCTATGGTAATTGAGAGTTCTGCTGGGTATAGCATCCTGGGCTGACAGTTGTGTTCTCTTAGGGTTTGTATGAGATCTTCCCAGGATCTTCTAACTTTTGTAGTCTCTGGTAAGAAGTCTGGTGTAATTCTGATAGGTCTGCCTTTATATGTTACTTGACCCTTTTTCCTTACTGCTTTTAATATTCTTTCCTTATTTTGTGTATTTGGCATTTTGACTATGATGTAATGGGAGGAATTACTTTTCTGGTCCTATCTATTTGGAGTTCTGTAGGCTTCTTGTATATTTATGTTCATCTCTTTCTTTAGGTTAGGGAAGTTTTCTTCTATAATTTTGTTGAAGATACTGGCTCTTTAAGTTGGGAATCTTCACTCTCTTCTATTATCCTCAGGTTCTGTCTTCTCATTGTATCTTGGATATCCTGGATTTTTTGGGTTAGGAGCTTTTTGCATTTTGTGTTTTCTTTGACTGTTGTGTCAATATTTTCTATGGTATCTTCTGCACCTGAGATTTTCTTTTTTATGACTTGTATTCTGTTGGTGATGCTTGCATATATCCCTCCTAATCTCTTTCCTAGGTTTTCTAACTCCAGGGTTGTCTCCCTTTGTCATTTCTTTATTGTTTCTATTTCTATTTTTAGTTCCTGGATGGCTTTGTTCATTTCCTTCATCTGTTTGATTGATTGTATTTTCCTGTAATTCTTTAAGGGATTTTTGTTTTTATTCTTTAAGGGCTTCTAGTTGTTTACCTGTGTTCTCTTGTATTTCTTTAAGGGAGTTATTTATTTCCTTCTTAAAGTCTTCTATCATCATCATGAGATGTGATTTTAAATCTGAGTCTTCCTTTTCTGATGTGTTGGGGTATCCAGGGCTTGCTGTGGTGGGAGAGCTGGGTTCTGATGATGCCAAGTAGCTTGGTTTCTGTTCCTTATGTTCTTGCCCTTGTCTTTTGCCATCTGGTTATCTCTGGTGTTAGCTGGTCTTACTCTCTCTGACTGTGCCTTGATCTTCCTGCAAGCCTCGGTGTCAATACTCCTTGAAGACCAGTTCTCTCTGAGAGGAATTTGGGTTTGGGGAGCTGTGGTACAGGGTCAGCTCTGGGGAGCAGACAGAAACCAGAAGGATCTAGTCCCCAGCTGTCCTTTGGTTCCTGTGTCCTGATTTCTCTGCAGGGGTCCCTCTTGTTCCAGTGAGTTTGAACAGAAGTGGTGCTCTTGCCTGTGCTTGAAGGTGTGT
>JADRCH010000043.1:10665040-10698277 GCA_019843965.1 Rhynchomys soricoides | reverse complement strand
GGCTTGTCCACACTCCTGGGAGTCTAGCTTTCTCCTGGCACTATTTGACTATGGAGCCCTGGTGGCCCAGGCAGAGGTCTCCCACCACAGATGGAAACCAGAAGCCTTCCAGGGGAAGGCTCCTTCCCCTGGCTATTCCTCAGTCCCTGTGTCCCAAGGATTCAGGCCAGCAATTGCTTTTCAACAGTTTTTGTTTTGTTTTGTTTTTTGCCTTCAAGCATATGTGTGTGTGTGTGTGTGTGTGTGTGTCTGTGTGTCTGTGTTTCAGCAAAACTAGATTTTGAAAACAAACTCATGCCTAGAGAGTTTGCACATTTCTTCATAAGAAATATCTTGTACTAAATAATAAATGTGTGAATGCCTAAAATTGTAAGTAATTAATTATATAGCAACCTGCTCTGTAATGAACTGGAGGGTTTTTATTCCATTCAAAAACATCAATTTTTAGGTCATTGAAGGGCATCAAAGAATTCCAAACATTTGTTTATATTATTATATAAGTCTACCATTTAATATGTACTTTAACAAAATAAATGTCAGCATGGGGGAGGTTCACTTTTTAAAAAAATGTATGTTTTAATTAAATGTATGTTACTCTGTATGTGGGTCTGTGCCCATGAATGCAGTTGCCTGCAGAGGCCAGAAGAGGGCATCCGATCCTCTGGAGTTACAGGAGGTTGTGAGTTGTCCTACATGGGTGCTGGGAAGCAAACTCATATGCTCCTCAACTCCAGTTATGGTCATTTATAAAAGGAGAGTTGTCTATCAATCAGCTAATTGGATTTGGGGAAGAACAACTGCAATGTGTGGTCAGGAAAATAGAACTTGGGCACAAGGATGTACTCAACACGGACAGAATTAGGCACCAAATTGCTAGTGATGTACACAAGTCTAATTTTGTTTCCTTGGATACCACCGGAACTCATCCCCTTGGCTTTAGAAGCTGATAAAAGCAGTGGTATGCTAATGAAGCATTCCAGCACCAATAAGCTGTGGTGGAACCTCTAGGAGAGAAAATGTTAAGAAAGCATTGAGGATTAGATAGAGGAATATTTTTTGAATTTGATTAAAAATTGTTCTCTGTGCTGCCACTTAATAGTGTCTCACAGAATTGGGTTTCTCATCCCCCAAGAGAGAAGCAGATCTTTGCCTTCTTTGTGGCCTCTCTGTGTTTCAAGCATACTCTTTAATTGATGAAACTGGTGACATAATCTTACCTGGAGGTTAAGAAGTGTTTGCATACACAAGGATAGTTAAAAACAGTGTTTTAGAGTTCTTTTAAGATGCTATCTTCAAATATTTAAATGAAATGGCAAATCCTTGTCTCTCAGATCTCCCAAAGTCAGTGTTATGACTTGACCAATATGGTCTTTTCTTCTGCTTTCTATGACATCAAGGGGAAGGTTAATGTAGCTGAGCTTTCTCTGCTGGAAGTCTCTGTAACACCCATACAAGCTGCTTGCCACTCTCAGGGAGCCAGCATGGTACTCTTACCTCTATGTGTTTCTTGTCTCCTCTCTGCCCCACAGAACTGCTTGTTCTTGTTTGTTTTGTGACCAGAGTGCTCCCTCCAAAAGCCAGACTGAAACTTCATTGCCATTATAAGAACATCAAAAAATAGGGACCCTGTGAGGCCTCTGAAACAGTTTTATTTTCACCTTCTGCTCTGAGATTACACTGTACAAACACCCTCACCTGAAGTCAGTGACATGTACCTAGACTTCCTATGCTTCTGAACCTTCTATTGTTTACAAATCATCCAGTCTATGGTGCTCTGTGATAGCCTCAGAGAATGGATGAATACACTTGGTAAGCATGCAAGTATATTAGGCATTCAATGAACAGAGTATGTTAAAACTTTATGAAGCAAATCTTTATGAAGTATCTGGGCTGAAAATGGGATATTGGCATGCCCTCATGAATATAGGGTATTTGTTTATATTGTTGGGTTTAATCTATTTACTGTGTCCTTTCCCAGGCTTGGAAGGTACAGTCTTTGGGTCTTAAATTCTTTGTCTATGCTCCCAAAGTTCTTGGATTTCTAAAAATGCTTCTGTTGTAAGGGTTTGGAGATTACCCAATATTTTGACTGTATAATTCTCAGCTTTCATTTTCCAATTGTAGCTTAGAGATAGAAAAAAAAAAAAAAAGTCATTCAGGTTCATACCAGCAGAAGAGCTCAAAGCCTGGGCCTCTGATGATTAATGTTCATTGTCAATTTGACAGAGTTGAGAATCACCTTGGAGATGAAGCTCTGGTCATAAATGTAAGGGTGTTTCTGAAGAGGTTCACTGAAGTGCAAAGATGTACCTGAAATATGGGAAGCATCATTCATGTCGCTCAGGTCCTACTCTGAGTAAAAATGATGAAGCCAACTGAGCACCAGCATCCACTCTCTCTGCTCTCCATCTGTGACCACAGAATGACCTGCCACTCCACTCAGTTGCTATGCTTCCCTGACCCTTGTTGGATTCTATCTCCTTACACAGTGAGCCAGAATAAATGCCTCCACCATTCAATTGCTTTTTATCTCAGGTGTTCGGCACATTATGGAGAATAGAACTAAGATAGGAGCTTCCCCCTCTTTTTCTCCTTCTGAGTGCTTTCTCCTAAACACCCCTGAAGGCATTCATACCAAAATCATCTGTGCCACTTCTAGACATAATCAAATCACTGGAATTCTTCCCATTACTCTTCTCAGTGAAAATTTTATAGAGTAGACCAGGGATCCGAAGGAGTTAAATGCTCTTTAGGTGATCCCCACACATATTACAGTGTGTGGCCTGCCACAATAAATGGCACCATTAGTCACCAAATTGTTCATGCCAAAGCCTGGCAGTAAGTCCTCCCTCCATCCCTCTCGTTCTTCCACATTTAATCAATAAGTTAATCTACAAATTTGCTTCTTAGAGATGTCATGATTGTAAGAGATATGGTCTGAAATAGTGATTTATCATCTGATTAGGTTGGACACTGAAGCATTAAATTAATTAATTTCTATGTGAGATTTACACTCTTCCCACAAAACTTAAAGATAAATACTCCGTAGGGAATAAGATGCTAAGTGGTGGAATGTGATGCTAAATCAAAGCACAGGAGTCCCAACCTGCCTGGTGTCCTTGTCCCTCTGGGCTTTACTCTTCCTTACCATCATTTTCTACTTGCCTTGCACATCTGGAAGTGAAGACTGCTGCCTCCCTCAACTTCTGTTCAGGTTGAAAAGGCACCTTGTATTTTACCCTAGCTCATTAAGGATCACAGTGTTAAATCATGTGCTTGGCTTTTAGGTGATAGAAACCGATTTTCCAGAACCTTAAAATAGCTCAGAACATTTTATTTTTTACTATAACTGAAGAGAAGAATAATATCATGCTGATTTTTTGTAATTGTATGCATTTGCTTGAATTGTTTCCCCAATAGAATCCTTTCGTAATGACCATTATTATAGCTAATGCCTCAGAATATATTATTTGATTTCTCTAGTATTTGTTTTGTTAGTTCAATTTTAATTTGATGCTATATTTTGCCCTTTTCAAATTTGTAGCATTCATTTATAATTTCTGGAGACTGACTTTTTTTTTCTGATTGTAATGTAGTAGTGATGAATGTGTATAGGCAGAAAGAACACAAAAGATACAACAATAAAAAGAAATCAATTCCTATTCTATAAAATATGAATCTGTCTATAAAGTCAAGTATGATGAAGACAGTATGGAACTCTCAGTGTTGAGTTAGCCAATAGTTCCCTCTTAGTAAAAGCTGCAGTTGTTGTTTATGAAGCACAGGTACTGTGCCAGGTATGTTTGTTCAAAGTTTACTGTTTCGGTAAACAATGTCAGATTGGGATGCTCTACACTTCCTGGTGGAACAGGAGAATATGCAATGTTGAATATAATTCAGATCAATTTCCTTTGGCTTGGCTTTGGCAGAAATCACTATGGAAATGATAGCTGATACAAGGCAACCCACTCATTCAGCAAGCATTCATTGAGTGTTGTGCTTGCTGTAAGGAGCACTAGCTGCTGTAAGAAAACACCTCAAAACATAAATGGCCTAGAGAACACACCTATTATTTGTTCATATTTACTCCAGTGGCTGTGGGGGAGCTCCCCTAGAAGAGCCTGGCTTAGGGACTATGGCACCTTTACGTGGGAGGCCTTCATTTTCAGCCCAGTTGTCTTGGAAGAGTGGGAATAACCAAGCAGAATTACTGCAAGGGCTGGACTTAGTGTGGATTCTCACTCTTGTGGTCAAGCAACCTGACTTTAAATAAGGGGTCCAGGGAGAGAGCAATGAAGTGAGATTTTGTTCATATACACCCATGCCTTCTGCAGTTCACTAAAGTGTCTCCCCGCACAGAACAAGACATTTCCTCTAGAGAGACGATGACAACAAACCTTATCCAATCCACCTGTGGTTCTGGGTCTGATCAGTGCTCTGTGTCACAGTGGGATACTCTTAGCTTTGGCTTCAGGTATACGGAGTGAAGACACAAAGGACTACTACTTGTAAGTCTTTACAAAATCTATTAATAGTAGACACCTGCAGAAAGGTGAATAATGGACCACAGTCTCTTTACAGTGACAGTCGAAAATCCCACTGGACAGAGAGATACCAAGAAGGCTTCTTGTTTTGGAGATGACAGAACCAAACCAGTCCAGACCAGACCAGACCAGACCAGACCAGACCAGATGAAACCAAATGAAATGAAATGCAACCAAAGTAGACCAAACCAAACATTCCAGTCTAATCAGAGCAGGGGAACTTATCTCTGAAAATAATTTTCAACAAAAATATGTTTTTGATTTTTTTTGTGGTTTCTTTTCTGTTTGTTTGTTTGCATGTTCTTTTGTTTCCTAAACAGAACTAGAAAGGGTATAGAGTTGGGTCAAGAGGAGGTGGGGGGATCTGGGACAAACTGGGGGAGTGGAAAATCATGATTAGAATATATCATAGAAAATTTTTTCAATAAAAAAGTTGGAGTCAAAACACACACACACAAACACATACACACAAACACACACATGAAAAGACAGTAAAAATTATCAAGCTTACATGTATTGCTGGGAAGGCGATGTTATCTTTAAAATTTCTAGGACCATATGTAACAGCCATTGAACACAACTACCAAGGTGAAGGTGGCTGCAGGTAATGAGTTTTAATTAAAAACTCGCTTAGTGAATTAGGAAAATTTCCATCATCATAAGCTCTCAAATGTAAACACAATACAGACTTGAGGGTGGAATTCCATAATAGAGCCTTCTGTCCTGCTCAAGGTTATGTTGGTAGGTTCTTTATTATGAAGCTTCCAGCAGTGCTGCAAATACTACATCTTCTTGGTTATATATTGAGGGGAAAAGAGATTTTGTCTTAGTTCTGCCATTGGACCAACTTAAGTCACTTGGCCATCTATGACCCATAATCCTCAGGAGGGGATGGAGGGACAGTTTAGCATTTAAGAGCACTGGCTGGTTCTGGTATATCACATGGGAGCTCACTACTGTAACTCACTACTGTAAGAGAGCATCCAGTTGTGTGGGAACTGCACGCACGTAGTGTGCAGCCATACATGCAGGCTAAACCACCCATGCACATGAAAATCATAAAAGAGAGCCAGCAGGATTCCTGTGTGCTGGTTGGCTACAGTTTTCAGCTTCTGACCTGAAAATGGGCTCTACCTCTTAAGACTCACATGGCCCTATGCAAAACAGTAGCAGAGGTAAAAGCCAGTGAGCAATCATGATGTCTGTTCCATCCAACATACACCAAAGAACATGTCAGCTACCAAACATTTTTATACATGTATGATGTAAGAGAAATTTTTTTTCTATGTTCTCTTTTGAATAAGAGCATTGAGGATGCAGAAGGATGGCATCATTTTGAGGTTCATCATAAGTCAGGAACAACGGAAGAGTGGTGTGACAGTGACAGCTTTGGGATGGTATATAAAAGGAGAGAGCAGGCAACCCAGACAGAGTCAGCAGCCTAGGAAAAATTCTAGGCATGAGAGTATCATGAAGATGGAAAAAGAGAAGAGTCTCAGACTGCACTGCCTGCTGCAGCACTTGCTACCGGACGTCTGAAATGTGGATGATGGTAAATACTGAATTATTAATATTTTTAAGTCACGTTAAATGATAAGATTTTATTGGTTTATTTTAATTAGCATGTATTCTACATAACGAAGGGTTTCATTATGGCATTTTCTGTCACTCAACTTGTGTATACAGTGTCGTTTGGCCACACTCCCACCACCCTTCTCTTAACACTCCCGTCCTCGTCCTTTTTCCAACTAGCTTCTCTTCAAGAGTTTCCTGAGGGTTCCTTACTGAAATCCAGGTCAAAGGTTATTTACAGGAGCACGTGGACTTAACCAGTGGCTGCATCATTGAAGACAATGTCTCTCTCATCACCAGTAACCATTATCTGTCTAGACCTCTGGGAGAGATGGCCCTGCTGCTTTCTAAATACAGAACTGTGACTCCTGCTTATACATATAAATTGCGATTAACACTGAGAGACTTGCATGAAAAGTGTAAGTCGGGATAAGAAAAGAGGAGGTGTCTGTATGTTCATGTGGGGTCACTTCCTGTGGAGCCTTCTTGAAGTAGGTGCTCTCCCCTTCCCCTGAGGAGTCATTAAAGGCCTCATGTTCATTTCAGCATCTTCACTGACTTTTGCCGAGATTGGACTGAAGGGGGTAAAATATTGGCAAGGAGCCCAGGAGACACTAGCAGTAATTCAGACAAGGCAGGACTTGGTGTGAAAAAGTGTCAGTGGTGAGGACAATGAGGGAAAAAGTCCAAGGGACAGTGCAGGGACAGTGTCAGCAGAATGTTGTGAACGTTTAGATAGTGCAGCAGGCAGGAGAGATAATGTAGTCTAGCTTGTGAATTCCTAGGTGGAGAACCAGGTCTCTGATAAAGGAGCAAATGGGAGACAACTGCAAAGTCAAATTAAGTGCCACGGGCTGAGAGAATAGAAATGGGACAGAGAGAGCTCTCCTTGTGACACCCTTCTCCCTGTATGTCCATGTAGCACAGTCAGAATGGCTTGTAGGATCAGTGGCATTTCCTCCCCTCTCCTCCCCTCCCCTCCCCTTCCCTCCCCTCCCCTTCCCCTGTCCTGCCCTGCTGCTCTGCTTTTTTCTTCCCTCCCCTGCCCTCCCCTGCAATGCCCTCCTCTTCCCTGCCCCCCCTCCCTTACCCTCCCCTGCCCTTCTCTTTTCTCCCCTTTCACCTTCTCTCCTTTCATTTCTGCCTCGTCCTTTTCCTTCTCTCTCTCTCCCTCATTCCTTTTTTCTTTCTGCTGAGAATCATAACCAGGGCTTTGCACACACTGAGCAAGCACGGTACTTTTAGACTTCCAGCCTCTAGACCATTCTTGATGTCTGCATGTTTGTTCATGTTTGCAGTATGAATCTTCTCCATTGGTGTCTCTCTAAACTATGCACGTATCCATCCCCCAGTTTCTTTGGTAAGTTGACTTCTGCTTTGACTTTCATTAATGAACAAAAGCCCTAGTATTTCAGGGTTTCTCAGTGTGCCTCATTACTATTGGGCAGGCAGGTCATGCTAAAGTTTACTCACATGGGAACTCACTTATGCCCTTAAAAACAGGCCAGGTATGTTTGAAAATCACAGAAAAATAACTGACTATCATAATGGGTTTGTTTTTTTTTTTCAGTCTCAAGACGCAACATGATAGCTTAAAATCTTAGTGGTTATGTGGCTTTTGACACACATGGGGAGCTACATTATGATTTGAAGCATGGCTAGGTTCCTGTGTTGCATATATATGCACATATAAAGAAGATGTATTTTTTTCTGGGAGATCTGTAAAGATAGGGCTGTTTTTGTCCTTGTGTTTGGGTTATTTTGTGAGCAGTGACAGGTGACAGAAGTGTTGGTGACAGAAGGCTGTCCAAAGGATAACAGCCTTTTAATCAAATGACAGGATTTCCTAACACTCTGATTAGGATTTTGTTATTTTTGGTGTTTTTATTAACATATTAATTATACACAACAATAGGTTTACTATGACATTTTCATCCATGTACCTAATTTGCACTGAGCATGCGCATTCCCATTAGCTGTTTTGTTTCCTTCCTACTTCTGATGATTCCCTCTTTCTTCCTAACTTAGCCTCCCCCTTTCTACTCTTATGATGATGATGAAGATGACAACAGTGGTGTGTGTGTGTGTGTGTGTGTGTGTGTGTGTGTGTGTTTCATTGAGGCTCATCAGGGCTGTTATAAGAACACACATGAGGGTTTGTTACTTCAGCACGGGTGCTTTACTGTAGGCCACATCACTGATGAAAGTATCTTTCCTTGCCTCCAACTGTTAGCTGGATATAAATGTCCAGCGATGGGTCAGGACCCACATGCTCCCTTTCTCGCTATGACAGGGAGGTGACAGGCCCAATCTTTGGCAGGACTTGTGCAGGAAAGTCACAGCTGCTGTCAGTTTGAGGGTACAACAGCTATGCCGGGCCTTGAAGTCAGCATTTTATACTGTTTTCTCTTCTGATAGCTCCTCGATTCTTTCTAGCCCTTTTATAATGTTCCCTGACTCTTGGAGGAGGTGACAGAGATTTCCCATTTATGGCTGCCTGTTCAGTAGTCATTGATTCTCAGCACTTTGAGCAAGTTGTGAGTCTCCACACTTACCGGTCTTTGATCAGCTACTGCAAGTAGCATTAATCTATGACCCACTGGCTTTTGACCAGGTTTACAGCACCAGTCATGAATTCCATCCTGTGATACAGGCCTCAAATCCAATCATAAGGCAGTTGGTTACCACCATAACAATCTCTCCGCTAATGCAATGGTGAGTACATCTTGCCTGTTTGGTTGGGACCTATGTACTTAAGGCCCACAGCTGGGTAAGGCAATCAGTGACAGTTCTGTCCCAACAGCCTGCAGAGCACCTTCTGGTACTGTGTGGAAAGTTCCAATTTTATTCCATCTCAATTTCTCTATGATGTATGATAAAAAAGTGTGATATTGTCATTATCAATCTTACCACTTAGTTTTTGTAGGCAGCAGGCAGCCATACCGTTTGCCTGTATTGTTTTGCATTGTGTAGAGAGGTCACACAGTATTGGTACTTCAGGCAGGACTTGAAGCATGGGCCATGGGGAAATGTTGTTTTCTAACCTGCTCTCCAGGCTCACAGTCATCTATATTTTTATTTAGACTTCTCAGGACTCCACCCTCCAAGAGTGGCATTGCCTTCAGTGGGCTGGGCCCTTCCACATCAATCATTAATCAGGAAACACCCTATAAACTTGCCACAGCCTAATCTGATGGATGAATTTTCACAATTGAGGTTCCCTCTTCTCAAGTTACTTGAGTTTCTGTCAAGTTGACAAAAACCAGCATAACATAATACAATCAGAGTTTAGGAAAGTTTTATAGTTTTTACAAAGTTTACCACAAATCTATTCAGCAATCTAGTGATTGCATTACTAGGAATCATGTTGAATGGATATAGAAAATGCATCTGATCAATGCAGTGGAATATTGTTCAACAATGAAAGTAAATGAACACTAACGCATGCCATAACATGAACAAGCATTTAAAAATTAAGATAAACAAAAAAGACAGGGACTAAAGACAGAGCATTGTATAAAAAATTAGTGTGTACTAAATATTCACATGATTCAAGTTTATAAAAATAAAGCAGATGGGGTTATTTTTACTTGGCCTTTGGATAAGTGGTTATTGATTGAGAACTGGAGAACAATTGAAACTTTCTAACACCTGGCATCTTACCAGTGGCGATCCTTCTTTGCCTCCTTTTTGAAATGGTTTTCTCTGCATGATTCAATCTCAAAAGTATGTGACTTTAACCATTGTTGTTTTATAGGTGTTCGCAGCTAAGAGTTGGTCTAGAGCTTCAGAAGAGACAACAGACTTTTAAAATTCTTTTTAAAATTTTTAACAGTGTTGGAACTGTAAGACTGTAGAGCATGTTAGAAGTTGGAACACACACACTTTTTTTTTTTTTTAGCTATCAGATGGTAGTGAGCTTATGGAGCCCCGTAACTCAAAAATGTTATGGTTGGAGTGTGACATGCCACACATGGGCTCACATATTCTAACACTTGGTTCTAGCTGGTGATGCAGTCTTAGAATTTTAGAAGACTGTGGAACCTTTAGGAAGTGGAGCTTTGCTTGAAGTGAATCATTGAGAGCTGAACTTTGGGTACTAATCCAACCCATTTCTGGCTTAATTTTTCTCTCTGCTTCCTGATCCTTTGATATATTGATAGGCCCTGCTATCTTCTGGAACCTTCACCTCTAACCATTAGAAGAATTCAAGTAATCCTCCACCTTTTGAGTGTTTTCCAGAGTTGTCCTTATTATTTCCCAGGTCTGTAAAGATTTGTCTTGCTACGTTCTCCAGCCCACCATTGATCTTAGGAGAAGCCCACAGCCCATGTTATCTCTTCTTGTTGGAAATCAGAATCTAATGCTGGCTACTGAGCCTTAGTACAATGTGGGTGGCATACTACATATTAAACAAGAAGAATCATTTGCCAGATTCTAGAATCTTCTTTCCTGTTCTTTTTTTGTTCTTTCTTTGTTCTCCTTCACTCTCTTTATGAGTGCTTAGTCTAGACCCAGATCTCTATTCCTATAGTTTCAAGAAGCCAAGCCTTTTCCTTATGTGACCTGAGGAGAAAGCAATTGGTGTGGGTGATGGAATGTCTTCAGAGTGGCAAGCTCTCTGAAATGCTGTAAATGAGCAATTATAGTAATAAGTGGCAGCAGCATAGTCCCTTCTGTGTTTTTCTGCAGAGCAAATCCACTGTTGGCATCTCTGACCTTGAAACCTTTGTGCCACGGCTTTGTGTAATTAGTAGAGTCTAAAAGTGTATTCAGGTCACATCTGCATCAAATTGTTTTATTTATATGGATTGATTGCAGATTATGACAGTACTCTGACTTACCCAGGGTAAGTAGAGTGAGGACTTGTAAGGACAAACAGTGAACCAGCTGCACAAAAGGTCGAGAAGACTGTGGAACGAGCTATTACTTCTTATAATGCAGACCCTGAGCAGGAGTTTTTATTAAACCATAAAGAACATCTGTATCATTTTAAGTCTGAAACTTTAGGGGCATTAGACACTGGCTGCATAATGAATTCTGCATACAGTCCTCATTAAACTCTTTTGCCTGCCATGGCTCCCCGAGGAGTTATTTACTATATTTCTTACCTGGAAGTGTTCCAAACATCCCTTGTATTTCCTGTAGTGATTATCAAAACCCAAAATTTCTAAGTTGGATTCTATCTTGAAGTGATATAGAAAATTCTTATGAAATACTAAGGAAACTTACCTTTAAAGATTTTTATTTTTACATGAGTGTTTTGCTTACATGTATGTCTGTGTATCACATGCATGTCTGTTGTCCAAGGAGGATCAGAAAACATTGGATCCCCTGGAACAGGAGTTACAGTGAGCCACCTTGTGTGCATGTTGGAAATGAAACTCTGGTTCTCAGGAGCAGTAAATGTTCTTAATCACTAAGCCAATTGCTCCAGCCTTTCAATTTTTTTTGAATAATTAAATTTTACCTTAAAAAATGTATGTAGGAGTTTATGAGAGGAGATAGCCCAGTCAGAAATTGCTTACTATGCAAGTATGAGGATTTGAGTTCAATCCCTAGAATTTATGTAAAAAATAATCTAGCTATGGTAGTGCATGCTTATAAAAGCAGCACTGCTGAGGTTGAGGCAGAGGATGTAAGGAGCTCACAGGCATCTTAGCCTATTTGATGAGGTCCAGACCACTGGGTTCCTGATTTTTAAAATCTAAATTAGGCTGTGCTTGAAGAAAGACAACTTAGGTTGTCCTTTAAATTACCTTTATTTGGTTGGGCGGTTTTTAATGACTTCTTCTATTTCCTTAGGGGATATGGGCCTGTTTAGATAGTTTACCTGCTCTTGATTTAACTTTGATATATGGTAGAAAATAATCCATTTCATCTAGATTTTCCAGTTTTGTTGAGTATAGGCTTTTGTAGTAGGATTTGATGATTATTTGAATTTCCTCAGTTTCTGTTGTTGTATATCCTTTTAATTTCTGAATTAATGAGTTAATTTTGGATACTGCCTCTGGGCTCTTTAGTTAGTTGGGCTAAAGGTTTATCTATCTTATTGATTCTCTCAAAGAACCAGCTTCTGGTTTTGTTGATTCTTTGTATTGTTCTCTTTGTTTCTACTTGGTTGATTTCAGCCTTGAATTTGATTATTTCCTGTGTCTACTCCTCTTGGGTGTATTTGCTTCTTTTTGTTCTAGAGCTTTCAAGTGAGGTGTTAAGCTGCTAGTGTATGCTCTCTCCAGTTTCTTTTTGGAGGCACTCAGAGCTCAGTTTTCCTCTTAACACTGCTTTCATTGTATCCCATAAGTTTGGGTATGTAGTACCTTCATTTTCATCAAATTCTAAAAAATCTTTAATTTCTTTCTTTATTTCTTCTTTGACCAAGTTATCATTGAATAGAGAGTTGTTCAGCTTCCATGTGTATGTGGGTTTTCTGTTGTTTTTGTTGTTATTGAAGACCAGCCTTAGGCCATGGTGATCTGATAGGATGCATGGGATTATTTCAATCTTCTTATATCTGTTAAGGTTTCTTTTGTGACCATATGGTCAGTTTGGAGAAGGTACCATGAGGTGCTAAAGAAGATGTATTCCTTTGAATGTTCTGTAGATATCTGTTAAGTCCATTTGGTTCATAACCTCTATTAGTTTCACTGTTTAGTTTCTGTTTCAATGACCTGTCAGTTAGTCAGAGTTTGGTCTCCCACTATTATTGTGTGTGGTTCAATGTGTGTTTTGAGCTTTAGTAAAGCTTCTTTTATGAATGTGGGTGCTCTTGCATTTGGGGCATAGACGTTCAGAATTGAGACTTTCTTTTGGTGGATTTTTTTCTTTGATGACTATGAAGTGTCCTTTCTTATCTCACTTGATAACAGATGACTTTAATGCAGAATTCTACCAGAAATTCAAAGAAGAGCTAATGCCAGTATTCCTCAAACTATTCCATAAAATAGAAACAGGAGGAACACTATCTAATTCATTCTATGAAGCTACAATTACTCTGATACCTAAATCACACAAGGATGCAACAAACAAGAGAACTTCAGACCAACTTTGCTTGTGAGTATTGATGCAAAAATACTCAATAAAATTCTTGCAAACAGAATCCAAGAACACATCAAAACCTTCATTCACCATGATCAAGTAGGTTTCATCCCAGGGATGCAAGGTTGGTTCAATATACAAAAATCTATTAATGTAATCCTCTATATAAACAAACTCAAGGGAAAAAATCACATGATTATCTCCTTAGATGCTGAAAAAACATTTGACAAAATACAACACCCCTTCATGTCAAAAGTATTGGAGAGATCAGGAATTCAAGGCCCATACCTAAACATAATAAAAGCAATTTACTGCAAACCAACAGCCTATATAAAATTAAATGGAGAGATACTTGAAGAGATCCTACTAAAATCAGGGACAAGACAAGAATGCCCGCTCTCCTCATATCTATTCAATATACTACTTAAAGTTCTGTCTAGAACAATAAGACATCAAAAGGAGACCAAGGGGATACAAATTGGCAAAAAGAAGTAAAGGTATCACTATTTGCAGATGGTAAGATTATATACATAAGTGACACCAAAAATTCTACAAGAGAACTTCTACTGCTGATAAACAACTTCAGCAAAGTGGCCAGATGTAAAATGAACACAAATAAATCAGTAGCCTTCCTTTATACAAATGATAAACAGGATGAGAAAGAAATTAGGGCAATAACTCCCTTCACTATAGCTGCAAATAACATAAAGTATCTTGGGGTAACTCTAACCAAACAAGTGAAAACCTGTGTGACTATAACTTCAAGTCTCTCAAGAAAGGAATAGAAGAAGATCTTAGAAAATGGAGAGATTTCCCATGCTCATGGATTGGCAGAATTAACATAGGAAAATGGCTGTCCCATCAAAGCTAGTCTACAGATTCAATGTAATCCCCATAAAAATTCCAACACAATTCTTCAAAGACATGGAAAGAGCAATTCTCAAATTCATCTGGAAAAGCAAAACACCCAGAACCGTGAAAACAATTCTTGACAATAAAAGAACTTCTGGGGGAATCATCATCCCTGACCTCAAGCTATACTACAGAGTAATAGAGATAAAAACTGCATGGTATTGGTACAGAGATCAATGGTCATCAGGGAAATGCAAATCAAAATGACTCTGAGATTCCACCTCATACCAGTCAGAATGGCTAAGATAAAAAACTCAGGTGACAGCAGATGCTGGTGGGGATGTGGAGAAAGAGGAGCACTCCTCCATTGCTGGTGGGATTGCAAGCTGATACAACCAATCTGGAAACAAGTCTGGTGGTTCCTCAGAAAATTGGACATAGTATTACCTGAGGACCCAGCTATACCACTCCTGGGCATATATCCAAAAGATGCTCCAACATATAATAAGGACACATGCTCCACTATATTCATAGCAGCCATATTTATAATAGCCAGAAGCTGGAAACAACCCAGATGTCCCTCAACAGAGGAATGGATACAGAAAATGTGGTATATTTACACAACGGAGTACTACTCAGCTATTGAAAACAATGACTTCATAAAATTCGCAGGCAAATGGATGGATCTAGATTATATCATCCTGAGCGAGGTAACTCAGTCACAAAAGAACAAACATAGTATGTACTCACTGATAAGTGGATATTAGACAAAGAACATGGAGTACCCACGATACAACTCATGAACCATATGAAGTTCAAGAGGAAGGAAAACCAAAGAGTGGATGTTTCAGTCCTACTTAGAAGGGGGAACAAAATAATCAAGGGAGGTAGATGGTGAGAGGGACTTGGGTGGAAGAGAAGAGGGGCAGGTGAAAAGAGGGGAAGAATCAGGTATGGGAGGAGATAGAGGAGTTGTATAGAGGGTCAGAAGGAATACTTTCAATAAAATCTTAAAGCTCCCATCATTAATACTGATGGTGACTCCAATAGATTTTAAGAGTACTTTTAAAGTATCGAGCACCTGCCCAGTGCCCTAGGGAGAGGTGGCCCCTTCTTACCCATTTTACATAGACTACCAAATTAAAAGGAAAACCTAGAGCCTTAGCTCTGTTTGAAAAGTGTAGGCTTTATTATTAGGTCATTTTTCAATCTCTAGAAATGTTTTCACGTAGTTGGTCTTCCCATTTCACAAACAAATATTTTCGCCATCTATGCCCCAACCTGAATAGTACATCTGGTGTAACCAGTGAATATGTTTTGGATACCATTATCGTCCAATGCCAACTCATTAAGAGTCACTCTTAGTGCTGTATATTCTTTGGACTTTGAAGAAAGAGTAAGAACATATACCAATCATTATAGTATATAAGATAACTTCTGTTCTTTAGACTATTGGTGTAACTAGTCATTGAATGTCATCTCTCTGATAGGTGCTTTTGGCTATTGGTGTATATTTATTTCATAAATAGACCTAATCAGACTTCAGAGAGAGAGCATATATGTCTAGTGAAGAGGGTGTCTTCACCTACATGTGGACAAACTAGCATGCATCTCTGTCCATCAAAGGTGCTCTTTTTTGGCTTTGAGAACAATCACATGACAAAGTCCAGGCTGAGGACAAGATGAGAATTATGGAAAATCCCATAGTCATTGACTCCCTGATAAGGCCATATGTCGAGCTTCTGCAAATTCTGAGACATCTGAAAAGAAGAAAAAATTATGTTGGCTTCTGGGAGTCTTGAACTTATCCTGCTCAGTTCATACAATTTCTAACTATCTATCTATCTATCTATCTATCTATCTATCTATCTATCTATCATGTATCTATCTATCTATCTATCTATCTGATCTATCATCTGTCTGTCTATCTACATGTACTTATCCAATCTATCAACCAAGTATGTATCTGTTTCTAATGGGCAAATGAAAGTTGAAATATATATGCATTGTGGAGTAGGTAAGTCAAGCTACTCAACACTCACATAATTCCTCTAATACATCTATTCCTTACCAGCTTTCAAGTTCATATCCTATTGTTTTCAATTTGTCACTGAAAAGGCTTAACAGTCTTGAATGTCTTTTAACAGGAATTCTATATTCATTGATCCTCTTCTCAGTCACACTACTATCCAGCCAATGGTTACCGTTATTAGTCTACTCCCTGCCAATGAGGTTCTTTTACATACACTTTGCATCTGAGATCATATGCTACTTTTTCCTTCTATGTCTGGATTATTTCACTTAGCATAATAGTTCATGTTCACTCAAATTGCCACACATGGGAATCAAACTCTCTTTCTTTCTTTGTTTATATTGCCTTTCTCTTTCTCTTTCTTAATAAAAAGGCTGATGCTCTAAGCCCTGAGCAATGCGCCTCCCTGCTTTATCTTTCTGCTCTCAGATGTGTTCCCTCTAGCCATTGTGATGGTATCAACCCATTTAACATAGAAATAAATGAGGAACATCTGTCCCTCTGTGCTTCTGTGAGAGAGTTGTTTCTAGAGAGTTATTTGAAGCCTTGGACTTTTCACTGGTATCCCAGTTCCCTAATAACAACTCTGAGACTTAATTATTCATTAATAAATGCCTAGACCATAAGCTTGGGCTTGTTTACTCACTAGCTCATAACTTATATAACCCATTTATTCTAACCTGAGTTCTGTCATATGGCTGATTTCTTCTCCTCAGTTTCATGAGTCCCTTTCCAGCCCAGGTGACAAATCTCACAATGCCTGACTCTTTCCCAGAATTCTTATCTCTATGTGTCAGGGGTCCTACCTTCTAATCTTGCCTCTGCTCACTGGCCATCAGATTTTTATTGACAGGCGGTGTTTCCACACAGTACATGAGAGATTCTATCTATGGAAGTATAGGAAGTTGTTCCTTGACTTGAAATTCAGTTGCTGTTCTTTGTTACATTTGTATGGATCACAGCTTTGATCATGACACTTGTACATTTTCCTCCATTTGAACCCTGCCCTGAGTCACAGAAGAGGACATGGGGGATGTACAGCTTATTCTTACAGTTGAAGAAGCTGAGCTTGGGTTCAGTTCTTCATCTGAGCCCTCACATCTGATAAACAGCTTTGCATATTAGAACCTAAATATTTTGCTTTCAATCTAGTATTCACTCTTTGTAGTTATATACACATTAAAAATATTCATTTATTCAACAAATAAAGTTATGTGCAAAACAGTATAAAATGTTGAACTGTGCTTCTTTCTATCTATACATAGCGCAAGAATACTTTCCATCCATCCATCCATCTATCCATCCATCCATCTATCCATCCATCCATCTATCCATCCATCCATCCATCCATCCATCCAGCCAGCCAGCCATTCATCCATCTGTGCATCTATCTATCTATGCATCCACCCATGGATTCTTAGGTTTCTGTCTACCTTGGTTACTGTGAATAATGTTCTGTGATCATTGGTGTCTGATAATATTTTCATCAGATTTATTGTTCTCATCTCTTTAGTCTTATACAGAGTTGAGATTTCTGACTCTTGTGGGCTCTCTCTATCTGTATTGGGGCTCCAGGAACTGAATCCAAGTTTCCAGGCTTCAGAGAAAATCACCTTTCTCCTGAGCCATCTCTTCAGTCCAGTAGTTTTATTTTTAAGTTTTAAAGGAACATTTACACTGTTTTCAACCATAGTTGTGATAATTTGTTTCATCACTAACACTTGAGGTGCCCCTTTCCTCTATAGCCCACCCAATACTTTCTGGGTTGATAAACTCTATCCTAAATTACAAGCTTATAGTCCATTGTGGTTCTGTTTTTCATTTTATCTAGTTTTTCAGTACTGTTTAGCAGCTCTTGGGGTGTGTGTGTAGAGGTCAGCCTCTTCAGTGTCCTATGAGAACTGTCTATTTAGAGTCTTTGCCCATTTTTTGATAAATTGAATACTTTCTTGTTATTGAGTTAGGCTCTTTACATATTTTGGAGATTATTAAGTCAATACCCTGTGTAGTTTGCAAACATTTTCCCCACTTCAGTTGATCTTAAATTCTTCAATTTGTTTCACTCTTATTTTCTTTGTTAAAAGGACAATGTTTAGTTGAACCTAATCCAGTCGCCTATATTTACAAGTTTTGCTTATGCTTTGGAATTCATGTCTGATAAAAAATCACTGTAAAGGCTAATGATGTTTAGATTTTTCCCTTTTGAACTCATCTAGAAGTTTACAGTTCCAGGCATAAGATGTTTTACTCTTTATTCCATTTTGAATTGGTTTTGTGAATTTTGTATAATGGGATTTAGTTTTAGTTTTTTCTGCAGAGCACATAAATCATTGAAGAGCTTGTTAGCTCTGCATCTTCCAAAACCAGGACCCGCCATTTTCTTTAAGCCCCTGGGTTGTGATCTCCAAGACAGAGACTGAGCACAAAGTGCAACAAGCCTTTTTGTACTATGGTTAATATAGCATTTCTTTTTTAATGTTTTCCTTTAGATTCCTATTTTTATTTTACACATAGTGTTTTACTGGCATGCATATCTGTGCCTGGTGTCTGCAGAATATTGGAAGCTGATGTTAGATCATCTGGTACTGGAATTACAGAAGATTGTGAGTCCCAGTGTGGATGCTGAGATGAAATCCCAGTCTTTTCTATAAGAGCAACAAATACTCTTACTGCTGAATCATCTCTCCAGTTCAAATGGTTTTCTGTTTGTTTGCTTCTTTTGATTCATCACTAAGTTGTTACAAACTTGTAACTGCTCTGCTGAGATCTGACACAGTTGACACTGACAATCTTTACTTGTGTTTGAAAGGTTTCTTGGGAGGCATTGGCTCTTGGAGCTCCCTAGCTCCTCCATTTAGCTTTATTATCTCTTCTGATCATGGCCTTTCCTTGTTCAAAAATGCCTTTAAGTATCTGGAAGCTGTTTGCTTTTTTTGTACTATTTTATGTAGTTTGATGTTTTTGCTACTTTATATTATGCTATGTGTATGTATTTCAATGTTGGTGACAGTTGGATCATGGCAAATTAGAGGGTCCATTTCGAAGATAAGAAATTTTAAATCAGACATAATTAGGTGACTCTAAATATGCATTTTCTTCTTAAGTTGAATGCCATGTGGTGAAAGGGACCCAGTCCTCTTCTGGAGAGGCTTTTAAATGGGGTTTTGAAGATATTAATAATCAGGAACTCATCTATCTAATAAAAGGCACAGCCAAGTGTTTATGAAAGCTTATCACTGTCAAGCTTATTGTGTCCAGGTTTATAGGGAGTAGGAAATAACCATCATGAGAGAATTAACACCGCAAAATATAAATCTTGCAAGTAATTAGGCAGCTGTCTGTTTATCAGTACAGAATGTATTTTAATTTTTAATCAGGGCTTTTGTTCCTACTGACAAAATAATGGCTTGTTTGCAATCTTCCACTGAAGCCGACTTCTTAAAATGGGATCTGGAGTGTCCCCGGACCCTCAGTGTCTCAGTTGCCTTCAAGTCTGATTGTGTAATCCAATTCCCTCTATGACAGGAGCTGATGGGAACATTTGTATCCTTCCCATGTGTAATTCTCAAGGTAAAGCCAAATCACTCTGTTTTAGCAGTTCATTCTATTCACAGGGAAATGGAAGAGAAATATTATGATAAACATATTGGGAATTGTTGTGGGAGAAGCCAGAATGGCTTTTATGCCCCTAAATACCAAAAAAATCACTAGAGAAACCTCAGAATTCAAAAACCCAAACAGAGTATTGTTCTGTTTCTTACAATAGATATCCTATGCTTATACCCATCCTGATCATGAAGATCATGGATAAAATGTTCATAATTCAGAAGAAAAGGATAATCATCACTGAAAACACACAAGCATGTAATGCATACAGACTAAGTAGGTTGTATTTGTGGACTTAAGAATATATATGTATATACAGATACATATATGCATGCAATAACAAAGGAAAAGGAAGTCATGAACTTGAAAGAGAGCAAGGAGAGGCATATTGTAGGATTTGAAGGGAGGAAATGGAAATGAGAAATGTAGTAATTATAATTTCAAAGAGAAGAAAACAAAAACAATTAAAAAGAAAAGAAAAAGGATGAAAATCCAGATCATACCTTTGTATTCCTGTCAATCATTTCCTAAAGAAAGCTGACTGGCTAAAATGAGTAGGTAGGAAGAAGTTAGTGGGGCATTTGCTAAAACTACAGAATTGAGTCAGAAAACCAGGAAAAATAAATCTACATCCTGATTTTCCATGTTAATAGCTATGAGAAGGTGGTTTTAAATCCCTGTGCTTTGTCTTTCTCATTGGAAAGATGGGGGAACATCTACCTGACCAGTAATTTATCTTGGTTGACATGGGGTGTTGATGATGAATTGCAAAGTAAAGTACTATGATATTAAGACAACTATTTGAGTTTTAAACACTTTCTGTGACATATGAGCCTCATTTACTAACACGACATAGAGATAATGATACCCATCCTATAAGTTTTCTCTGAAGGGCTTCCCTGTTCTGAGTAAAACTTCTTGGACATTTTAGGAATGTAATCATGTTTATTGAAGTGAAAAAATCCAGCAAGACCTTTCTGTTTTTAAGAACAAACATAATCTTTTCTAATCTTGGTTGTTAACTTGATTATACCTGAAGTCAACTCAAACCCAAGCTTCTGGGCATGGCTGTGAGGAATTTTGCTATTCAGATTATTTGAGTCAAGAAGACCCTTGCTAGTCTGGACCATGCTTTGTGGTAGCAGCCTACATATGGATACATGAAAAGGAAACTTTTGCCTGCCTGACCTCACTCTCAATAGCCAATTCATTTATCCTACTGCTGAGGCATCTATCTGTGGTTGCTAGAACAACTGCTTCAGGATTCCAATGTAGACTGAAGACCAGCAATTCTCCAGAGATCTTCCCGGGCTCCAACTTTAGATTGGGACTGCAGAGGCTTCCAGTCTTGTGAACTGAACTACTACCCGTGTGTTAATATTTTTGCAACCAGAGAACCATTGATGGACTACCTGGATCATACCCTACAAGCAATCTAATAATCATCCCCTCCCCACCACATTTGTTCCGTCAATTCTGTTCATTTAGAGAACACTGACACTACCATAAGATTTGGAAACCAGAATAAGAGTTGTTTCTAAGTAATGTAAAATGTTATTTGAATCATCAGTAATGTTAAGCTCAAGAAATACTACTGTAGGTAAGGACCTCAAGAAAGAGAGGAACAGTCTTCCATAAAGACTCATGAAGTCCAAGGATGCTGTTTTTATTCTTTATTGGGTATTTGGCCCAGCAGGAAAGGAAGGAATTGGCATTTTAGTTATAAATCCAGTTCCTTTAGGCTCTTTATCAAAACTTTCTCCCTGGAACAATGGTCATTTTTGTGCCAGCCTGTTATAGGACACACAGCTCTGAATTGTCTTTAGTGAAATAGGATGAACTGGTCTGAGCTATGTTGTCTAGAGCAAGGATGAGCTTTCTGCTCTTCTGTAGATTCAAAACTGTCTCAGGAAGGGAAGAACTATGACTTCCAGACACCAGGCCAACTTCCCAGGTGTTACACCACCTGGTCTGCCTTTCTCCACAGTCCATGCTCCTGCCTCTGTGGCATGGATTGTAGTGTGGTGGAAAATCCAGTCTGGCACCTGCTACTAACATTTGTATGACTCCAGGACAGTCATCTTCCATGTGGAGCTCTAATTACACACCTGTAAAAGCAAGAGGGGTCCTGGCATGCTTTCTCATTGTTTTTATCCTATGGGTTGTGATGTCTATATGGGAATATCATTGTCTTTGCAGGATTGCTGATAGGTGCCTGTGCTTACAGGCATCTGGACAGTCCTTCCTTCAATTAGATTAAATATGAGTTCATTCTGAACTAAATTTTACTTTGGAGTGAATCATAGTGAGATTTTATTTTTGTGAGACCCAGAAAAGAGGAATCTGCCAGTTTCTTCTCCCCATCACTCTACTGTAACCACTGCACTCACCTGCTTTTGCTTTTGTTTTTTCTGTGCAGAAGATATTCATCCTTATTTTAAGCATTTCGCAAAGTGCTGCTGAGGGTCTACATTTAGTGTAGTGGTAATCACCACTAGCTCTGGTGGCAGGGAGATGAGAGTCTTAGTCCTGGCTCTGTCTTTATCTGTGTGTCTGTACCAGGACTTGGTTTATTCATCAGGACTTGGTTTATAAACATTGTGCTAGCTTCAATGGGGGGAGGGAGGGAGATCTCGGATGATGATGCTAATAGGATTCAAAGTATATTAATTGGAACATAGTAAGTTTTTCAAAACAATTGATTTCTTAATCTTTTGGTTCTCCACAAACAAGTTCCAGACAGTCCCTTTACGAAGTATTTCTAGTTTCATTGTATCTCAGTTGTCATATTTGCTTTGTTCCTCATCTATCCTGGGTAGGATTGCTTCACCTCAATGCTCATGGTCGAACACAATTGTAACAAACATGGGTATGCGTGTTCCATGTCAAGTGATAGTAGCTTCTGAATCTTCACTCGCTGCTACTTTGTGCATTAAGCTGAGAAGAGACCTTACACATTTTATTTCCCTGCTGTAAAATGAGTGCTAGTTCAACAAAACTTACAAAGCTTGTGTTTACAAAATCAGTGTGGGAGATGGAGTATATGTAGCTGTGGGTGGGAGACAGGGTATCTTAAGTAACTTGAGAAATGAAGATAGAAGTTCCATTGAGACCATAGAGCATACATCTTAGTTAGGGCTTCCATGAAACACCATGACTAAGACAACTCTTATAAAAGAAAACATTCATTTGGGGTTGGCTTACACTTTCAGAGATTCAGTCTATTATCATCATGGCAAGAAGCATGGCAGCATGCAGGCAGACATGATGCTGAAGGAACTGAGAGTTCTACATCTTGATCAGAAAGCAACCAGGAGAGACTGCCTTCCTCAGGCAGCCCAGAGTTGGGTCTCTTCTGCACTGGGCAGAACTTGAACATGGAACCTCAACGCCCTTCCTCACAGTGACACCCTTCCTCTAACAAGACCACATCTACTCCAACAAGGCCAAGCCCTTAATAGTGCTACTTCCCATGGGCCAAATTTGAGCATATTCAAACTACTACAGCAGGTACGAGAACCTCAAGGAAAATAGTGAGTCTTGAGCAGGAAAACTGTAATGAACTAAATAAGAAATATTTTAGGTTGCCGGACTTTGTGTGTCTCTTTGACATTGACTCAACTCTTGTCATTCATGGAAAAGCAAGCATACAGCATGTTTAAGTGAACGGGCATGAGTGCATCGCAATAACATTCCTAGGATTTGAATTTTAGGTTATCTTTTTTTTAAACTTAAAAATACAAATATCCCCCTTAGCTAACTTGCACACAACCAGGGAGCAGCAGCAGTTTGCAGACCATGAAGGAGGGTTGCATTCATGAAGTTGCAACTTTCGGAACACTGAGCAAGACAGGATGTCAAAACTTCAGGACAACAGCCGCCGGGGAGTTCTGAGATCTTTGCTTGTCAAATTGATATGCCCTGCCTCCCTCAGAAAACTGGGCTACACTTTACTTCAAGGCACTGGTTAATCCTTAAATGCACCCTGAGGCTATCAGGATTTGTAGAGAGACATGAAGGAGAAGGACACTGTTGACAGATTGTGGCTTCCATAGGTCCTGACCTACTTTTTTCTATTATTTTTCAACCATTTCTCCTTAAAGCTACCTGTCACCTTGTCCCTGCTGGTTTGAGCCACCTCCTTTCAAGACATGCTTCCCTAGTTTCCTGGTGTCCCACTGAATGGACACACTTGGCTTTTGCAAAAGCCTGATTTGCTCCACAAGGAGATTTTGTGAAGGTGGGTGTACTTTGGGCTTTCTAGAAGAAGATTAAGTCAGTAGAGTGAAACTGAGCTTCTGAAAACATGGCCCCACTCAGAGTGAATGCTGGGTGGTAAACTCTGCTTCACACATACTCTGACTACTGTTAGACACATGCCCTATTAACTAATTCTTTTGGGGAAATTCCTTTTGTCTGTCCCCCAGTCCCACCAGACAACATCAAATCTGAATAAATGTGCTTGTTAAATGACCTAGGATACATTTTCTTATTTTTTTCCTGAAACACACACACACACACACACACACACACATACACACACACACACACACATACACACACACACACACACATACACACACACACACACACACACATTCACCTCTGTATATACAGTTTTATTTTTTTTAAGATTTATTTTATGTCTTAATTATTTGTCTGCATGTGAAATGCATGATGTCTTCAGCAAGAGGGACTTACCTTCTGATTCTGGGAGGCAACCAAGGCCAATAACTGTAATGTTTTATGAATCTTTTGGACAACTCTGACAACAACTCAAGAGAGGATTCCTCATACTTGGTGTTCTGGTGTTTATTAGATCTTCTTTGGTTCTTGAAGAATCATTGTTAACTCAGGTGAGAAAATTTTATTTAAAATCTATATATATGTATATGTATACACAGACTTCCTTGTATTATTAGTTTTTTTGGTAGGCAGTTAGTACTATGATTTATTATCCTGTCTCATACAATAGGACTCTTGTGTTATGTGCACACATTATCCCTAGAGGCCAAAAAAGAAAAGCTAGCCTCCTCCCTTCCAAACTGGAGTTAGTCATTGTGAACTGGGAATCAAGTCTGAGTCTTCTGGAAGGGCTATCTCTTAAGCTCCTGGAAAATTTATTGACAGGTAAAATATTGTTGCTGAATTTTTTTATAAGACAAGGAATTCCATTTTAAAGTGTCCTTTATTACAATTCAAAGAGCTTTCTCAAAGTTCTGCAAATGGGCCTTCACTAAATCCTTAAGTGAGCATTCTCACAGAGCTCAGGATTAGTTTTCCTTGAATCTGTTAATGCACTGGCTGCTGGTCACTGAAACACTGGGACTCCACCCCTCCTTTTTGATCAAGAGAAGGCAGAACAATGTCCTCAAAGAGTCATGGGGTGAAGAAATTTCCTTCCCAGCTTCTATAAAAGGTCAGACAACAGGCTGATTTTATTAGAGCAGCCAAGCAGCTAGTTGAACTAATTGCTTCCCTGAAATGACTTTGTCTGACTGAATACACTAGGTGTTTGAGTCCAGAAGGCTAATCTCACATTACTTGCCTGACCAAACAACATCCTAAGCCACAGGCAATGTAGTCTAGAAAATAGAAACAATTAGGTAGTGCCCTAGGAGATCTTTTATGTAGCTACTGCCTCTCCTGTGCTGACATCATTTTCTCTCGAAGGCTCTAAGAGTGGTTTTGAACATGGTCTCCTATTGTGGATTCTCTACCTACTATAGGAAGAAAATAAAACTGATCAGAAGACAACAAAATCAGCAAAAAACAAGCATTTTTTCAAGGATATCCATTCAGAAAATTTTGCTTAAAATTAACAGTAAGATCTAAAGTAAAATAATAATCCAAGGTAGTTTGGCTCAATCAAATCTGTTCAGTTCTCAGAGAAGATTATGCACATAAGATGACTGGGAGGCCATGAGCAAATACATATCATTAAAATGTTGTATCTAGTCCCTACCTCAGTTTCTTTTCATGTTATTTTCATTTGTAACACTCATAGAAGTTAGGAAAGCAGTAAAAAGGCATGGAAGGTGCTTTCAAGGGACAGGAGATAGAAACAGAGGCATAAGGGGAAAGGGGAGTAATGGCTTATGAAGGGATAAATAGGACAAGGACGGAAAGGCAGAGTGTGGGGGTGGATTACGGACATTAAAGACCTTTTGAAAAAAGTCATATGGAAACCTATTACTACAGGTGCTTCCTAAAATTATACATCTACAAATATACAAAATGAAATAGAATTATCTTCCAATAGGGTAACGATGTTTCTACAAGATACCTCAGGCTAACAAATAAAAAGTCTAGTGACAGAAATGGGTTACTATTTTGGTTGGCTAGTAGCTCTCACAGACAACCAAACATTATAGGCTCTTGTTATTGCTCTTGGTTACTCTCTAGAATTGGACAATATATATACCTAACAGGGAAGTTGTGTGTGTGTGTATGTGTGTGTGTGTGTGTGTGTGTGTGTGTGTGAGAGAGAGAGAGAGAGAGAAAGAGAGAGAGAGAGCGAGCAGTTATGATAGCATATATAAGACATGTGTAGTCTCAAGCTCAGATAACATTCCAGAATGAAGATGGGGGAAGCCAAATAAACCCCTCAAATGTCATTTGGTAGGTCAACCACAACCAGCTGGCATGATTTGTGAGTAGGTTTCCACAGCTACTGTGAGTTCATGAGTAACATAGACATGCCATGTCTAGGAGACAGCACTTCCCTGCACCCCTCCCTGTCCTTTAGCTTTTACATTTGTTCTGCCTCCTCTTCCAGGATGTTCCCTGAGCCTTAGTGTCATAGAAACTGGGGTAGGGTTAATAAAGGTGTTTTATGCAGGGTTAAGCATTCAGCCTTTTGTTCTCTAACTTGTCTCATATGCTGTCTGTCAGGATTCCTGAGTGGTATTGTTCCATAAATTATGTAGAAAGTGTTCTTTAATTTCATGCTTAGGAAGCATAATCAATAGAGCAACAGATGGTATGATAGATAATACTTTTCTTCATATTCATGCCCAACAGATATTGTTATTTGTTTGTCCAGGGGAGGGTGGTTATGTCATGGAGGATCGTCCATCTGTGGGATTTGGATCTCAAGATTCCTGTCTTGGTAGAATATCCTGCTTTAAAACTATGGGCCCTAATATGCAAGAAAAAATGTCAATTGAAGCAGATAAGATAGCTCCTCTGTAACAGTACTTGCAGCCAAGTATGATGACCCTAGTTTAATCCTCAGGACCTACACGATTGAAGGAGAATGCTGACTTCTGTAAATAGTCCTCTGACTTATACACACACACTTGATCCGTACACCTCCACCGTACACAAAATAAAATAAAGAAGGAAACATGAATAGGCAAATATAATACATAATACATCAGATCAACTCAAACCCTTTAAGCTGAAAAACATGCTAGCCAATGTCTAACCACCCAGCCATCCATTCTGTTCATACACGTTCAATTGTGACCACTTACTGGTGGAGATATAAAATTTTTATTTGGTCATCTTATGTTTTGTAGAATATTAAATTGTAAAAACTGTTTTAGAGTGCTTGTTATCCATTTGGGTGTATGCAACCTTTCAAATCTAACACAATGTAGCATTTGAAAAGAGTTAACAGGCGTCTATTAAGATGTATGCAGACTATAAAGGAAAATACCCTGCTCTGTTGTATTAGTGAAGTTATCTGAGGGATGAGGAAACTGACGTCCCAGGTTGGGACTTGATCAATACACTAGTTTCAAATCTATTATAAATCTCTTAGTCTGTATTTTCACTTCATTGGTCAAGATTTAAACCCGGGGTTCAGTCCTGATTATTTCCTTTACTTATTTCTTGCTTATCATAGGATCAAGAGTAATTTTGTTGAGGTTGGTATGGAGTGGAATAGATTTGAATGATTGCTTTAAACCTTGAGGGCTCTAACTTGTCCCCTTTCTTTGCCTTTGAGCTTTTTTTCTATTATTAATTCCTCCTTATGAAGACCAGAGTATTGTGCATTCTAAAGCAAACAATACAGACTTTATGGTCATTAATGACCTTGGTGCAAACACTCTTTCATTGATCTTGCTGTTGAATGGGCATTTCCTATCTTTCACATCTACACAGCAAGATAATATAAACTGGGACCTTTTTCAGCTTCTAACATCAGAAATGGTATAGCTTAAAGGAGGAGAGAGCTGAAAATATTTTAACAGAGAAGACTACAAATTAAGAGAGATTAGCAGAGGAGTGGTTTTATGTCTCTATGAAGGTGTCAGAGCTTCCGGTCAGTTTCACTCAATGCTCTGAAATATTGTTAGGCCACACTTCTGTATCCTAGCCAGTAGGGTGGAAGAAAGCAGAATGAGAAAACATAATGTATGGAAAATCAACCTACTCATCAACCACACCAAACAAGCTCACATTCATTAGCTGTCTTCAGAGTGTGTTTTTAGGAAGCTGAAACCTTCCCACTCCATGCCACTGGCTAGGGCTGAGTCCTCAGATCACACCCGTGTCAATGGGAAGTTCAAACTCTTCTCTGGTCATGTGGATAGAGATAAAAACTGAGAGTTTTGTTTCTGACACCAGTAACAACAGAACCTAAAAAGGAAGGCGTGTCCTGCTTGAGGTATCTGTTAACTTGGAGTTTTGTCTTTCTGTCCACTCTTACTCCTCCCTCCCCCAGACCATGTTTTCTCCTATCACAGGGATTCCAGTACTGTCAGGCATTACACTAGTCTGGATTCTACATGTTCACAATGACAAACTGATAGTATATTAGCTTGTATCTGTACAAAGCAATTAAACAGTTAACTAGTAGAGCAGACTGAAATTTAACTCAAAGTATGTATTTCAGACTCAAATAGCATAAAAAAGAGCTACAGTGGTAGATATCCACCCTGGAAAGAGCGGCCCAGGAAAGAAAGGTTAGCAGAGGTCCAGCCGTAGTCCTCCATGCTCTGTTTGTGTTACATGCTGTCCAGTTTCTGTCACATCCCTCCCACTATTGTGTCATCTAGCTAAGCTTACCAGCTTGACATCAAAGTTTCAGGGAGCCCACATGGCCCATTAACCAAAACCCACTGTCTTCTTTATTTAGAGAACACTGGGAAGATAAAGATGGATACCGGACCCTGCAAGGACTCAGGCTAGATCACAGGTACACAGTCACTTGTGTAGAATTACAGGGACAGTGACATGGGGATTTGCCATTCAACTAGTTCCCAAACCTACTATCAAAGCCACACTTACAAAGCTGTCCAGACAGATGTCTCCTCTCCCTGGGTCTGACTTCATGAGTGTAGTAAGCGAGAAGTTGGACTTGATACTACCAATTTCATACTCCACTGGACACCAACTTCACTGTATTTCACTCATCACTCAGCTATTCCAAGCACACAGATTGCAAAAAGATGCTATCTGTAGGATCAACTAACCAAATGAGCCTAGGTAATGCCTAAATCTCTTTCAGTTTGGAAAATTCATATTTGCAGGGGCTCTGTAATTGCCTGTCACCTTCCTTGGTCTGCTGGCTCTGTCTTTATTTCCTTCATCCCAAGAAATTATACAGTAGACTGAATAGAGCTGAGAGGTCTTTTGGTCACTCAAAAGTGATGCAATTTGTGAGTAATACTTCATTATGTTCAGTTATAACTTACATCTTGTTTTATTCTGTTTTTGAGAACTTGCTTCTTAATTCATTTAGCACATATTTTTATTGACTCAAAATAGGATATTTACCTGCAATAAAGGTTTCTGTAAAGTTCATCTACTTGATTTTTCAGTTTTCATATTGTTCATTTTTCTTTGATATGTTCTTCTGTTAACTTTATAAATTAAACTTTTACTCTGCAAGGAATAGTTTATGTTTAGAGAGAAAATGCTATAACTTTTATTTAATTGAATAAAAGAGCAGGGATTTATGATCATCAGTGGGGTTACAGTTTGTTTAAGACCATGATGAACAATTTTATTAACCATGTGCTGTACATTATCATTATGATCCTAAGTTACAGGGAATGATTTACGATTTCCTTAGCAATAGTACATATATAAACATAGTTTACTGTTGTGATAAAATAAACCTTAATGCACTGTTTATCTGGCTTTTTATGGAACACATAATCTTTATTGTGGAGCATAGTAAACAGGTATAAGTTGTGAACTATTCAATATGAGGTTCATGATTAAAAATTATGTTATCAAACAATATTTTTAGTTTGCTTATATGTTGGATTAACATCAGTGTTAGCAGCAGTAAGAGAGTAGATAGATGCAGAATAAAGTATTTATCACAGCTTAGGAGGGGGATGTATCATTTTCTAGATTCCGGTATCATTCCATAGAGGAAAAGATGGGCCCTTCACATTCCAGAGGCAGGAGCAAAACACTGCTCAGAATTTTAGTTAGGAGAAAATTGATAGGGGACAAGTTTCAAGATTGAATATGTCTGTTAGAATATAGGATTATAAATAAATTTTCATTGATTACATTCTTTACTCTTTATGTTAAATGTTCAAGGCAGAGTGATTTGATAAATTAATTTGACACCTGCTTATAATGTCTGGTCTGTCAAGGAGAAACAACACAAAGGGAAAACTTCCTGTTACAGTATTTACTGACCTTTGTCTGTTATCAGTATACTTTTCTCTTTAAGGGTCATTGTGAAATTTCGCCATGATCTCTTCCTGCTGACTACAGACTGGCATATTTCAGACATGCTTCTTAGTCTGGGTCTTTCACTGAACCTGAAGCTAGGTTGGCAGCTAAGGAAGTTCTAGAACTCTTCTTCTTTTTCTTTTTTCTTTTGATACTTTATTTACATTTCAAATGTTTTCCCCTTTCCAGGTCTCCTCTTTGGAACCCCCTAAACCATTCCCCCTCCCCCTACCTCTATGAGGGTACTCCCCCACCCCCCCTCCCATTCTTCTTATGTGCTCACACACAATGTTAGGATTACAGGCACATGTGGATGGGCCATGTTGGCTATTTATGATGTTGGGGATTTGAACCCAGGTCCTTATGCTTGCATAGCACTTACCACAAACCATCTCCCCAGCCTCTATAATGTTATCTCAGTGAATGAATCTTTTGAGCAGTGTTGTCTTTTCTATACTCAGGGTAACTAGCTCTTAGGGAATAAACTTCCTGAGGGAAGGGCTGTGATTCTAGATCTTACTTTTTATCTCAGGACTTCTGCACTTTATTTGAACATAGTGTGGGAAGCCATGGCAGTAAAGTATTTGGAGAGTTAGTAAGACACACTGTACTCTTTTCTACCATACTTATGTGGGCAAGAAAATCATGTATACAGGTTCTACAGGGGGATGTTTGGATGGGAGATTAGAAGGAGAAAGGAATGGCTAGTTTCAAAATCCCAGTGGGAACATTGTTACATTCTAGAAGTGTATGTTTGCAAGTTAGGACCAACAGCGAGTAGTTTTCTTTAACCTTCTGCACCGGGGCACATCCAGGCTTGTCTCTTTTGTTTATCAGCATGACTATTTCTTTCTAGCTGTCCATTTATTCTGTTTAGCTTTTCACAGGCTGTTGTGATTAATCTCCTTTTCAAAGTCTTTATAAATTTGGTCTATTTATAGATGGCACCCGTGCAGTTGACAGACATGTAAGAAAGAAAGGAGAATGATCTAGAAGTTCTCAGGCCAGCTAGCTTGGAGTAAGCAGCACAGTAGAAATAAGAGAGAGCCTGTCTCAATAAGGAAGAAGGCAGGAATCAGAGTTAGAAGTGGTGAATGACTCCATGGAAACAGTGTCTCCCAGACACAACATGACTGATACACATATGGACTCATAATGAGTATGGCAGAAAGCAGAAGCACTGTATAAGTTTAAGCCTGGCACTGAGAGGGGAAGTGGACAGTGGATCCCACCCCTAGCCAAGAAGCTATTTGCAATTGATCCTTGTTAGCAAAGGAAAAATCGTTTTTCTCCAGTGGAATGTCATTGGTCATTAACCACAGTTTAGGGCAGGCCCCATTCCCAGTAGTAGTTAGCCAATTCAAAATAAATCAATAGTATTTTTTATAGTTTTATTTCATTTTGCTATTGTTTGGGGCTTTTTTTGGCCTTTAGTTTGGAGGGTTGTTTGTTTTTTGAAGGTAAAAGAGAAGGAACATAGAGTTAGGGTGGGAGGGAGGTGGAGGGACCATCTAGGAGGGATTGAGAGGCGAGAACATTAGCAAAACATTGCTTGGAAAATAATTTCAATAAAAATTCATAGTCATGGTAAAACTGACACATAGATACACAGGATCTTTTAATCAAATACAGCCCAAGATTATTTCAAATTATTGTTAGAATACATCATAATCTGATATCTAATACTGGATCATTTTCATTTTTCTTTGTAATCTCTAATCAGTACCTAATAAATGCGATGGATGACAGTGAAAAAAAAATAAAAAGATCACACAAACACCACACACACACACACACACACACACACACACGATGATAGATAATCTATTGATTGACAGGTAGATAATAGATAGATGATAGACATACATACATACAGATAGATATATTAGATAGAAAGATAATAGCTATCTAGATGTTAGATAGGTAGGTAAAAGTGATATGCTACTGTAAGTACAATAAAATTCCTTGAGTCTGTCTTTGCTGTGGTTCCAGTTCTTTGAAGTTACACTTACTATAACTGACAGGAATGCACAGTCCTCAATCATGGCTCAGTACTTCAGAAAGTATTCTGGACTCATCTGTTCTGTTCTTCAAAGTTTTCTTGATTTCTTAGTTACTAAAACTAATCTCTTTCTCCCATCATCCACCTCACAGGATCACTGCTTCAACTAGCCTGTTCAGTCCCCCAAGATTCTGGCTGTCCATGGGTGGATGTTACTGGTTAGGAGCTGCTCCTGGGAGCAAGGATCCACACAGGGCATGCAACTCGATTGTGTGTTAGGTTGGCCATAGCTATATGCATTGACTCTGATACTCTGTTCCGGCACCCCTGCAACACAAACTGCTCTGTTAAGGTTGTTTAGGCAGGGCAGAAAAGTGTTCAGTGAAATTGCTCAGTGGCCTGGTTCCCAAGCAATAGAGGATGATTTAATTACTGTGCATCTGCAGCAGAGAGCAAAGAAGAATCAGGCTTCTTCTGAGATTACAAAAAATATTAATTGAGTTCAGTTTAGCATAAAAATCACATTTTGAAAATAATCTTAACATCTTTCTATTTAGAATCACCATTTTCTTGGTTTTTAAAAATATATTTTTTTAAATTTTTGAGATCATAATATAACTACAAACAGTCCCATAGCAATCTCCCCAATTTTGGTGTCTTAATCTTTCTATCCCTTCTTCTGGAATGTTCCTTGAACTTTGGCTACAGGAGTTGTTTTGTAGATATATCCATTAGGACTGTGCTGCACAACTCTGCATTTTGATTGGTAATGATTTAAAAAGATGCCAAGATGGTGAGGTGGCTCAGCAGGTAAAGTTAATCACTTTTAAACCTAGTGATTTGCATTCTGTCCCTGGAGCCAAGGTGGTGGAAGGAGAGAACCAATTTCCAGAATCTGTTCCCTGGCCTTACAGACCCCCACCACACAGACACACACACACACA
>JADRCH010000043.1:10496963-10664940 GCA_019843965.1 Rhynchomys soricoides | reverse complement strand
ACACACACACACAGACACACACAGACACACACACAAACAAACACAGACACTCACACAGACACACACAGACACACAGACACACACACACAGACACACATACAGATACACACAGATACACAGACACACACACACAGACACACAAACACACACACAGACACATACACACAAACACACACACAGACACACACAGACACACACACACAGACACACACATACATGCACACACACGCACACACATGCACAAGTATGCACGCACACACACTATCTATCTATCTATCTATTGTCTCAAAAGTGACCTTGGTATAATTCCTCCATCTTATTTTTTACTATTCCTCCTAAAGTTTTTCCTCTTATTTTTTATAAAGGAAAACCTGTTTATTTTTGCTATTGTTTTATCTTCTTTCTTTTACTTTGTTATCTATTTTCTCTTCTCTTTCTCCCTCTGTTTTTGATCTGGGAGACTTGTGTAATTATGAAAGGAAGTGGAATTCTCTTGAGAGTCTGTTTTGAGAGGATGCTTCTCTTCTAACCTATGAGTGCTCATGCCAGATGCAAAGATTGTAACATAAACTTAAAACTATTAGCCACTTTTCAGTTAATCCGTATCATAGATTTTTACTGATAAGAGAACTTTTATAAACCTCTGTCACATTTCCTTGACAGTTTATGTGACTCAGAACACATATTTCAGGTTTGAATTACTGTTAGAGGCCAGCGAGGTAAGGCTTCATTTATCTTGTACTGTATTTGAAAATTAGATTTGACTCATTGTGATTTTTCTGGAATGATCTTTTGTTTGTTACAGAGAAGTTTCCTTAGTGAGGGGTGAGGAGTGAGTATACGGACAAATATTTGGAATACAATTAGAAATTATATTAAGTTTAGTAACATAGTAGATTATAATATCAAAATATAAGAAATATTTAAATTTTAAATTTGAGTGTTATCTGGTCTAATGTTTTTCTCAATTATAATGTTTTTCTTAATTTATTTGTTAGTTGAAACTTAAATTCTTTTCTATGTTCTAGATGACAATATTTCATATATTTTTAAATTTCTGTTATTAATATAATATGCTATCTGAAATTTGGTCATTCCCATATTAGATCAACATGCTTTAACTATCAGAAAGTAGGTCTAAATATTGCTAATATACCTATACCTATCATTTCATAACAGAGCTGATTAAAATTAATAGAGATTATTAAAACTGCATTTTGTTTAGAATGCTTCAAACTTGGCAGTACAGGTTCAGTAAGATTGCTCTGTAGGTAAAGTAGTTGCTGACCTATGATGTAATTCTATTGACCTTAGTTTGATTCCTGTAACCAATTTAAAGGCAGAAAGACAAAACTGACTGTAAAGAGTTGTTCTCTGAACCCCACATGTACACTGAGGCAAATGCACCCCCTCTAATCCCACACACATGAGCATACACACTAATAATAAAAAGAAAAAAATTAAAAACTTGACATCTCACACTTAGAAATTGAAGTGAAAGTGGGGATAGATTTAAGTTACTGATTATTCTTTCTCTTATAATAGAGGGGAGTTATCAGTTTTTCAGCTTTGACTGAAATAGAGACATTATCAAAGATTTCAATGTAAGGCCTGATGACTCCATCTGAGATAGAAGAGAAGTCAGGGAATAGTCTTAAACTCGTAAGTACAGAAGTCTTTCTGGACAAACCACCATTAATATAGTCACTAAAATCAACAATTAATAAATGGGGCCTCATGCTTCTGTATGGCAAAGGACACAATCATTTGGAGAAAGCAGCAGGGTACAGAATGGAAAAAGATTTTCCCACCTACACATCCAATAGAGGGATGATATCTAAAATGTATAAAGAACTCAAAAAACTGGACATCGGGAAAACAAATTTCAAAATGGGGTATATAAACAGATATAAATAGAGTTGTCTTAAAAGAGGATACACAAATTCGAGAAACAAAGAAATGTTTAACATCCTTAGTCATCAGGGAAATGCAAATCAAAACTGCCTTGGGACTTCATCTTATATTAGTCAGAATGGGCAAAACCCATAAAACAGATAATAACTCATGCTGGTGAGGATGTGGAGTAAAGGGACACTCATGCATTGCTGGTGGGAGAGCAAACTTGTACAGACACTGAAAATCTGTTTGGAAGTTCCTCAGAAGACTGGAAAGAAATGACCTCAAGATCTAGCTATGCCACTCTTGGACACAAAGGACTCTACATCCTACTAAAGAGACATTTCCCTAACCATGTACGTTGCTACTCTATTCATAAGAGCTATTAATTGTGAAAGGCCTAGATGTCCATCAGTTGATGAGTAGATAAAGAAAATATGGTACATTTATACAATAGAATATTGGCTGTTACAAAGCAAAATCATGAAATTCTTAGATAAATAGACTCAACCCCCCAAAGACAAATACAATATGTATTTGCTTATATCTGGATGTTAGCTGTTCAGTTTTGTAAGTAACCTACAATACATTTAACCAGCAACATTAAGTATAGCAAGGGGAGAGAAGGATCTCCCTAGGAAGGAGAAGCAGAATAGATAGTTGTGGATGCCTGGCAGATGGGGCACTGGAATGGAGAGATGAAATGTGGAGGAGCAGGGAAGAGGAAGATAAGGAACTCAACCTAGTAAGGGACAGCTAAAATTATGGGCCATTTGAGAGATCATATGGAAATCTAATACAGTATAAGCTTCCTAAAATATATACATGTATAAAGGTAATTTAAATGAAATTACCAAATAACAGAGCAGACAGAGCTCCAACTGGATGTCTCATTGCCAGGAATGGGCTACATACAATCAAGTTCTTGGCCAAAGTAGCCCCATAGTGACCCCTCAATCAACCCAGGTTATTGCTAAGGGTAGTAGTTGTTCTTCACAAACTGACAGTAAAGGCCTATTGCTGAAGACAATGTCTACATAACTCACTGAACAGGGAGAAGTTGAGCAGATTCCCATCTAGAGCCTTTAACACTAATGATTAGTGTTCATGGATCCTGGAAGGTACTTTGCATGCTACCAAAAGAGAAAGGTAAAGCTTAACCCAGCTACAAACTCTTGGGACTACAATGATGACCTGCCGGCAAGATGTGACAGTGCAATAGTCACACAAAGCTTGTGGGAGGAACCAAGCAATATCTGATTTTATTTTGGGCTCACTTCATGAGATAAAACCCCTTCCTGATATGGCTCAGTTGTCTAAGAACCAGAGACCAGGTAAACAAGGGACCTAGAGTAAAACTATATGTTACTCTTCTGCTAAAGGCTTGCATCAATAAAATGACTCCTAATGACATTCTTGTATACTCAAATCATTGCTTTATTCTATTATCATAAGAGATGGGTACAAATACAGAGACCCACAGCCAGAGAATATGCAGAGAATGAGAGAACTTGGAATGTTCTGTCCTAAATAGGATGCCTCAATCAAATCCTTCCTCTTGGTTCAGGAAATCATGTGTGTTGGCAGAAGATTGTAAGATCTAGGGAGGATGGAGTACACCAAACTTAAGCAAACCAACCAACCAACCAACCAATCAACCAACTAACCGACCAACCAACTGACCAACCAACTGACCAACCAATCAACCAACCGACCAACCAACCAACCAACCAACCAACCAACCAACCAACTGACCAACCAACCCAACAAAAGAGAGCAAAAGCCAAAGCCTTTTAAACAAAGCGGGACCAACACCCCTACCCCTAACCCAGACTCTATCTCTAGTTGTTAACCACTTGCAAATGAAACATTTGTTCTCTCCAGCAGACTCTCACTGGAAATACAAACCACTCGTAAGGTCAATTTCCATGTCCAGTGTAGAGGGCCCATACAAGACAAACTCAATAGCAAAAAAGCAAGCAAGCAATTTTACTTTTAACAATACTGATTCACATGGCTCCATACCCATATCCATAGCACAGGGAAAGAGCTACCATCCCAGGAGTGTGGACAAGCCTATGAGCGGGGGTAAGTCCAGCACCTCTGCTCAGAGGGACCTGCCTGGAACTCTCAGGACACAGGGACCTACAAGCAGCCTGGGACAGGAGCCTTCCTGTTTATGCCTGTGGTCTGTGCCATACAGCTCCTTAAGAAAATAGTGCAGGGCAAGAGCTACACTCCCTGGAGAGGGGACAAGCCTGTGAGCTGTGTGTGTGTGTGTGTGTGTGTGTGTGTGTGTGTAAGGCCAGCACCTTTGATCAGAGGGACTCACCCAGAACCCGCAGGACACAGGAACTGAGGAGTGTCCTTCTGGTTTCCCTCTGCGGCCTGGGAGCTGATCCTGTGACATAGGGCTCCGTACTCAAATAGTGCCAGGAGAGAGCTGGTCTCCCAGGAGTGCCAACACTCCTTTAAGCACAAGAAGACCACCACTACTGTTCAAATTCCTTGATCAAGAGGGACCCTAGCAGAGCCATTAAGACACAGGAACCAAGGAACAGCTGGGGACAGGATATTTCTGGTTTCTGTCTGCACTTCAGAGCTGACACTGTACCACAGCTCTCCAAACCCAAATTTCTCTCAGAGAGAACAGGTCTTTAAGGAATATTGACACCAAAGCTTGCAGGAAGGTCAAGCCACAGTCAGAGAGAGAAAGACCAGCTAATACCAGAGATAATCAGATGGTGAAAGGCAAGGGCAAGAACACAAGGAACAGAAACCAAGACTACTTGGCTTCATCAGAACCCAGCTTTCCCACCACAGCCAGCCCTGGATACCCCCAACACACCAGAAAAGCAAGACTCAGATTTAAAATAACTTTTCATGATGATGATAGAAAACTTTAAGAAGGAAATAAATAACACCCTTAAAGAAATACAAGAGAACACAGGTAAACAGCTAGAAGCCCTTAAAGAGGAAATACAGGAAAGCACAACCAAACAGATGAAGGAAATGAACAAAACCATCCAAGATCTAAAAATGGAAATAGAAACAATAAAGAAATCACAAAGGGAGACAACACTGTAGATAGAAACTCTAGGAAAGAGATCAGAAGTCATAGATGCAAGTATCACCAACAGAATACAAGAGATAGAAGAGAGAATCTCAGGTGCAGAAGATACCCTAGAAAACATTGACACAACAGTCAAAGAAAATGAAAAATGCTAAAAGCTACTAATCCAAAACACCCAGAAAATCCAGGACACAATAAGAAGACCAAACCTAAGGATAACAGGTATAGAAGAGAGTTAAGATTCCCAACTTAAAGGACCAGTAAATATCTTCAACAAAATTATAGAAGAAAACTTCCCTAACCTAAAGAAAGAGATGAACATAAACATTCAAGAAGCCTACATAACTCCAAATAGATTGGAACAGAAAAGAAATTCCTCCCATCACATAATAGTCAAAACACCAAATACACAAAACAAGGAAAGAATATTAAAAGCAGTAAGGGAAAAAGGTAAAGTAACATATAAAAGCAGACCTATCAGAATTATACCAGACTTCTCACCAGAGACTATGAAAGCTAGAAGATCCTGGGCAGATCTCATACAGAACCTAAGAGAACACAACTGCTAGGCCAGGCTGCTATACTCAACAAAACTCTCAATTACCATAGATGATGAAACCAAGATATTCCATGACAAAACCAAATTTACACAATATCTTGCCACAAACCCAACCCCATAAAGGATAATAGATGGAACAGGCCAATACAACGAGGGAAACTACACCCTAGAAAAAGCAAGAAAGTAATCTTTCAAAAACTCAAAAGAAGATAGCCACACAAACATAAAATAACATCCAAAATAACAGGAAGCAACAATCACTATTCCTTAATATCTCTTAACATCAATGGACTCAATTCCCCAATAAAATATATAGGCTAACAGACTGGATACATAAACAGGACCCAGCATTTTCCTGCATCCAGTAAATGCACCTCAGTGTTAAAGACAAACACTACCTCAGAGTAAAGGGCTGGAAAATAATTTTCCAGGCAAATGGTCCAAAGAAACAGGCAGGAGTAGCCATTCTAATATCAGATAAAATAGACTTTCAACAAAAAAGTCATCAAAAAAGATAAGGAAGGACACTTCATACTCATCAAAGGTAAAATCTACCAGGAAGAACTCTCAATTCTGAACACCAATGCTCCAAATGCAAGGTCACCCACATTCATAAAAGAGACTTTACTAAAGCTCAAAGCACATATTGCACCTCACACAATAGTAGTGGGAGACTTCAACACCTCACTATCATCAATGGACAGATCTTGGAAAAAGAGTAAACAGAGACACAGTGAAACTAACAGAAGTTATGGACCAAATGGTTTTAACAGATATCTATAGAACATTTCATCCTAAATCAAAAGAATATACCTTCTTCTCAGCACTTTATGGTACTTTCTCCAAAACTGAGCATGTAATTGGTCATAAAAAAAATCTCAACACCAATGGCTTATGCTCTAAGATCAAGAATCGACAAATGGGACCTCATAAATTACAAAGCTTCTGTAAAGCAAAGGACACTGTAAATAGGAAAAAAATGGCAATCAACAGATTGGGAAAAGATCTTTACCAATCACACATCTGATAGAGGGCTAATATCCAATATATACAAAGAACTCAAAAAAGTTAAACTCCAGAGAACCAAATAACCCTATCAAAAAATGGGGAACAGAGCTAAGCAGAGAATTCTCAACTGAGGATACTTGAAGGGCTGAGAAGCACCTAAAGAAATGTTCAACATCCTTAGTCATCAGGGAAATGCAAATCAAAACAGCCCTGAGATTTCGCCTCACACTAGTCAGAATGGCTAAGAGCAAAAACCCAGGTGACAACAGATGTTGGTGAGGATGTGGAGAAATAGGAACACTCCTCCATTGCTGGTGGGATTGCAAGCTGGTATGACCACTCTGGAAATTTGTTTGGCGGACCCTCAGAAAATTGGATGTAATACTACCTGAGGACCCAGGTACACCACTCCTGGGCATATACTCAGAAGATGAGTCAATATGCAATAAGGACGCATGCTCCACTATGTTCATAGCAGCCACATTTATAATAGCCAGAAGTTGGAAACAACCAAGATGTCCCTCAACAGAGGAATGGATACAGAAAATGTGGTACATTTATACTGTGGAATACTACTCAGCTATTAAAAACAATGACTTCATGAAATTTGCAGGCAAATGGATGGAACTTGAAATTATCATCCTTAGTGAGGTAACTCAGTCACAAAAGAACAAACACACTATGTACTCACTGATAAGCAGATATTAACCCAAAATTGAACACCCGTGATTCAATTCTCAGCAACTGTTGGTTCTCAGCAACTGTTGGACTGAGCGCGGGGCCTCAGATGGAGGAATTGGGGAAGGGACTGAAGGAGCTGAGGGAGTTTGCAGCCCCATGGGGAGGGAGCAACAGTGTTTACTGGTTAGGCCCCCCGATGCTCCCAGAGAGTGGACCACCAACCAAAGAATACACATGGAGGGACCCATGGTGCTGGCCACATATGTGGCAGAGGAGGGCCTTGTTGGCCATCAATGGGAGGAGAGGCCCTTGGGCCTGAGGGTGTTAGATGCCCCAATATAGGGGAATGCCAAGGAGGGAAAATAGGAGTGGGTGGGTGGTTGGGTGAATAACCTAATAGGAGGCAAGAGGAGGGAGGATGGTGTATGGGGTTTCCAAAGGGGAGACCTGGAAAATGGAAAACATTTGAAATGTAAATAAAGTATCAAAAATAAAACAAACAAACAAACAAAACCCCCCCAATACTGATTCATATGAGCTTACTATTTTGAGACTCTACACTGTATTTATATCACAGTTTCTATCATCTGTATTTAAAAATATATGGAGTATATTGTTTTAATCAATATTGCACAACTTAAATATACATATGATGTGGTATTTAAAATAAAGTGCATTTGTGATGTTGCTCCTAATTTAATAGTTATAAAACATTTATTTGCCTTCTGTTACCCTTTCTCGTTCACTGTTTTTATTCCTTAATATTGGGTGAGGTCTGAGCTTACTGCTTTCCTAAAATTTAGTACCATTTTTTTTTCTACTGAAGGGATAAGACGTTTTTGAAGAGTGATAGGATGCTCAGAATAGGATGCAGAAGCACTTTGTAGTCCCATCTGCTTTTAAGGTTCTGATGAGCATTTCAGATTTTCTTATCCCATTGGCAATTTGAGTATAGCAAGACCTGGTGCACTTCCTCGTCCAGGTCTGAATATCTGCCACATCTCTGTCACCACTGTCAAAACGGAGAAGTACACTGGCTGTTTTGTTATGGCTTTCCACTTCCTTTCCTCCCCCTCTCTTCTTCTTCCTCCTCTGTTTGCCTTCCTTCTTTCTTCTCTTCTCTCTTATCCTCAAAACGCTTCAATATCTCATTGTAAAAATCCAATCAGTTAAAAATGCCAGGTTAATACTAAGGTGTTCGTTTTTGGTAATTTTAGTCACAATGCTTTCCTAATTACAGGTTCGAGCATTTCTTTAGTGGTTAGCCTACAATGGCTCCTGTTCTCCATTTTTCAGCATTTAAATAAAAAAATCACTAAACCCTAGGAAAGGGTGAGAGCAGCATTCAGGCCAATATTATCGGGTTGACAAAGTAAGCCATTTCATACGTTAGACAATCTGATGCTGTGCCAGGGTACAAAGGGTATTTTTACCTTAGTTTTTTGTTTTATGCTTTTGAGGTTCTCATGGTAAGCAACTCAAAAGGGAATGGCTTTAATTATATGCTTTGTATACCTACTATCCTTGGTGAGGGTGTGAAAATCTTAATTGTGTAAGAGCTATAGTACGATCTAGCCTGGCCTTGTTGGAGAGCAATGTCAATGTGGCTGGTACCTCTTAGTGCTGATTGTTTCAGATGGAGCATTTGCTGCTGCTCCTGGGATATGTGTACTCTGTGGGAAGCTGAGGTAAACAGTACCACAGTACAGTCAAGCCACTCTTTTAAAACACCTTCTCAGAAGTACTTTTAAGACGCTTCAGAAGCAAGAGTGGAAAAGCATAGAGGAGAGAAGAAACATTTCCTATTTCAAAGAAGACAAAGCTTATCTTAGAAAATCATCTCTCTTGATTCATTGGCTTATTCTTATTCAGTTCCTCATAGGACTTCCTTGTCCTTCTTGTTCTGTCCTGTCCTTCAGAAGTTCATACTTTGTTCGAGGAGATACACATGCCAAGAAAATTAAATTAAATGTAGTATTTCTCAAATTTCCTATTGGAGGAGTTTCATAAAAGACACCTATAAAACAGTGGACCATCATTGCCCTCAGGAATTAGCAAAGATGCCATACATACAGAAAGTGAATTGAATATTGGGGCTGGAGAGAAGGCTCAGAGGTTAGGGGAGCCTGTTGCTCTTGCGGAGGACCTACATTTGATTTCAACTACACACTTTGAATTGTTCTCAATTGCCTGCAATTACAGCTCCAATGAATCTGATACCCTTTTTTGGCCTCTACAGGCACCTCAATACATGTCAACATATGTACATACAGAAACACACACACATGCACACACACATACACACACATCTTTAAAAATAGAAGGTGTGCAGTACATTAATTGTTATTGTTGTTGTTAATATTATTATTTAAATGGAAGGAGAATAAATATACACCCTAGCCATTCTTTGATGGGGCTCCTAGGAGGTGATAATGGATGCCTGCAGTGTGCCTTTTCTTGGTGGTTAGATTTTATATCTAAGATAAAAGAGTTGAACAAATGACTTAATGGAGTAAACATTTTGTCTCTTTGTCTCACAGGTTTCAGTCTATGGTAACTGAGTTCCATGATTCCTGGTTATGGTGAAGCAGCACATCATGGTAGGAACATGTGACATGTAGCATGTGTCACCTGTAGTGACAGGAAGCAACGGCAATGAGGAGACAGAGACAAAGGTGCCTTGGCTATTAATTCCTTTTGTTGTTAAAACATTGACAGAAAATGCTTCATTTACCATTGAAGCTGGCTCCTTGGACACCCCACAAAGATGGAACATACTTAATGTCATCCCTTTCTTTGTAGCCTTCATTTATAGATGCATAGCCAACGGTCAGGAGGAATCAAGGCTGGAAAGATTGAGGAGCTTTGGACAATGGCCATAACTCTCACCTATCTCTCACAGAGGAAAGTTTCCCTCACTGGTGGGAGCTCCCCAGGGAATAAGTCCAGTTGTCCACACTAATGATGCAGTCTCTGACTTCCCTTCCCTGTCTTACTTCCCTATTCCTCTGATCTGTGAAGAAATTGTAAGTATAAAATAAAGGACAATTTTAGGGAAGAACCAGACCTTGATACACTATAAAATGAATATACATTAAAATTCTCACTTTACTTACTAACAAGGCAACTAGTGAGAAATCAAATCTGTGATTGCTAAAGTACAAGACTTTTAGTTCACCTTGACAGTCAGATAAACGACTTACAGTTTTTCAATATGAGTGTTATTAGCATTTTGTCTAAGCTCCACCCCTGTTCCTCTCAAATCGTTGTTTACTCAGCATACAAGTCTACCTGACTGTTTTGTATTTTATTTGTTAAGTTTGACAACTTTAACCAAAGGACAATTCAAACTACTGCACAGTTATGTGGACTAAACTTAAAAATAGATTAAAAAACTGGCAAACTGGATAATATCTATAGGATGATGATTTGTTGTATTTACCAGACATAGCATACATGTGTGTAGATAAAAACTATTGCCATTAATGATTGTATTCTATAATTAATAGAAATTTAAGATGTTCAAACACAGGGTTGGGTAGAGCTAACCTGGGAGTATTAATTTCACATGTTTCTTGGTAATCTTTCGTTTTTTTCTTCCCTCCCTCCCTCCCTCCCTCCCTCCTTCCTTAAGTTCTGCTTCTGGGATGGCAGTGCTATTAGTACAGAGAGGTTTTTATCAAGCTTTTTGTCAAAAATACAGAGGCCAGCTTTGAATATATGCATATCTCTCTGCAGGTAGCTAGACAGATGATGTGATATCAGAAGGGATGGGGCTAGAAATACAGACACAGAGGCTATAAGTATAAGTTAGATGAGAGAGTTTATAGGGTTAATGTAGATGAGGCAGGGGAGCAAGAAACACTGTAAGATTGGTAGAAGTAGAACCCTAAGCAGAAAGATACTGAGACTCCATAAGGGGAACCAAGAGGGAACTTTCTTATAGAGCCCAGGAAAAAGGACGAAACTCAAGGAATGGGGTCTGGTTGTTATTCCAGAAGGAGTGGTGTGAACTACCATGTGAACCACTTCATCCTCCTATCTTCTTGCTTCCATTTCCCAAGTGGTGGAATTACAGGTATGGCTCACTATCCTGGACTTCATCTTAAAGGGATCTTCCTAACATTATAACTAGAGAGGTCACTTCATTGACAAGACAAGGTTGGTGGTAAATTCTTGTTGGTGTTCAGTTCTCATGGATGTGCTCTGGCAGAAGTCTTTTTGAGAAACCTGGGAGATCTCTCTGTGAGATTAACAAGAGAAGGAGAGAAAGACACCTTCCCTCTCAAACAACCCCACCAAAATCCACAAACAAAGCAACAACAAACAACAAACAAGCAAGCAAATAAACCCCACATGCAATTACAATCGTATTGGCATTATTTTATTGTTTCTCTTTAGATTCCAGAAAGCGAAGAAAAAAAAAAAATCACAACATATTGACAAACCAAACCTCTAACTCCTCAATGTAGCTATCTAAGTATCAAAACGTGGGGTCTAAAATCAGCAGTGTTTTGAAATTTTATCACTTTAAGTGAAATCTTATCAAATACATTATAAAATATTTATTTACCTTTCTTTTATGTGTATAAGTGTTTTTCTGTAGGTATGTTAGTGTAACACATGCATGCAGTCTCAGTGGAGGTCAGAAGAGGGTTTGGATCCTCCTGGAACTGGAGTTGCAAATGGTTGTGAGTGCATGTTGGTGCTGAGAATTCAGTCTAGATCTACTGTAATAAGGCAAATATGCTTAGCTGCTGAGCCGTCTCTCTCCTGCCCCAAATGCCCAGCAAGTAACAACTTGAGGGAAGCAGACTATGTTTTGGCTTAGAGCTTAAGAAAGGATACAGTCCTGTGTGTTTAAGAAGGCATGGCGTCAGTGAATGAGCTCATGAACCATTTGGTAGTCTGGGAAAAGAGGCAATGGGCTAGGCTATCAAACAGTACTCACCTTCTTCAGAGAGGCTCCTCCTCCTAAAAGTTCCACAGTCTTTCAGAACAGCAGTGCTAGCTGGGGCTCAAGTGTTCAACGAGGAGCCTCCCAGGACCTTTCACATTTAAACTACAACAGATGTTCCCTTCATTTGCTCAGGCTCCGAGATGACTTCACATTGTAATGATAGTTGGGATTGGATAGATCCTTCCCAGCAAAACGACACTAGGGAGGAGGAGGAGGAGGGGAAAAGCTCACATGTCAGTCCCCGAAGATTACTGAATGACTATGACGTATCAATTACTGCCATGTTCATAAGGCTGCTTGCCTGTGAAAATCAGCTTAACAAACTGGAGGGAACCCAAATCAATTTAGAAGCTCTTTCTAGAGCCTTGTATGAAGTGGCCAATGGAGGCATTTAATGGAGCAGATGGGCTCTTGGAATGTGGCAAGTGGCATCTGGTGACAAGAGTTTGCTTTCTCTGACTTGGAGTCATTTAAATTTTAAATTGGGGCAGAGGAGGAGGAGATGCCCAAGTCTGTGGGATTCCAGAGACTGCTGTTGGCTTTCCCTCCAATGAGCAGATGTTTCCCTTGGTGATGTTCCTACACAGGCCACTAGTAGTGAGATTAACAACTCTAGCTTTTAAAGCAATCATTATCAGCACTGAAGTGGTTTTCAAATGGGCAGTATCACCTAGTCACTGTTAAGGAAAGGTTTAGTACCTAGGGAAAGAAGTCACACTGCCTTGTTTATGTATTTGCAACAATAACAAGAAAAATCATAGAAATAATTTACAGCCTTTGCAAGCATTGTGTTTTCCAGACCTGGAGTTGGCTAACCAGCTTGGACAGGAGAACAAGCTCACTCAGAGAGATGTTGGAGTAAAAGAATAAAAATCCACCATTAAAGAGAATATGCCATGGACTGCTTCCTGTGACGTGCTTGTGGTCATTTGTGGCAGCTGAAAGGAAATCACACATAATTCCTGCCAGTTCCTTGTTCTTCCCTAAGAGAAAACCAGAAGCAGCAGCCACTGTGAGAGTAAGCCTACTGCTAAGATGCAAAGGCATCTGGCAGAGCTGTCTGGCAGAGAACAGACTCAGAAGATGTCCAGCTGACCAGCCTCTAGTCATAGATCCTTTCCACAAACATTGCATTTACAAGTAAGAGCATCAAGCACCATTCTGCACACTCAAATTACTTCCTGAGAATTGTTCCAGAAGCAGAACCATTTGGTACAACGTGGGCACACAAGGCTGAGAAAGTGTTACTTTTAGTGGAGATTAGCAGTGGTAGGATTGCAGAAGGTCCACAGTAGATAGCTGTTAGTGTTTAGAAAGTCAGAAACTCTCCTTGTATTTATTTTATCTTGTGCGTTTCTTTGTGCATAATAAAAAGATTTGTTTTGCTCAGTGAGCATATTAGGAAGCTACTTTTCTGTTGCTGTGATAAGATACCATGACCAAGAGTGATTCCCAAAGGATGGTTTCAGACCAAGAGTGATTCCAGAAGGAGGGTTTCATTAGAAGCTGGTATGGGGGCTGGAGCATAAAGGTGAGAATTCACACTCTCTACTGAAAGCAAAAAGCAGAGAGAACAAACTAGAAGTAGGACAAGGATGTATACGCTCAAGGCCTGCCTCAGTGGCATACTTTCTCTAGTAAGAACATACTTTCTCAACTTCCCAAAACAGTGCCATCAACGGCAACTAAATGTTCACACGCCTGGAAGGTTAGGAGATGTTTTCTTTCAAACCATACTCATTTTGAGTGTGGTTTGTACAATGGCAGAGAGACTTTCCCTTAGCATGACTTACATCATCTACAGTAGTGATTTGCTCATTTTGAGATGCTCATCTCTGGTTGACTTTTAGTTTATATGTGAGGTTAGGTTATGGCCAGTAGGAAGTTAGAGACCTCCAGGGAAATTTAGTCTTTCATAGAATCTGGGGCAGGGATATGTGAATCACCTACCAGATTGTGTTTGTGCATTAGGTCTGAGTGATTCTCACAGAGAGCTAGAGGAGGTTACAAGCAGCTAGTCTCATGTGCACCTTCCTCTAGGAAAAGGTATTCCTCCAGGGGAAAGTGTGAGAAGCATCTCACTGTTGCCTTCTATGCTTTTGTCTTGTTTGATTTTTTTCTTTGCCAAGGGCATGCATGCATCAAAACATGAAGTACCCCAGGATGTGGGTGATCTCTATGTTCTAACTCAGATATTCTTTGTAAGAACAGACTGTTTTTTTTTGTTCTTTGTTTCATATCTCTTTTCTCTCTTTACCTTGAGGATGTTATATATTCCATCAAATATTCTTCTGGGAAACTTAAAAATTTTACTCTAAAATCTAAATGCCAAATATTTAATATTTGAGCTATGTGTATAAACTCATAGGAAAAAAGCTTTTCAAGTTTTATATGGCTTAAGATGCATAAATACATATAATATGCAAGTATGTGAAATAATGTATAATATATAAAGTAGATACATAAGTTAAAATATATTTAATTGAAGATAAATTAGTTAAGCCAATGAATAACGTTTCTGAAATAGTGGGGAAAACTGTGTTTGCTCCTAACCAACCATTGGACTGAGCACGGGGTCCCCAATGGAGGAGTTAGAGAAAGGAGTGAAGGAGCTGAAGGGGTTTGCAACCCTATAGGAAGAACAACAATATCAACCAACCAGATCCCCTCCTACCCCCGAGTTCCCAGGGACTAAACCTCCAACCAAGGAGTAAATATGGAGGGACCCATGGCTCCAGCCGCATATATAGCAGAGGATGGCCTTGTCGGGAATCAATGGGAGGAAAGATCCTTGGTTCTATGAAGGCTTGATAGATGCCCCAGTGTAGGGGACTTTGAGGGAGGGGAGGCAGGAGTGGGTAGGTGGGTGGAGGAACACCTTCATAGAAGCAGGGGGAGAGGAATAGGATAGGAAATTTCTTAGGGGGAGGGTACTGGGAAAGGGGATAACATTTGAAATGTAAATAAATAAAATAGCTAATTAAAAAAACATTTCCCACTCTAAGGCCACCCCCCACTGAAGACTCTTTTACCCAGTCCTAGAATAGGAAAAATACTTTAAAATGAAAATATGTTTTCAGATGGCTCATATTTGAATGCTCTTCTTAAATATTTCTTCAGGTAGGTGGAAATCAAAGTTGGGTCAGTACTACTCTGGTGTGAAAAGCAGACTTTTCTTTGCTCTAGAATATGAAATAGTAGATGAGACTGTCTTTTCCCAGAGATGGCTAAGGTTTCTAGAGCATAATGTTCCTTGACCCTAACAATGAAAAGATGATTGAGTCTAAAATTAGTGGTAGATAAGCAAAGTATTTATTCAAGTATCTAGACTTATATATCATTTCTTCAGTGAGTCATTAGTTATATTAGCTACTTTTCCATTGCTATGATAAAAACCATGCCCAAAAGCAATTTAGGGAAGAAAGGGTTTATTTTGGCCTATAGTTGGAGAGGCAGAATCCATGATACTTGGGAACGCATAGAAAAAATCAAGGAAAGCATGGTGCCAGCATCAATCAGTACATTGGCTGATCTCATTTTCATCTATAGAGAGGGAGTGGAGAAAGAACAGGAAGTGAGCTTAGGCTATCCATACTCCAGTTCTAACCTAGTGGCATTTCTCTAGTAAAGCTTCACTTGCTAAGAGTTCTATATCCTCCCAAAGAGTATCATCAACAGGGGACCAAGTGCTCAAACACACGAAACTTTGGAGGATATTTCTCAACCAAACAACCATAACGCTATTTGACAGGAAATTTCTAATTATTAGATTCCATTTTTCTTTGTGTCCCACCTTCTTTCCACACTCCATACTCTTCATGGAACATTGAAGTGTGGTAAAAGTCCAAATACCATTGCTAGATTATTGAATTATGAGGGGATTTGTCAATCAATGAAGTAATGGGTTAATATTTTGAGCCCTTAGATTGAGTTTTCTATTTGGGAACCTTTTATAGTTGTGATAGTTAACACTGATAACTTCACATGACCAATGTAGAGTAATCTAGGAGCCAATACTCTGGTAATGTCTAGAGAGAGTCTCTAGGTTATGGTAACAGACACTGGAAAATACACTCGAAATGTGGGTAGCAATATTCCATGGACTGAAGTTCCATGCCTAATAAAAAGAAGAAAATGGATAGAATAGAGTGCCAGCATTCACCTCTCTGCTTCCTGTCAATGGGTGCATATGATAAGCTGTCTCTCATGTCAGCAACCATGAATTCACATCATGAGGGCCTGTCCCTCAAACAGTGAGCTAAAACAAAGCAAAACAAAACCAAAAACCACAACAAAACCTTTCTTAACTTGCTTTTGTCTGATGATTGTCTGGTGGTTCATTGAGAGACAATCACTACGAAGTGCTTTCTTAGGGAATAGTGATTGAAAATTTTCATATAGACACAGGCTTGGTCCTTTAGCTGAGTCATCTTCTGCCCTTGACCTTTTACCATGGAAGGCTTTTCATCTTTGGGTTTCTAAGCTATAGATTAAAGGATAGAGAATTAGGGAGGAAAGAGCAAACAAAGCCAGTGGGGATGGGTGTTTAACTTCTAAGATGACTTGAGACCAAAGGCTTCTTTATTGTCCGATGAAGCTTTGCCCAATTGACTAGGAAAATTCAATATTACTTGAAAAGAAATCTCATTTAAGTAAATGAAGTAATTTTACCTGGTCTTTTTACTTCCTCAGGGAATGTCGGGGCAAGTTGTTTTAAGATAGTTAAGGACTTGTGTTTTCAGAAAGTAAGAATGATTATTTTTTTTTTCCCTAAAAGAATGACCTTGACTCAGGCTGATTAGATTTTTGAAATGTTCCCTTTGTTTTGTCTTTAGGAACGTACCCTCTCTGTAACTTGTCACAAGCAGAAGTATTAAGCCACTGTTATAGGAATATACAAATATCTTTGTTATTATGAAGTCTACTGAATCTGCATATACCCTAATAGTATCATAAGTCCACTTAACAGGTTGATCAGGTAAACAGACACATGTTGAATGTCCAATACACAATGATTTAACCTATGGTTTCTCCCTTAAGGCTCAGGGATCCTTTTAAGATGCAAGGATGATTTTCATAAGGTCATTATGGACATCCTGAATTTTTAAAAAGTCTTTTATGTATGTATTAATTTCAAAGTACAGGTCCATAGCTTTGATAGACTTTCTAGAGCGATCAATGACATACAAAGGGACTCCTTGTAAAGCAGCATTCTGTAAGGTCACTGCCCTTGACTTATTTCTCTGGTATCTTCTAGCACAGTGAGTAGGAAGTAAGGTGGAGAGGGGAGATCCTCAGTAACATGGGAGCTGATACCCACTTGGCATTCACAAAATAAAGTTTTCAGGGAGAGTGTTAAACATAGTGGAAAGATCTTCAACAGGCTCTTAAGGATGTATGTCTCCATATTCCCTGAACCTGCTGCCCACAATACACCCGACGTTGAAACTCATTGGTTTGCTGGGCAAGTTTACATAGTTAAGCATTAAACATAATTCAGGTAGTCTGGAGTGCATTCTACAAGGATTTCTTATTAATATGCACAGTAGGCAGAGGAACCTGTTTGAATGACATAGTATTGGTCACTTTTAACTGGACCTTGAAACTTGAGAAAATGTAAGAATTTAATTAAAAAAAAAACCTTGAAAGCTTGAGCAGAGAAATTTGGATGACAGGAAGGAGTGAAAACTGTGTTTTCTCCTGGCACAAAGAGGGTGTCCAAATAGGAAAATATGTAGTGTAGTAGTCAGGTCCAAATACAACAAAAATGCCAAGCTTCAGACAAAGGACTCTGCAGCGCTAGCTGACAATGCTTTTCACAGGTGATGTTGCTTTGTCAAACCCCCTTCTTCCTTTTGTTTCTTATGATGTCTGCTGACAATAGGATGTGCAGCTTGACCAAACTTGAGCAACTAGGTGGAATTTCTAAGACCCAATTCAGTATAATCAATGTCAATACTTTAAAAAGTGCTCCAGAGAATCCATTGCCCTCTTTTGACCTCTGTGGATACCAGACATATACATGGTACCCATACACACAGGCAGGAAAACAGATACATTTAGAAAAATACAACAACTCATTATGAGAAAAGTGTTCAGGACTTCCAGAATATTCTGGCAAGGCTGACATTTGTCATGTCAGCTGACAGTTCAGTCTGAATGATTTCAGCATCTTGATGTACTGAGTGAGAATCTGGAAAACTGTGCAACATATTTTCTGAAAATTGTCTCCCCAAACTTAGTTCTTGAATATTGTAATAGCTTCCTTACTGCTGCTGTAACAACTTATCACAATGACGGCGTCTTCAAGCAACAGGAAATGTTTCTGCTCACATTTCCAAAATCAAGGTGTTGACAAGGATGCGCTGGTCTTCTGAGGGAAGTGAATCTTCCTTTGCCTCTCCATAGCATCTGCAGGGAGTCAGACTCTGAAACCACCTCTCTGATACACTCCTTCTTTTCAATGGCTCTGTCTTTATTTATGTTCCCCAAACTCTGTTTTCCTCTGTTGAAAAAACATACATGTTAGTGGTAGTATTCTCAAGTTCACCACAAATTTATCACCTCTTTTTGTTTGATCACATTGGATATAATTCCTTTTTAAAAAAGGATTACATTTCCGTTTTTAAAATTCTCCAAGATGAACTTAGATGATGATATTCACTGCATTTATGTATTTGTGTGTGTCTGTATGCACACAGGTGTATGCATGCATGTATGCAACAACATATGTGTAGAGCTCTCTTTCCTCCATGAGAGATCTGGGAGTTGAACTCAGATCCCTAACCTTGGAAGCAAGTGCCTTCCCCCACTGACCCTTCTTTTCAGCCCTGTATATGCTTTCTGATCACACTTTTTTCTTTTGTCTTATGTGTGTGTGTGTGTGTGTGTGTGTGCGCGCGTGCGCGCATGTGTGTACACTTCTTTTCTAATAATTACATTCAATGCTGTAAACTCCTTGTGAGTGCTGCTTTCAGTGCATCTCTCAGTGCATTATACTTCAAGGCACATCGAGTTTGAGATAAATTCCCCATGGCTTCTCACTGTGTTACTTAGAACTCAAGTTTATTCTCCAAATATTTGAGATTCTTTTTCCCCAGCCATCTTTCATTGATTGTTTTCTAACGGATATCATTTGTGCTCTGAGGGCATGGTGATTTCTACTCTTAAGATGTGTAAGATGTGTCCTGAGGCTCAGAATGAGGCCTCGTGATGCTTAGTCCATATGAGTTTCATGAAAGTGAGTATTCTATTATAAGTGTGTGTGTTTAACAATAGAGTATCAAAATGCAAACAACATATATATAGATATTATGTATACATATATACATAATATATACATGTATATATATATATGTAATACACATTATGTCATATCTATATCTATCTATATCTATATATATCTTGTACTGTCTTTTATTTAATTTTTTTTTGTCAGTATTACTCAAGCTAGAGTCATCTGGAAAGAGGAATTTTAACAGAAAATTCCTCCATCAGATTGGCCTGTAGGCAAGTCTGAAGAATGTTTTCTTACTTCATGATTGATATGTGAGGTGAGGAGCAGTTCACTGTGAGAGGAGCCACCCCTGGACAGGAGGTCATCGGTAGTATAAAAAAGAGCAAGGTGAAAATGATATGGGGAGAAAGCAGGAAGCAGCACTTCTGAAGTAAGCATGGTCCCTGAAATCAGCTCCTGCCGCAAGGTTCCTGTCCTAAAGTCCTATGCTGACTTCTCTTCATGATGGCCTACAACTGTAAGATGAACTTTCCTTCCCACGTTGCTTTTGGTATTGTATTACAGTAATAGAACCCCAACTGAAACAACATTAAAGATTGCAGTGTCTTTTGTTGTAATAGTTCTTTTATCATTAAATGATGTGTCCCTTTTCTGTGTTTTTCTTGCTGAGAAATGGGCTGTTTCTGAAATTAATGCATCTACTCCATCTTCTCTTGATGAATGTTGGCCCAGTTTACAGTTTGCCCTTATTTACTTTCTCTTTTCTATCAGTCTTATGTATTGGTTTAAGCTACAGTAGTCAATATTGTGTGGAATTGGGTTGGTTTAATTGTTGACAAACTTGGCAATGGCACAGAAACAAAGCCCCTGAAACATGAATATACTTTAAAAGGCCAAGTAACATTTGACAATTTGTACCAAGAACATTCAGTGGGGGAAAGGGAAGATTTTGCAATAAACATGAAAGAATAGATGGCTAACGTGTGGGTAATCTGAATCTAAATACCTATTTCATACCAGACACAGAATAATCAAAAATAGATCAAGGACCCAAAAGTTAAAACCATAAGGCTTTAGAAAACTTCACTGTAAAATCCTGTCCAATTTAGTTTTATTAAAATACATAGCATTCTTCTTTCTTAGGAAAGTTTTAGAATTTCTTTGAAAAGTTGCACCAGGCTTAAAAGCAAATATCATGGTGTGAGTTGAACAATTGGCACTGCATGCTGTTTGTAGTATGTATTTGAAATAGGAGACTGCTGGGACCACCACAGAGGAATCATTTTGAATGACAAGATCTAACAGGTATCAGCTGCTTAGGATTTGTATGAGGATTCAGAGTATCCTTGGTATGTTGTTGAAGCATCTCTTTCCTGGACAGTTCTCTCTCCACACCCTGCTTTTTCTTTATTGTATGTATCAGCTCATACTAATTGTACAGACTAATGCCTTGCATTGTGACAGTTTTGCACATGAATATATCCTGCTACGATCATATCCATCCTTTCCATTCCCTTCCCTCTCCTCACTCCACCTCTTCCTACTCCTCCCATTTCTTTACTTTCAATCTGCATTTTTTATTGATGGCATATAATTGAGTCTCACATTATCACCTACAGTCAATGCTGAGTCTCGACTGATCACTGATGTTAACGTGATTCCTGTTGGACCACTATCACTCCTAACTGTAGTAGTTTCCTACCCATTGCTCTTGTCTTTTTTTAAGGCATCTTCTCATTTTTTTTTTTTTTGCCTTCTCTCTTTTAATGGGACCTTAATTTTTTTCTGTTTAAATTAAAATGACAGTATATTACTCTTCTCCTTCCCTTTCCCCCTTGTTCTCTGCCATTTCTCCCCCCTCACTCTTTCTCAAATTGATGTCCTATTTCCCTTGAAATAGTAATATTGTTACACACATAAAAATCTGTGCATAAATATATAAGTCAAGCCTGTTGAATCCATATTATTGCTTGTGTGTATATGATTTCAGGGTTAATCACTTTATACTGGATACTTAATTAGGGGCCTCATTTATGGGAGAAACTAATTCTTCCTCACTCAGCAGTCATTATTTGTCTGTAGTTCTTTGTCTATGTGTGGGGGTCCATGGAATTTCTCACCCTCCATTAGCATGTTTATTGTAGTTGTTATTATTTAGGTCTTGTTTAGCCAGTGATTCTACTGTGATATCATGTGTGTAGCTTCCCAATCATTTCTAGAAGACACAATCTCACAGAAGACTTCATAATCTTCTCATTTTTACATTATTTCTGCCCCATCCTTTCTAATATTCCCTGAGCTGTAGATGCAGTTGCACCATATCTGTATCTATGAGGGCTGGGATCCTTCCATTCATTATCTCTGTGTTATGACCATGTTAGTTTTCTGTGACCGTGTCTGTTGGCTGCTAAGAGAGATTCTTTGATGATGCATGAGAGCTACATTTATCTGTGGATATAAAGATAAGTTTTAGCATATAGTTAGGAATTAGATTAGTCTAGCAAAGTTGAGGTAGCATATTCTCCTCTTAGATTCACAACCCCAGTATCTCTTGGCAGTTAGCTATGCTTCTAGTACCAGGCATGTTTTCTCCTCCTTTTGAATGGGCCTTGAGTGAAATTATACAGTTGTTGGTTACCACCAATATATGAGTGTCACTGTTGTACCTTTAGAATTTTTTTTTATTTTGCTGTAATTTATAAGATCATAGCTTGTTAAGACTATAAGTTTGTGGTGATTTGAGTATGCTTGGCCCAGGGAGTGGTACTATTAGAAGGTATGGCCTTGTTGGAGTAAGTGTGTCACTGTGGGGGTGGGCTTTTGAGAGAGCTTCCTACTAGCTGCCTGAAGATTTGAGTCTTCTTCTAGCTGTCTTCAGAATAAGAGGTAGAATTTTCAGCTCCTCCAGCACTATGCCTGTCTGGACACTGCCATGATTCCTGCCATAATAGCAGGAACTGAATAGAGTGAACTCTGAACCTTTAAGCTAGCCCCCAATTAAGTGCTGCCCTTTATAAGAGCTGCTTTGGCCATGGTGTCTCTTCATAGCAATGGAACCCTAAGACAAGGTTTCTTCCCTCTCTTGGCACAGCACACAGCTTTTTCTCATATTATGAAAGCTAGACTGCAGACTTTCAAATTAGATCCAACTCAAATTTTCTGATTTGTGTGTCTGAAGTGTTCAGTGGCTTCATCAACAGGGACTTATTTTTAACACCTGAGAGGTAACCAAGAGCAACAGCAATGGCTTGTATTGTTTTTTTTTTTTTTTGGAGTCATTTGAACTGCCTTGACCAATAGTGGTTTCTTCATATACACATATATGCATTGGAAAGCTTGGATCTTGTTATTATATTTCTCCAGTTTCTAGGGCAATATGCTCTTTGTGTCATTCTGCAATAGAAGTCTGGACAAAGAGCTTCTGGTTTTCCATTTGTTTATCTTTTATATTGTTTGTCATAAGGAAGTTAATAATGTTAGTAATGGCCCTATTTTTTCATTTCTAAGCAGGAACAATATAATTATATATTATACACACACACACACACACACACACACACACAAACACACAGAATTGCTATTATCATGAGGAAAATTATTGTACTTGATGATCTTTAAGTCCGATTTTATGTTGGAATTTTTCTAGTTCCGTAAAATTTCTCCCTATGAATTTGAGGGATAAATCCACAGCTATGAGTCTTGGATGCTGCATTTTTGGAACAACATACAGGTGGGATAGAAAAAGTACAAGTGAAAACCAGGGAGGTGGTTTAGTAGTGAAATGCTTGTTGTGCAAACACAAGGGCCAGAGTTGATTCCCAGGACCTAAGTAAATGTCATTTGTGCACAGTTGTCAGCTGTAATTCTGGCCTTTGGGAAGCAGAGATGGATCCTCCAGGGCAAGCTGGATGGCTTGACTCAATGACTTAGTAAGCTCTGGGTTTAAGTGAGATATGTTGTCTCAATATACAAGAGGGAAGACACATGCCATCCCCCTGGCCTCCACACATACATACACATGTGTAGATGTGCCCCCTCACACAAGAGCACACACATGCATATGAGTGCATATACATATACTCACTCCACACAGTCATATACATAAAAAAAGAAGAAAAAGAAGCCCAAAGAAATAACCTTTCCCCTAACTAGAAGGTAATTGTCTTGGTCTGAGTTTACCATTTGTGCTGTGGTCTAAAATAAGCTACCTAATATGGCTGAATCTTGGCTTCTTTACCTATGCAATCAGGTGGCTAATTTGCACTGCAACAGAAGCTGACAGTCTGTTATTTTAATAGATATAGCAAAAAGTACCTAATTTATTGCTTGCACCCTTAATGCTTACACATGAAATATTTTACTGGCCTTGAGGAAATATTCATTTGAATGTCTGCTATTAGCAAGGCACTATGTGGCTGGCATCTATTCTCAATTTGTGTTTCCTCCTGTTTCAAGCATAAGAAATTTGGTTTCTGCTTGCTGACATATTTGAGCACTAAGCAGACTTGTCTAAGTTACAAGCAAGATAGTTTCCAAATAACTGATTTACTGAAAAGATAATGAAAAATAAAATTATGAAATACTCATTTTTAGATCTCAATATGCAAATTGATTAATTGACCAATAGCTTTAACTGGAAAACAAAAGGTTCAATCAGGTATCTATGTCTGAATATTATTGAGCTCCCTAAAGTAGTGCCCTCTTCCACTGTCTTTTTCTTCACATATTTAAATATATATTGTATAAAGTGATTAAATAGGTTGACAGTGTTCAGTTCTTTCATCTTTAAAATTCATTAGAATTCTATTAACTCAATGTCTAAGAGGACCAGGTACTATTTGGAATCTGGACATAAGGAAATAAATAGACACCACTTCTAAATGAGTTCACCATCAGGTATGGGACAGAATCATTTTGGTGAACATGAGTCTTGGCAAGTTTCACTACATCTAGAGAAATAGACTCAAAAGTTATTACATATTTATGATAGGTGAGGGAAGGCAGAAATATGAATGTGTGCTAAGAAGAATGGAGACTTGAGAATTATCAACACTTATACAGTTCTCAGAAGGTCCAGTGAGAGAAAAAACATAACAACAACAACAACAACAACTACAACAACAGAAAAGACAAAGACTATAGAATTAAAGGTTTGGATTCTCTAAAAAACAGACCCAAGACAAGATTTTGTTAAATCACATTTTTACCATCTGTCTCCTTTTCTCAGACATATCTTTTTTTTTTTTTAATTTTCATATTTTATTTACATTTCAAATGTTTACCCCTTTCCAGATCTCCCCTTTGGAACCTCCCCATTCCCTCCACCCTCCCCCTGCCTCTATGGGGATATTCTCCAACCCACCTCCCCAACCCACCCCCACCCACTCTCATCTTCCCTATTGACATTCTCCTATACTGGGGGATATAACACCCTCAGGCCCAAAGGGCCTCTCCTCCCCCTGATGGGTAACAAGACCCTCCTCTGCAGTCTTTGTGGCCAGCACTATGGGTCCCTCCATGTGTATTCTTTAGTTGGTGGATCAGTCTCCAGAAATATGGGGGGTCAGGCCAGTTGCCGGTGTTGCTACCTCCCTGGGGCTGCACACTCCCTTAGCTCCTTCAGTCCTTTCTCCAAGCCCTCCATCTGGGACCTTTTACTCAGTACTACCGTTCCTGCGAAGTGACGCTTGGGTATTTCAAACCTTTAGGCTAATAACCACTTAACAGTGAGTACATACCATGTTCATTCTTTTGTGACTGCTCAGAATGATGTTTTCAAGATCCATCCATTTGTCTACGAATTTCATGAAGTCATTGTTTTTAATAGCTGAGTAGTATTCCATTGTGTAAATGTACCACATTTTCTGTATCCATTCCTCTGTGGAGGGACATCTGGGTTGTTTCCAGCTTCTGGCTATTATAAATATGGCTGCTATGAACATAGTGGAACATGTGTTTTTATTACATGTTGGAGCATCTTCTGGGCATATGCCCAGGAGTAGAATAGCTGGGTCCTCAGGTAGTATTATGTTCATTTTTCTGAGGGTCCACCAAACTGATTTCCAGAGTGGTTGTATCAGTTTGCAATCCCACCAGCAATGGAGGAGTGTTCCTCTTTCTCCACATCCTCTCCAACATCTGCTGTCACCTGAGTTTTTGATCTTAGCCATTCTGACTGATGTGAGGTGGAATCTCAGGGTTGTTTTGATTTGCATTTCCCTGATGACTAAGGATGTTGAATATTTCTTTAGGTGCTTCTCGGCCATTCGAGTTTCCTCAGTTGAGAATTCTCTGTTTAGCTCACTTCCCCATTTTTTGATAGGGTTATTTGTATCTCTGGAGTCTAGCTTCTTAAGTTCTTTGTATACATTGGATATTAGCCCTCTATCAGATGCAGGATTGGTAAAGATCTTTTCCCAATCTGTAGGTTGCCATTTTGCCCTAATTACAGTGTCCTTTGCCTTACAGAAGCTTTGTAATTTTATGAGGTCTCATCTGTCAATTCTTGACCTTAGAGCACAAGACATTGGTGTTCTGTTTAAGAACATTTCCCCTGTGCCCAAGTGTTCCAGACTCTTCCCTACTTTCTCTTCTATTAGATTCAGTGTATCTGGTTTTATGTGAAGGTCCATGATCCACTTGGACTTGAGCTTTGTGCAGGGAGATAGGAATGGATCAATTTGCAATGTTCTACATGTAGACCGCCAGTTGATCCAGCACCATTTGTTGAAGATGCTGGTTTTTTTCCACTGTATGGTTTTAGCTCCTTTGTCGAAGATCAAGTGACCATATGTGTGTGGATTCATTTCTGGGTCTTAGATTCTATTCCATTGATCAACCTGCCTGTCACTGTACCCATACCATGCAGTTTTTATCACTACTGCTCTGTAGTGCAGCTTGAGGTCAGGGAGGCTGATTCCCCCAGAAGACCTTTTATTGTTGAGGATAGTTTTTGCTATCCTGGGTTTTTTGTTATTCCATATGAATTTGAGAATTGCTCTTTCTAGGTCTACAAAAAATTGGATTGGGATTTTGATGGGGATAGCATTGAATCTGTAGATTGCTTTTGGCAGGATGGCCATTTTAACTATGTTAATCCTGCCGATCCATGAGCATGGGAGATCTTTCCATCTTTTGAGGTCTTCTTCGATTTCTCTCTTCAGAGACTTGAAGTTCTTGTCATACAGATCTTTCACTTGTTTGGTTAGAGTCACACCAAGATATTTTATATTGTTTATGACTATTGTGAAGGGTGTCATTTCCCTAATTTCTTTCTCAGCTTGTTTATCCTTTGAGTATAGGAAGGCTACTGATTTGCTTGAGTTAATTTTGTATCCAGCCACTTTGCTGAAGTTGTTTTTCAGCTGCAGCAGATCTCTGGTGGAGTTTTTCAGGTCACTTAAGTATACCATCGTATCATCTGCAAATCATGATATTTTGATTTCTTCCTTTCCAATTTGTATCCCTTTGATTTCCTTTTGTTGCCTGATTGCTCTAACTAGAACTTCAAGTACTATGTTGAATAGATACGGAGAGAGAGGGCAGCCTTGTCTAGTCCCTGATTTTAGTGGGATTGCTTCAAGTTTCTCTCCATTTAGTTTGATGTTGGCCACTGGTTTGCTGTATATTGCTTTTACTAAGTTTAGGTATGCTCCTTGAATTCCTGATCTTTCCAAGACTTTTATCATGAAGGGATGTTGAATATTGTCAAATGCTTTTTCAGCATCTAACGAGATGACCATGTGGTTTTTTTCTTTGAGCTTGTTTATGTAGTGGATTACATTAATGGATTTCCGGATATTGAACCATCCTTGCATCCCTGAGATGAAGCCTACTTGATCATGGTGAATGATTGTCTTGATATGTTCTTGGATCTGGTTTGCAAGAATTTTATTGAGTATTTTTGCATCGATATTTATAAGGGAAATTGGTCTGAAATTTTCTTTTATTGTTGGGTCTTTGGGGGGTTTTGGTATCAGTGTAACTGTGGCCTCATATAATGAATTGGGTAGTGTTCCTTCTGTTTCTATTTTATGGAATAGCTTGAAGAGTATTGGTATTAGGTCTTCTTTGAAGGTCTGATAGAATTCTGCACTGAACCCATCTGGTCCTGGGTTTTTTTGGTTGGGAGACTTTTAATGACTGCTTCTATTTCTTTAGGAGTTATGGGACTGTTTAGATGGTTTATCTGATCTTGATTTAACTTTGGTAATTGGTATCTGTCTAGAAACTTGTCCATTTCCTCCAGATTTTCCAATTTTGTTGCCTATAGGCTTTTGTAGTAGGATCTGATGATTTTTTTAATTTCCTCAGAGTCTGTTGTTATATCTCCGTTTTCATATCTAATTTTGTTAATTTGGATACTGTCTCTGTGCTCTCTGGTTAGTCTGGCTAAGGGTTTATCTATCTTGTTGATTTTCTCAAAGAACCAGATCTTGGTTTTGTTGATTCTTTGTATAGTTCTTTTAGTTTCCACTTGGTTGATTTCAGCCCTTAATTTGATTATTTCTTGCCTTCTACTCCTCTTGGGTGTATTAGCTTCTTTTTGTTCTAGAACTTTCAGATGTGCTGTTAAGCTGTTAATGTATGCTCTCTCCAGTTTCTTTTTGGAGGCATTCATAGCTATGAGTTTTCCTCTTAACACTGCTTTCATTGTGTCCCATAGGTTTGGGTAAGTTGTAATATCATTTTCATTGAATTCTAGGAAGTCTTTAATTTCCTTCTTTATTGCTTCCTTGACCAACTTATCATTAAGCAGTGCATTGTTCAGCTTCCATGTGTATGTGGGCTTTCTGTTGTTGTTGTTGCCATTGAAGACCAACCTTAATCCTTGGTTAATCTGATAGGAGGCATGTGATTATTTCAATCTTCTTATATCTGTTGAGGTTTATTTTGTGACCAATTATATGATCAATTTTGGAGAAGGTACCATGAGGTGCTGAGAAGACGGTATATTCTTTTGATGCAGGATTAAATGTTCTATAGATACCTGTTAAACCCATTTGGTTCATAGCATCTGTTAGTTTCACTGTGTCTCTGTTTAGTTTATGTTTCCAAGATCTGCCCATTGTTGATAGTGGGGTGTTGAAGTCTCCCACTATTATTGTGTGAGGTGCAATGTGTGCTTTGAGCTTTAGTAGAGTTCCTTTTATGAAAGTGGGAGCTCTTGCATTCAGGGCATAGATGTTCAGAATTGAGAGTTCTTCTTGGTAGATTTTTCCTTTGATGAGTAAGAAGTGTCCTTCCTCATCCTTTTTGATGAATTTTGGTTGAAAGTCAATTTTATCCAATATCAGAATGGGTACTCCAGCCTGTTTCTTGGGGCCATTTGCTTGGAAAATTGTTTTCCAGCCCTTTACTCTGAGGTAGTGTTTGTCTTTAATATGGAGGTGCGTTTCCTGGATGCAGCAAAACGCTGGGTCTTGTTTATGGATCCAGTCTGTCAGTCTATGTCTTTTTATTGGGGAGTTGAGACCATTGATGTTAATAGATATTAAAGAATAGTGATTGTTATTTCCTGTTATTTTTGATGTCGTTTATATTGTTTGTGTGGCTATCTTCTTTTGAGTTTGTTGAAAGATTACTTTCTTTCTTATTCTTGAGTGTAGTTTCCCTCTTTGCGTTGGCATTTCCCATGTATTATTCTTTGTAGGGCTGGGTTTGTGGAAACATTCTGTGCAAATTTGGATTTGTCGAAGGATATTTTGGTTTCACCCTCTATGATTATTGAGAGTTTTGCTGGTTTTAGCAGCCTTGGCTGGCATTTGTGTTCTTTTAGAGTCTGTATGAGCTCTGCCCAGGATCTTCTAGCTTTCATAGTCTCTGGTGAGAAGTCTGGTGTAATTCTGATAGGTCTGCCTTTATATGTTACTTGCCCATTTTCCCTTACTGCTTTTAATATTCTTTCCTTGTTTTGTGTATTTGGTGTTTTGACTATAATATGACGGGAGGAATTTCTTTTCTGGTCCAGTCTATTTGGCGTTCTGTAGGCTTCTTGTATATTTATGTTCATCTCTTTCTTTAGGTTAGGGAAGTTTTCTTGTATAATTTTGTTGAAGATATTTACTGGTCCTTTAAGTTGGGAGTCTTCACTCTCTTCTATATCTATTATCCTCAGGTTTTGTCTTCTCATTGCATCCTAGATATCGTGGATGTTTTGGTTTAAGAGCATTTTGCATTTTGTGTTTTCTTTGACTGTTGTGTCCATGTTTTCTATGGTATCTTCCGCACCTGAGATTCTCTCTTCCATCTCTTGTATTCTGTTGGTGATGCTTGCATCTATGACTCCTGATTTCTTTCCTATGATCTCTAATTCCAGAGTTGTCTCCCTTTGTGATTTCTTTATTGTTTCTATTTCTGTTTTTAATTCCTGAATGGGTTTGTTCATTTGATTAATTGTGTTTCCCTGTATTTCTGCCCATTTGATTGTGTTTTCCTGGAATTCTTCAAGGGATTTTTGTGTGTCCTCTTTAAGGGCTTCCAGTTGTTTACCTGTGTTCTCTTGTATTTCTTTAAGGGTGTTATTTATTTCCTTCTTAAAATCTTCTATCATCCTCTTGATAAGTGATTTTAAGTCTGAGTCTTCCTTTTCTGGTGTATTGGGGTATCCAGGGCTGGCTGTGGTGGGAGAGCTGGGTTCAGCTGAAGCCAAGTAGTCTTGGTTTCTTTTCCTTGTGTTCTTGCCCTTGCCTTTTGCCATCTGGTTATCTCTGGAGTTAGCTGGTCTTTCTCTCTCTGACTGTGGCTTGTCTTTCCTTCAAGCTCAGATATCAATATTCCTGGGAGACCAGTTTTCTCTTCCAGCTGTTCTTCAGACCCTGTGTCTGGAGTCTTCCTGTTGCTGGCTCCTCAGCACAAGTTGGCGCATAGCTTTCTCCCTGAGCTACTTGTATATGGAGAGGCCTCTTGGCCCAAGCGGGGTTTCTGGCCACAGGTAGAAGCAGGCAGGCTCTTAACCTCCCGGCTTTTCCTCAGTCCCTGCCCAGACATATCTTGTTATGGTCCTATCTAATTTGTGCCACCCTTCCAATTAACATGTGGACTATAGTTTGATCACACAGTATGGTCATTACATGCCAGTTCTCTGGGTCTTTCTCTCCATTTCAACCCTGACCCTGATCATGTTATCCATGGTGATTGTCTCCATGCAGCTCCTTTTGGGACCAATGTCATTGATGCACCATCTCTTTTAGTACATTCTGTAGGCATACATTTTTTTGCAACCTACTTTTAATAAGTGTTAAACCTCTCCTCTAACCCACCATCCAGCAGAGATAGTGGAAGAGAAAAGTTATTAAGATAGGGGGGAAGTTGACCTGTTCAGCAATAGTTTTTTGGGGGTGAGCTTGATCTTCTTTGGCAGCAGTTCAGTCCTGTAGCAAACACCAAATTCAACTTAGAAGTTGCAGACCAAATCCTCTAGGTTGGCATACCTCAGACATGAACCAGCAAGCAGATACCGGGCAGTGGTAGTTCAGTCCTAAAGAAAACACCAGGCTTGCCAAACAGCTGAGGTGATGTTGCAGAACCTCACAAGCAGTTCTTGGGTGAGCTTCTTTCAATGTCAGAGTTATCACAAGTTGAGCTCAACAACGCTATGTAAGGCAAACCAATACATTTATGTCTTTAGAGAAGATTAGCAAGGTAGAGCAAACCATACCAAAGCTCAGTGCTCTTTGCCCAGTGTCTGTGGGGTCATATTTATACTCCTTCATCAAGCATCCTTCCACGTGTTCGCTATATCAAAACATCCTTCACCTGTGTCTGCTTCAGGAAAACAGTATTTCATGTGTTTGTTTTGTCAAGACATCCTTTCACCTGTGTGCCCCTGTTGTGGATAGCCCTGGGGCTGTTTGCATTTGTGCGCTAATCCTGTCATCCTTGGAGGGGCTTCAGACAAGGAGTAAGTTACTCCTGTGACTTCTTGTGAACCAATTCCCTAATGAATAAAGGAGCCAATCACTGGGCACATAGGAGGGACTTCCAGGTCAACGGGAGGAAGAGAGGTAGCGGGAGTGGGGGGGGCTTTTGGTACAGGGACAGCATGTAGGTACGATGTAGCTGCTAGAGTCTCCTGGTATCATGGCAGATCCGCAAGGATTCACCACCAGAGAATCAGATTTTGATAAGGCTTACAAGATTAGGTTTTAGTTGCTGTGCCCAGAGATTGAGTTACTATTGTTTCTGAGCTAAGTTTGTGTTGGGTTTTCCTTCATGTGGCTGCTTGTCTGGGTTCCAGGGAGAAAGGTACAGCAACAAGGTGTGGGTTTGCCTGATGTGCATCACAGAGGCCATGGGGGTATTGAAGCATGGGGCTGGCATGGTAGCAACCCACCAGTGGGAACCTAGTGAGCAGGATGGAGAGATTGTGGAGCTCTGAGTCAGAGCTCCATGAGATAAAAGCAGGTTGGCCATTGCCAACCAGTGCATGGCTGGCCAGTCGGCCGGGATGACAGAACCAGGGCATAGTGCTGGAACATGCGATATTCTTTTCTTTTTTAATATTTTCTGCAACATGCCCCAGCAAAACAGCATTTGACATAACTAACTTCCCAAAGAACTATGAGTTTCCACTTCTTTATTCTTACTTCAAGGCCTGATCATAGTTACTTGTAGCTGTGAGGCTCTCTCCTCTAATAAAATTCATTCTGAAAGGTAATTTTTTTGCCAGTTCCTCTTTTACAGACTTATTAATTTAGACCAAGTTCAAATGCCAGGAATTTATCTGATTAATGATCCTAGAAGCACTATGGAAGTAGTGATCAGGCAGAAGAGAAGAGTTGAGGGATAATAGGAAGAATGCATCACATAACTCATAGGCATGAGATACTAATGCTTATCTTCAGAAAGAGATCTGAGATCTTAGGGATTAGCACACCGGTCACAGGGAGTCATTGGTTAGGGGCTAGTTTCAGGAGGACCAAGTTCCTGGCACTGTTGGCCTATCTCACAAGCAGTGTTCAATGGTTTGAGAGACTTTTCAGAAAAGAGTGTCAGGGCTGTCATGCATGGGAATATTGCCTGGATGGACCATTTTTAGATTTACCACAGCTGAGTTCTGTGAGAGCCACAAGAAGAGAATTTCTGGGGGAGAAAGTAGTAATACGAGTCACCGGTGCTGGTGAACCTAGAGAGTGAAGGACAGGCTAAGAATTGTTCTTTCTTGTTTCTATGACCAGAAACAGAAAAGAGAGAAGCAGAAAAGTAGATAAATGATCAAATAAGATGAAGGAATGGAATAAAATGGATGTGTGGGGGCAATATAAATAAAATGTATACAATAAAATGAAATCCCATTAAAATACTTTTTATGACTAAACTCATATATCATCTTATCAGGAGACTCTCCTTGAAATAGTGTGATTGGCTTTCAGGCCCAGACTCTTTAAATGCACCTTTTGTTCATTTTTTATGATGGAGCTTAACAGATAGACTTTAAATTATTTATTTGCTGCTTATGCAGGGGTGGAATCGGGCATAGAGGAAAGTTAGAGCTCCATTTGGTTCATTTTAGCCATAAAGCACTGAATTACTTTGCGCATGGCAATCTTAGGACACTTTAATAGAAACTAAACCATCATCCTGGGAATATAAACCGGGAAACAGTGTCCATCCCAACGCAAGGTTAGTCCTATTGATGATGTTTCTTCCTGACATATTGATGAGGGCTACACTGTGGTCCATCCTCAGAATACTAAGTGGCTTCTTAGATGCAATTACATTTTTCCCAAACAGGCTCTAGATGGGGATAGTTAGCTATTGTTCTGTTTTCTCAACAGTTAAAGGGAGCAGTGTATGCAACAACTGCAAGAAAGTAAATTAGAGTTATTTCTCATTTTAAAATCTCTCACAGACTCTTAGAAATGATTTAGAATATTACTTAAGGCAGATAAGATATGAAAAATATTTCTGAATTGTTATTCTAGACGATATATTAAAGTGGAACATTACTGCATGTCACCTTTGTTACGATACGTACATTTGCTCCAGAAGATAGAAAACAGTTGAGTGTTAAAATGTAAAGTAGATTTAATCAGAAATAAGGAATTAAAATGTTCTGATTTTTTAAAAACTTGTATTTTGCAAACAACAAGGAAGGATAGAAAAGTCAATACCCACTAGGAAAGAAAAGTAAAATTCACAAACATTGCATTTTTAACAATAAAGTAAGGATTATGAATTTTATGATTAGAAGTATTCATATAAAATTAATTATGTTCAGCATTTTCCCTAGAAAGTGATTTATTCTATTCTTTGGGGGCAGGAGAAGAAAAAGGAAAATCAATATAAAACCAGAGAGAGATGGGGCAATGGAAGGAGAGTGTAATATATTCCTGACACTACGTGTATCCAATGACCTTTTTGACTCCTGTTTTTCCTTTGGCCAATGAGAAAATTTTCACTATTGTGTTAGACTTTGGAGGTTAAACTAAACAAAACAGTGAGTGTGACTCAGTGATGTGGTAGGAAGGCAGAGATAAGCAGAGTAGTGCAGCAGACATCTGAGTCCTCTCCACTGCCAGTCCACAGATGTGGGATTGTGGGACTTGAAGGTCCCTGCTGGATCAGAGCTGTAGGCTCTTTTTAAACTGTGAGTCTACTATAGGATTTTTAAAGAGATGTTCGCCATCTTCAAGGTGTCAGTGTAGATTCCATTTTCTTGTAAGCATTGGCTTAGAGAGGCTTTAAGTCTGGGGACATAGAGAGAGGATCTATTAGCTACTTATCTTAACACCATGCATATTTGATATGCAAGACTTAAAGGAATTCAGTTCCTTTACCATCTTTATGGTTTTAGAGTATTTAATCCATCACAGTAGGAAGGTGTGGCAAGTAGTTCATATCATGACAGGAACACAGAACCATAGGGAATGCCAGTGATCACTTTGACTTACCCCTTCCATTTTATTCCACATGCCTGAGCTTATTTGGGGTGCTACTTCCCATATTCAGGCTAAATCTTCCCACAGTTGGCCTTCTCAGGGGGCTGACTTCACTGACATCACAGATTCTCCAAGAAGTATGTCACTCCAAATTAGCTTTAAATCTAGCCAACGTGACAATGAAGATTAATCCTCAAAGGGGGCATGGTGAGAGGCCTTCAAATGCAAAGGTATAAATTCCATGTGCAGCACAGTGTGTTAACTGTAACTTATAGGAAGAGACTTAATAAGCTTGAAGACTTTGAAAGAAGTAATAGTAAGCAGATGGGAATATTAATTATCCTGCTTGACAATATACATTGTGTACATGTATTGTGATATCACTATGTACTTCAATGTGAAATTATTCTCTGTTATAACAACTTAGATGTATAATATTATGGCAGATTCACAGTTCTGTGTTGGAAAGTGAGGGTAGGATTGCAGACACTAAGACTTTCTTCCACCATGTCACTGTGAAGAGGCTTCTTCATCCCATACAGAATCTGGTCTTCATCTTCATCCTTCAAGGACCACTTTTGCTGCTGTGTCTTGGTCCCTTCAATGATGATAACTGTGTATGATTCTGAGATAGGCTATTTTGAATGTGCTTGACTTTTAGGGTTTTGGCATAAGAAAAAAGCCTTGGATCTCCTTTGGGTATTATAACACGATAGTAAAGATACTATCCACTATTCTATCCACTACCTGACAGAGAGATCTGTAAAGTCATGGCTGCTTAACACAGGTACTGGGGACATACATGCCTACTGCTAGAGGCTACCTATGTCATGCTTACTGCTTTTATTTCCCATGGCAAGGCTAATGCCTCTTGGTTTATTTTAAGAAACTCCTGGAGATTTTTGACCACCACTTTGAATGAATAAAAAAGCAATGAATAAATGAATAAAATATATTTTTTCAAACTATGATCTGTGTCCCCAGGCCATTCTGCATAGGGCTATGCACAGAGTTGGAATCACTCAGCTGCAATAGTAGACTGCAGTTTCCAAGCCTTTGTTTGCCCTTGAAAAGCTGTGTCTTTCATCCTCTTAGTAGCTGAAATCTTTTTTCTCGTCACCTGATGAAAAATCCAGTTCCACCCTGCTCTCCTAGTCTTTTCCAAAAGGGATATGAAAAATAGGCTTTCAACTACCTGGGAAATCTTGGCTATCACATGGTCTCCTTTGTGCAAGAGTCTCCAACTTTGGCCAAGGAGAAACAGACCACTTCATAAGATTTATTCTAAAACGAAAGCTATCAATATTCAAAAGACAAGAGGATCTTCCCTAAGCCAGTAAGGGCAGGTGTACTTCATAACTGGATATTTGATGAACCATGTCAGGGATGTCATGGAAGCCATTGAAACAGCACAGGCAAAGGCACATTGCCTAACCAGAATCTCCCTGTCCTATTACTGGGATTTTACAGAAAACACTGAGGCAAGTTCTTAGAATTCATGGTGAGTCCTAATCTTTCTGTGAGATGTTGAGTTTCTCAGGATAGGATTGTCTGGCTGTGCCTAGAGGAGAAAGGGCATTCCTTAACTAAAAATTGGGACAATCAAAACAAGCAGTGAAGAGAAAGAAGGATGCTACCTAAGATCTAGAAAGTCTATAAATGGCTGATAATCATCTACCTTTGGGTTTCCATTGGAGAAGCAGAGAAGATGTACAGATGGCAGAAAATTTCAGCTTGTGCATCATTCGGATTTCAAAGCCCATGAAAGGTTTCAGGGAGTTCAGTGAGATTGATTGTCAATTATAACGGAGACTGCCTGTCTCTGAAATAGGTTCTCTTACCTATTGTTATTATACATTAGAACACAAAGATGGGATTATAATAGACTAGGGTGCTTGAAATATGTTAAGGCCTCTAGTGGATGCCTGGAACTGCAACTAGTACTGAACCTGTAGCCTGTGATTTTCCTTATGTTTATACCAAGAACAAATATGTAAATTAGGCCCAGCAATAAATTAGCAAAAACTATTGATAAAACAGAATGATTCTAATAATGTACTATGTGGTGATTTGAATGAAAATGGCCCCTATAGGCTCATAGGGAGTGGTACTGTTAAGAGGCCTTGTAGGAGGAAGTGTGTCACTGGAGGTGTGCTTTGAGGTTTCAGAAGCTCAAGCTAGGGTCATTGGGCCATGATCTCTTCCTGCTGCCTGCAGATCCAGATGTAGAACTCTTGGCTCCTTCTCCAGCACCATGTCTGTCTGCATGCTGCCATGTTTCCTGCCATGACAATAATGGAATAAACATCTGAATCTGTACGCCAGCTCCAATTAAATGCTTTCTTTTATAAGAGTTGCTGTCATCATGATGTCCTTTTATAGGAATGGAAACATTAACTAAGACAATAAAAGTTACATGAATACATCCTTCTCTCAGAAATATATTTTTGTACTGTGCTTACACTTTTCTATGTGATTTGTGATAATGAAATACATACCAGGTAAGATAAATTGAGCTGAGTCACCCGGCATTGTGACTTGGCATTAGGCTACTCTGATGAATTGGAGGGGAGTGGGCGCGGTAGGCCGTTATTGGATTCAGGTAACTCTGGATCAGTGACCATGGTTGGATTGTAGAAACATTTGAGGTTGTTGCTTGGAGATCTTTGATAGTTGAAAGATGCTTTCCATATTTCTAACAGTGAGAGAGAACATTGATGGTAGTTTCTCCCCTCTCACTGTTCCTTTCTGACTCATCAAAATTTGTTGCACAATCTTGAATTCTACATAGACAGTTTGATAACCTTATTACTGTGTTTCAATTGAGAATTACAGTCCAGAACCTTGTCTTTGGGATTTGAATCATTTTTGCAGAGTTCAGAAATGCCCATTTTGATATATCTGCCTCTTTTTTCTTCAACACGGTCCTCTTTCTTTGTAAATGGCTCAATGTGTTCTTCTGAGTCCTCATCGTGTTACATGAGGGGTGAATGTATGCTACCTTTACAAGCCAAATGATGCCACAGTCATAGGACTGAAGCAAAGAGGTTGGATTTTGATGTAAATAAACAACCTTTGTATTTTCATAGCAAACACATTCAGAATCACCGGAGGCAGTATCTACTATTAACAGCGCATAAGTTTTACCTCTCTTGTAAATATGTTTTTCATGTCTTGTAGAACCATTATATAAACAAGATGTAACTGTCTCTATGCTGTTCTATGCTGCTCTATGGTATTTTAATTTTGTTTTATTTTTTTCAGAGTGTGTTCGGTTTTTGACCTTTATCACTTACCTGGTTTTATTTCATATCCCACAGTATTAACATGAGCATTCACAGATAAAGCCTATGATCACCATGCTATCAGGATTAACTTGCCCTTTCATGCTTTATGCCTTGGAGTCTCCTGGGCACATTTATATATAGATCCATCCAGAGGAATCCAGTTTCATTATAACTGAAGACTTGCTTTCTGTGATACCCTTTCTCTTCAATCAAATTGTTCTATTCTGCTACTAATTGTTGACAGACACATGCTCTAGAGTGACTTTTATGCTTCTTGTGAAATCTATCCAGAGTATTTTGAATCATTCCTTGCTTGGGATGAATGGCCTGACATCACTTATTTCTTCTCACAGCCTTAGCATCAACAATCAGACCATGTTTCCTGTATGTCTTCTACTCACACACTTAATGCATTTTCCATCTCCACTGAGCATTATTATCATGCTCTGTAGCTACAAAGTTAACAAGTTGATGGATGACAACAACATTTCACAAGCTTCTTTACCTTTTTCACAATTTCACTGACAGAAGATTTGCTCCCAGTGTAGCTATCAAGACCTTACCCCAGGATTATTTTCTTTCCTTGATAAGTATAGAATTTGAATCATTCCATTTAAAGTTATTATTTTGCAGTTTCTCTTTGACATACTTGAATTGCCATCATCTTTGGGGAGCTGTTAAGTATAATAAGGGTCACTTGAATATAAACTCTGCCATCAATCTTATAGCATGGATGGTTCGTGACCCACTAGCTATAAAAATACACAGAGTTGGGTACAGTGTATGTGGTGGTTTGAATAGGAATGTTCCCATATTTCCATGTGCTTGAATGCTTAGCCCGTAGGAAATGGCACTATTAGGAGACCTTGTTGGAGCATGTGTATCCTTGTTGGAGGAACTGTCTCACTGTGGAGGAATGATTTGATGTCTCATAGATACTCAAGCTAGCCCTAGTGAGTCAATCTTCTTCTGCTGACTGCAGTTCAAGCATAGAGCTCTCAGCTCCTTCTCTAGTACCATGTCTGCCTGATCACCACCATGCTTCTCCATATGATGATAAAGGGACAAACCTTGGAAACTGTAAGCCACTCCCAATTTAATGTTTTCCGTTATTTATAAAAGTTTCTGTGGTCATGGTGTCTCTTCATGCAATAGAATGCCTAAGACAGTGTATAAAGAGATATTTCATGTTCTGGGTGCTATGGAGTTGACCAGCATCAGATTTCTTGATACTCCTTACAATAGTGTGCGATTTGAAATTTGTAAGTTGCTGCTTTCTATAATTTTCCTTGTAGTATTTTCAGACTGCAATTTGCCAGAGATAACTGCATTTGTGAAAAGGGGAGACCATAGATAAATTGATAACAAACCCTCAGTCAAATCGTGATTTCAAGTAATCGGAACTAAGATAATGATCAATTTAATGGTTTTAGACAGGTTAATGCTACACCCTCTAGGTATTTCATTGGAATTTGGTTATTCTCAGTCAGATATAAGGATTTCTCATCCGATATGTTATCAACATAGAGTACATTTAACTGTAGACTTGTGACTAAATGTCCTGGTAAGTAGTAACTTTGGACTGTTTTGTAAATACAAAGAATGTTTCCAGAATGTTAGTAGACAAAGAACTTTCCAGCACAGGCTTTATTGTGGTCATTTCACAAGGACCAAGATTTGTTATATCCTTTTGTGTTTTGAAGATATGGATGATGGAAGTCACGCTGCCTGACTATCCATAATGCTTCTAGAATCATCCAAGAGACAGACCTTGGGGTGTGTTTATGAGGGAGTTTCTATATTGGGTTAATTCAGAAGGGAGGAGCTACCTGAACATAGGATGCCATTCTGGGTTCCTCTTCTGGGTGAAACGAGGAGAGTGAACTGACCACCATTGCTCATTTCTCTCTGACTGTAGATACAATGGGACCAGCTGCCTTGCACACCTGTTACTTTGCTACACCTACCACAATGGACTGTACTCAGAAACAATGAGCCCCAAAATGGCACCATCCTGGTGCTTCATTTGTGTGCTTTGTCATAGCAATGAGAAAAGTAACTAACACACCCCAACAACCAGAGTCAAGAGACTAATATAAATTAAGTGGCTACTATTATGAATACAGAGAAAACTAATAAACAAAGGCATTATGGCAATCTTGTAGACATTTTTATGTGAGGGAGACATTCCTACAACCTCTGAACGTAAACAGAATATTTTCAGCACAGACTGACTCTCACAGCAGAGCTGTGTTCCCGGAAACAAGAAAAATGTATATACAACCCCTTGATCTGCTTGTCTGATCTTGAAAAGTAAAGTGACTTTTTTTTTCTTGGCTCTTTGTTTCATAATCTTCGAAAGTGGATTTTGGATGAGGCACTGAAGGTGCAACTGTGTCTGTGAGTTCAAGGTGCTAAGATAATGAGCCACAGGAGGATGCTTTGCTCAAACAAGTTCAAGTATTATTTTCATACTCCAGTTCCTGAGACCTTTTTTAAAATTTTTTTATTTTTTTTATTTTTTTATTTAGTTATCATCTGAACTTCTGAGAAAGAAAAAAACTTTCTGTGTCACTTTTAGATAGGAAAGTTGAACTGGAGTTTCTTCCTGCCAGGTTGGCACTGAAGTGGATAAAGGGTGGCAAGGCCGATAAAGTTGCTCCTGCTTCCTAACCTGGATGCATTACTGGATCATTTGAGTGGTATTTGCAGACTATCTTACTGACAGGTGATGCAGAGAACACTAATGGTAACACTATTGATTTCTCTGTCATTCTCTTACACACACACAAACACACACACACACACACACAGAGTCACATACATCTTTACATCCATTATATTACTGTCTAGAACAGTTATTTTTCATTTTTTAATCAGTAAAAATTGCTGACTGAACACTTTCCCATCAATTCTATGTGGACTGGACCTAATTACACGCTCAAGGTCTACTAACTCCCTGTGCTGCCCAAGGATCAAGGGCTAAAATTGAATTTTCCCTCTCATTCTGGGTGAGAGGAAAATACTCTCATTCAGCAGTATACTCCTCTATATTTTCTTCTCACCATATTTTATGTCCTAATGAAAAAAATTTGACTCATAAAGATATGCTTTTCATGGCTGGAAGATGGCTTACTGGGTGATAGTACTTTCTGTAAATGAAAAAACTGTATTTAAATTCTCAGTGCACCCATAAAAGGCACATATGGCTACACATGCGTGTAACTTCAGGCAGATTCTGAGAGATGACCTATCAGCCATTCTACCCCAAATGGTGAGCTTCATATTTAATCAGAGATTCTGTCTCAGTAAACAAGATGAGAGGATAGAGAGATGGCTCAGCAGTTAAGAGTGCTTACTTCCCTTTGAGATAACCTGAATTTGTTTCCTAGTATCCATGTTGAGCTGTCCAAAACCACCTGTCACTCCAGCTCCACCTGATTTGACATCCGGCTGCTACCCACAAACACATAGCAGTCACACAGACCTGAAGCACACATACAGAACAACAACAACAACATAAATCTTTCATCCTTGCCTAAACATTTAAGAAGAAGAGTTTTACAGGAAGATACTCAATATCTTCCTCTGGTCTCCACATGTGCATGAATTGGTGCAAGTACACATGGTAGTGTCCATAGACTATAGGTACATACCACAGAGAGAGAGAGAGAGAGAGAGAGAGAGAGAGGATGTCTATGATGGTGAGTTTTACTTGTTTATTTAATTTTTATCAATATGATAGAAGCTAGAATGATCTGGAAAAACGAGACCTCAATTGAGGAATTGTTTCCACCAGATTTGCCTGTGGGTGCATTTTTGGGGACATTTTCTTCATTAATAAATGGTGAGGGCTCAGCCCCTTGTGGGTGGTACCACTCCTGAGCAGGTGGGCTTGAGTTTGTATAAGAAAGGTAGCTGAGCAAGCCAGGGCTAACAAGTCAGTAGGCAGCATTCCCTTATACCCTTGGCTTCTGTTCCTGCCTCCTGTTTACTGCCTCGAGTCTCTTCCCTGGATGGTATTCAGTGATTTTTCAAAGCAACAGACAATATGCATTTGCTAACAATGAAAGCTTCACAAAAAGTGCTGAGGTAAAATATATTAAATGTAGAAATTTTGATGATATCCCAATTTATATATTCCATATATAAAACAATTTGTATGTATATGATATGTGTATCACATGCATACTAAATATGTTGTGCAGTGATTCAAAGGAATACATCACAAACTATTTTAGGGAGTTGATGGTTAAAATCATAATCAACCTATAAATAAAGCTTGGTGAAAGTCACCTGAATGTGGGGTCTCTGATGGGAGTAGTGAATACTAACAGGAAGCTAAAGAGGACATATATCTTTATGAGCCTGTGCTTGGACCTAACAGCACAGATCCACTAGGCAGCTATATCGTAGAAGGACATTCTCATCCCTCTCTTGCACTGCAGTGGAGTTAACTGGGTACTATTAAGATGAACATGGATTTGGAACAGGATAGACTTGGGTTTAAATTGTGGCACCAAAGAGTAATGATGGTGCGAACACGGGCAGGTTGTTAAAGCCGTTGCAATGGATTCTGTGGTGTCTCACTCAGACCCTTCCCCTTGGGATGTCAATGCTTAATCTCTCAGTAAATGAGTTCCTCTGTGCCTGACAGATTTGAGTCCCTCCCAAGAACTGCCTCAGCTTCAGGGAGCTGCCTTTACTCAAGGTCGCATTTCCTCCATGCTGACAGCTTGTCTGTCATGATTAGTTGATATAGGACTACAAAGCTTTTCACCAGGGCCATTCTAGCCCTGAGCTTCCTTCCTAGGTGTTTATCTGAGGTCTTTGTTGGGACTCTATTAATTGTAACTTCTTTTGCCCTGTTCCTAGCCTATGCCATCATCAAAGACTCTACAATGTAATTACTAAATGTAAATATCTATCTTGGAGTCTGTTTTTACTAATATCAAATAAAAATCTTCTCTGAGAGTTTATTTCCTTGTATAAACACTGCTCACCTCAGTGTTTTATAGGTAATTTAAACACAACAGTTCATGGCAAATCTCAGACTTCCCAGCACAGAGTGGAGAATAGACTGGGGAAGGGGATGACTAACTTTCCCAGGATTTTCTTCCTGTAAGCACTGAATGTCTCAAGCAGCCCTTCTATTCTTGCCATGTTCTTTCCCTTTCTTATATCTGTCCTTACTCTGCTAAGATTTGGATTTGATTTTTAGTTCCTTGTTAGTACAGTGGTTCCTTGATTGTAGGATAATACCTAAAATTATGACCCTGAATTATACAGCTTGACATCCGTGAATGCCAGTAGTGCTTCAAATGGCTCAGCTTCAAGTTTCCGTTAGCACTTAATTTATAGGAATTAGATCTTTTCAAGTCACGCCCTGCTTGTGACACCAGGGTGAGTTGCCTCTTTCCCCCAAAGTGCAGGGTCAGTTACCTGCACTATCTCAGACTAGCCGGATGCCATCTTGTGAGAACTACAGGTCTTTGATTGCTTGTGGGAGCTGTGAGTTCTTCTGTAGCTCTGTATGACACAGGCTGTCAGTATATGTAGCTAATAATCTGCTGTCTTGTTTGCCAAGTGTTAGGGGCCATGTGTCCAGTCCTGCCAGTGAATGTACCTAGGAATTTACTGATTATTGATGAGATAAATAAGAGAAAATGAGTACATCTCACTGAAAAGGGAGGGCCCTTACAAGTGTCCTTATTTACTGTTATAGGCCACTGTGTCTTAGATAATTGTAAAAAAGGTTCCAGTAAGATCTGCATTATCCTTACCTACAGTGACAAAGGTATGTCAGTCAATGGCATTGTACTTTAATAATAATACTTAGGTGTTTGTTAGTTTTATATTACAATAAAATACAGTTGAGACAAATGTTTTTTAAATACATATTTCAGTTTGTAGTTAGGAAGTCACTAAAATTGATTTTCTTTAATTTATTGAAAATTTCATGCATACGTACGTATATTTGGTCATATCCTTCCTTTACTCCATTCCCCCAGCTCTCCTGATCCCTACTAACATTTTCTATCTCTCTACCAAACTCTTGTCTTTTTGTTTAGCAATCTAATAAGTCCAATTAGTGATGCTCATATGTATATGTGTTTGGCATATCCTCTGGACTATGGACCATCTATCAGTGTCTTCTCAAGAAAGGTGATTTCCTTCCCTCAGCAGCTACCAGCTGCCATTAGCATTGTAGCCAGGAGGTGGACTTGGGAGTCCCTCCTGCTTTCATTCTAAAATAAATTTTAAAAATTATTCTAAATTAAATTAAAAATATTTTTTATTTTATTTGTGCATTTATTTATTAAATTGAAAATAGATTTAATATAATGTTTTACATAAGGTTTATATTATGATTTCCCCTCCCTCAACTCCCCCCAGATCTTCACTCACCCAAATCCACATCCTTTATTTCTCTTTTTCTTTCTTTTTCTTCTTTCTCTTTATAAAACAGACTTCTAAAAGAAAAAATAAGCTAGATAAAATAAAAACAAACAAATCAAAATAGGACAAAAAACCAAATAATCAGAAAAAAAAAGAGCCAAAGAAAAAGACATAAGAAATACACACAGATTCAGAGACATACAAATTCACACATTCAGAAAACCAGTAAAATGGGAAACCAAAGTATAAGCAAATATAATATAAGCAAAGACCTGTAAGGTTAAAAAACAAAACAAAACAAAACAAACAGAAAACATTCAAAAATACCACTGAGTTTGCTTGTGTTGGCCATCTACTATGAGCATGAAGCCTGGTCTTAAGTGTAAATTATATACCCAATGAGACTCCGTTGGAGAGACTATATTTTTCCTTTGTAAGTGGTTATCAATTTGAGATAGCTTCTGGATTAGGCATGTCAGCTTATGTCAACTTTCCCTCTCTGCACTGGGTGCTCATCTGGCTTAGACCTGTGCAGTCCCTGTGCATGTTGCTACAGTTTTTTTTTTTTTTTTTTGAGTTCATGTGTATATTAGTCCTACTGTGTCTAAAAGGCCTTATTTTTTTGGTGTCCTCCATCCACATTGGCTCTTACAGTCTTTACACCTTCTCTTCCATAGGGTTCCCTGAGCTCTAAGGGGATGTATTTAATGGAAATATCCCAATGATGATTGAGTGTTTCAGAATCTCTCATTCTCTGCACCTTTTACAGTTGTGGGTCTCTACATCTGTTACCATTTACTGCAAAAGGAAGCTTCTCTGATGATGACTAAACAAAATATTAACTATGATTATATCCGAATCTTTTTAGGAGTCATTTTATTGGTACATTACTTTAGCATAACAGTAGTATTTGATTTTTCCCTAGGTCCATGGCCTATCTGGTTGCAGAATTTTAGCCTACTTTATCAGTGTTGGGGATAGGTTCCATCTCATGGAATATGCCTTAATTCTAATTAGTTAGTTGATGGTACTCCCACAACTTTTGTGCCACTATTTCACCAATGTATCTGGCAGGCAGGTCATCACTGTAGATCACAGGAATTGTATCTGGGTTGGTGGTTACTTTTATTCCCTAGTAGCATGCAGAGTATCTTTCAGAATCGTGAACACTAACCAGTAATAGTGAAGTCTCTAAGTAGGCATCAGCTCAGTTTCTCCATGCTCAGAGAATTATGTGGGTATTGATTTCAGCAACAGGGCCTTCACATCAGCTTTTGGAGAGCAGAAAACAGCCTTGGCAAAATCTTGGGCTGTTTGGGTGTTTCCATTGGGACCTTTAGCCAAAAACTTGAGTAGTTGTAATATAACCCAATACACTGGAGGTTTCATTTGGTGGCAAGGGATGTCTAGTTGAGGCTTTGTTTCTTCCACTGTTTGGTATTTTCATTTAGATGTCTTGATATATGTATATATTGTGGGAAAGCATCTATAGTAGTAGATTTCTATACAGCTCTTCACAAGCTCTTCTTTTAGCTGTCCTTCCCCACATTTCTTTCCTTAGCTCTCTCTTCATTTTCACTCTCTATTTGATTCTTTCATTCCAGTCCCTGTACCCCTTACCAATAATCTATAACTGTTTTAAGTATGGTTTGTATATCCAGTGGTCCTCAGTTGGAGAGAACTAAATTTTTCTTTCCTAGAGAGATCTATACCTAACCTCTGTAGTTATATGAATTGAGGCCTGCCTATGAAAGGTTTAACAGCTAGAATTTTCAGTTTTCTTAAACTCTCAGAGGTAGCTGAGGCAATTTATAAGGAGAAGTTTTCTTTGTCTCATAGAGACAGTTCCAGTCTGTGATGGGTCAGATTCATTACTTTTAAGGTTTTATGAGTGTGCTGGACTGTGTGACAAACTGTTCTCCTAAAAACTAGAAAGCAGATGAAGAAGGGGAAGGGGCCCAGTCTCTAATATCTCCTCAAAGGGTTTGAGAGTACCTCCTCCATATCACCAAGCTTGGAACCATGAATAATAACTTGTATCTTTGGAGGGATTTTAATATTAAAATAAAAGATATTTTATTTTTTCTGTCTATCTCATTAGATGAACACATACTCTGAATTTTTAAGAGATCTGTAGTCTACTTAGGGAAATTAAGATAGTTCAGTGTGTCACTGATAAAATACTGAAACTAGAAATTTGTTACCCTAGTCATCAAAATAAACTCAGTTTAATTCAACTTGTCTACAGATTTATTTCTATCTCATGCCTGCCTTTCTCTCATGAGCTTGGTACTTCCAAATTCCTCTTTATTCTTCTCTTTTGCCCCCCTCTCACATCTCTGTCTCCAGCCTGGACATGGGAGGGATCGAGTGACATAGTTCCTGCCTCTGGAACAGACCATCAGGAATATGCCACAAGTATTGATCGTTGCTGTGGGCAGAAGGCTTGCTTGTATAATAATGTATATATTTTCATCTTCTTCCTTTGAGGAATGTCTTTTCTGCCAAAGTTAATAACTTCATGATAATCAGAGACAACATCAGTCCAGGAGATAAGGGTGTGTCTAATGTCTCAGCAAAATGTTAGAACACTTCATGACCTTCATGACAGCCCTTAAGGCTGTGGGAAAAATGCTGAAAACCTGAGTTCAAAAATATATAATTTCTCAATTCTTCAAAATATAAGGATGCAATATAAATTATATGAAGGGATTTGCTGACCTAGTAAAACAGAGGTCACTGCTCTATGAGCCAGCTTGTCAGAAAGATACTAAGGAAAGAGATAAAGAGATTTAGGAGGTCTGTATTGTCAACAGAGAAGGCAAATGAGAACAGGGAGAGGCTAGAAATACCAAAATCTCATCTTCCTGAAGGTTCAATAACCCTCCTAAATAGCATCACCAGAGAGCAAGTGTTCAAATACATGAATCTATGGGAGCATCTTTTTCAGAACACTGCAATTGCTATATTTTCTTTTCTTCCCAGTGGTCTCAGCTTCTATCCTGAACATTAATATCTGCAAACAGAAATTATCTGAATTGTTTAAGCATGCCATCTTTCTTCCTCAGAAAGCACAGATATGAAATGCCCCATCTATGGGATGCTGTGTGTCTTAACTATCGTTTTTGGGACAGGGTGTAAACTGACAATAAGCACTGGGGACTGTGAGTGAGGCTATTAACTGGGTACAGTGTTAGAACTGTAGTCTGTAATGCCAATGTGTAAATTCATCATCTATCTCACTCTCTTGCAATGGAACTTCAGAAATCTCTATTAGACCCTGAGTTCCCATTATTCCATGACTCAAAGAATTAGTCTTTGTGTTAAGGATAAAGACACCTGATTAAGTAGATAACTCACACTAGTTTATTTGAATGTGTAAGGATTTTTTCTGTAATAATCAACAATCACTTATCTTCTACATCATCAAAATGGATACCCCTCTTCATCTCACCAATTCCTCTTCAACATTTGTATTAGTCAAGGTTCTCTAGAGTCAAGGAACTTATGGAATGTCTCTATATATTAAGGGAATTTAGTGTAATGACTTACAGTCTGCAGTCCAACTAACCCAACAGGGTGCAACTGTGAATGGGAAGTCCAAGAATCTAGTAGTTTCTCAGTAGCCCTAGGCTAGTTGTTTCTCCTGGTCTTCTGTATAAGCTGGAATCATGAAGATTTCACATACGTTCTTACAGATATGCTGGCAAGTTATATGCAATCAGGTGAAGAAGAATGAGTCTTCTTTCTTCCAATGTCCTTATGTAGGCCTCCAGCAGAAGGCATGGCCCAGATTAACAGTGGGCACTACCATGCCTAGATCTGTAACTTGCTTTTTCCCAGGCTGACTTTGAACTCAGAGATCTGCTTGTCTCAGTCTCCTGGGATTAAACATATGTACTACTTTGCCTGAGCCTAAAGTTTTCATGGCCACTATGCCTCAAGATCTCCATTTCAAAAACTGGGCTAGAAGCCTGTGTCTTCTAACCTCAAGATCTGGATCACAAGTGTGTATTCCATTTCTGGATTGATGTTCATTCCAGATGTAGTCAAGTTGACAACCAGGAATAGACATTACAGCATTAATGCCACTCTTTGTGAATGCTGGAAGTCACCTAGAATTTTAACATTCCTGTGTAATTATATCTACCTATGATAAAGAGAGGCTAATTTTTCATCCCAGAGCATTCCCAGAGTTCATTTTACTGACACATTGTTTTAGGACATCTTTTGCCTGGCTTTTTCTCTGACCACTGAGACAGTGATTTAATTTCTTTTGAGTCATGGTCCTTTTTTATATCATCTTGATGAGAGTCGTTGGTCTATTTTCAGAAAAGCTATAACCAGCCCATATCCTTTCTGTAAATCTCCCACAGTTCCTGGCACCTCTGGCTTAGCCTTTGTGTGCAGCTTTTGCTAGCATCTCTTTTGAGCCTCCTGCTGTAGCAACTCAACCCCTAGTTCCTGTGTTTCCTTATCTGACTTTTGTAGATTGCAGGTTTAGGCATGGCTCCTGAATATGCAGCTGTTTCTGAATGTGAATAATCCTACATAAATGATATCACTGGGCTTCCTAGTACCATAAGTGACTTTTTTTTTCATGAGGCAGAAATGAATTCCAAAGAAAAATCACTAAATAAGTATAATCTCCAATAAATTATAAATATTTGTCCTTATATCCATAGATAAGTGTGTTTTTCACTCCTCACAAAGGACATTATTTTTTTCAAACCTTATTTTAATGATGGTTTTTAAATGCTTTAACCTCCCTTGTAGCCCACCACCCACCAGAGGTAGGGAAAAGAAAGTACCTATTTAGTAAGGTTCTTTGGAGCAACTCCTGTCTCTGTTGTCTGGAAATTGGCAGTTCAGTTCATAGGTTAGCAGTGATTGCTCAATCCGCTGAAAACATTTTCATGGATATACCAGAAGTCCAGTTCAGTAGAGTTGGGATAGCAAACAGGAGTCAGCAGCAGTGGCATAACCTAGCAGAGATAGCCAGGCCTTCGCCTTGGCACCAGTAAGCAGGAGGGACCCAGATGAATGTCAGGACAAGTTCTTGGCTGTGCAAGATCAGTGAATATCATTGATGACTTGAGACCCACAAACACTGTATAGCTATATAAGCAAGACTAGCTCAGCCTCCATCATTGTCCCTCAAGCCCTATTTATACCTTCCAAACATCACATGTCCTCCACATATCTTGCCTCAGCATGTGTGTCTGTCTCAGCTGACATCACTCTGCCAATCAGCCTGAGACTGAGGAAGTGGCAAAAAACTGCAGTACACCACCAGAAGTTTTTTTATTGTTTGTTTTTTGTTTTTGTTGCTGTTTTTGTTTGTTTGTTTTTGGTTCATTTCTCTCTATGAAGTCTGGACAAATGTAGCTCAACTATGAAATGTAAGGCAGATCAATACATGTGTGTTGTTAGCAAAGAATTCTCTATCATGTGTCCTTTCACATGCTTGCTTTGGTAGATCATCCTTTGACTTGTGTCTGCATCATCTAAACATTCTTTCATGAGTCTTCCTTAGTCTTTCACCTGCATCCACTTCAGCTAAATGTTCCTTCATGTTTTTGCCCCAGAAAAACACCATACAACTGACTTACCAAAGAACCCTTAAGTTTCCACTTCACACTTCTTTTGTCAACAGACAGAGACTGTTAAAGAAACCTAAATCCAATGAAAATATAGAGTTTGTAGAGTCCGGTCCCAATGGATATATATTAAAAAAAACCAAAACAAACTACTTCTCCTAAGGCTCAGAGAACATTGCAGGAGAAAAGGTAGAAAGAGTGTAAGAGCCAGAGGAACAGGAGTTTGCTGTGAGATTGGGTCTCCTAGTAATGTCGGAAGTTACACTCATGAAGTCTCACCAGCATGACTGCATAAAGATGAGCCTAACAAAGCAGCAGGTGTATAAAGATGAACAAGAACAATGATAGTAGACATGCCAAATTGGTTGGGGAAAAACACGAGTCCTCAATCCTACATAAAGAACTACAAGCAGCTAAGGAAGTCTGAGAATTAGACTTTTCCACTTGGAAAAGTACACCAATGGATTATCCAATCCCAATGTTCAACTCTGAAAACATACATATACATAACTTTATACAGACTGAGCAGGCTTTAATTATGTAAGTAGGACTATATATGTCTATACACATACACATACATATATATGTAACAGCAATTAGTGATGAAAGAGACCATGAATTTGATAGAGAGCAAGGAGGAGCATATGGGATGATTTGGAGTGGGGAAAGAAGAGAAGGGGCAAAAAAAAAAAATGTAATCTCAAAAAATAAAAGAAATAATAAAACAAACCAGGCAATCTTTTTAGATTGTTTGGGCAACAAGAGGTAAGAAAAAAAATGACCAATGGTATTAATATTTTTCCTTAGGTGTTTGTGTCAATAACTGATTCTCTATACACACACCATATGTGCACAATGCCAGTGAAAGACAGAAGAGGCCACAGATCCCTGGGAACTGGAGTTACAAATGGTTGTGAGCCACATGATGTGGTTACTGGGAACTCAATTGGCACCCTATGCAAGAAGAGCAAGTGCACTTAAATACTGAGCCATTTCTCCAGCCCCATTATAAATGCTTTTCATGATATAATTTTCTTTTCAGCCCACAAAGAATTATAGATGTGACTTTGGACAAAAGTGTTCTTCTTACAGCAAAGTAGTCTGAGAACCATGTGGACAGATCCCAAATCCAAACTTTCTCTCCGCATAACCAATATTTTATTATCTTTATCTATTTTCTAACTATTCTTAATTTTTAAACAAAGTACCTTTGCTGGTTATATTATAGACAGATTCTGAGGAGGAATGCATTTTAAAAGCTGGGTCTGGGGAATTAACACTGAGATGATTTTTCATAAGCTTTAACAACATTATGATTCAGGCATAAAGTAATAATTTTAAATGCTCTGAATAGTTTATGAGGAGAAATGAGTTAGGTGCTGAAGGGAGAAGGCAAAGATTGACATTCTGTGTTGCATTTCTCATAGCTTGTACATTGTCTAGAAGGATGTCCTGTAACATTGGAAGTTAAAAAAAAAAAGCATAATGTAGAAATCTGAGATGGGCACTGATATGACCACATGGGGATATAACCCTGGGGATATGAAAGTACATGCATTGTGAAGTAAGTCAATTTTATGTCATTACTTCTAGAGGGCTGGGTCTACAGTTTGGTTTTCTCTGGTTGTGTTATTACCTGAGTTTCATGGACATCAGTCCTCTGGAGTAAGCAGTAAGACAAATTATTCTGGGAATGGGTATTTCATAGTTAACTGTCTCTCTGCTCCTTGAACTCTGTGCTCTTCTAGTTTGATTTCTACATCTGTGGGTCTTTCTGCTCCTTCCTGTTAATCAATGATTTTAACTGAAGTTCTTTCCAGGAGCATGGATGAGGGCTTATTGACAAAAGCATGTGTTCTACTGCTGTGAAGATACCATGACCAAGGCAACTCTTAGAAAAGCAATCATTTAATTGGGAGCTTCTTACAGTTTCAGAGGCTTAGTCTATTATTATCTTGGCAGGGAACATGGCTCAGAAGCTGAGAACTCTGTCCTCATCTTCAGGCAGTGAGAGGGAGAGAGAGTGAGAGAAAGAAGAAAAAGAGGGAGGGAGGCATGAAGGAAGAACAGGGGAGACACTCTGAGCTAGTCAGGGGCTTTAGAAACCTCAAGGCCCATGTCTGAGTGACATACTTCCTCCAACAAGGCCAAATCTCTTAATCTGTATAATCCTTTCAAACAGTGCCAGTCCTTGGTGTCTAAGCATTCAAGTATATGAGCCTCCGGGGGGCATTTTTATTCAAACCACCATTAGCACAGGTAATTTATGGGTGGCTTTACCACTGAAGAAAAAAAGTATCAATGTGACCAAGGGCCACATGCTAGAAGAAGAGAACAGATTTCCAAAAGCTGTCATTTAACTTCTCCACAACTACTACGGAGAAGGTGTCAGACCAGGAAAGAACCAAGTGCATAATGTATGCAGAGATCTATAAATAAATGCATGTAAGACCTAGAAGAAGAACAGATACACAAGTAAAAGGAGAAGCCAAATGATAAGACCTTCAAGCTGGGTTCTGAAGTCTAGGCACAAGTGAGAGGTAACTTGTGTCCTGGTACTGAATGGGCTGCAGAAAAGTTGACAGGGCACCAGTGTATAGTATAAGTTGAGCTTTGGAGACAAAATAGGTGATGGGTAGTATCTCAGGTTTTTTTTTGGTTTTTGGAGACAGGGTTTCTCTGTGTAGCCCTGGCTGTCCTGGAACTCACTTTGTAGACCAGGCTGGCCTCGAACTCAGAAATCCACCTGCCTCTGCCTCCCGAGTGCTGGGATTAAAGGCACGTGCCACCACTGCCCGGCTGTATCTCAGTTTTAAGGACTGTTACACAGTGGCCAAGAAGAAATGCCTGTAGAAGTATGGACAAAAGTCCACTAGAGGGCAGATTTTTGAAAAAAAAAAAAGACTTTCTAAAGACAGGCAGTCACAGAACTTCACTGGTGGGTAAGAAACTCTTTCTTCCATCTGGTTTCTTAGCACACGCTCCTTGCCCTGCCCCCCATACAGCACAACAAACATAAAGTGCAAGCTTTCTATGTCCATTGCTCATCTGCTATGATTCCCAGTAGAAGGCGAGTTTAGTTCTTTCTGAGGACATCTCAGTAGATTGGTGCTGACATGTGTCTACGCTACTTCTGGAAAATGCATGAGGTTCCACTTGGAAAGTATATTAGCTCTTATAGCCACTCCTTTGCAAAGAACCAGAGTAATTTCCCAAGTAGCCCGGTGGCCACAGCTCAATCAGAACTGCTCAAACCAAAGTGATGTGTTGAGATAATTGCTCACTATGGCCTTTCATTTTCTTCCTTGGGGCCTCAGGGGGAGGAATAAAAGTCAAAGTGATGGCTTGGGAAGGGCTCTGAGGACAGGGGTCTTACTGGATTATTTTCCTCACACACCATAAAATTTGCCTTTTCCTTCCTTAGCAGTTGTTGGATCAATGGAGCCATTTTCTCTGAACTCATCTCCAAAAATTCATCCCATGTCCAACACTGCTTATCCTGTTTTCACAATTCCCAATTTCTGAACAGATGAACACGCCCTCAGGAGAATGGGCATGGCTCAACTAAACTTCATGTGTGTTAGACAAGATTTTTCACAGGATCAGCATCAGAACTCTCAGCTTTGGAATCATGAGTACATGCCAGAGAAGAGACAATGGTCACAGACGCTGGCATAGCGAACAGGTCATTAGCACTAAGCTTCTCTCTTACTGAAACCAGGACCCTCCTCCTTAAATGTATTTACTGGAAAGCAATGTGTTGCTAATGTTTATGAAGTCTATTTTTATTTATAATGAATATGAATATGTAGCTCAGCAAGTGAAGAATTTTCAAGGGATGTTTTGTAATGTGATTATAATATGGATCTGTAACAGAAACAAGACTTGGGGTGAGAGAGACAGCTCAGTACTTGAAATTTCTGGGATTATGACACCCTCTTATGGACTATGCAGGCATCTGCATTCATATGTATTTGCCCCTATATAGACAGACTTGCATAATTAAAGGTAAAATAATAAAAGTAAAGGAAAGAATCAGAATTCATTAGAAATTTTAAATCTACAACAATTTAGAGAAGTCATTTTGTAGCATCTATACTGAGAGTTATCAAATGCTGTTACTGACTCCAAGGATCAGCATCCTAGGCTTATATCTATGATGGCTGCATCATGAGTTCAGCTGAGGGTAAGTAAGATTACACATCAGAAAGAAACCTCCTGTGTTCAGGGGGCGAGTAGAGTTCCAAAGGCTAGGGAGATCACTATGTGTAAAATTCTTTATGGAGTTTATACCTCCAGTACCCATGCAAAAAGTAGACTTAGTGGCCCATCTACAATACCAGCACTAGGAATGAAGGCATGTAGCATCTTGAAACAAGATGAGTAGCTAGAATAATTGAATTAGACGTATGTGTTCAAATGAGAGACTCAGTATCAATATGTAAGATAGATAGCCTTTGAGAAAGATAGCCATCAGGCTCTCACATGCAAATATACAAACACACACATGGACACCTGTTCACATATGCCCATACACAAGCAGATATAAAAGCAAGGATGAATAACACACACACACACACCTAAAAATAGTGAGTTCCTAGAAAGATATTGCTATGTTGATTTTTGCTGTGAGTGTGAGACTTATTCAATAGTAATTGCATCTGGGAGAGACTTTTTACCATCTCCTTGAAAGACAGTGTCTGTGAAGGAAATCTGCTTTTGGCCTTTTGGCAAGTAGCTTCCATAATGGAACCCTGTCCTGTTAGACTTTCTGTTTCCTGACTGAATAATTCTTCAGACTACACTAGGTCCTGCCTCAGTGTGGAATTTAGTTCATTGCCACCCAGGCTGGTATTTATTGTGCCATTGACTTCCCTTTGATGTTTTGCAGGCAAATTTCCCATCAAAACTATCATCCTATGTCCACCTCTTAAAGTGTTTGCTCCAGGCAAACTATTTATACTCACAATACTTTTGGTAGTTTTCTCATTGCTGTCTCCAGAATACCTGACAAGAAGGAACTTAAGGAGAACTTATTCCTGCGTATAGTTCAGGGGAAACAGTTCATCCTGCTAACAAAGACATGGTTGTATCTGGTCACATTGCATCTATAATTGGGAAGGAGGATATGAATAAAAAGTAGATGGGGCTAGGAAGTCTCAATACCCACATTCTACTGACCTACTTCCTCCAGTCACGCTCTTCTGCCTAAAGAGCCTAGCTCCTTAAACAGTAATATTAGGTGGAGACCAAATATTCTAACACTAGACTCTATGAGCATTTCACTTTAAAGTAGCAACATAGGGCCTCTCTCTCTCTCTCTCTCTCTCTCTCTCTCTCTCTCTCATATCAGTTTGCTATTCCTAATATAACAAATAACTAGAGAATGTTTCTCACAGCCAGTGCCTTTCATAGTATGAGCAACCAGTTGCAGGAACTGTTATTCTGGACCTAGCCATAAATGCAGAATCTTGTATTCAAAACAGAATTGACTGAAAATTCAGGTCCCCATCAGAATTTAGTTTGATTCAAATAACCTGCTGAAATCTATTATACTTATTATTTAGTTGGGAGAAAAGAACAAGCTAACAGCCAAAGGAAGAGGCATAGGAAACAGAGTCTTAAAGGGAATCATCCAAACCGCTTCCTCGGTCTCCTCACCAAATGGAGTCATGGATGGTGATAGCACCCCTCAGGGATTACATATGGCAATATCCTGAAGATATTATCAATCAGAAGCTCTTCTAAGCCATTTGTGTCTAGAATTTGTATTAAGGTTTGGTTATATACTGCCCATATTAGTCACAAGTTCTTCAGGATGCTAGAACAGGTACAGCTTTGTCCAAAGTCTCCTATAAGTCATACTGTTAGGCTCTCTGGGGCCCAAAGCTGTCAGACAAAGGCTCTCTTATCAGGCAGGATATTTGAGAACTTAGACAGCATTACCTGAGAGAAATCAATTGTAGGTGAAGTTAAACTCCTTAACATAGTCACATTAAGTGCCACAAGTTTTATTTTACAGTTCCCAAGTCAGCCATCTGACATGAGTTTCTCTGGGCTTATAGCAAGGCAAAATGTGCTCATTCAGGGGCCCTCAATGAATAGGGTGGTGACTGTTTCTTATTCATATCATTTGTTAGCCGAGCTCAGTCCTTTGAGATATAGGAACTTGTCTTCTTGTCAGCTGACAGTTTGGCAGAGGCTGCCAACATTTGACCCCTTTCTTCTCGTAAAAACATCTATGGCAGAGTTGAGTTCATCAGTACATTCAAGTGTATCCTTCCTCTATCTTTCCCATCTAGCCAGAGAAAATTTTCTCTCTTTTGTTTTAAGGATTATGTAATCATATTGGTTCTACCCGTGTAAGCCAGGTAATTGTCCCATCTTGAGGCCCTGAGAACTGAATTACATCTGTGAAATCTTTGTACTCTACAATGCAACATATTTCCAGGTTATGGGGGTTAAAAGAGTAGATTTATTCAGAGACTAGTAGTCTATCTACCACATAAACTAAACATATGAATTCTTAAATGAGGTTTTAATGCTTTAGTTCATATAAAATTGTGATCTAGGGGTTTCTAAGATTTAATAAAGCCAACTGGAGGAATAATTCCAGGCAAGAGTCTTACATTTAGAAATTTTCTTATTCGGAAATAGAAAGAAGCTGGTCAGATTGCCTTATTTTATGTTCTTTGCCTCAACTGTTATATATCCAGTTTCACAATCGACAATTATCAAAAAATGGAGCATGTTAGACACACTTGTTGGATATGTCTGCAGAGTCTTTTAGCTTTTAGACTGATTTCACAGGTCAGGAATCTAGGTTTTAGAAGCATGTTATGCATGTGCCAATGTCACACATGAGGGAAAAGTATCTCATGCATTTGAAGATGAGTTTTCCTTGGAGTCTAGAATCTTGAATGTACAGATTCCCATATCCTTATATTTATATCTATATCTTTCATTTTTTATCTATAATGGTGATCCATAGATTTTTAAAATGTAAAACTTTCAATCTTTTAGTACTTAGCAAATATACTAAAAACATTTTAAACATGTTTTGGTATATGTCCTGATTTTAATAAAGTGTTATTTGCTATTAGGACAGTGAACTTGAACACTTAAGCTATCTTAAATAGAATTTGACAAGGACAGAATTCATACCTTTGCAGATTTTTAATTCAAGATAATTCCCAGCTCCTAAACCAAAACATCCAAGATATCCAGGATGCAATGAGAAGACAGAACCTGAGGATAATAGGTATAGAAGAGAGTGAAGACTCCCAAATTAAAGGACCAGTAAATATCTTCAACAAAATTATAGAAGAAAATTTCCCTAACCTGAAGAAAGAGATGAACATAAATATACAAGAAGCCTACAGAACGCCAAATAGACTGGACCAGAAAAGAAATTCCTCCAGTCACATTATAGTCAAAACACCAAATACACAAAACAAGGAAAGAATATTGAAAGCAGTAAGGGAAAAAAGGCAAGTAACATATAAAGACAGACCTATCAGAATTACACCAGAGTTCTTACCAGAGACTATGGAAGCTAGAAGATCCTGGGCAGATCTCATACAGATTCTAAGAGAACACAAATGCCAGCCCAGGCTGCTATACTCAGCAAAACTCTCAATAATTGTAGTGGTGAAACCAAAATATTCTATGACAAATCCAAATTTGCACAGTATGTTTCCACAAACCCAGCCCTACAAAGAATAATAATACATGGAAAATGCCAACTCAAGGAGGGAAACTACACTCAAGAAAAAGCAAGAAAGTAATCTTTTAACAAACTCAAAAGAAGATAGCCACATAAACAACATCAAAAATAACAGGAAACAACAATCACTATTCTTTAATAGCTCTTAAAATCAATGGTCTCAACTCCCCAATAAAAAGACATAGACTGACAGACTGGATCCATAAACAGGACCCAGTGTTTTGCTGCATCCAGGAAACGCACCTCCGTATTAAAGACAAACACTACCTCAGAGTAAAGGGCTGGAAAACAATTTTCCAAGCAAATGGCCCCAAGAAACAGGCTGGAGTAGCCATTCTAATATTGGATAAAATTGACTTTCAACCAAAAGTCATCAAAAAAGATAAAGAAGGACACTTCATACTCATCAAAGGAAAAATCTACCAAGAAGAACTCTCAATTCTGAACATCTATGCCCGAAATGCAAGAACTCCCATATTCATAAAAGATACTCTACTAAAGCTCAAAGCACACATTGCACCTCACACAATAATAGTGGGAGACTTCAACACCCCACTATCAACAATGGACAGATCTTGGAAATATAAACTAAACAAAGACACAATGAAACTAACAGATGTTATGAGCCAAATAGGTTTAACAGATATCTATAGAACATTTCGTCCTACATCAAAAGAATATACCTTCTTCTCAGCACCTCATGGTACCTTCTCCAAAATTGATCATATAATTGGTCACAAAACAAACCTCAACAGATATAAGAAGATTGAAATAATCCCATGCCTCCTATCAGATCACTTCGGATTAAGGTTGGTCTTCAATGGCAACAACAGCGCAAAGCCCACATACACATGGAAGCTGAACAATGCTCTGCTCAATGATAACATGGTCAAGGAAGAAATAAAGAAGGAAATTAAAGACTTCCTAGAATTTAATGAAAATGAAAGTACAACTTATCCAATCCTATGGGACAATGAAGCAGTGTTAAGAGGAAAACTCATAGCTCTGAATGCCTCCAAAAAGAAACTGGAGAGAGCATACACTAACAGCTTAACAGCACATCTGAAAGTTCTAGAACAAAAAGAAGCTAATACACCCAAGAGGAGTAGAAGGCAAGAAATAATCAAATTAAGGGCTGAAATCAACCAAGTGGAAACTAAAAGAACTATACAAAGAATCAACAAAACCAAGATCTGGTTCTTTGAGAAAATCAACAAGATAGATAAACCCTTAGCCAGACTAACCAGAGGGCACAGAGACAGTGTGCAAATTAATAAAATTAGAGATGAAAATGGAGATATAACAATAGACTCTGAGGAAATTAAAAATATTTTCAGATCCTACTACAAAAGCCTATACACAACAAAATTGGAAAATCTGGAGGAAATGGACAAGTTTCTAGACAGATACCAATTACCAAAGTTAAATCAGGATCAGATAAACCATCTAAACAGTCCCATAACCCCTAAAGAAATAGAAGCAGTCATTAAAAGTCTCCCAGCCAAAAATAGCCCAGGACCAGATGGGTTCAGTGCAGAATTCTATCAGACCTTCAAAGAAGACCTAATCCCAATACTCTTCAATCTATTTCATAAAATAGAAACGGTAGGAACACTACCCAATTCATTCTATGAGGCCACTGTTACACTGATACCAAAACCCCACAAAGACCCAACATTAAAATAAAACTTCAGACCAATTTCCCTTATATATATATCAATGTAAAAATACTCAATAAAATTCTTGCAAACCGAATCCAAGAACACATCACAATGATCATTCACCATGATCAAGTAGGCTTCATCCCAGGGATGCAGGAATGGTTCAATACCCAGAAATCCATCAATGTAATCCACTACATAAACAAACTCAAAGAAAAAAACCACATGGTCATTTTGTTAGATGCTGAAAAAGCATTTGACAAAGTTCAACATCCCTTCATGATAAAAGTCTTGGAAAGATCAGGAATTCAAGGAGCATACCTAAATATAGTAAAAGCAATATACAGCAAACCAGTGGCCAACATCAAACTAAATGGAGAGAAACTCCAAGTATTCCCACTAAAATCAGGGACTAGACAAGGCTGCCCTCTCTCTCCCTACCTATTCAATAGAGTACTTGAAGTTCTAGCTAGAGCAATCAGACAACAAAAGGAAATCAAAGGGATACAAACTGGAAAGGAAGAAATCAAAATATCACTATTTGCAGATGATATGATGGTATACTTAAGTGACCCGAAAAATTCCACCAGAGATCTGCTACAGCTGCTAAACAACTTCAGCAAAGTGGCTGGAAAACAAAATTAACTCAAACAAATCAGTAGCTTTCCTATGCTCAAAGGATAAACAGGCTGAGAAAGAAATTAGGGAAATAACACCCTTCACAATTGTCACGAACAATATAAAATATCTTGGTATGACTCTAACCAAACAAGTGAAAAATCTGTATGACAAGAACTTCAAGTCTCTAAAGAAAGAAATCGAAAAAGACCTCAGAAGATGGAAAGATGTCCCATGCTCAGGGATCGGCAGGATTAATATAGTTAAAATGGCCATCCTGCCGAAAGCAATCTACAGATTCAATGCAATCCCCATCAAAATCCCAACTCAATTCTTCATAGACTTACAAAGAGCAATTCTCAAATTCATATGGAATAACAAAAAACCCATGATAGCAAAAACTATTCTCAACAATAAAAGGACTTCTGGGGGAATCATCCTCCCTGACTTCAAGCTGTACTACAGAGCAGTAGTGATAAAAACTGCATGGTATTTGTACAGTGACAGGCAGGTAGATCAATGGAATAGAATTGAAGACCCAGAATTGAACCCACACACTTATGGTCACTTGATCTTTGACAAAGGAGCTAAAACCATACAGTGGAAAGAAGACAGCATCTTCAACAAATGGTGCTGGTTCAACTGTCAGTCTACATGTAGAAGAATGCGAATTGATCCATTCCTATCTCCCTGTACAAAGCTCAAGTCTGTGTGGATCCAGGACCTACACATAAAACCAGATACACTGAATCTAATAGAAGAGAAAGTGGGGAAAAGTCTAGAACATATAGGCACAGGGGAAAAGTTCTTGAACAGAACACCAATGGCTTGTGCTCTAAGATCAAGAATTGACAGATGGGACCTCATAAAATTACAAAGCTTACACTGTAAATAGGACAAAATGGCAACAAGAGATTGGGAAAAGATCTTTACCAATCCTACATCTGATAGAGGGTTAATATCCAATGTATGCAAAGAACTTAAGAAGCTAGACTCCAGAGATCCAAATAACACTATCAAAAAATGGGGAAGAGATGTAAACAGAGAATTCTCTACTGAGGAAACTCGAATGGCCGAGAAGCACCTAAAGAAATGTTCAACATCCTTAAGTCATTAGGGAAATGCAAATCAAAACAACCCTGAGATTTCACCTCATACCAATCAGAATGGGTAAGATCAAATCGCAGGTGACAACAGATGTTGGCAAGGATGTGGCGAAAGAGGAACACTTCTCCATTGCTGGTGGGAATGCAAGTTGATACAACCTGTCTGGAAATCAGTTTGGCAGACCCTCAGAAAAATGAACATAATACTACCTGAGGACCCAGCTATTTCACTCCTAGGCATATATCCAGAAGATGTTCCAACATGTAATAAAGACACATGTTCCACTATGTTTGTAGCAGCCATATTTATAATAACCGGAAGCTGGAAACACCCAGATGTCCCTCCACAGAGGAATGGATACCGAAAATGTGGTACATTTACACAATGGAATACTACTCAGCAATTAAAAACAATGACTTCATGAAATTTGCAGACAAATGGATGGATCTTGAAAATATCATCCTGAGAAAGTTAACACAGTCACAAAAGAATGAACATGGTATGTACTCACTGTTAAGTGGTTATTAGCCCAAGAGTTCGAAATACCCAAGAGTCACTTCACAGCAACAGTAGGATGGAGTGGGAGATCCCAGATTGAGGACTTGGAGAAAGGACTGAAGGAGCTGAGAGAGTTTGCATCCCCAGAAAGGCAGCAACAGTGGCAACTGGCCTGACCCCCTGATACTCCTGGAGACTGATCCACCAACCAATGAATACACATGGAGTGACCCATGGTGCTGGCCACATATGTGGCAGAGGAGGGTCTTGAGAAGCCCTTGGGCCTGAGGGTATTACATTCCCCAGTACAGGTGAATGCCAAGGAGGGAAGAAGAGAGTGGGTGGTGGGTGCGTGGGTGAATACCCCAATAGAGGCGGGGGAGGGGGGAGGGAATAGGGAGGTTCCAAAGGGGAGATCTGGAAAGGGGGAAACATTTGAAATGTAAATAAAGTAGAAAAAAAATTAGAAAAAAAGATAATTCCCAGATCAAAATGGTAATGACTATTACTAAGTCTGAATAATTAGTGAACTGTACATAGTTTACCTGTGAGTGGCTTGACTTTATGGTTCTTTTCATTTTAATCTTTAAAATGGACTTCCCATGTTATGAACCCAGTGATTCAGTTGCTATGAAGGGTCTTACTATCAGGGGATCCTTACCTTGTGTTTCTAGTTCTTCTCCTGGCCTCACATGGGCCTCATATTATTTTGTCAGACATGGATGTAAAGGCGGTATTTCCTCTTTTCAGATAAAAACATAGTTTATAGCAATTCCTTAAATCTCTACATTTGTATAAAATAGAAATTCAGCCAGTATTCTTAACTTATGAAATTCATCACTGGAGACAGCTAACAACTGCAGAAGTCTCCAAGTCAAAGTGCTGGTTGGAGGCCATCTTCTTCCAATGGCATCTTTGAAACAGTAAGAATTGTAGCAACATCTCCTAGGTGGAGGAATTGCTCTAAATTCCCAGGTTGTGGGAAAAGTTGCACAGTATCTACTGAGCAAAACTCCTACCACCTTCCCCTGCCAAGGATATTTGAAACCATAAGTAGTAATGAACTTCATGCATATACAATCATGCAGAGAAAACACACACACACACACACACACACACACACACAAACACAATCTTTAAAGTATTTCCTCACATCTTATACTTTTTCCTTGGAGAATTTTCCATTCATTTCTGTAGTCCGTTTTAAAATTTGGTTGTTTTTTTTTTCTTGTTTGTGTGTGTTTTTCAATTCACTGTGCATTCTAGACACCACTCCTCTCTCAGAAGATTTATCTCTGGCAGTTTTAGGGCACCAGGCCTTAGGTTGAGTTAATGAGAAGGGGAATATTTTTTTCTTTGAGGGCGTGGCCTCTAGTAGCTTTCCTATGTACCAGTGGACAACCCACACCAATGCTTATAAGGACAGCACTGGTTGGACCTAGTGAATTATTTCACACACACACTCACACACACACACACACACACACACACACAAACACACTCACGCACACACAAAGTTGGGAGGGACATATGTTGAGCACGATATGGGAGAATTAGAGGGAGGAAGTGATGAATATTTATGATCACGTTTTATTCTATACATGCATGAGATTCTCAAGAATTATTGCCATTTAGAATATGCCACAAGAGGACTTTTGTTTACTAAAGGAAATGCTTTGCGGCTTCTCTGAAGTCCATCTGAATTACCGACATTGATACCCTTCAGTTTTGGATCATTATTAATGCAAAGAATATTTCTTGGATACCAGTCCTCTGATGCCATAGCTATAATGGTAGCCAAGATGCTACCAAGTGACTCTTGTAGCATGGCCTTACTGAACAAGGAGATGATTTCTATCCCAGATTGGCTGTTTCTGCAGACGCTAGTTATGTTACTCAGAATAGAGTGCATGCTAAAATTCATGAGTCCTTTGCTTCTGAAATTAAATTTTAATCTTGTTTTTGTAGCTTTGAGGATTGAACCTAGGTCCTTGAATATGCGAGGCAAGAGCTCTACCATGGGACTTCACCAAGCACATTATTTATTTTGTTAAGCATAATTCATGATTGGGAAATGAGGCAGGGAAAAATAAAACTGTGGACATGGGGGTAGTATGTTATTTTAAAGTTATACATCCTGATATTTGTAAAATACGGAGCCTCTGCAGATGCCTGCAGTATTAGCTACGAAGTCATGTGACTAATTTTGAACTCATTTTTTTTTTGGTTTATGCTTTTACGTGGGATGTAGAGTAGTAAGTTTCACTGTGACATCTTCACACACACATTGTCCTTGGCCCTCATTCCTCCTGCTCTCTCCTCCTACCCTCTGGCCACTCTCTGTTCTTCTGATACACAGCAGCTCCTGCTGTCTTGTCACATGCCTCAGTCCATTACTCTCTCCTGCTCTCACTGAAAGAAAGACACTCCACTTTCCTCTCAAATTTTTATTTCTATCCTCTTGTCTCACAGAAACACTTGGACCCAGACACACACACACACACACACACACACACACACACACGCATAAATTTACATCTAGATTCCACATATGGCAGGAAATGTTTAATACTTTTCTTCCTGAATTTGGGTGATCTCTCTGATCTCTAGTCCCATCCATTTTCTTGTGAATGTCATAATTCCATTTTTCTTTACAGTTGAATAAATTTTCATTCTTTGTGTGTGCCACATTTTCTTTAGCTTTGCATTTGTCAATGGATGTCTAGGATGGTTATTGTGATGTCACAGCAAACATGAACGTGTAATTATCTCTATGGTCTACTTAGAATCATCCACACTTAAATTTTGTTTTTATTTATATATGTGTGTGTGTGTGTGTGTGTGTGTGTGTGTGTGTGAGAGAGAGAGAGAGAGAGAGAGAGAGAGAGAGAGAGAGAGAGGGAGAGAGAGTTTGGAAGAAGGTGTGGGTCACCTGGAGCTGTCATAGATATGGGTTTTGGGAACTGAATTTTGACCATGTACAAGAGCAGTAAATATGCTTAATCCACCTCTACACCCCCACATTATCAAAGTATTGAAGTTTATTCCCAGGAGCAATATAGCAAGGTCATATAATGAATCTATTTTTATTTTTAAAATTATTATTAAAGAATCACCAAGTATCCACAGTGATTCCATAGTGCTGAACAGGTTTACATTACAACCAGAATGATTCCACTTTCTCTTCATCCATGTTACATTCTCATTTGTTTCTCCCTCTTTGTGTGTGATCCTGTGTGTACAGGTACATATGTGTTCACAGATGTACAGTATAGGCTTGTGTATGTATCTGTGCATGTGAAGACCAGAGGGCAACCTTAGAAGGGGTTCTTCAAATGCCATCTTCTCCCTGCCTCTCCCTGTCCCTGTCCCTGTCCCTGTCCCTGTCCCTCTTCCTCTCTCTCTCCCTCTCCCTCTCCATCTCTTCTCTAAATATCACAAGAAAACCATGGTGGCCTGACAGCTAGTCCCCTGTGCTGTGATTACAAGGGCACAACACTATGCTTGGCTTTTCTTTTTCTTTCTTTTTTTTTTTATTAAAGAATTCTGGCTCAGGTCTTCATGCTTGAAGGCAAGCACTCTACTGACTGAGTCATACTCCAAACCTGTCATTTGTTGCTTTGATGATAACTATTGTGACTTGGGTGAGATGGAATTTCAGATTCATTTTAATTTGTATTTTTTTAGGGGCTAAGGATATTGAAGTCTAATTCAAGTATTTATTGGCTATTTGTATTTGAGCATATCTACTCAGTTAATTAGCCCATTTACTGGTTGGTTGCTTTGGATTTTGGTGCTCAAGTTGTGGAGTTCTTTAAAAATTCTAGATATTGAGCAAGATTTTGATTGCTAAGGCTCATTCAACATGAGAGAGCTGGTACTGTAAACTTTAGCAATAATCCATGTCTAGAGAGGTCATAGACCCCAGTGGAGAACTTACAGCTACTATTTTGCTAAACCTATATACCTATAGAGTAGGATAGATCTCACCCCTCATCAGAGAAGCTGTCCCCCCCCCCCCCCGTGGATGGAGGTTAAGATGGAGAAACACAGTGCTCAAAATGCAGAGAATAAGTGACTGGAGGGGCGTCTATTCCCATATGAGAGATTTATAGCACAACACTTACATCCATGACTCAGGAAACATGAACAAAGAATGGAAAGGAAGATTGTAAGAGCCATCAGTTAAGGAGGGTATATAGGAATGTGTTTTCAGGACATAGCAGGCCATTGCATTCATGTGCTTGCTACACAAGACCAGTACAAGATCAGTCTGTCAATATTACGGTGTAGCCGGGGGAGGGTGTGCTCACAAGGACCCGCCTTAGCTGAGAAGCTGTGGGAAATTGAAAGCTATCGAGAAAGTCCGTTTCCTTCAGACCTGGGACTCATGGTAGGCAACCCACGCTACAGTAAATATCCCTATATTTATATGCATAAGGACAACACTAATTGAAAGTGAAATTGGGAGAGGAATGTCAAGGGGAGGGATCCTGTAGAAATTAGAGAGAAGGAGGAGTAGATTGATCAAAAAAAATGCTTTCATATATTTAGGGAAACATGGTTGCATTAAATATTTTGTTAACTCATACAGCAGAGAATGTGGATTTTTGGATTGGAGTTTTTACAATTAGACCATAAGACTAATGTGCTGGTTAGATTTTGGTTTTGTTTTTTTTTGTTTTTTTTTTTTTTTTTGTTTTTGTTGTTGTTGTTGTTGTTTTTTGGTGTGTGTGTGTGCGTGTGTGTGAACCTGAGTTGTATGGGAAGAATGAACCTCAACTGAGAAAATGCTTCCCTAAGATTGGCCTGTAGGTAAGTCTATGGGGGCATTTTATTGATTAATGGGGGCATTTTATTGATTAACCCAGGACACTGTGGGTGTGCCACCTTTGGGCAGGTGGTCCTGGGTTAGACAAGAAAGCAGGCAAGATTTTGAGAAAGCCATAAAGAGCAAACCAGTAAGCGCAACTCCTCCATGCCTCTACATCAGCTCCTGCTTCTATTCTCCTTCCTTAAATTCCGGCCCCCACTTCTCTTTGTGATGGACTATAACTCTAAACTTAAATAAATAACTTCTTCCTCTGGTAGATTTTGATCATGGTGTTTTGTCATAACAATAAAAAGACTAACTAAGAGGGAAAGCACATAACATGACTCTGTAATTGAAATTTGATTATTTAAATTGATATATATTGGACATTTAATTTACTTACATCTCAAATGTTTTCCCCTTTACAGGTATCCCCTTCAGAACCCCCCTATTTCATCCCCCCTCCCCCTGCCTCTATGAGGATGCTCCCCTACCCACCTGCTTACTCCTGTCTTCCCTCCCTAGCATTCCTGTAAACTGGGGCATCTAACACCCTCAGGCCCAAGGGCTTTTCCTCGCACTGATGGCTAACAAGGTCTTCCTCTGCCACATATGTGGCCAGTACCATGGGTCCCTCCGTGTGTATTCTTTGGTTGGTGGTCCAGTCTCTGCGAGCTGTGGGGATCTAGCCAGTTGACACTGTTACTCCCTCCATGGGGCCACAAACCCCCTCAGCTCCTTCAGTCCCTTCTCCAACTCCTCCATCTGAAACCTCACGCTCCTACCAATAGTTGGCTGCGAGCATCCGCCTCTATATTTGTCAGGCTCTGCCTGAGCCTCTCAAGAGACAGCTTGTCCTGATTCCATCAGCAAGCACTTCCCAGCACCCACAACAACGTCCAGGTTTGGTGGCTACATATGGGATGTATCTCCAGGTGGGGCAGTTTCTGGATGGTCTTCCCTTCAGTCTCTGTTCCACACTTTGTCTCCATATTTCCTCCTGTGAGTATTTTGTTCACCCTTTTAAGAAACACTGAAGCATCCCTATTTTGGTCTTTCTTCTTAGTCTTCATATGGTCTGTGAATTGAATCTTGGGTATTCTGAACTTTTGGGGTAATATCCACTTATCAGTGAGTACATAAATTGATATTTTTAAAAAACTATAAATAGCACATACACAGAACCATTTAAAGCTAAGGTTTTTATGTATCATACTTCTATTACCTTTCTGTCTACGAAACTGTAGCAATAATATCTTAAGATTATATTAACTAGATGTTTATGTTTTCCTTCAGTTAACCAGGTTAAAACTTCATTCAATTTGATTAGATATGTGAAATAAAAATGAACATTGATATCAAAGGAGCTTGTTGCATTTAATGTTGATAGATGACTGATATTATCAGTTACTATTTGGTTTCAATAGCAAGGAGCAAGAGCATTGCTTTTAGTTGCAAGCTTGTTAAATAGGGGTCACTATACAATTTCACACAGTGGTCTTGTCAACCTATAGCAAACCATATAGTGTTTGTAAGTGACATGTTTTGAGGATCCAGGCCGGGAGACACATGATTAACTCCTGCTCCCTCTTTGGAAGGTCTCAGAACTCCATGGGTAGAAGAGCCAGCACTTGCTCGGAGGCAGCACCTGCAAAAAATATTACTCGTCTGTTTCTTTATTATCCTCCCCACCCCCCATGGATATTTTTGTTTGAGCGCATGTTGTTTGTATAAACCTTCACTTAGTCAGTACTTTAAGAAAAAACACTAAAATGTGTGTGATACACACATGGAAAAATAATTTTACCTGACTGAGGTTCCTTTGTTTCTGAAGCAAACCTCTATGCTAGTTGAGATTAGGCTACCAAAACCAGTATTCTACTGTGTGTCTTACTGAAATGCAGTTTGGCTGTACATCTTCAAGAAATCATGTTAATTATCAACATATGACATGCTTATACATGTTACTCCACAGATATTTCTAGTACATTCTCTCACATTCTCTTTTTTTAGGTGAAGGATACACTCTGCTTCTCTAATTTTGTTTTGTGTTACAATAATAAAGCCTAACATATACTTTTTTCTCAGTCTCAGAGCCTATTTTATTTTAACATCATTGTGTTTAATTTTGTTGAATGGCTTATTGAATCCTAGCAGCTAAATCTGCTTGTAATTTCATGGTCATACATAGCAGGACCTAGGAAAGGAAATTAGTATTACTTTAGTGGCAAAAGCTCCGACAGTCAGAGGTATCAAGTGTCCTGCTCAGTCAGAGGTATCAAGTGTCTGACTATGCTGGAGGCTGCACCACTAATTGAGCACACGTTATTTTCTATATTTCTGCTCCACTGAGAAATGTGACAGAAATATTGTTGCCTTGGTCACTGTTGGGAAGGCAGAACACATTACAGGTGCTATAAATATTTTCCTTTCTCTGATCATCTTAGGAAGTAGAAATGGTGTCTGAAGATGAATAAGATAAAAATAGCTCTCAAGAAAGTGGGCAGATAACTCAGTACTGTTTGTTTCAGTTGGTAGGGTCTTTTACTTTTTGGAGAATTTATGTCTAAGTTCGAGTTAGACATACTCTCAGCTTCAGCATGCAAGTGAGAGATGTTCCACTAACTGTTGTCGAGGAGGCTCCAAAGAAAGAAGGGCAAGGCTGCCAGAGTGCTTCAACTGGGTGAGAGATTCAAGCTCTCGGTGGTGTTGTGAAGAGTCACTGGAAACTGGTTAGGGTATGCACAGGTAACCCAGTAGTTTATAGGACTTTCGAATGAAACTGATTGTTTGCTTCATGCTTTGTACTCCAAGTATGTTGGGTCCTTCACAGGAGAGCATTCGTGTGTCATGGATCAAGATTTGAATAACACAATTTTTATTCTCACTCCTAATTACTGATGGCCATCAGAATTCTGGTCTATATTTGTTTTGTTTTACTTTAACTGAGAAATCTCATTATATCTGGATATCACCATGGTGCTTTAAATTCAACATCTTGAAATCAAAGATGTTCATTTAATATATATTTATTAGAATTGTCAAATATTAATAACTGTACTAAATATATTGAATTAATTCTACTGTATTGTCTCCACCTTGGGCCATCAGCCTGGGTCAACTTGAACAAAAACAACAGCATAAATATCCACCCCATATGCAAATTGCAGAACACACACCATCTCTGAAATATTTTTTCATATTTTTCTCAGACTTAATTATGGTACCATTTCCTTCAAATCCTATATTTCAATGTTCTCCCAAATTATACTCTTTTCTCTACTTGACAGGCTTATTTCAGGCTTCCAGTCTCTTTCATACCTGTGATTAAAATGAGATGAAACAGTTTCTTTCCTCTAGCCTGGCCTTTTTCTAATCCAGTTCAAGCTGTACTTGCATCAAATTCACTTGAGTGTCCACAAAAATCACAGATCTCTTGCTATCACCAACTCTTTGATTAGAGACTTTGACAGATGAATCTATTAAAGTCTCCTACTAGTATGCCTAATGAAAGTTTCCACAATTTAATTTTTTTTTTTGTCAAATGATCATTCCCTTCTCCCTCCCTCTCTCTTTTCGTGAGGTGCAGTGTCTCTTTGTAGCCCAGGCTTTCCTGGAGTCCACTTTGTAGACTAGCCTGGCCTCAAACTCACAGAGATCTATCTGTCTGCCCCTGCCTTCTGGAGGCTTGGGACTAAAGGCATGCACCACCACCGCCTAGCTCACTTATTTTCTTTACTAACTTTCCATTTTCAATTTATTTAACTTTTGTTCATTTTTCTTAGTTTCTTACTGTGAACTAGGTTACATTATACATTATTTTCTAATATACAAATAGATTGCTACAAAGTTCCATCTAAACACAGCTTTTGCTGAATTTGTTTATTTTATGACATTGCGTTACTAGTTTATCGTTATTTGAAATATTTTAAAATTGATTGACGACTTCTCTGAGCCATGCATTATTTGGCATACAATTCCAGGTCACAACCAATCAATGGAAGAAGTCAAGTCAGGAAATAAAGGCAGGAACTTGAAGTCATGCCTGCTAGCTGCTCCACACAGCATTTCCATGAAACAAGGAACTCACTTCCCAGCCAAGAAGTATATCAGGAGCCATGGAGAGCCCTGCTTACTGGATGACTCGCAGGCTAGCTTAAAATCAACTGGCTTTCTTATACAGCTCAAGACCACCTTGCTTAGGGATGGTATTGCCCACAGTGGGCTTTGCTAATTGATACATCAATTAACAATCAAGATAATTCCCCACAGTCAAGACTAAAGGCCAATCTCACTTGTGTAAAACTTCAATTAGCATCCTCTTCACAGGTGATTCTAGGCAATGTTAACAGTTAAAGCTAACAGCCAGAGTGATACAAAGCTAACTAATATAGTATTTATTTAATACTTGTTTGCAAATGATTAAATAGTGTTATGCTAGATCATACTAAGGTCCTTCTAAGTCCTTCTAAGTCTAAAAACCAAGTTGCTGTCCCAAGTCCCACATGTTTCTGTCCCACAACAGAAAAAGATAAGACTCCTGAAAGTTGTTCTCTGATCTCTATGAATGCAATGAACACACACACACACACACACACACACACACACACACATGAATAAATAAACAGACTAGCAAATATAATAAAAATCATTAATGATAAATCTCACTGTTCCTCTTAAAACTCAGATGCTTCCTTGACGTTTTCAGCAAGAGCCCTCTGCAATGCTACAGCTCTAAATTTCCAAAATCTCAAAAAGGTTTATTCCGGCAATTTGGCTTTTATGGACAGGGTAGCTTCTCCCCACAAAGGCACTTGTGAGTGTGTCTTTGCAGAGCACTCAGTATATGTGATTGCTGTATGCACTCGCCTCTATCACATTATCAGCTCCAGTGCCACATGGGGACCTTACTTCTGTTCATTTCCCATGCTTTTTTTTTTTTTTTTTTTAAAGAAACTGTGCTAAATATTTCCTATACACCTATTAAAACCACTTCATGAATTTTATTTGAACCATCAATGATATTTCAGAAAACATTTCTTATTTTGTTTATTTCTTCATGATGAGACAAGGTCTTTTACCACTTTTTGTTCAGGGGGACTTCCTATAGACACTTAAAAGACATAGGAGTAGAAAACTACCTGGTTTTTGTTGTTGTTTTGTTTTGCTGTTTTTCTTTCTTTCAGGGAGAATGTGTAACTTTCCTTTCATTCCTGGGGGACATTCCTACTGCTTAGAGGTTAGATTTTTAGTGTGATTTTTATGTATGTATGTATGTATGTATGTATGTATGTATGTATGTAGTTGAGGATAATCTTGAACTCCCCATTCTCCTGCCTCCACTTTTCTGAAATAGGTTCTTGCTATGCAACTCAACCTAGCCTAGGACTTCCTTGGCAACACAGCCCTTTCTTTAGTGAACATTAGTGATTTCTGATGTACCATGCTACGATGTGCGAGGTGGTTGACTACACTGTGTCCACTTTGCAGATGGACTTTTCTACCAAGTATTTTGTGTACTAAAATTGTATGCTCTAAGGCTTTTTCCCATTGCTCCTTCTACCACCTGATTCTTTGATGCCACTTTCTTTTTTCTGCTTGAGTTAACCACTTCTCCACTGATTTAAATGCTTGTATGTATTTAGCAATGCCTTCTTCAAAAATGCACCATTATCCCATCTTTCCATCATGTTAGTGTTGTAATCCATCTTCTCATTGTGTTTGAAATCCTAGATCTTTTTTATTAAAATTTTTATTGAATACTGGAGATTTTATGTTGGGAAATTAGATCCCTTTTAATCCTACTATTTCAGCAGGCTCTTGTCTGACTCCATTTCAGCAGCAGACAAATGGATCTAATGTCATTAGTGTTAAGTGGCTATAGAAATTGTAGTTCTTACTTTTTTATTTTATAATCGACCTGCTACCTGCAGTCCAGTCCTCTAGACTGCTGAGTATAGGAAGGTTTCTAACATAGTGCCTTTATAGACAGTGCAACAGAGGTGAACTCCTCACTACCAGGCGTTTGTCAGTCTTTCTCTATCAACAATCTTGGAACTCTACCTTGGCAGAGCAAAACACACTTCCTTTTGTATTTCTTGGTAGGAGTGGAAGGATGTATCTCCACCTGATCTTGACTTTGGATAGACATTAGTCCAGGTTCCTAAAATATTCACCAAAGAAAAACTGCTTATAAAATGTAAATGTGAGCTTTCTACAGAAAGAGCTTCATGATATAGAATACCGAGGGTTTCAGTGCGAAGGAGAAGTGCCAAGACCAATGTACTCTTCAGGGTAAGAGATTCAAACTGCCACAAGTAGAACAGTGGGAGTCTGAAGCGGAAGAGGCTTCAGTTTTCCTTGACAAATCTGAGTATCTACTTTTAAAAGTTTCTTATGGGGAAGGCGGTCCTATACCACAAGGCAGTAGGCTTTGTTCATATGTGATCTATGCTATATGCTTGCTATCAGGTGACCTGTCATCTATTTCTGACTCATGAAGGAGAAAGAGATTGCAATGCGGTGTGACTGAGTTTGTTAGACTTTTCAGAGAAGCACATGTGGATCCAGGAGCTAACACACTGAACTCTTAAGATAGCAAATCTAGTGAGAGAAGAAAAAAAATATCACAAACAATTTTGCTCTGGCAAGCATACTGGTCTGCATTTGTTATTGTTTCTTATTTACTGTGCTTTATTCTGTTGTTTTTCCTTCTGCTACATTGTTTTGGTTTACAGCAGTCCTGAATTTAAGATGCAGCAATTAGATTCTTAGAGGGGAAGCTATAGCAACTCCACAGAAACATTTTCATCCTTGAGAAATAAAATTCTTCTGTAGTGCTGACTACACGTTGTTCTCTCCCTGCGTTCTTTTTCTTGAAGAGATGATTTTATATGGGTTAGTACATCTCTGTGAAAATTCTCTTGTACTAATACCCTAGGGAAAAAATCCACCTTGCTGGAATATAATAGTTCTTAAAGAATGGAGCCATTGTTATTGGAAAGTTCAGGTCTTGCTCATGTGATGCCAATGAGGTTAATTTTCTTTTCAGATTATCAACTTACTTCACTTATCTTCTGCATAGTGTCAATTAGGAAGATGGATCGGTACACTCTATAGAACTTATTTATTTGGTCCACAAATGAAGAGAGTTTCCAAGGAGAACTTTTGTCTTTCTCATGTGCTGATCTCACAGTGTGCAGAATCAAATTCAGGAAGCAGGAGGGAAGATTAGATTTTAAGATGCATCAGCATTTTATCCTGACTGTCAGAGACTATTGATGTTCCAATTTGAGGAAAAGAAAAATTGCAACTCAGAAAACTATATTCCAACAGGAAATACATTACAAGACTACAAAGCAATTACATTCTAAAAAGTCCATTTTGATGAAGATGTATAGGGATGTATAGTACTCTCTACTTGAGGCACTAATTATTCTGTCACAAACTTGATGAGACTTAATTGTGGTCATTATCGCATTTTGTGTTATTAATTCTAATGAAGACATCCATTTCTACCTTCCTGTCTAGAGGGATTTATTTAAGGTCTCATTATAAAAAAGCAATGGAAGAGAAACAGAAAATGGCCACAGAGCAGCTGCTTATAAAATCCTCTAAGGATCTCCCTTGTTACACTGTCCAACTTGGTTTTTCCTAGTAATATTTTCTACCTGCTTTTCTTTATTTTACCCATTTGTCTACCCATTGTTCCACCCATTGGTCTAACTATCTTTCAATTCTATAAATTCTATAAATTTATCAATTTATATCAATCAATTTATCAATCATCAATTTATCATCTTATTATTTTATCATTTTATTTCATTACAAATAACTTACTTATGGAGAAGTGATAAAAGACAAATTTCTGAGACTTTCCTGGTTCTGTCTTTCAGTTCATGCTGTATTTCTCTGTCTGCTTTGTGAACACGTTTATCCTTCCATATTAACATGTTTTATTGATGGTCTCATTAGTGCTGATCTTCCACTTGAAAGAATAGCATATGTAGAGTCTAGCAAGTGACATTTCAAGATAAACTGTCTTTTCTTCTGGTTGTATGCAAGCAGCATGTGTTTAATGTCAGAATATAGGTTAATATTTAGGGTTTATATGCAAAGCAGATGTTTAGCATTTTTTTAAAACTTGAATTTGAACTATGTTTTTCAGAGTGGAACTAAGGTATCTGCGTCTTTCCATGCATTTCCCCTGTGACAGGAGAGATTCTCAATATTGGGTTCAGCTCACTCTTGAACTCCTTGATTTAACTTTTGATTATTACTCTTGTCTCATTTGCCCAGGTTTACCTAGAGTGCCATTAGTTATCCACAAGATAAGCATATATTTCATCTTTATAAATTTATTACGTCTCACTGCCCTCATTTTCTTCTTGGACAAGGCCATAAATTCATCATGCACATTTTAAGATGAGCAGGCCTGGGAATGAGTTAAAGCCCATTCCCCATTCCACAATGCATACCTTCCTTCACATTACTTGTGTCATGGATATGTGTAGTAAAATCTAGCTAAAAGTGAGGCAAGACCATCACCATTGAATATATATGTATAATCACTTTGTGTACAATACAAGCAAAGCAGTGACTTTTTCCCTCTGAGGGATTATAGCTGTAAGCCCAAAAGTGCTTTTCTCCCAGCCTTCATCATCTTCCTGGGGAGAAGATGTTATTAAAACCTGCCATATGCTTTTCATGCATACGCATTACAGAGATAGAATTGAATCTCTGGTTTCACCCTTTGAACAAATTCTCTCTTCAACTTTAAATATGCAATCTAAATTTCTTAGTGATCTCTGTGGATATGTTTGGGGGCACAGAATACTCAGTATGTTCCAACATAAATATTCACCTCCTTGTACAATCTCTTCAGCACTGATACTCAAGGATGCAATGAACCACCAATGTCTCAATGTACAGAGGAACTGAGTGTGTCTTTGGGAGTCACGTCCCGGTTCCCTCAAAAAATAAAAATCTCAGTCATGATTTATATTTTGGAGAATTGTTTGTGAAGGATGTTCCTTCAGCATTGTTGCATCAAAATGTGTAACTTTTACCTGTGTGAATCAGTTATCCTGTTTCAGAAGTCGAAGCTTTTTCTTTCTTCATCTTGGAGCATAGAATTAAATGCAGGGCCTTAGAATATGAATATGAGCTAAATACTCTATCATTGAACTACATTACCACCCTTCAGAATACAAGGCTTATGTCAGAGATCAAAGATGGCATTTTCTAATATTACCCTGCCTGGTTATATAGTTCAAAGATGTTGTCTCTATTTTTCTTCTTATTGTTCTTAGTATTTATTTCCACCAATTATATTCAGTTATCATTTGCTTAAATGTTTCTTTCTACTGCAATAAAAACTTCTGTGAGCAGATAGTTTCATTCCTTTAGTCACTATTGCATTCTTAGTGCCTAGCTCATAGAGAAAATTGTGGAGTTCTTGTGAGATGAAGAGAAGCTGTAGAAGGTAAGGGAATTATCAGGCTTTTGATCTCCTTAACTCCATGACTGCAAAACAAAAGTAATTATTGAAAATTAGAAATGAAGGGGCCAGAAAAGGAAGTTTATATTGTATTTCAGATGCCACCCAAAGCATGTTTATGGAGATTTCAACTAGAAATTTAGATTCTAAATTTGAAGCTAAAGGAAAAATTTGTGTAGAAGGAAGAACCTTCAGAGGGAACAATCTGTGTACTATTTACTACATAAAATATGTATAGCAGATTTTGTAGCATGAGATGACTAGTAGGTTGAAGATTTGATGCTTTGTTCTACTAATATGGGTACCAGAAATAAAGAATATTGCTGTCTTTACATAATTATGCCCTGATGAAAAAAGTTGGGTAAAAGAAGCAATAGCTAATGTTTCAGGATAATGAAGCAAATTAAGTCCTCTAGAGTTAATAAGATGTTTATCTCCTATGAGCATATTTTTTCAGTTTCAAAGTGGGACAAATCTCTAGTGCCATCTGTTCATGATTCAAAAGAGTATAAAACACCAGGGAGCAAATATCCATCTATCTATTTGGAAGGGAGAATAGCAGTTGTGTAGTAGTTCCCATATAAGCCCCCAGATTCATCGTATCAGGTTGGACAAGGGAAAGAGGCTGTCTACACTCAGCATGATATCTGGCATTACCCTGAAGGCAAAGAAGGAGACATGAGCAAACATGATTGCCTCTATAAATAAGAAATTTATGTTTCATGTTTCCATAGACATAAATATTAGAAACAAGATGACCAGAATTCATGAACCAGGAAACAGAAAAATATAACATACATGGATAACTGAGAATAACTAAGAATATTTAAGAACTTGGAGTATGTTGAATCTTGAACAACAACCAAGTCTAACATTGGTAGAGCTCTGAAGTAGAAGACAAAATTGGCTTAGTATAGATTATAGAAGGCTGTGTACTTGGAACCTTTTTTAGTATAAAAAAGGAAAACTTTTTTTTTTAATGACAGGGTCTTACTAAGTAATGCTGGCTAGACTGGAACCTTTTATGTAGACCAGGCTTCCTTAGAGTTCAGAGATTTATCTGCCCCTGCTTCTGCCTCTTGAGTGATAGTATTAAGTGTGTCAGCTATTGCACCACTACATGTAGCCCAGGAAATCATTCTATCAATGAAAATTACCATTAATGGACCACAGTTCTCTAGAATCAGACAAGTACTACAGTGATCTAAAGGGGGTATGAACCGAGACTAGAATATTTTCCAGTGATTTTCCCATAGATCATACCAATGCTACTTTAGGGAACCAGCCATATACCTAAATCTGTTCTCTCCTCCTGATTTGCCTACTTAAGAGAACTATCTTGAAGGTCAACCATGTGAGAATATCACTATGCATACACTTATAGATTTCCTAAGTGCAAAGGCAACTGAGAAAAAATATCTTGATATAAAGTATTTAATTTTGGGGCTGAGGGTATAGCTTAGTGTGTGTTTAGTTAGTATAGTGAGTGTTTGTTTTACATTCACAAATGTTGGGGTGATCTCTTTGTGCAGCATGTAGACTGTCTTTGTATTGTTCAAATGCTGGGTAGAATGTTGAGAGCAGACTGGACTCTGGTATTGTTATCCATATGGCTACACCATATTTTGTAATACCCTCTCTCACCTCCTGATTGGTTTAATAAAATGCTTATGACATAGGCAAAGGAGGGGAGAATAAGCAGGACTTCTGACAGAGATAGGAACCTTGGAAAAGAGTCAGGCATGGGAGAATTGTCCAGCCAGACCTCCCCCCAAAGCAGGCCAAGAATGTAGGAGAGATAAACTAATGAGCCACAAGACAGAACATAGATGAATATGTATAGATTAACTTAAGTTATTAGGGCTAGTTGGGAACAAGAGTAAGCTAAGACCTAAAGTTATAAATAATAAATATAAGGCTCCATGTTATTATTCAGAGCTGGAAAAGGTATAGAAAGTCCAAATGGTTTATACATAAGACCTTGTGTTCCATTTCCAGTAGTGTACAGCATTAAAAGAGACTAGATGAACATCACTCAAGATACTCCAAATTACCTTAAGAGATAAGAATTCAGATAACTGCAAGCTCAGGTAAGTGCAGCCTCTTGAGGGGAACACATATTGAAACAACCCAGTTGATCTAGTTAGCCTACAAACTACAAGAGACAATAAACTTTTCATAACGAAGTGTGAAGCACTTCTTTTGTGTGAATTGGGAATACTCAGGTAATTGAACTAAGTTTTTGAGATTCCTAAGCCTCATAATACTGAGAGGTTCTGTTAAAACTACATCTTTTGTGCTTTTCAACAGTTCTCTGTAACTTTTTAAAGTTTCTGTGTTGAGTCCTCATTTTCTCCAAATCTGAAACACACTGTATCATGGGGCACTTTCATTATGGTTCCAATTATGCAGAGGACATAACTCACTGTTTCTTTCCAAAACCATTTATGTTTCTAGGGAAGTTGTGCAAATGTATTTCATGGAGGATTCCCCTTAGAGTGTTTTCTTTGTTCAAGAAAATAGAGTTACACAGGAAAAAAAAATGTGCTCTCCCATCCTTTGAGGGGTCCCATAAGCACCTGAGAATTGCATGAAAATATATAGTCTTGTTTTTGAGAAAATGCTCTATTTTGGGCATACTTTTCCCCAAGATTGAATGCTGATGCTATTTCACCATGGGACATAGCCATTTCTCAGCAAGGAGGCAATATGTGATAATGACGGCTGATATTTTAAAACTGCTTTTAATGTGTCAAAAATGCTTTCACACATGTTTATAAAATTACAGTGTATTAAAAGGAGGAGAAATGGTAGACAATGAAAATTCCCACTCCTTCATTTTCCAAGTAAGATTGGTGTGGAAGCTAGCAGGTAGTTATTTATATATGGACATTTATGTAGTTAGTGTTAGAACCCAGATTCTTGGTCTCTTTTCTCTTATTATTATATACTTCAGGACTTATTTGTATAGAATTTTTCACTGAGTACATTGAGATAGAATGTCATTACTGAAACTTTTCTACTCATGATTGACTTATTTCCTAATAAATCCATTGAGAATACCATAAGGTAAATTGCATTTAATATAACCAACTTAACCAAATACAATATTTCAGCAACACAGTACAATTTAAATAAACTTCCAATTATTGATACTTATGATGTACTGGCTGATTGTGATTTGTTGATTGTTGGCATTGTTCAACATCTTGAAAGTCCCTCCCTTTTGTATATTTCTAGAAAAGGAGATGGTGATATTTCAACGTATTGTTTGCTGGTTGGAATGAAAATTGCCTGAATTAGCTCATATGTTTGAATACTTGGTCACTAGTTGTTCAATTAGGAGGTGTGGCCATTATGGAAGAGTTGTCTTACTGGGAGACAACTTTGAGGTTTCAAAAAACCATGCCATTCCTAATTAGCTCTCTTTGCCTAGTGCTTGAGGACCAAGATGCAAGCTCCCAGGTACTGCTTCAAAGTCATGCCTGCCTTTCTGCTGCCATCTTTCCCACCCTTGCTGATCATGGATTCACCCTCTGAAACTGTAAGCCACAAATAAACCCTTTCTTTTATAAGTTGCCTTGATCTTTGTGTTTTATAACAGCAAAATAAAAGCAATTAAGACATATGAGTTCTGTTGGTTACACAATACTTTCTCTTCATCACAAAACAAACTATCAAAAATTAATCATGAGATAAAAGACCGTGTTAATTTTTGCTCTGGGTGTGACTGAATTATCATTAAAAGAACAAAACAAAAGAGAATAACATGTACCATTGAAACTTTCTGTAATCTCATCAGTTTTACTTCTAGAAACATGATAAAACAGAGCTAAATATACATGAACAAATGATTTGCACACAAACATTTCTAGCAGTGTGATTCATAATGGTCAAAGTTTAGAAAGAGCTCAAATGCTCAGTTTGATTGATGAATAGCTTAAAAACATGTTATTTCCATAAAATGCAGTATTTTCATTCAGGAGAAGAAAGAAAAAATCCCCTAAAACATTTTATTACATAGAATGAAGTGTGAGAAGCCAGAACATACAGAATTGAATGGTGCCATTTATATAAAAATAGCTATATTTGGATTTTTGGATTGGGAGTCAAACATGGAGCCAAAAGGTAGATTAGTGTCCACTTAGGGGTATAAAGGCTGGGAGAATGGGGAATGACTTCTTAAGGGCATGGAGTTTCTTTTTGGAAATAGGAAAATGCTCTAAAATTCACTGAAGTAATGATCGCATACTTGGAGTATGTTCTTTAAATGGGTTAGTTTTTAGGGCATGGATTTTTATCTTTATAATCTATTTCCCACCAAGAAAAGAAAGTATTGTATTTCTTGATGAGGTTAGAGGCCAGGACATAATTTAAAAGTGGTACAGATCCCCAGTGTTCACTAGCACATGAATAGATAATGAAAATGTGGTATCTATACACTAAGGAATCTTATTTAACTGAAAAAAAAAAAAAAGGAAATTTCAGATAAGTGAATAGAAGTGGAAAAAATGTGCTGAGTAAAATAACCCAGACCCAGAAAGACAAATCTTCTTTATAGCACTTTCTACTACAAGAAAGGCCATTGAGGCAGGGGATGCCTTAAGATTGGAGATTACAGAGAATAGGTGATAAGAAAACAGAGAATGGGTCCAGTAGACACAGGACCTATCCACCCTGCTGGAGATACATCTTCCTTCTGGCCTGCAACTCTGCCCAGGGCAGATTAGGTGCTTCAGACCCCCTCCCACACCCAGAGACATCTTGACTCCCAGAAGGTCCATCAAAAACAGGAGGGGCAGGCTCCAATCATAGGCAGCAAGGCCAGTTAACATCAGAGATAACCAGATGGTGAGAGGCAGGTACAAGAACATAAGCAATAGAAACCAATGCCACTTGGCACCATCAGAACCCAGTTATCCCACCACAGCAAGCCCTGGATACCCTAACACACCTGAAAATCAAGATTCTGACCTAAAATCCTGACTCATGAAGATGATAGATGACCTTAAGAAAACATAAATAACTCTCTTAAAGAAAGACAGGAGAACACAGGTAAAAAAGGTAGAAGCTCTTTAAGAGGAAACATATAAATCCCTTAAAGAAATACAAGACAATACAATCAAACAGGTGAAGGAATTGAACAAAACCATCCAGAATCTAAAAATGGAAATAGAAAGATTAAAGAAAACACAAAGGGTGACAACCCTAGAGATGGAAAACCTAGGAGAGAGATCAGGAGTCACAATTGCAAGCATCACCATCAGAATACAAGAGATAGAAGAGAGAATCTCAGGCATAGAAGACATTGATACAACAGTCAAAGAAATACATAAAGCAAAAAAGTCCTAACTCAAAACATTCAAGAAATCCAGGATGCAATGAAAAGACCAAACCTAAGATAATAGGTATAATAGAAATAGAATATTTCTAATAACCTATTATTAATAGGAATAATAGGTATAGAAGAAAGTGAAGATTCCCAACTCAAAGGGGCAGCAAACTTCTTTAACAAAATTATAGAAGAAAACTTCCCTAACCTAAAGAAAAAGATTTCCACAAACATACAAAAAGCCTACAGAACACCAAACAGATGGGATCAGAAAAGAAATTCCTCCCATCACATAATAATTAAAACACCAAATGAACAGAAAAAAGAAAGAATATTGAAAGCAGCAAGTGAAAAAGGTCAAGTAACATATAAAGGGAGACCCATCAGAATTACATCAGACTTCTGAACAGAGACTCTAAAAGCCAGAAGATCTTGGACAGATGTCATGCAGACTCTAAAAGAACACAAATGCCAGCCCAGGCTACTATACCCAGCAAAACTCTTAATTACAATAGATGGAAAAAACAAGATATTCCATTACAAAACCAAATTTAAACAATATCTTTCCATTAATCCAGCCCTATAGAGGATAATAGAAGGAAAACTCCAACAGAAAGATGCAAATAAGAGACGTGAAAACCTATGAAATAATCATTTCACAACAAATAAGAAAGAAGAGAACCATACTAATATAATATCACCTCTGAAAACAAAAATAACAGGAACTAACAATCATTGGTCTTTAATATCTCTCAACATCAATGAACTCAATTCCTCAATAAAAAGACTTAGGCTAACAGACTGGATACATAAAAAGTACTCAGCGTTTTGCTACATACAAGAAACACGCCTAAATAACAAAGTAATAGAAGCTGGAAAAAATGTCCTAAGCAATTGGTCCCAAGAAGCAAACTGGAGTAGCCATTCTAATATCCAATAAAATACAGTTTCAACCAAAAGTTATCAAAAGAAATGGGAAAGGATACTTCATACTCATCAAAGGAAAAATCGACCAAGATGATTTCTCAATTCTGAACATCTATGCCCCAAATTCAAGGGCACCCAAATTTGTAAAAGAAACGTAACTAAAGCTCAAAACAAACATTGAACCTCACACAACAATAGTGGGAAAATTCAACACCCCACTCTTACCAATGGACAGATCATGGAAATAGAACCTAAACAAAGACCAGTAAAATTAACTAAAGCTATGAACCAAATGGATTAACAGATACCTTCAAAAATTTCACCCTAAAGCTAAAGAATATACCTTCTTCTCAGCACCTCATGGTACCTTCTGCAAACCTGACCATATAATCAGTTGCAAAGCAAGCCTCAACAGATACAAGAAGATTGAAATAATCTCAAATATCCCATCAGATCACCACAGACTAAGGCTGATCTTCAATATCAACAAAAATAATGGAAATCCCACATACACATGGAAGCTGAACGAATGATAACTTGGTCAGTGAAGAAATATAGAAAGAAATTAAAGACCTTTTAGAATTTAATAAATGAAGGCACAACATATCCAAACTTATGGAACACAATGAAAGCAATGCTAAGAGGAAAACTTATAGCTCTGAGTGCCTGCATAAAGAAATTGGAGTGAGCACATACTAGCAGCTTAACAGCACACCTGAAAGCTCTAGAATAGAGAAAATAAACAAGATAGATAAACCCTTAGCCAAACTAATTAAAGGGCACATAAATAGTGTCTAAATTAATAAATTCAGAAATTAAAAGAGAGACATAAAGATAGAAACTGAGCAAAATTTAAAAAATCAGATCCTACCACAAAAGCCTATACTCAACAAAACTGGAAAATCTAGATGAAATGGATAATTTTCTATACAGATACCAGTTATTAAAATTAAATAAGGACCAGATAAACTATCTAAACAGTCACATAACTCCGAAGGAAATAGAAGCAGTCATTAAAAGTCTCCCAACCAAACAAAAGACCAGTGCCAGATGGTTTTAGTGCAGAATTCAATCAGACCTTCAAAGAAGACCTAATACCAATACTTCTCAAACTATTCCACAAAATAGAAACAGAAGGAACACTACCCAATTCTTTCTATGAAGCTATAGTTACAGTTATACCTAAACCACTAAAAGAACCAACAAAGAAAGAGAACCTTAGACCAATTTCCCTTATGAATATCAATGCCAAAATACTCAATAAAATTCTCACAAACTGAATCCAAAAACACATCAAAATGATAATCCACCATGATCAAGTAGGCTTCATCTTAGGGATGCAGGGATAGGTCAATATATGGAAATCCATCAATGTAATCATATATATATATATAAACACAAACTAAAAAAAAACACATGGTCATCTCTTTAGATGCTGGAAAAGCCTTTGACAAAATACAACATCAATTCATGTCAAAAGTCTAGGAAAAATCAGGAATTCAAGGCATATATATATATATATATATATATTAAAAGCAATATACAGCAAACCAACAGTCAACATCAAATTAAATGGAGAGATATTTGAAGCAATCTCACTAAAATCAGGGACAAGACAAGGCTGTTCACTCTCTCCTTATTTATTCAGTATAGTACTCAAAGTTCTAGTTAGAGCAATTAGAGAACATAAGGAGGTCAAAAGGATGCAAATTGGAAAGAAGTCAAGGTTTCATTATTTGCAGATGATATGATAATATTCATCAGTGTCCCCAAAATTCTACCAGAGCACTCCTATAGCTTATAACTTCAGCAAAGTGGCTGGATATAAAATTGTTTTTGGTTGTGAGCCTAGCATTTAATTGCTGGGCCATTATGTCTAGCAGGTATTCACGAGGCAATGTGGGTTATATACACAAGTGTAGAATTTGGAACAGGAACATGGGCTGGTCTTATTAACTTGTCATCCCTGAGCACGTACATTATAGTATAGCAGTGGGTGACAATACCAAGAGAATAACTGTAGGTAGAGAAACAGACCAAGATAGAATAACCTGTGCAGATTTTTGTCAGAATGTTAGAGAGAAAGAGGACCTGGCAGAAGGTAGATGCCAGAGGAAATAACAAAGATAGAAGAGCCAGTCAGAGTGGATCCTGAAGACCAATGGAGGCTAACCAAGGAGGAGAAACAGGCCAAGCTGTGCCAGAAGATAGCTCAGATGGAATCGAGAGTAAGGATGGTAGTCACAGATGTGCATCATCAAAGTGATCTTAACGGAAAACTCTAAAAATAACAGGGTTAGAGAGGTAAAAAGAGAATGAACTAGCAGAAGTGGAGCCAGGACTACAGAACTTTCCTTTGAAGAGTTTGCTGCAAAGAGGAGCAAAGAAAAGGCCCTGTACCTGGGAGAGGAAGGAGAAAATGACTTAAAAACAAAACTTGAATGCACATAAAAAAGAGACTAGTTGAAAGATGGCCACATTCATAATTCATAACCTTAAGAACTACTAACGTTTTACAATGTTATTTGCTTCATGATTTTATGTAGTTTTTCAATAGTTACAATGAACTTATGATATAATCCTAGGTAACTTATATTCTATATAAAAATTTAGAGTACTTTCTTTGTGACCATTCCTACACTCAGTGAAGCTGTTAATTTTTAAATATACATTGATATCAAGTTGACATTTAAACTTGTATTTGAAATGTCTTTTACACATACAATTTGAGTGGAACTGAAATTAAAATTTCTATGTTGCAAAAGAAAATTAACTGAAATGAATCAGGTGCCTTCCTCTACACAAAGTATAACAAGAGAAAGAAATTAGAGAAACAACACCCTTCACAATAGGCACAAATAATATAAAATATATTGATGTAACTCTAAAATGGTAAGTGAAAGTTATGTACAACAGGAAACTTCAAGTCTCTGTAGAAAGAAATCGAAGAAGAGCTCAGAAGTTGGAAAAATCTCCCATGGTGGGAGTGGGTGGTTGGGTTGGGGAGCCCCCTCTTAGAGGCAGAAGGTTGGGGGGATTGAGTGTGGGGTTTGTGGAGGAGAGACTAGGAAGGGGGCAACCTTTGAAATGTAAATAAATAAAACAATTAATAAAAATAATGAATATGAATGTTCATTATTGATAATGTTGATAATGAATAGGAAGGCTAAACAAAGTAACACTACTACTGTTATTAGCATGGGACACCATGTTTGAGTGCATAGTACAGCAGAGTGCGCTTGAACTTTTCTGTTTGTATGTGTATCATGTGTGGACATGTTTCTGTGCAGTATCTGTGTTTGTATGTGAGTATGTGTGTGTGTGTACATGCACAACAGAGTTTGATGTGACTTCCTGAATTGCTATAAGCCATTATTTCTCTTCTTAAGATAATTCTGTCACATGTCGCTAATCAATTCATCTAAGTTGGCTAGCCAGTGAGTCCCAGTGTCTTTGCCTCCCCAGCACTGGGATTCAGGTACATACAACCATACCCTGATGTTTTCCATGGATTCTAGGGATTGAACTTGTATGTTTATGCTTGTATAGCAAGTGCTTTTCCAAGCCTTTGCCGCAGCTTGAATTTATATGTGTCTCCAGCTCATGAGCCAAAATGTCAATGAATAAGGTATAGATGATACCCAAGCATTAGAACAAAGGTGGCTTGGGAACCTGTAACTTTTTTTTTTTTTTTAATTTTTTTTTTTTTTAATTCACCAAGTATTCTTAGAACTTCTGGAATTCTGGCCACTTCAAATATCACAGAGTCAATAACATAATCATCAAGCTTTCCAAGTATGTTATTGAACCCATTTTGAAGGGCTAGGACAACTCTCTGGAGCAGATTTCACAGGAAAAAGTGAGCTGATTCCTCTTGTCACAGCTTTTATTCTTCTATTTTTAATTTTTTTTGAAATAGCATCTTTTTTTTAAAATTTATTTTTCATACTTTATTTACATTTCAAATGTTTCCCCCCCCTTTCCAGATCTCCCCTTTGGAACCTCCCCATTTCCTTCCCCCTGCCCCTGCCACTATGGGGCTATTCCCCCACCCACCCACCCATTTGTCACAGCTTTTAGATGGAGACTGGCACAGATGACGTGAGTTGCACCAGGGAGCTCATTATATGTAACTTGCAGTACAGATACACCTGTGAATAAGATGAATTCTTCCTACTAAATGTTTTGAAAATATCTTTCTTGTGTGTAAATCTTACTTTCAATTGTTCATAAGGTATCCTTATGATGATTTCAAGATCATTTTCTTTCATGTTTTATTCCTTAGACTGCCCCAGACTCCCTTAAGTCCTTTGGAAAGAATAAACCTCTTTACTCATGGAATTCTGTCTCCTGTTTTGAATACTCCTTCACAAAATGCTCTTCAGCTTTATCATGTGGTTATAACATTTATGTCCTGTTTGGACTTTAAATGATCATTTACTACAATGTGATCCAATGTATTGAAATTAATTAATTATTTAAATTATTCAATCACATTGTTTAATTTTTCCTCCTATCTTTCTCTGTCTCTAAGGGTGTTATGAATATCCCAGAATGTTAAATTAATATGAATGTTCACACTTCAGAGAAAAGGACAGGGGAGAAGTCAAAACCCTGAGACACATTTCTTTTTTTACTCTAAGAAATGGGGAGCTATGAGGTAGGCCATCATTTCATAACATCCTGTTATGAACTGTGGTCATAAAGGTTCTTGAGGATCAGAGATAAAATGGAGACTGTGGAGGAAGAGGAGATATTACAAAGAATGCAACCAAGAAACAAACAGCACCTTCTTAATTCTAAAGTGTCTTATGCAGGAGTGAGGTGGCTGGGATGTCATCACTGAGATGTCTTTGTATCAGTGAGGGTCTCAATTTTCCAGTATCTCTGACTGCAGATTGTAGTTGTCAGACATGCAAGCCCTTCTGGAAAAAGACAGACCTGAGCTGTGTCAGACATGGGATGGTACCAGAGTTTTAAAGGATGAGGAGGAGCCGACCAAAGAGGAGGTTACAGTGTGATGATGAAAGAGTGAGCCACATGACAGCAGATGAGCTGTAAGAATCATTTGCCTCAAATGCTAAGATCAGGAATTCGAGGAAATGGCTGCCTGATTTGTGTCCCTTGGCAATGATGAGTGGACTCAGAATTGGTCATGAGGTCTACTATCTGGACAGGGCTTCTGATGTGGTTTAATGAAAATGAAAAGTAGGAACTGGAATTCCTCAGACAGACACAGTGTGAGACACTTTCCCAGTTTGTGGTTTAATTTTAATGTGTATGTGCATGTATGTGTGAATGTGTGTGCATTCGTGCGCATGTGTGTATGTGTATAGGTACATGTGCTTGTGTATGTGTGTATACATGAATGTGGAGGCTAGAGACCAGTACTTGGTGTCTTCCTCAATCATGCTCTATCTTATATTCTGAGACAGAGTCTCTCACTCTGAGCCTGGTGCTCCATTTTGGCTATACAGGCTGGTCAGTGTGTTCTGGGTCCTCCTGGTCCCAAAGAGACATTTTAGCACTGAATTTGCAGGTGTGTGCTGACAATCCTGACAGTTTTACGTTGGGTCTTTGTGACAAGTACTTTATATCATTTCTCAGCCTTTACTTTTATTGTTTTATAAGAAACATTTAAAAATATTTAATACATGAGTATATAAAAGCTTGAAATTTACTAATATAGCTGCTCTCATAGTCTTTAAAAAACTCAGTTCTTCATCTGGTGGTGGCAGTGCCAAGCAACCACCTCTTTGGGCCAAAGATGGAGTCGCTTTCCCACCTCATCATGGGAAAGAGAATCAGCCAAAAGCAGTCAGCATAGACACAGGACTACATTATTTCAGGTGATTAAGAAAAATGTGGAGTTGTGTGCCTGGGACCTGAAAAAGAGGGCTATGAACCGGAAAGTGGAAAAAGTGGAGGAAGGCTTGAACCAGACAGCATTAAGTTTGCAGTCTGTGACCAATAAAGTTAATAGGGTCAAACCCCATATTTTAAACTCACTTTAACCATACGCACTTATGAAGTTATACCTCACAGCTCCCTCTCGCTGCAGCAAATCTCAGTTGAATATCAAAATATACTTTAAGTGCAAGGCTTACAATGATTAAATTGGGAAAATTGTCTTTAGAATTATAATGCATAAAAACACCCAGGACTGACATACAGAACAGATTTTGGAAGCCATATCTAGGATTCTAGTTCAGTCAGCCTGAAGTAGAACTCAGGAGCATGTACTGTTATAGCCACCCTGGAAGGCTCACATTTCTCCTGTCCTTCCCCATACCAGATTCAGAATCCCCTACTTCCTTCCCTGATCCTCCTTCCTCCCATTTCCCTCCCTCTATCTGCCTTTTATGAGTATTTTATTCCCCATTCTAAGTGAGATTCAAGCTTCATCGCTTGGGTCTTCCGTTTTTTGTTTAGCTTCTTTGGGTCTGTGGAGTGTAACATGGTACCTGCATTTTATAGCTAAGATCTACTTATAAGTGAGTACATACCATGCATGCTCTTTGGGGACTGGGATGCCTAGCTCAGGATGATATTCTCAAGTTCCATCCATTTGCCTGAAAAATTCATGATATCTTGGTCTTAATAGCTGAATAATATTTCATAGTGTAGTTGTACCACATTTTCTTTATCCATTCTTTATTTGACAGACATCTAGGTTGTTTATAGTTTCTGGCTATTACAAATAAAGCTGTTATGAACATAATTGAACAAGTGTCTTTGTGAGATATTGGAGCTTCTTTTGAGTATATGCACAGGACTGATACAGCTGATAGAACTATTCCCAGTTTTCTGAGAAAATGTCAAATTTATTTACAAAGAAATTGTACAAGTTTGCACTTCCACCAGCAAAGGAGGCATGTTCTCCTTGCTCCATAGCCACACCAGCATGAGCTAGCTCTTGAGTTTTTGATCTTAGCCATTTTGATGGGTGTAATGATGGAACCACATAGTTGTTTTGATTTGCATTTTCCTGATGACTAAGGACTTTGAATAATTTTTATGAGTGCTTCTTGGCCATTTGAGATTCCTCTGTTGTGAATTCTCTCTTTAGTTGTGTACCCCATTTTTAAAATAGGTTATTTGAGTTGTTGGTGTCTAACTTCTTGAGTTTTTAAAAATAAAATTTGGATATTAGCCCTCTGTCAGATGTAGGGTTGGTGAAGATCCTTTTCCAATCTGTAGGCTGGTGATTTGTCCTATTGGCAGTGTCCTTTGCCTTATAGAAGCTTTTCAGTTTCATGAAGTCTCATTTGTCAGTTGTTGATCTTAGAGCCTGAGTCATTAAAGTTCTGATTAGGAACTTGTCTTTCCCCCATACTCACGAATTCACAGGACATGTAGACAAAAGCTAGGCAGACAAACAATGAAACTAATAGACATTATGGATCAAATATTTTACTCAAACACAAAAGAATATAGCTTTTCAACATCTCATGGATCCTTCTCCAAAACTGGCCATATAGTCTGTCACAAAACAAGCCTCAACAGATACAAGAACATCGATATAAAGCCTTGTATCTTGTCAGACCACTGTGGATTAAAGGTGGACTTTAACAGCAACAGAAATACTGGAAAGCCTGAACACTCATGGAAATTGAACAACTCTCTACTCAATGATCTCTGGGTCAAGGAAGAAATAAAGAGAGACTGAAGACTTTCTAGAATCCAATGAAAATGAAAGCACAACATACCCAAATTTATGGAACACAGTGAAAGCAGTACTAACAGGAAAGTGCATAGCACTAACAGCCTCCATAAAGAAATTAGAATATTCTCATAACAGAAATTTAAAAGTACACCTGAAAGCTCTAGAAAAAAGAGAAGCAAACACACCAAAGAAGAATAGAAGGCAGGAAATAATTAAGATCAGGGCTGAAATTAGTAAGTTAAAACAAAGAAAACAATATAAAGAATCAAGTAACCAAGAAATGGTTCTTTGAGAAAATAAGCAACATAAGCAAACCCTTAGACAAACTAAGAGACAGAGGGATAGTTTCCAAATAAACAAAACCAGTGATGAAAAGGGAGACATAACAACTGATACCGAAGAAATTCAAAGAATCATCAGGTCTTACTTAAAAAACCTTTATGCCACAAAATTGGAAAAATCTTAACAAAATGGACAGATACTTCTTACCAAAATTAAATCAAGATCAGGTAAAATATTTAAACACCCCCATAATCCCTAAAGAGATAGAAGCAGTCATTAAAAATCTCCCAGCCAAAAAAGTCCAAGGCCAGATGATATGGTTTTAGTGCAGAATTCTATCAGACTTTCAAAGAAAAGCTAATTCCAACACTCCTCAAACTTTGACAAAATAGAAAGGGAAGAATGAACCTATATAAGCCAACTCCTTGCACATATGGGGCTTGGAATTACTTTCTGCTCTTTGCATACACTACAATAGGTGTCTGCTTACAGCAGACATTCCATATGTCTCCTCTATAATGATTATTCAGTATTAGTATACTTGCATATATTGTTCTACCTGGAAGGATCTGCCTTGTTTGTTGGCAGGTGTCTATAGTCCCATAACATGTTCAGAGATCGTGTAGTAGCTCCTAAAATCTAGTTGTTAAGACATGTTTGTTGAACTCCTGGTACTGTCAAGGCCCATGTCCTTTCCACCAGCGATTTACTCCCTCTTTCTGATGCTTATTGTAACCATTAATCTTAATCATGAGGGTAATCATGTGGTTCCTGAATGTATTGGGGCTCTGCAATGGCTGCTCACAGAACGCCTGCAGTTCCCAAATTGGTCAGCTGGATACAAGTTAGGGTTTCCCCCACCCCTAATCTAGGAGATCAGGGAGATCAGAGCTGAGCAGCAGTATGTATAACCTTTTGTATGTCAAGTTCTTTCCTTTGCTCATTCCCTTTCTACTGTTAAATAAGTTCACATGAGTTTCAGAGGTTATTGAAGAGATCTAGAGAACTTCCTAGCTTTTCTCTGACCAAGAGTCCCTGCCCTGGGGTCCCTAGCTTGATCTATTTGCTTAATTTTAGACCTGCCATGTCTCTATGGTATCAACTTTCAAGGGGTTAGAAGGGTAATCTGATTTATTTTTCTATTCTCCTCTGGCTTTTATTTTCCTTACCAAGGAGCTTGGCTTTCCATTTTCTCCATGAAGCTCATTTATTTTCTATTCTGAGTGTGTTCCACAATGGCTATCGAGTGTTTAAACCAATAAACAAATATATTTATTTATTTCCTCCACAGGTATAATCAAAGAGAAAAAGGCAGAGACTTAAAAAACCAACCAACCAACCAACCAACCAACCAAAAACATTAGGCTTTGATCGTAGGACTCATCAGAAATGTCATAATTCCTCCAGTTCCTCTTCTCACGTGAGGTTACATACACACTTCCCTTAGGTGGTTCAAGCTGCCCTGTGCAGACACATCTCCTTTGTTGACAAGCTTTCTCTCTCTGCACTGATACTGCTTTTCCCTGTTTCATAAGGTTGAAAGAGAAGGTCTTTAAAATTCATATTTTTTTTTCAAGTTTTTAAGATTGTAGTTGCAAAGAAGCAAGCTTTGAGATTGAAATTGGGCCTTTTATGTACCTTTTCCTCTCACATAAGGAGATTCACAGTTAATATTAATGGTTGGAAAAACAATAGAGGAATATGGAGAAGAAAAATCTCCATCCCTTAACATATTGAGCAGTTTGGTATGTGGTTTGTTTAATTCTGAATCCAGCATAGACTTGCTGTCCTTTTTCTGTAGGAAAAAAAATTGTGGTATTTTGTTAATAGTTACAGATACTTTGCTTGCAAAATGACTATATTTTCAGTGTTACTGCTGTAGACATGAATGGTGCATGTTTTCCTTTCTAGAAATGTCCCCAAGTGGTGCTTGGTAGAATCCCTTACTCTGATTCTGACTGAACAGAAAGCAAGACCCTATCTGCATAGTAGATCTACTTACTGTCTCTCATATGAAATGTACAGATATAGTTGAATGAGATCCCAAAATTCATATCATGAAAAAAAGTCTGTGACACAGTGAGTTTTGGAGGCAATGCCTAATAGCAGGGGAGGAGGGCTCCATCCTCATGAATGGGATCCACTGGCTGTAACAGGGCCTGAGCCTGAGACTTGACTTGCTCTCTTGATGATCATCATATGTTTTCTGGTTGCTGTGTATGACAGCAGTTCATGCCTATGGACGTCCCAACCAGAGGCTGAATATGTTTTTACTGTGTGTCAATTATTTGGTACTTGATAACCATATATAACAACAAAAATGTATTAAGAAAGGCAGAGAGCCCCTTTAACATCAGTATTCAGCATATTTGACAAAATTTCTTATTGCCTTTTTTTTTTTTTTTGGTCAAACTGTTGCTCTGTGGATATACAGCACTGGTCAGGGACCTAGAGAGTAAAATGATATCTGACAATTCCTTGTTCACTTCCCACCCTGGACAATGTCTTTTCTTCATTTCAACTTTCTCTCATACATGCTGGAAGCACAGCTTAAATACTATTTTTCTCTAAGTGCTACATCTGTAGCCTGTAGTCAAGTTATTTTGCATTTTTGCACAGCATTCTGATAGCATACCTTTAAAGTAGTGACTGCCATCTTTCTGTTCCTTGCATGACAATTTCCTTGAAAGTATTACAAGTGTCTGACCAGTACTTGTGCAAGATTGGAGATAACAGTTTTCAGGTTCATTCCAAGGCTTTGATTACATATTGGAATCTACATTTCAGAATCTGGGTATCTGGTAGACGAGACAGTCATCTACAAGCTAGGAGTGAAGAACCCCTACTACCTTGCTTTCCTATCCTTGATTAGACCTGACAGCCAAGCTCCAAGACTCAAAGACTTTAAGAAACTGTAGATGCCTCAGAATCTGTACAGATGTCAGCTCTTCCAGAGAGAAAACATTGAATAACTGTGAAGGACCTGTGCCTTCAGAGTCTTAAGTATTTAGGGAGTAATCTCACTGGGCATCTCTAAATCATTTACAATGCCTTGCCCTGTGGTCAGTTTTCTCCACAGGTTCTGAAAGTCTGGCTCCTTTCTTCTCAGAAGTGGGTAGGTTTATAGCTTAATCAAAATGACTCTTACCTAAGGCACTGGGTCTATTATAAACCACATCCATTATAGGAAGGCAAGGAAGAGGAGGCATGTGAGGAAAATCTTCAGGCTGCTGGGAGAATGAGTGAGCAGGTTCTTTGTCTTCTGAAGACTATGCATAAGACATGGGTCAAAAGTCACACTTCCCATTGCCCACTGTGAAGCCCACTGGAAAACAGCACTTCACAGTATTAAGATTGTTTTCTTTTTTTCTCTCTACACTGCCAGAAAACTTCCTTCCCAATACAATACTTCTTTTATCTTGAGAATAGAAAAAAACATAGAGAAGTGTGGAACATGGTAGCTAACTTCAAACATTTTACACACCGATACCTTATCTAGGAGTTATATCCTTCTAAGCAGAAGCTACAAGTGTAGACTGGAACTCAGTGGGAAGAACAATGTACCAAGGCTGTTTGTCTAACCTCTCATCCATGTGACCCATGGGAGGCTGTGAAGTAGAACTTTAAAGACAGGAAGCATTGACTCCAGCAGGTTATGGCAACACGCCTCCCCACTTGAGTACCACCTTTAGGGTCCTCAGGTTGATGTACACGTGCACCTTAGGTGGAACAAACTCTCCTGCTGAGTCTACTCATCCCACTCTCTGGCCTTTCTCTTTGCTGTTCTGTGGTGACATGAACAAATGGATGCTTCTTCCTTCCTTGGTTATGAGGTTGGAGTCTTAATCACTCAGGGTCACTGGCTACAGTAGCTAATAAACCCCCGTGGTCTCAGTGCGTATGTCCAGCTAAAACTACAATTAGATCCATTCACTAGCTTTTATTCCCAGGCTGGGCCTTACCCTTCCCCTATGATGCTCCTGACCTAATATTTGTACATAAGCTTTTGCTGAACAAATTGGGTGAAATGAAGTGAGGAGAAACCCAGCAGAAGGGAAGTTTTTCTTGAGTTCTTAGAGCAAGAAACAATTTATCCCTTAAATGAACCTTTGTTCTCTGGGAGGCTTCTGTGGCTAAGCTCATTAAAAAATAAAGCCATAAACACACCATAAACCAGGTAAAATGTCTCAATGTGATCCTCATAAATGTATCAGACTTGAGACTTACAAAGGAGGCAGGGGACCAAGATAGCAAATCTAGACCCATATTGATGATCTAGGGGTCCTTCCATCCAGAGTCAGTGAGGTGCTCTCTCAGGAAGAGCCAAAGAGATAAATCACACATGCTTCTTATCTTAGAAAATATTATGACTCACTAATTTTGAAAACTAGAATCTTTATCTCTGTAAAGACCTATAGAAACTAGATAGGTTGGTAGAACTAAATAAAATGAGGATAGTGTTTTATTGTAGATAAAATGCACTACATTGTGTTATTTGGAAAGAAATAAGAATATGATCCCAGGATGTGATCTGTTGCAGGATGTAGTTAGTTATGACTGGTGACTTACAATTGTGTGAAATGGAATAAGCATTTCAACATAAAAATATTAAATCTAAATAAAGTTGCATTTTTTTTATTTAAATTATGTTTATGTTTATGTGGGTGTGCCTGTGTGAGTTTATGTAGACCACAAGTGTGAACTCACCAGAGGGCACTGGAGTTCCTGCAACTGGAGCTATCAGTGGTGGTGAGCTGGTAGATGTGGTGCTAAGAACTGAAACCGGGTTCTCCACTAAAACAATAGGAGCTCTTAACTGTGGATCTATCTCTCCAGTCCTTAAAGTTGAATTTTAGTTGAATGAATAATGTCAGCCTTAAAAACATGCATGCAAGTAACATTATATAGTTTAAGCAAGTTATATATATGCATTTAGAGACAGTGTGTGTGTGTGTTTATGTGTTTGTGTATACATATATGCATGTAACAACAATTAATAAAAAGAGAGGCCATGAACTTAAAATAGAGTAAGCAACAGGGAGGCTTTATATGGATGAAAGGGTAGGGGAAAATTCTGTAATTATAATCTCAAAAAATAAAATTATTTTAAAAAGAATGACTTCATGAAATTTGCAGGCAAATGGATGGAACTTGAAAATATCATCCTGAGTGAGGTAAAGCAGTGACAAAAGAATGAACACGGTATGTACTCACTGTTAAGTGGTTATTAGCCCAAAAGTTCGGAACACCCATGATTCACTTCACAGCAACCATTGGGCTGAGCGTGGGGTCCTAGATGGAGGAGTTGGAGAAGGGACTGAAGGAGCTGAGGGAGTTGGCAATCCCATGGAGGGAGCGACAGTGTCAACTGGCCTGACCTCCCGATGGATGCTCCTGGAGATTGGATCACCAACCAAATGAACACACATGGAGGGACCCATGGTGCTGGCCACATATGTGGCAGAGGAGGGTCTTGTTAGCCATTGGAAGAGGAGAGGCCCTTGGGCCCGAGGGCATTAGAAGCACCAGTATAGGGGAATGCCAAGGAGGGAAGAGGAGAGTAGGTGGGTGGGTGGGTGGGGGGATACCCCCATAGAGGCAAGGTGAGGGAGGGAGGATAGGGAGGTTCCAAAAGGAGATCTGGAAAGGGGGAAACATTTGAAATGTAAATAATGTATCAGGAAAAAAAAAAAAAGAATGACTTTTACCTTTGTATGACTGGCCAGATATTGGTTTTAACTATGATGGATTACTAATGAGGTGTTCGTATGATCTTTAACATGACACAGAAGTAAATAATTGTATTTGTTTATCTAAAGCTCTCTGAACACGACTTGAAGAACTAACACACAGGTGTTGTGGAAATTTCTGGCTGTGCCATGCAACGCAGACTCATGTGATGTTTTGCTGAAGCAGATCCGTGAGAGGCCATGAGGTGTTTGGGGAGAGTATTAGTAAGACTCATAGACCGTGACAGCACAATAGCATTGCTTGCCTTGCCACGCTTCGTCGGTCTCCCTTTGCTGATCTTCACTTCGTTGAGAGAGGCACGGCAGATATACCTGATATACCAGATGGTTCTGGTCACTCCTGCTGACTGGTGCTAATTCTTCAGAGGCCTGGATGTTTTGGCTCAATCGTGTCACTGGTACTGATTCATGTCTGGTGACACTTTTTGAGCTGGACTGTTGGTATCCTGGTACTGCTGATTTGGACTGCTGATATCCTGACAATCGAACCACCCTAAAGAACTACTCTAAACAGGACCACACCCCCTTTCCTATTTACCATTTTTTCTCTCCTTCCTTTGGATGGTGGGCTAGAAGGGGGGGTCCAAAGCATTTAATAACCCTTATTAAAGTAGGTTTTGAAAAAAAAATAAAGCCTATACATAGGGCATTTTTCCTTTGTTAAATTTGGAATTTGCTATAGGAAGGAAATTCAGATGTACTTACTGAAAATACTATAAAGTAAGTGATCAACCTGCAGCCACTTGGTGTAGTATGTTTTAATTGTCACATGCCATACCCATTCTAGAGTTTGAGCACAAAATGTGGGTAGTTTCTTTGGGTAATTAGGGGATGGAAATGCACCTGTAGATGACAGAAAATTTATAAAGATGTGGGCATTCCTACACTGAGAGTGTGCTCCAGAAAGAGCCAAGCAAACCACCGGAAGCTGATGGTCTGTAAGGCAGAAAGGTGAGGCTGAGGCAGCAGCCATCATCAGTACTGTTTCATGATATCCATCAAACACTAGCTAAGGGAAGCCCTTTCGATGACAGTGTATGAGACTGAGTAGTTTTGGACACTCAAATCAGAACAGTCCCTAGTCAGACTGCTGTGGATCTATGAAAGGTTAGATGCTAACATCATGCTTAATAGTGAGGGACAAAGGATTTCCATCTAAGAGCAGCAGCTAGACAAGGACTCCTGCTTTCCCCACCTGACGACACAGCTATTATATTGGTAATTCTACACAGAGTAGCTAGGCAGGAAAAAAGATCTACAGATAGGACAGGAATAAATATTGGTTGATTTTCAGATGATATCACCTTTCATATAGAAAAATATCAAATCACCCACAATGAGAACTATGGGCATTCACAAATACATTAAACAAAGTCATCATGCAAACTTGACATGTGAAAATCACTTGTCTCTGTATGTCAGAGCTGAACAATCTGATGATGAAATTAAGAAAGTAACCCCACTTATGATATCAGATGGAAATTAAATTTCTGGGAATAAATTTAAATGAGGCAAAAAGGATTCACTCCATTAAAACTATATAAGCTTGCCAAAGGAAGCTCATATGTAAGTACTTAGAAAGACATTTTGTGTGTATGAATGTGAAAATTCCATATTTGTAAGGAGCAGATACACAAGTGATATACAGATTTGTTAAAAATCCTTGTATACATTCTGAGGCCCAGTTTACAGAAATAGGGAAGTCTTTTCCTAATCAATGTTTTCAGTTAACATGCAAAATGATTGATTTCACCACATTTTTATACAATCCATTCTTATTCTTTATTAATATAGATTCCATTAGCCTTTTGTTCTTCCTAGTGTCATTAGCTTGTTCTGTTTTTCCACATTCCACTTATGGCACATATATGTATGTTTTTTGTTTGCATATATATATATATATATATATATATATATATATATATATATGCTTAGATACATGTGCATACTTAAGCATGTATAGATTTAATTTTATATTTACATATAAGAAAAGAGATGCACAATATTGTCTTTCTTTCTCCATTTCCTTCTCTTGTTCTTTCCTCCCCACTCTTTAGGACCTCTTTCTTCCTGCTCACAGACAAGAATAGATAAGTTGGTTCTCAGTTCAATTGTGAAAATGAAATGGTGTATTAATAGTAGGAAATATTGAAAATGACAAATTTAGAAGATCCATACTTGTTGATTTTAGAATTTAAGTCTACAGTTATAGAATTGTGGTATTGACAGCCAGACATTTGAGGCTCAACATCTAGACTGGTGAAGTAGAATAAAGAGTTAAGAAACAAACCTCTATATCTATGATCATCAGTGGGGTTGCCAAGATCATTTATGGGTAAAGATAGCCTTTTAGTAAGTTCTACTGGAACCATTGGTTATCCAAAAATAGAAGAATGAAGTTGGGAAATATCAGTGACTTAGTATGATAACAGAAAATTCTTTTCTAACTTGATACACTGTTGAGAACATGGAGAACAAAAGAAGTAGTGGGAAATTTTGTTTCATCAAAATATGTAACAGTTTTTAATCCAGAATTTATAATGACCCCCCCCCCCCACAACTCAGTGAAAGAACCAGTGACTCAATTAAAACAGATAAAGAACTTTAATATATGTATGTAAAGGCAACACAAGTAGCAAAAGATAGGGCTTAGTTGAAGCTCAAATGCCTAGGGTGCAGGAAAGCTGAGCTCTGTCTCCACCACTACATGAACTGGGTGTGGTGGTATACACCTTCAATATCAGCACTCAGGAGATAGAGGTAGGACAATCAGGAGTTCAAGATCATCCTCGGGCTCCAGTGAGTTTGAGGACTGCCATAACTACATGAGATCCTGCCTAAAATAAAATCAGCAAAAAACACATGAAAATGTTTGATGATTAGTCCTTCTGGAGATGAAAATCAAATGGGACCCTTGTTTTATAATGCTAGGACAACAGTAATAAAATGAAAAAGGTGAAATGCCCAGTGTTGGCAAGTATACAAGTGGGAAAATAGTGATTGTGGCATAGCACTGTGGGAATTTAAAGTGGGTCACATTGAAAAACAGTGCAATAGTACCTAAAATAAAAATAAAAACATAAAACCTAGTATAAAGTTACTCTATGATCCTGCAATTATATTCCTACATGTGTACTCAAAGGAACTGAGAAGATTTGTTTAACAGATACGTGGCTTATTATCCATGTAGACATGTAATCGTAGCAGATTATTGTTCCTAATATAAAGCTGGAGAAATTCTAAACTTCTATTCAAAGAAAGATGGATAGGTAAATTGTAATACCTGTACATAGTGGAAGTTTTATCCATCAGAATAGATAAATTTAAATCACTGTTACATGTGCAAAATTTCTAAATTCTATGTTGAGTGAAAAAGTCAGAAAAATCTCCTATATGTACAATTCCATTTGTATAAAATTTTTAGAAAGATAACTATATACAGATATATACAGTATATAACGCACATACACACACACACACACATACACACACACACACATATATATATATATAATCACAGCTTCATGGTTTCTGGAAGGGAGGAAAGAACTCTAATTGGGTAATGAGCTATTTGAGAAATATATTGAAAATATATTGGAAGTACTTAGCTATGGGGATTGCACAGCATTTTATATCCAACTATGCCAATACATTATTCACTTTAGATTGTTAAGTTTATGTTTTATGAATTTCATTTCAAAACATTTTGGTGTGTTTGCAATACTGGTGTGTGTGTGTGTGTGTGTGTGTGTGTGTGTGTGTGTGTGTCTGTGCAGGTGCTCACTCCTGAGCACACGTGTAGAGTGAAGGTGACGATGTCTAGTGTCATATTTTATCATTATCTTGTGTATTCCTTTGAGGCAGGGTCTCTCAGTAAATTTGGAACAAGGCCAACAGGCAGCAAGCTCCATTTATTCCAATCCTCCTGTCTCTACACCCTACCTCCCTGGGATTGCAGACATGTTTAGCAATGCCCATATATTGAACTCTAATCTTTATCACATACAGTAAATAGTCATACCTACTGATCCATTCCCAAGCCATTAATGACACTTTTAATAAAATAAATGCTAGTAAAAGTAATTTATGTCTTACATGTTATTCTGACTGCTGGCTTTGTGTAATAGAAGAGAATTTTTATTTACCTATTGATAAATTCTAGACCGTATGGCTATCTAAGTCTCTGTAACATTTTGAAGACTATTTTAGGGGTTCTTTCTTTTAAATCAAAGCGAAAATAGGTTGAGTAAATGTAAGTGAATCAAGATCAATGATGAAATATTCAAATATGAATATGAACTATGAGTATTGTGACTGAAATGAACATCATAACAGATTAAAAATGACTTGGTGAAACACAGGACTGGGTACTACGGGCAAGGTCAGTCACTCTGAAATCAGGGTGATAACAACTATAGAGACTGAAGCATGGAGAGAAAAGAGACTGAAAGAAACAAAGGACCTCTCAGTTACTCAGGGAACAATCTAAAATTATAGTAATGTATGTGCAGTTGGAGTCTCTAGGGACATTTGGAGAGAGAGATTAGGATAGAAAAGCATTTTCAGAAAGTCAATTGTGTCTCCAAATCAAATGAAAACAATACCAATGTCCAGGCTAAAGAAAGTAAAGCAGGGCAAGCAGAGAAAGAATCACACTAGTATTTCCTCTTGGAATACTTGAAAAAAACGAAGATGAACAAAAGCATATTCAAAGCAGCTTGTGGGGAAAAAAGCCACAGAATGAGAAACAACAAGAATGTAAACTCAGTTTGGAGCAGGAAGACTGCAGTCAGAAGACAATAGAAAAACATCTTCAATGCCCTCAAAGGAAAAATAAGAACACCAACCTAAATTTTTGTCTCTATTAATGCTTCCTTTGAAAGTAAAGGCAAAATAAAACATTTACATAAAAACAAAAACAGTGGGAGCTGCCATCAGTAGACCAAAACTGTGGGAACATCATAGAGAGGCTGTTGTTCAGGCTGCAGGCAAAGCTGACACGTGGGATATCCCACATGCATAAATATAATAAATGATGGGACGGAACAAAGAATTCAATGGAGATGAATGCAAATACATTGTTCTAACTTTCTTATATTCACATGTAGTAATATCTCAATTCAAGGTAGAACTTATAAATCAAAAAGCCAAAGAGTCAATAAAGAACTAAAAGGAGTATATAAAATTCAACAGAAAGGAACGTGGAAAGCTAAAAAAGCTAAATTATTCTTAAAATGATAAATACCTATAGAAATAAAATCTTATTATGAAATTCAGAATGATTTTGCAGCAAATACAAGAGAAGCATAATAAAGCACTTCTTTCTATGGCTCTCTTTTACATAAATATAAAAATCTTTAACCAAATATTATCAGATTCAAATCTAGCAATATATAAAGTTTGAGTACTTCCTGTCTAGTAGAGTTAATCCTTGAAATGTAACAAAGTCATAGCTATGGATGCTGAGGGCATTTATTTTTGACTACCTTGGAAAAATATTTGGTTAACATTTTCCTATGTTATTGTCTCGTTCCTAAGTGTCATTTCATTCATGAGTTAATTCCCTTACAGAGATGTATGCACTTATGCTTAATCAAGAAGTGAACATCCAATCCTGTTCAACATGGCTACAAAGTTGCAATGAAATTAGTCAGCTGATAGCATGATAAAATGTTCAATATTTATATAGTGAAATATTATACAGCAATAAAAGTGAACAAAGAGTTCCATGTAACTAACAGTATGGGTGCATTCCACAGTGCGAGGGGAAGACACAATAGAAACACAGAATGTATATTTTGTTCTCCGTGTGACAGCTTTCAAATTCCATTATTTATCAGGATGGGAAGCTCTGCTATGTATGGAGATATTCAGGGTCCTGTATATGTTATACTTGTTTATTTTTAAAGATTTTAAAAAATGTTTTCAATTATGTATATCTGTTTCTGAAATAGTATATGCATGCTTGGGTGTCGGTGCCCACAGATTCCAGAAGAGGGAGTCAGATCCTCTGGAGCTGGAGTTGTAGGCAGTAACTGAAATGTTGTAGGCTGGTGGGGACTGAACTAAGATCCTCTGTTGGAGTCTTATGTGCTCTTAACAATTGAGCTGCCTTTGCATTTCTAGGCTGTTTCTTGGTCTGAATGGCCTTTGCAATAAGTAGGTTTAGGGTGAGTAAATTCATCAACTTTTGACTTTTGATTTGGATGTTTGTATATGTGGTATTTTCTAATTGAAAGCTATAACTTTTGATTTTTGCAACTAAATCAAAATTTAAAGTGTCTGTTTTTAATGCTTACATTTTGATTCTTGTATATAACTTTTAAGCTCTTTCCTTATCTTTTCACTAATGTAATGAATCTATTTTTAATGTAAAATAGTAAAAAGTTGCATGAAGGCATATATTTAGCTTCAAGTAAATGAACAGTAAAGGCCTTTGATGGCATCTACATTCCAGTACAGAAAGAACCCTGTGATATGGCACTTCAGCTATCACCATTAATAATTTTAATTGAGATGCTGATGAAAGCTAAAGCAAAAGTCAAGTCTGCTGATTTTATGTTCTGAGCCTCACTGATTCTTCATCTGTTCATCCTTCCACTCTTTTTTGTGGAGTTTAGTGGGGTAGATGTCTCTTTCCCCAAAGACTGGCTTATAAGTTATCATCTATTCATTCACGTATGCCAACTTTCCTCTTTAATGTGTGAAGGTTTTTTCCCTTCATTTTCAGTAGTGGAATTATTAATCTGATGCTTTTGACATTGTTCTTGACATTTTGGCATTGATATGATGAAAGAATCTTCTTATATTTTCTTGTACATACCCTATAGTAGGTTCTTTGTAGGACTGCCATTCATCATCCTAGTCTTAAACATTATACCGCTTCCTCTAACTCTTTTGGGTGTGCTTTCCTGGAGCACAAAGGCTATCTTTCCCTGATTATTTACAAAAAGCCAAACTAAGAAGACTCAGTATGGAGGAATGCCTAAGTCCCTGCCTCTTTGATAAAGAGGATAGATAAGATGACCATACAACTAAAGAGCCTGTTTTAAGGAGTGTCTAGACCATGTTTCCCAGAATCACAATTGTTCATACTGTAGCTGAAAGCCACATCAGTGCAGATGATGGGATGACTAACAGCTAATTCAGTAGTAAGAGCTTCCAATAATTTGGTCAAGATCTCTGATCCCATTCTGACAAGCTAGTCTCACAACAATGACACAAATCACACTGGCCAGTGGTAATCAATGACCCTGGATAGCAATGTAAATATACAGAATGTATGGGCTTTTCTAGAGTTGTCCACAGCAAATGGTCACTCTGGTGAGTTCAAACATCAGAAATTTAAGGTTTCATGCCATAGAGACTGAAAACAAAATCAAGGTGATGGCAGACTTGATTTCTGAGAATTCTGCCCTTGGCTTGCAGCAGGTCTCCCCATGCTCTTCCTTCTGTGTCTGTGTCTTAAGCATCTCATCTCATATGAATAGTAATTATATTAGATGAGGGCCACACTAATGACCTCATTTTCACATTATCTTCAGAAAGAACATATCTCCAAATATAGAAACGTTCCAAGGTTCTGAGGGCATAGTAATACCTGTAATTTCTTTGTAGAAGGCATATTAGCATTCTGGTGGAATTTTAAAACTAGATACATTTTAATGAACCTAGTTATTTGCAAAAGCCTTATAAAGTAAGATATAAAATAGGAGCGAATAAAGCACTGCTTCATCCCTTTCTCCTTTGTTCAGTCATATGGCAACACATGCTAATGCAGGGAAATATTAAAAATTAATGACCCTCAGAGTCAAGGTGAACACATTGAACTCATCCTGTTGGCCATCAAATCTGTTCTTCCCTCATCCCATCTAACAGTAACACCACTTAGCTGTCACCTAGAGTTGCATGAAGTCTTTGAGTCCCTCTCTTCTCTCTCTTTTAAAGAAAACAACAGAACAATTGTAATCAGACATAACTTGGTTCAAAATTTAGATTTTTTTTTATCTAGTGGACTTTGACATGGCCATATCCTTTCTCCTTATTCTCATTTTTAAAATGTGTGGTGAAGAAACCATTATTTTCATGGAGTTGTTGGTTGAGCCAGATGATTAAATAACTATATATAGCTAACAGTAGATGTCCCCCGTGAATGTTGCCAGTATTTCTATTATTATAATCAGTACTAAGTACTTCCGGTCCTCCTTTTAAACTTTCATTGCTGCATTTTATTTTAATTAACACTACTACTATCCTAATGTAGGATTGTCTTTTGCTGATACCCTGGTTTCTTGCAGATAAAATCCACCTATTATTCACAACTACTTTCTTGAAAGATCATGTTATTTTATTCTCTATTAAAATAACAATAATAAATTCAACATAAAGCCTCAATGATTGCTACTCAGAAAAAAATGAATTGAAAATTAGATCCCCCAGTATAGGAGAATGCCAAGGAGGGAAAATGAGAGTGGGTGGGTAGGTGGGTGGGGGAATACCCCAATAGAAGCAGGGGAGGGGGAAGGGAATAGGGAGGTTCTAAAGGGGAGATCTGGAAAGGGGAAAACATTTGAAATGTAAATAAAGTAGAAAAAATATAATTAAAAAAAAAGAAATAGTCTTTTTAAAGACTATTTCTGGCTTTTTAAAGGTCCTCCTTTGAAGTGAATGTGCCTTTTCAACCTCTCTTAGGTTTAATTCTGCATTATTAACTTGTGGTGCTATCTTGCCTCAGTTGCTAGTCTTGGGACACTCTTAGGGTTTATCATAAACATTGCATTATTTAATGCCCCAAAGCACTGTCATTTGAAAGCTTCATTAACAAGCCCAGTAACCTTTGGAAAAATAAGTTGATTGCTTTGGACTTTAACATGTTTGGATGTTAACGTTGGATGATTCTTAGTTGCTAATGTATATAAAAAATACCCAGAGAACCTGTGGATCATGTAGATTCTACACTGTGTTTCTTAATATCTGATAACGTCTCCATTTTAAAAAATAGTGTAATATATAAAAGATATATAAAGTACATTAAGAGCAGATGAACATCCTTACTTTTTACATAGGTATAAGAGTTTGAACACTACCTAGGACAACACTTCTAGAAACCACACATCTTCACTGTCTTCCTAGTGGAAAACTTTCTCTTTGCATCATGGTTCCCCCTGACCCCTTTTTCCCTATCCTAGGTACTGGGCTATCTATCCTCTTGTTCTTGGTCATCCAGACATGCTTCCTTTTAAACAGTTTGCTATAGCTCTGTTTTTCTCCAGCTCCAGAGAAAATTCAGAAGAAATCCATATTGTTGTACTAACTTAGATATTCTCTGGAAAGACATCTTTCTCCATCCCCATTCTCCTCTCTAACCAGCAGCACTGGAAAGCCTTCCTTTTGCTTTGCTCCTCACATCTCCAGATGTCATATTCTTCCCAGAATGATCCCTTTCAAGGAAGGCTAGATATACAGAGCTCTAACAAGACATCAAGTGTTCCGACTGACCTTACCTGCTGCCATTTCTTGTAACCAGGAGTACTTTATTTCTTAAAATAAGTCTTGTAACTCAGACCTGACAATAGATAAGTCATTATTGGCCATTTCTCTTGGTTAGAATATGTCTCTGCCTGTTGAGGGATTGATAGTAACCTTGAAGATAAAAAGTCCTTTAATATGTTCAGTATATATGAAGTTATATTAAGTATTGATATATATTGTGATATTTAATCACAAGATTAAAGCTTTATTTAGTCTCTTGTTTTATGTTTGTAAGATATAATTTGAAACAGATAACTAAGAACAAAGATTGTTTTGACTCAGATATGCTAGATAGGTACTAGTCTTCAAACCAGTCAGAGATCTGCTGAATATGGTACTTAATAAGCTTTACTTCTTATGACAGACAGACACTCGCAAATCCTAACAATGACTTCCCAAGGTCTTCAAGAAGACAACAAAGGGCACCACATGAATTATGGTACTCTAACCACTGAGATGAACTGCCCAATGCTTCCTTCCTGTCTTTCAGCTGGATCACCTAATCAGATATTTCTGATTGATACATGCCCCATTGCTCAGCCACTGCATAGCATTTTATCCTTCTTGGGCTCCTAAGACAAAGTCACAGAAATAAAATACAACGTCCATTGTCCCACCTTACAGGCTGAAATGCTAAGTCAAAAAGGCCCGCACTTCAACAATAAAACTTATGTCCTAATTTATCCCTCAGCCAATCACTTGGACCTAGGAAAAAATTTCACGAATCAAAAATTTGTTTCAGTTACAATTCAGAGGGGGAGAATGAGAGATCCAAAAACCTTTGGAATAAACATTTTCAATTCCCCCAGAATCATACTGGACCCCTTACAAAGAGCCACTGAGAATGGGCCTTTAGTTAATGATGGCCCTATCTTAAGGAGGGTAAGTCTGGAGCTGAGCCAGCTCCTGAGACACCTAGATGGAGGAGATAAGGCCAGGTCTGAGCTGGTTTTCAAAATTCTTCAAGGTCTCACCAAATATAATGAAACTAACATAGTAGCCAGTCAAAATTTTACTTATGTCACTGCTTTCCCCCTAACCAGTCATATTAGAGGTTACCTAATCCCTCTGAAAAATTCCCCTAGCCCTGCATAGAGGGCCTACGAGCCTCTTGGGTCATCACCATTTTGATGAGTGGTTGACCCCGTATGCTGGTAATTTCTGCAGAATAAACACACTTTGCTGTTGTGTGCTATTTGAATCTGGGGTTTTCCTTCAGCGATTCTTGGACCCTAACAATTTTCTTTTTGTACCTCAGGCTTTCAAAAATCACTTACAGTTGCTGTATGGTTTTCTTCTGTAGTGCTTGGGGTCAGAATTCTTTGTGCTTCAGCAACCTGGCTTTGAAGGATACTCTGCAGTTGAGAATCAGTAGTAGGGAAATTTACACTACGTACATTAAGGCAACTTCTGGAACTGTAATACATTAATCCCATCCTATGGAAACGTATTGAGCAGTGTCCTTGTCCGTAGAAACAGCTTCCTGAACATGCAGCCTGCATTATTTTACTGGGCATGTAGTCAAACACACCCACACTTGGCTTGTTGCTTTATTGTTGCTATCTTAAAACTTTTAACATTTTTAAAACATTCTGAAGGAGTTCCATAAAGAAGGAATCCTAGTTTTGACTTTCTTGTTGTGTTGCCCTAATTTAAATTACCTCAATTTAAATTTTCTTCATTAACACTCCCAATATATAAGGATATGTTACATTTAATTCTCCTTTTCCTCTCTCTCTCTCTCTCTCTCATATATATATATCCACAAACATAACTTTTCATCATGCACATTTTGTAGACAAACCATCTAGTGTTTAAAGAAATGAAGTGAATTGACAAGGTTTTGTCACTCATTAGGAATGAATCTGGGCCAGTTCACATCTTCTGAGTTCAACATTTGTTACATAAAATTGTTCTTGTTTTTCTCTGGAAAGTGCTGTGCCTCAGATTCCCAGGGTTCAAGTGGAATGATCCAACTTTATTAAATTCTCCGGTTCCTATAGTTTCTCTTAGTCCAGTCTCTAGGAGTTGTGCTTCAACATGATGCCCATTTTGCTGACTCATATTTAGTGAGAAATCCCTCTATTTTCTCCTCAGGTCATTTACTCATAATTGCTCTGTCTGCTTTTAACTGATAATTGCAGCACTTTTTTTTTCTACTTAAAGTGAATTATCCTGAGCTTGCATATTTTAAAAGTCATCTCAGGTTAAATTTGAGAGAATTCAAATGCAATCTCTTCTCTCTCTCTCTCTCTCTCTCTCTCTCTCTCTCTCTCTCTCTCGATTATGATTCTGATCTACAGCTAATCTTCAGATCATTAAGGATGCTTCAGTAATTGGAAAGAAATCTCCATGTTTTTTTCATTAAGTGCTCCTACAACTTGCCAAGGGATGCTAAGCTAACTTAAGTTGCTGAGACTCGCCTTATTTGACCAAAAGAAATTTAAAGCAATTCTATGAAAATGTGGCTTCATTTGCAATTATATTAGTCAGGGGGAAGGAAATGGAGAGTATAATGTAACAAGGTCATAATGACCCTCTTCATATGGGAAGGCAGATAGTGGCATGAAGCTTTATCATTGGCTTTCTTCCACACACTGCACAGAGTTTAACCCCATGGATCATCTTGGTCAAGAGAAACTGTGCAGTCAATGCCTGTCTTCAAGTGAAGATGCTGATGCAGGCTCTTCTTGTGAGAGACCAAGTCTTAGATATACTCATTCCATACTATTTGATATAGTCCACTGAAGTGATTTCCTAACTTCTGAGAATAAAAAGGCTTGGTTTTGATGACTGAATTCCCTTTTATCTGTTTAACATTTATAAGTGAGGACCAGCCCCACGTTTTTTTAAAAAGCAGATACCACTAACCTAGAAATTCACTTAACCAGTCATTCCATCTTTACAAATGCCTTACCTCCTTTCCCACTTACAAATTAAAAAAAAAATCAACACCTCCTTCCTCCTTATCCTTGTTTAGATAATAATACTGAGTCCTGTTTAATGTTATCTCTCAATACACGTAAAAGTTACAGCTCTACACTATGAACTAAACACACGCTGCATGTACATAGTACAATTACAAACCACAGCTCAGTTCTACACCTACTCTCAACTGTCATCATAACTGATCTTTCTATAACATATTCTCTAACAACCGTGACAATTTACTTTCAAGTAATATAAATCAGATAATGCAATCACTTGATTATAACTGCAGCATAATTCTTCATTCTTCTATTCTACTTTTCAAGATAATACTTAGTATCATATAACTTTTTTATTTACATAGTTTGCCTCTGCTGCCTTCCATCTCAACATGAAATGAACAAAAGATCCTTTTGTCTATTGCATGGCGTATTACCCTATACTTAGGAGAGTGATGTCATCTACGGCTGGCAGAAATGCCCAGTGGGTAAGGCACTTGCTACTAGATCTGACAATCTGAGCTCAGTCTCAGGGACATACACCTGGAGAAGGTGGAAGGACAGAACTAAAAGCCATAAGTTGTTTTCTGAGCTGTATGTGTTTGTGCGTATGTGTGAATACAAACACCATAATAAATATTTTTACAAAAGAGTAATGAAATCTAGCAGATGTTCAAAATTATTCATTGAATAAGTAACTGAGCCTGAGACAAGGCTGATATACAGCTTGACTTTATTTCTGACCCTTCTCTCAATAGCCCATCTTTAACTCCAAGCCTTAGTAAACTGTTGACCTTTATAGCCGGGTGGAGTTGAAACTCTTCTTGCCTGCTTTATTTAGTGGTAGCCAGATTCTTAACATAGTTCCCCTTCCTGTCTCTTTGTCTCCTGTCTCTTTCTCAGCATCTCATTAGTGGTATAGCTCCAGAAGAAATTATTCCTCTTGTCAGAGTTTAAAACAGCAAATTTTCTGTCTGTCCATTTGCTATAGCCAAGGTCATTTGTCCATCTTGAACAGGATGTCATTCCACTTTGTCCTGCCATAGAACCCTCCATGAGCCAAGTGGGGTTTGCAAAACATCACATGCACTTTAAAGAAATCCTGTAAGGTTCAGGGAATCCCAGGAAAAACATGCTTGGTGTGACTAAGCCAGATGAGTGCCTTCTTTCAACACAAATTCAGATAAATGTTTCCTTTAAGCTGAGGCTTGCCAGGCTTCAGTGTATAAAGATAAGCATGTGTTTCATTAGAAATGGCAGGTATATTTGTGCTCACTGGGTCTGCCTATGAATCTGTGGTAAGAACACTACCGCTTAACCCCCAGAGAAAAATGGAGTTGAACTTGAATTATTACCCACTGTTCTCTCATCTTAAAACATAACCATTCACTTAAAAGTTAAGAAGGATTGCAAAAGCAGCTGGCAAAGGAGTCTTAATGACAGCGATGGGATGTTGAGCACCATGGCTGACATTTTCAGTATTTTTAAATGCTTGGTTGCAACTGTCACTTCCATAAGGATTTCATGAAGACTGATAATGTGCAAGAAAGACATCTTTCAAGTTACTGAACATAGGAACTGTTAGTACAAACAGAAGGGAAAAAATCTTTTCCTTGTGTGCCTATTTCTTTCTGTTTGTTTTAATTTTAATATGTTTGTCTGTCTCTATGTATGCATGTATGTATGAATGTATATGTACGTATGTATTTTGTATGTGTGCACACATGCATGTGCATACAATATTTATGAAGGTACCTGGGTCTTGAGGCCAGAAGAGGTCATCAAGTGCCTTGGAGTTTTACTTTCACATATTCCATGTGGCATGAACTGTCCCACATGTGTGCTGCAAATGAAACTCAGTCCTCTGGAAGAGCAGCAAGTGCTTTTTAATAATTGTTCCTATTTCTAGCTATTACTTCTCTTCTTCAAAAACACATATTTTCTTAGTTTGAATGAAGTCATGCTCCTTGGGGTGACAATGTTCCCCCAAGAGTAATAGACTAGCTAACCAAAAACCCTCAGTGTTGGGCATAGGAAATCTGCTGAAGTCAGAGTGCATGAGAGTCTCAAAATAATATAGGAGATTGCTGTGGCCCTGGATTGCTTTCTAGAACTTGAAGGCAGGACCCTACTGCTAAACATGTGACATACTCCAGATATAGGGCTTTAAGAAATTGAAGTGGAACTGACCTGGAAGTCACCTCTCTGAGAACTAGCTCTCATAATACTGGGAGGTGTTAAGCAAGAGGCCATGGGAGAAGAACTATCAATCGACTATTAAGTTTTAAGTAACTGACAACAATGATCAGACTGGTAAGATATCCACAAGCATGCAATAGTGGTACTTATGTCCTGGGCTAGCCAACAACTGTCTAATTGGACCTAAGGCATATACTTAATAGTAGGGAATTCATGCCTAGAACTGTAAGTCTAGACCATTATTTATGGCTGGTAAGGGCATGGGACACAGGAATAACCTATTGTTATCAGTTTCCTAGATCAGTAAAATTTCTCAGTATATCATTAATATTTGTCTTTATGCCAACAGATAAGTATAGCTTTTATACCTCACTAAAAAAGCTTCTTTTTGCGGCAGACAGGGAACATTACAGAAAACTACAACTGGTTAAAATGCAGAAAACAGCTGTGGGGTTCCCAGCTCCAATTAACAAATTTCCAACACAGCCCTGTATCTAAGGCTTGGGGAACATTGAGAAAGGGGTGTGGAAGAACTGGAAGAGTCGACTGATCAGGGTTATCTGGTTTCTGTGTTTTCTATATATGACAGGGAAGCTGTACCCATGAAGCCTCAACAATATGATCACCTAAGCTTGAGGTGTACAGTGACACCAGTTGGCATGCCAACATGGAAGGAGAAAATCTTACAAAACTCTAATTCTAGAAAATGAGTTACAGGCAATTAATAGAGGCTGAAAGACACACACACACACACACACACACACACTTTTCAATAATTAGAGGAGAGACAGAATCATGGATTTGAAAGGGATTGGGGGCACATGGGAGGAGTTAGAAAGAGGAGAGGGAAATGATGTACATGCAGTATTTATATATGACATTCTCAAAATTGTTTTAAAGGAAAAAAATACAGGAGTATTGAAAACATACAATGCAAAACAAAAAAGTCTATCTGTATTCTGTTACATCATAGTAATTAAATCCTCCAATTGCATATATCTATATATGTGTGTGACTCTATATGTGAATCTGCAAGAAAAACTGCTGTGTGTGCAATAGCAGTGTGCAGTATGCATGTTAGGGACCAGCTGTGGTTCTGCACCCTCTTTTTCCTCCCTTAGTGTGTTTTGGTGCCTCTGCACCCCTGGCTGGAAGGATGAAGCAGAGTCCAAGTCTTAGCTTGTGTACATTACCTTTATTCACGTTGTACGCACACGATGTATTTGGGTTGGGCAAGAGATATATATAACCCTTAGAGTGTGGGAAGATTGTAAAAATCTTCAGGGTGATTGTAAAAATCATTGGCTAGATTTTAAAAAGTACTGTGAATGCCTCATGTGTATGGAAAGGCATACCAGGAATCCTAGGTACTTCCTGGGCAGGTTCCTATTGGGAACCAGGAAGTTGAACTTGTAGGGCTGCCAAGGAATACTCAAACTTCCCCAGGTAGAGGGTGTAGAGATTCAGGTTCTACAGACAAGGTTAGAAAAGGGGAAGCTTTGCTGGTGAAGGGAGTCCTCCATTTTGCACTGAGCTCAGAGGAGCTATCCTGCCTTGTCCAGGCCTGCCTGTGAGAAGTAGAAAGGATGGCTCCACGATCCTCTAAAGGATTAGTGCTATACAGCTTTATTAAGAGTTTCTGTCCTCAGATGCAGATTTTCCTGAGGATTTGCATATCATATAGTTCCTGGAGTTCAGGGAAAGGAAAGAACTGGCACAACAGTGTGCATTTTTATGTCAATAGCAGAAAGATATGTGCTGTTTATCCCTTTCAGGCTGAGTTTTTAATTCTGTCTTCTCTCCTACTGTGCTGGTTACTTTTCTGCTTGCTGTGACATGATCCCTAGAAAGCAACTTCAAGGAGGGTTTACTTTGGTTCATAGACAGAGGGTATCACCCTATCATGGTGAGAAAATCTGGAAAAGAGTAAGAAGACAGGGCCACACTGGACACTCAGTCAGGAAGCAGAGTGAAGAGGGTGTGGCCTGTACTATGAAGCCCCAAGGTTACCCTCCATCCTCACGCCCCTCCCTGATCTACTTCCTTCAGCAAGGCTCCTCCTTGTAAAGATGCAGCCAAGACTGCCGACAGCACCATCAACTGGAAAACAAGTGGTGAAGCCCAAGAGCTCTTGGATATACATGATATACATGCAATATGGCTTTCCTCTTGGGGATGGCTCAGATGTGAGCTGACTACTTGCGTGAGCACTCAGAAAAAGAAAACTTTCCTTTTTAAGCTTTTTGGTTTCTATCTCAAATCCAACACACCCAACAATGTTTTTGTGTATGGATGTGATGTGAGTGTGTGCGCATCTACATGAGCATCTATGAGTATATGTTTGTGTGCATGTGTATTTGTGTATATGCTTATGACTAGCTCTATGTGTGCACACACAGAAGAAAATATTCCTGTGCCCTGAGTATTGTTACAGGGCTGGCAACAGTTAAGTGGCAAACTGTCCTCTATTCACACTTTTTAAATCTTCACAATACACTTTTCCATCTGACCGTGTGGCTGGTAATGTTTTGCAAATCCCTCTGCTCCCAGTTATGCCCCCCTACATTCCACTTTTGCTCCAAGATTGCATGACTCCTCCATTCTAAAGGGGACAGTGGGATGATTTCACTGGTGGTGACATCATGCACAAGCCTTCCAGTGGTTTCTCTCTCACATCACACTGAGATAATTTTGTCATTAGCATTTCAGGAAACACCCAATGGCGTTTTTAAGTGAAATACAAATTAGAAAACTCTGCTGTTTTAGTGACTCTTTTCTCCAAAATTTAAAAAGAAATCACTACCAAATTACGCAAGTCACATTTTCCCATTTGAAGCTCTCAAAGCTGCTGTTGTTAGTCTCTAAAACCCTGTTTGCTGCCCTTAGACAGAAATGATGCCTTCTTTGGAGCAACAATATGGGAAACCTGAAGCACTGTGCACTTAGAGAAGAAAGATTTCCTGCAAAGCACAGAGGAGGGCTTTGCTTAGTATGTGGCACACACTTCTGCCCTGCTACTTCCTGTAGATCACAGTGTGCAAAATTATGCTGTACCTGCATCGCTTTACTCATAACAAGCAAGCAATCAAATTCAGTGGGCTTACTGATGGAGGAACATTCAACAAAAATCATACATAGAAGATACAGATCATAGATGTACCCTTTATGTTTATACTTAAAACTTCTTGAATTTATTTAGTGTTAATGCACACACACACACACACACACACACACACACACACACACACAATGTTATGTATGTAGAGATCACGGGGCAAGGACCTAACTAATGTCTTTGTATTTGGGAGCAATCATCCTTATCCTCTGAGCCACCTTACGGGCCCCTTTCTCTTCATTTACAAAGGCAATCACGTTATTGATTCTTAAATATGTACTATGCTAAGTACATTAAATACGTTGTTTAAGTCCATCCTGTTATTCCACTCTATTATTCCAGGAGTAGTGGCCATTACAACAGCTAATTTACCAGAAAAGGAATATACTGGACTATGTTAAGTAGTTAGGGTTCCACACAAAGAGTGACTCCCATTAACTATTAATTAGTTTAGTCTTAATTAATTAATGGAATACATTAGTACATATGGTTTATTTCACCTGGGAAATCTTCCCGGCATGAAAACAAGCAGCAAATCTAGTGCCTTTAGAGTATGCCAAGTCCTAAGAAGCAATTTAGTTAATTATTAAATTTGATTCTAATAATTGGCACATTCAGTAACTTATTGTTGAGAACCCACTATAGAAGATGTAAATATAGAAGCTAAGAATATTAAAGGGGTAGATTTAAGATTAGAGAGCCCATGGCCAAATAGTCTTCGCTGTCAGACAAGGAGGGTGAAACCCTGAGGTTCCACAATTCAAACGGACATAATAACCTGCAAAGGAACCCTCAACACGGACAAAACATCACCTTCAGTCAGCCAACATCACTGAATTTGTCTTGTCTCTGCATGAAGAAGAAGATACGATGTTGTCACCAGACCACAGTGGCCCATAAGATTTGTGAGGCCACGGGACAGGAAGCGTCTCCTAGATGAAACAAGTCACAAAGTATCATGGTAACCTATATCTTTTCTCACTTAATGTTGCAGCAAAAGTGTTCTTTAAGTAAGTAAAACCACAGTAGGCACATCTTTAATGGTTACTTAGTTTTTACCACACGGATGGATTATGATTTAGCAGTTGTTTCTCTAGTACTTACTAGGTACGATGTTTTATGCATGTAGTAAGTACAGGTTCATATAGAATTATGCAGTCCCATGCTGCACTTGCTACCATCATATGCCTTACACGAGGAAGGTCGCTAAAAGTGAACTATGGGTTTTAGATATTTAAAGATACTATGATGCTTATTGCCAACCTATTTTCCATATACTCTGGACCATTTTTTGCTCACTGATGCCAGGCTCACCAGTCTTTCAAGTCAAATGTAGAACTAAAATGAGAATAATACCTATTATTTATGTTTCTACCACATGTTGAGAATGTGTGCTTGTTTAGTAAACTATAAGATGAAATACATTTTTTTTTTTTTGCAAATATTTTCCAGGAACTAAATCATTGACAGTTGTGCAATTGCTGTTTTGTTTTCCAGCAAAAATTTTAAAAATATTTTTAAAATGTTATTGCGCAGAGGTAGAGGAGCAAGTATGTTATCTTATTACAGCTGTATAACAACAGTATTAGGATAGAAATAGACCACAGTCAATGGTACCACAGAGTCATAACATTTTCCTCTCAATTATTTAAAAATCTTTTGATTGACACAATTTCTATACAGTAATACGTGCATATGTATATAGGACATATATTTATTATATTATTTATATATACTATATTTATTAGTGACATTTATTATTTATAGTATTTACATATGTGTGGACTTTTTTAGTTGTTTGAAGACAGGCTAACTCTTTACAGTCTAGCTGGTTTGGAGTTCTCTGTATAGCCTCAAACTGGAACTAATGGTTCTTCTGCTGCAGTCTCCCAGGTGTTGGGATTCCAGGCATGCACCATGGTACCCGCCCTGATATGATTAGTATGTACCAACTAAATCACAGTAATTAAAGTTGCCTTTTCTTTATCATCACTTTGTGGTTAGTTCTGCATTGTGTGTGATTGTGAACATTATCACTTCACAATTCTATAGAATATGAGACCTTGTTATTTCTAGCTGTGTCTTGGTACATTTAATCCCGTCTCCCGCAATCTCTTCTCTCACTTCTCAGACTCTAGCAATATTGTTATATATTTTAATCAACCTTATGATATCTGTATATGAAAGAGAATAGGTGTTTGTCATCTTTCTGTTTTACTTAACATAAGGATCTGCAATGCATTCCATTTTGCTGCAAATGAAAACTGTGGTCTGGATCATAACTGCCCTCTGAAGATCTGTGTATCAAACTCCCTCAGACCTTTAAAAGATAGGGAATAGTGGGAAATCTCCACGTATGCCTTTAAGAGAACAGAAGAATCTTCAGCTCTCTCTTGCTGTCCTTTGCTTTCTGGCCATGAGGTGAGTCGAGTTACTCCACTCTATGGTGCTGTTCTGATATACCACCATATGTCCAAAGCATTGGGTCCAATTGAACATGACTAAAATTTACATAAATGTGAGCCTACATAGACCTCTGATATTCAGAGGTAGTTTCAAGGCATATACAGAGAGGGATAGTTGGTTCCTGTGATACTTCCACTTTGAATTTTTAAAAGAATCTTGTTTTCTATATGATTTCCATAATTGCACTGTTAGCTTCTGTTCCTACCAACAGTTAGGAACAACTTTTCTCTACACCCTTCTCAGCACTGGTGTTTGTAAACTTTTAAATATCTATAAGAGTTGTAACAGACCTTCTAACAAACATCTCATTGTGGTTCATGCTATACTTCCCTAGGGGAGAACAAGGTCGAACACATTTATTTTATTTATTTATTTGTATGCCTATGTTGGTCATTTGAATTTCTTATTTTGAGAAAACGCTTGTTATTATTTTATGTTTTTTTGAGATTATAATGGTGTTACAACACTTTTTTCTTCCTTTTCCTCTCTAAAAATTCCTATATCTCTCTGTGCTCTTTTAAGTTCATGGCCTCTGATTTTTATTAACTGTTATGAAATATGGTTATGAATATACATATATATTTATATGTATATTTATATATATATTATATTCAGATTATATATAGAAAATATATGTATATGTTTCTATATATAATCTGCTCAGTTTGTATAATGTTACATATATGTTTGTTGTCAGGGCTGACCATTTGGTATTGGGTAACCATATTTTGTGTTATTTCTGTTATTCCCTGGAGAAGATTTTTTTTCACATTCTCAGCATTCCTCAGTTGCCTGTAAATCTTTGTGTCAGGTTGAGGCAACCTGGAATTTCCCTTGTCCACTTTGACATGTCTATTAATGCCATTTTCATTCAGTTCATGCTTAGCTGGAATTGACCCAAAAGCCTCTTTCTGGATGACCAGCTTTCACATCACCAGAAATCAACATGGAAGCCTCCAAAGGAAGGAGGGAAGCAACAGTCCTGCCTGGTTTTAACATGTATGAACTACAACAGTGCAATGGCTAGAATGGCATAAAACCTCCCGGGGTCTAATACTGGCATGCATACCTTAGCAGCAATCAAAAGTTCTCCAACTAGACCTAGGGCATGCTCAACAAGAGAGAAAACATTCCTGATGCTAGAAACTTAGACAATTATTTAGAGTCACGGATCTTGGAGGAGGTTCTATTACTGCTATTTTACTAAAATAGAATAATCTCTAACAACAATCTAAACACTTGTTCTTACACTTACAGATAAATGACTTTTTAGATGACTACAGGTTTGTAATATATTTTGAAGTCAGATAATGTGATTCTTTCAGTTTTGTTTGTTTAAGAATGCTTTGGCTGTTTGGTTCTTCTGTAATTCCATATGGATTTAGGATTATGGATTTTAGGATACACACACACACACACACACACACACACACACACACGTAACAGTGTTAAATATCCAGAAACAAGCATATGCAAGTGTATCCAACTGATTCTTAAGAAGGACTCAAATACATATTGGGGAAAGGGTGACTTCTTCGACAAAACAGAAGCTTCACATTGAAAAATAATGAAATCTGACCCAGTCTTTAACTTGTACTATAATCAGTGCAAAAAGGAGAATTCTCAGGAAAGTTTTTATTGCAAAGCCATGCTATATTTTATTGACTGCTTTTCCTGCATTAATTGTAAAATTCCATTCATGTGCTGTTACATATATTTTAAAAATTTGTTTACTTTGTTTTCAGTAAGAAGAGTTGAACACAGGGTTTCACAATGCTGTGCAAGAGCTCTACCACTTAGCTATATCCCAGACTCACATTTCCTTGATTATGTTCCTTTCTGTGTTGTTAGACAGTATTTGCATCCTTGGAAGAAGCTCCACTTGCTCACGAAGGATAATTGTATTATTGAAAAAATTTCACTTGCATATAATGTATTTTGACTAAATCTACCCTATCTCTACTTCAATTCCCCTCTGTCCTCTCCATTGCTTTCCCTCCAAGGTTTATGTGCTTTCCCTCTCTTAAACAAACAAACAAACAAACAAACCACTAAGTCCACTTATTGCTATTATGTTCTCAACTAGGGCACACATTTACTGTGACTACAGGCACAAGACCTGTGATGATGATGAATTATAACTGCTAACATTTTGTTGAGAGTTTTGCATCTGTCTTCTTTAAAGATAACAGTATAATTTTCTGTGTTGTTTCATTGGCTTGTTTACTATTGTGTATAATCCCATCTTTGTAGAATGAGTTTAAACTTACATCCATTTTCATTTTGTGGTATTTCTTAGCCATTTTTCCATTTTTATTTCTTTTTTGAGAACTCTGTTTTTTTTTTTTTTGGTTTGTTTTTTGTTGTTATTTTTAAAAATTTTTTTATTGGATATTTTATTTATTCACATTTCATATGTTATCTCCTTTTCTGGTTTCCCCTCTGCAAACTCCTATTCCCTCCCCCCTCCCCCTGCTTATATGAGGATACTCACTCACCCACCCACGCACCCACTCCCACTTCCCTGCCTTGGCATTCCCCTACACTGAGGCATCCAGCCTTCAGAGAAGCAAGGGAATCTCCTCTTATTGAAGTCCAACAAGGCCATTCTCTGCTACATATGTGGCTGGAGCCATGTGTACACTTTGGTTGGCAGTTAGTTCCTGGGAGTTCTGGGTGGTCTGATTGGTTGATATTGTTGTTCTTCCTATGGGGTTGCAAACCCCCTCAGATCCTTCTAAAGCCCATATCTTGCTTGAGTTGTTTGTTTTCTTGCTGCTTTTTTGGTTTTATAATGTAATATTATTTTTAATTCTTTGAGGACTTCATATATCTATATAATATATTTTGATCATATCACCCCAAATATTGTTTCTTTTCTATTATAAAATAACTTATGGAGCCTAATTTTCATTGCCCATACAGTCATAGGTGTGGACATCCACTGGAGCATGGTCAACCTACCAGGGGCCACAGTCTTAAAGAAAATTGACTCTCCATATCCCAGAAGTTATCAACTGTCAGCAGCTCTTCAAACATGGAGGTGCCCTTGAATCCCAAAGGGAGAAGTTGAAGCTATAGGAGCTAAAGGCCATTCTTTTTTAAAACGTAGTTTGAGAAGCATCTCGTTTTAGCTTTTCCATATGAATCAAGTTGAATTTAGTGACCAAGCCATGAGTTCTGAACTTTACTTATCTATTACTGACTTACTCTCAATACTTATTTAGACTTTCTCTACAATTCAGTTTTAATAGATTATACCTGACCAGAAGTTTGTCCACTTCGTTTGGACTTTCCAATCTCATTGTGTTTTTTTTTTTTTTTAATAATAAAATTTAATTGTTAGAGAAATTTAGAGAAATGCTCCATATAACAGTACAAATCAACACAATACTTCTAATGAACAGTTTACCAAAAAGTACCAAAGTATAAATTGTGCATAAAATTTTCCATATGGAATTACAGAAGAACCAAACAGCCAAAGCATTCTTAAACAAACAAAACTGAAAGAATCACATTATCTGACTTCAAAATATATTACAAACCTGTAGTCATCTAAAAAGTCATTTATCTGTAAGTGTAAGAACAAGTGTTTAGATTGTTGTTAGAGATTATTCTATTTTAGTAAAATAGCAGTAATAGAACCTCCTCCAAGATCCGTGACTCTAAATAATTGTCTAAGTTTCTAGGAATTTATGTTGATAAAAATATGTATGTACTGTGGGATATCTATCACAGTATTATAGACAATGGTGAATTATGAGAAACATGTCAAGATTAAATACAGAATTAATAAATTATGAAATTACTTGTAGACATTTCTATAATAATTAAAATGTTACCTTTTGGCTAAAACTTTAGAAGCCAATATAATCATCATCTTATACTTTCACATTATAAATATGATTAAAATAAGTTAATTCACTCTGTAAGAACATTATGCAATTGGATATTATTTCTGACAGATCAACTCTTACAGTTTTATAGGCCATTCATTTTTCTCCTTTGAAATGACAAAGGAAAGTTGACTTCAGTCAAAATAGCACACATAACCTAATCTCATAAATCACATGTTTAATATTACTTGTTTTCAGTAGGCTTTGAAAACCTTAGTACTGTCATACTCAACTAGAAATAAGTTGACAACTCCTGACTAAATTCAGAGAAAATAAATATTAGTCTTCTAAAATATATAGGACTCACCTCCCTAATGAAATTCAAATATTCTCCTTTGAAGATATGTTAGTTTCACTCTGAGCAAAGAGCACCATTCCTTTGCATTTCCCAAGGCCATTACACTGAGATTCATCAGATACCTATGACACTTGCTAAAGTTATCCCTCAAATATTTCTATTTGACCAGCATGAAATGTCCTTCCTTATCTTTTCTGATAACTTTTTTTATTTGATATTAGAATTGCTACTCCAGCTTGTTTCTTGGGACAATTGTTTGGAAATTTTTTTCAAACTTTTTACTTTGAGGTAATGTTTGTCTTTGTCACTGAGGTTCGTTTCCTATATGCAGCAAGTGTTGGGTCCTGTTTCCATATCCAGTCTGTTAGTCTATGTCTTTTTATTGGAGAATTGAGTCCATTGATGTTAAGAGATATTAAGGAAAAGTGATTGTTACTTCCTGTTATTTTTGTTGTTAGAGGTGGTATTATGTTTGTGTGGCTATCTTCTTTTGGGTTCATTGAAAGATTACTTTCTTGCTTTTTCTAGGGTGTAGTTTCCCTCCTTGTGTTGGTGTTTTCCATCTATTATCGTTTGTAGGGCTGGTTTTGTGGAAAGATATTGTGAAAATTTGGATTTGTCATGGAATATCTTGTTCCATCTATGGTAATTAAGAGTTTTGCTGGGTATAGAAGCCTGGGCTGGCATTTGTGTTCTCTTAGGGTCTGTATGAGATCTGTCCAGGATCTTCTAGCTTTCATAGTCTCTAGTGAGAAGTCTGGTATAATTCTGATAGGTGTGACTTTATATATTACTTGACCTTTTTCTCTTACTACTTTTAATATTCATTCTTTGTTTAGTGCATTTGGTGTTTTGATTATTATGTGATGGGAGGAATTTCTTTTCTGGTCCAATCTATTTGGAGTTCTGTAGGCTTCTTGTATGTTCATGGGTATCTCTTTCTTTAGGTTTGGAAAGATTTCTTTTATAATTTTGTTGAAGTTATTTACTGTCCTTTTAAGTTGGGAATCTTCACTCTCTTCTATACCTATTATCTTTAGGTTTGGTCTTCTCATTGTGTCCTGCATTTCCTGGATGTTTTGTGCTAGGAGCTTTTTGCATTTTGCATTTTATGACTGTTGTGTCAATGTTTTCTATGGGATCTTCTGCACCGGAGATTTTCTCTTCTATATCTTGTATTCTGTTGGTGATGCTTGAATCTATGACTTCTGCTCTCTTTCCTAGGTTTTCTAACTCCCAGGTTGTCTCACTTTGTGATTTCTTTATTGTTTCTGTTTCCATTTTTAGATCCTAGATGGTTTGGTTCAAATCATTTACCTGTTTGGTTATATTTTCCTATAATTCTTTAAGGAAATTTTGTGTTTCCTCTTTAAGGGCTTCTATGTGTTTACCTGTGTTCTCTTGTATTTCTTTAAGGGAGTTATTTATTTCCTTCTTAAAGTCTTCTATCATCATCATGAGATGTGATTTTAAATCTGAATCTTGCTTTTCTAGTGTGATGGTGTATCCAGGACTTGCTATGGTGGGAGAATTGGGTTCTGATGATGCCAGGTGACCTTGGTTTCTGGTGCTTATGTTCTTGTGCTTGCCTCCTTCCATCTGGTTATCTCTAGTGCTACCTGCCCTCCCTTTATCTGACTGGAGCCTGTCCTTCCTGTCAACCTGGTTGTGTCAGAATTCCTCAAAGACCAGATGTCTCTGGGATCTTGTGATTATGGGATCCTGTGATCCTGAGATTCTGGGTGTGACAGAGCTCTGGGAATCAAGCTGCCTCTGGGACCCTGAGATCCTGGTATGACCAAGCTCCTGGGATCCTGTGCTCCTGGGATTCTGGGCTTGTTAGAGTACCTGGGAGTGGAGCTTCCTCTGGGTGTTTTGTGACTAGCTGAGGAGTTTGTGCCCAAGGTCTGCTTAAGACAAAGGCCCAGACCAGAAGGAACCCTTGCAGCTGGTCTGGCAGGGTTCCTGGGTCCCTAGATTCCTCTGGTCCCAGTTACTTCTGATGTTGGGACAGATGTTGAGTCCTCCTCACCTCTGATCCTATGATCCTGGGCGTGTTAGGACACCTGGGAGTGGACCAATTTCTTTACATTTAATAGCCCTTTATTCTTTAATGATACTTTCTTATTTCCATGTTATCAATTATATTATCTTCTTTTTCTATCCATAATGTTATTTACTTATGTTTTCTTTCTTTTTCCTCTCTTTGAGGCCACAAATGGATGGAACTCTAATATCTCATATGCATATGTTATGCATAGTGGTGGAATAGAGCAGTCTTCCCAACTATGAGGATGTTTTTACCTGCACCTTGCGTGAACATGATGATCTTCAGGAACCTCTGGTCTTGACTGCTCTAGGAGTGATGAAACACTTCAGTATTTTTCCATCAGTTGGCATGTGACATGGCTCACATGCGATTTGATTCAAGGGAAGCAGTAGTTGGGAATCACTTTACCTACTCACATATATTGGATAGAATCTGTCAGTGTTGTCAGGGAACCTCAGAATCCTGGTGGGAGTCCTAGTCCATTTAACTGCCTAGGATGGGGAATGTAGAAGCAAGGTATTCCATCATCCATCTCTCATTTTCAGATCTGATGGTAGTTTGGCCACTCAAGGGAGTTGGGTTATAGTGAGACAGAACAATGGTAGTATACTTTTCTCAACCCTAGACTTGATTGTGCTAAAAAGCCACATCTAGCTGACTATAGAGGTGGGAAGTGGCATCAGATAACTATACCATCCACACATACAGTGTATCAGTGTTGGCTAAAGCCCACTGCAAGATGATTATGCTGGCAGTGTCAACTCTGAAAACATCTCAAGTCTATGCAATGGGCACGCGTTAGGTCTAATAGTACACACACCTTTACGTCTCAGTTTTTGTGTATGCTCGAACCTTGCCATGGTAAAACCCCTATAGAACAAAGGTCTGTACAGGCTTGGGCTTCTGAATGACATTCACTCTGCTATATCAAGGTGGGTTCATTGGTTTGCAGTGCTCTATGCAAGGGTAGTGGGGTATTTCTGAGATCTCAGGGATTGGGGTCTGTAGAACTGTCTGGCCCCTAGAACAGTATAAATTTGGGTAATAGCTCCCTTCTCAAGATGAGATTAAGATTTTAGCTGCCTACACTCTGGGGCTTATTGGAAGTGACAGTGTGCATTTCTTTAGTTAAGCAAAGCACTTTTCAGATTCCTATTCTCTCTTATCTGTGTAAGCTTCTGGGGCCTGTGAATGGTTCCATGAACATGGGTTGCAGTGTCGTTGTTGGCTAATTTTTCTGGGACTCTCTTCATTTTCTTCTTTGCTGGTGATGATGAGTCCTGGTTTAGTTGATGAGGAGGGAAGGCAGATCCTGACACACCATGTTATTTCTGTTGCTATTTCACACTGAGTCTTACAAGCTTCCCACTTCTCTTTCTGGATTCCAGTATTCTCTTGTGGTTACTCTCCTCAAAATATAGCTCACTAAAGTGCTACTCTGGTCATTTCTTTTGGAGGAGGAAATGAGCTCTGGGAACTTCAAGCCAACCATCTGACTATATGTTCACTGCAGCATTCCTAAGTTCACCGTTATTCCTTACTTACTGAGAAATTCAAGCTTTTGCAACATTTAATATGTCAATATTACAGGTGATATTTCTTCATGATGCAGAAACAAATGTGTTGCTGAAATCATAAAGAGAATATTTTACCCCCAATGGTGGGTAGACAACGATTGAATGCCACAATAAACTATTGGTCTGTAAAAACAGCCCCTTATGCCTTATGGTGAGTAACAAATTTCATTTCTTGCTTTTGAGAACATAGGTTGGATTACTGAATTAATTCAGTGGTAAAGTAAAATATTACTGAAAAACAATCAATTAGAGATCAAATAACAAATAAATTAGAGTAACACATATTTAATATACTTTAGTAAGAAATTGCAGTTCCTATCCAGTACAGATGTGGAAATGGGGATTTCAGAAAAAGATGACCCTTGGCAGTGAATAAATATGGTGCCCAAGTTTACAGATTTCAACTCTCTGTGAATATACAACACTCATTGCTTGCTCAAAAGAAATGAGAGGAATGTTTGCCTAAAACAATGGCAAAATAAGATGATGATGATGGTGGTGGTGGTGGTGATGGTGATGGTGATGTCCATCCTGGTGCATTAGCCAAGATTGTTCAAAGAAGTGCAAGAGAAGATCATGTATACAGTGTAAGTTTTTAATTTTAATTTTCACAAAAAGTTTGTTTTTAAAATTGTTTTAAAACATAATTTTCATTTATTTGACTATTTCATACACATATACAGTGTGTTTTGACCAAATTCACTCCTATTTTCTCCTTTATGACTCCCCTACACCCAACACCCTGTGCCTCTTCTCCCTCCCAACTTCATGTACCTATAAAAGCATTAGGTAGACACAATGAGTTAAAGTGAGTCACTTTAAGAAATTAACTAACAATTATGGAGGCTTGGAACATTTAAGTTCTGCAAGACAAGTAACAAACTGGGGACCCAGGAAAGAGAATTGCTGGTAGAATTCCTTCTTGCTCAGGCAAGATCATTTTTCCATTTCCTAAGGCCTTTGTCTAATTGCATGAAGCAAACTTGCTGTACGGAGCTGTTTTACTCAGACCCCACTAATTTAAATGTTAATCTCATCTAAAATAGAAGCATCCATAATAGTTTAACCTTGTTTTGGGCTGAGAACCTGGGCAACACAGCTAAAACAATTTGACTCATGAAGTTAGCCATTATATTATGGTGACAAGCCTAAACCAAGTTTGTGGCTAGAGAGGTGAATCAGTGAGTAAAGGCTTCTTGCATTACAACCATGGGGACCTAAGTTTAGATCCAAGAATTTATATCAGAAAGTAGGGCATAGCTTCATGTACCATCTGAAACTCCAGTGCTATGGGAGGCAAAGACAGGAAGATTGCTAGGCTTCTTGGCCACCAGCAAAGCTCTAGGTTCAATGATTGGCCTTGTCTCAAAGAAATAAGGCAGAGAGTGACAGTACACACAATGTCTTCCTCTGTCTTGTTTTCTGTAAATGTACACAGGCATACATACACCTACTATAAGTGGACATACATCTCACACACCACACACACACACACACAACTACACACACACACATGCACATGCACACAAACACACATGCACATGTACATGCACACGCATACACCCACATGCTCATATACATATGCACATGTGCATGTGCGTGCACATACACACATACACACACACATTTACATGCATACACACACACGTGCACTTGCACACATGCACGCACACATACACATTCACACACACACGCATGCATGCGTGTACACACGTGCACACATACACTATAACATTTAATTAAAAATAAGTAAAATCACCTAACTTTAGCAATGGTTGTTGGTTGAGAGTTTTACTAGGATACATCTCATTCAGACATCTTCTCTCCTTTTCCCCTTTCTACTTTTTGTTGACTTTAGCATCACTGCTTTCTATCTTCCTACCTTGACTTGACCGAGACGAGAAGTGTAGGTTACAAAGCCAGAGGGGTTTGCTGCTTGGGCTGAGTGCTTAAGAGACTTTTTCCCACAAAGATGTAATGTTCTCCCTTCTCCTCCTCACTTGGGACTCTCTTACCTCTTTATTTCAAGTTCAGCAGCCACAGTGAAATGAAGGTGATGGATACGGCAAGGAGAATTTCTGGTTCAGATATGATTATATGCTTTTAGTGGCTTATTTTTTTATTTTAGTAAATATTCATTTAGCAGCCTCACACAGCAGAACTAATGATAATAATTTTGTCTCAAACAAAGGAGGCGACAAATACTGTAATTATATAAAGAACAAATTAAATCACCTAATTAGAGAAAGAAAATCTGCAATAATCACCAAGGTATAGGCCAGTTAACAATGTACAATAAAATAGCCCATAATTTTAAGAGACACAGTAATGCCTAATTTATCAAGAGGTAAATGCAATAAGTAGGTACATTTTTACTTGAAAATATACAGGCTTCATCTATACTAAATTAACCTCAAATGGTCCCTCAAGTGTCAGAATGATGATTACAGTCTTTATATTTCCTTAAAGAATAGAAAGACATTAATTTAGAGAATAGAAAGATACTTTTATTCTAAGTGAAAGGAATATTAATACTTATTCATGGGAATTAAAATACTTTTATCTTCATATCCAAAATCACAAACAGCATTTGCAATTGCAACCAATTCATGGTACCTACAACACGTGAAGACACTCACCTCTCAGATTCTTGGCTCATGCTAGCTTCTCTAGCACAGGGTCTAAAACTGTGCATCATGACCCCTCCTCCCAGGGTTGCAGATCAGATATCCTGCATATCAAATATTTATATTACAGGAATACGTATCTTAAGAGGAATAAGTGTTAGTTTATTATGGAGCGATTTTGAATGATCATAGCCTGAGAACACAGATTAGGTTTCCCCAAATTCCATGTTCCAGTGGAAGCAGTTGTATAGTTTTATACAACAAACAGATCAAGGCAAGTTTAAAATAGGTACACCAGAGCAGCAGGTACAGAAAGATGGAGGAAGATTTTCTATAGCTCTAAGATGCTATCTGATGACATCCTTAGCTTTTGGATTGATGGAAACTTGTGGTCCACTAAGTTAATAGATTCCAAAAAGGTCCCTAAGTATTAGTCACTATACTAGTATTGCAGGTACAGAGGTTATTTACCTTGTCTGGGGTTAATCTTAGCCCCCTGAAACAGACATTTCTTGCCTACTTCCATGTTGTAACTGGAAGCTATCACATTCCAATCTCTCCCCAGTATTGAAATTCTTTTTGTTTGTTTGTTTTTGGTATCTTTTAATTTTTAATGGAGCCTACCATGAAAAGATTGGAAAAGAATTAAGTTTTCAGACCCATCTTTTTGTGAGTTTTCATTTACACAGCCATAGGGATACTCCTTCTATAAGTCTTAGATTCTCAGATATTAGCCTTTGGGTTGAGGAAAGTTAGGGGGGAGGGAATAGGGAGGTTCCAAAGGGGAGATCTGGGAAGGGGGAAACATTTGAAATGGAAATAAAGTATCAAAAAATTAAAAAAAAATAAATGTGAAAAAACAGAAAGTTAGGGTTCTGTTCATACATTTCAGGGGATTTATTTAATAGTCACAAGGATGTTAGGTCACTTACAGTTTGATAACACAAGGCTATTAAGGGAGTTAAAGATGGGTAAAGACAGTTTGACTCTAGACCTGTAATTTTCTAACCTCTTACATCACTGAAGTTCTTTTCAGTCAGTATGCTTTGAGAGGTACAGCTTCTGGGTACTTTCATTCATAGGTTCTGTTTTTCTGGGTTGGGTGAGATAATATTTTGATCCAGTTTGCACATAATACTTGACATACAGAGAACAGTGAATAAATTTATTAATTTTTAACTCTGTGAGACTGAGCAAATGACAAAATTCATTTTGCTTTAAATGGAGACTTGACCACAGATTTACTCAAATATAGAAATGGTCTGTTTTCTGATGACTTATTTTTGCAAACTGAAGACATAGCAGACTGTATCAATTGGTAGGCAGGAGGCGGGAAGCAGGGAAAAGCATTTAGCTTATCAACCTATGAAGACTACTATCTTGTGATCAAAAACCGTGTGTGGGAAGGGGGTTACTGCCTTGTTTGAATTAGAGCTCCTTTCAAATACCACAGAGGTCTCTGAAAGCAACAGATGTCAACTTTTAAAATGCCTGTTCACAAAACCTCCACTCAGAAAGCAGAAAAGATTACACTTATTCTCTCAAGAGAAGTTCTTTGTTTTAGATCTCATCACTCTGTCTGTGAAGGTAATACTTAAAATTGCTCCTGTATTTATTCACCCTGTAAATTGCTGCCAGGACATCTTGGTTCTATACCATGAATCACGATCTTGTTACATCAAATATATCAGTAACATGTAGGTTATTTCACTTAAATTACACACACACACACACACACACACACACACACACACACGAACATATGAACATAACTGAAATCTCAAGCTAAGCCATTCAATGCCTCTGGAATTCAAGCAGAAAGCAGGTGAGTCACAGTCTGCAATGCAGCAGTGTCAGCTCTCCTGATAGGCTATGGCTCCTTTTAAAGGAACCTTTGTTCTTGATGAGCATTTAAACAGGAATGACAAAGGAAGAAGGCTTCTCCTGGTGGCATCTTCCTTGAGTGTTTCTCAAGTGTTGAGTGGTGGCTGCTAAGCTTAACTCCGGTGCCATGTTCACAAACAATGTCACATCTCTTCTGTCTGATGAACTTATGGTGACAACTAAGGTTATGGTTGAATTTTAAAATGCCTTGTCCTCTTAAAGTTCTTCTTTAGTTGCATGAAGTTTTCTGGGGAGGAAGGGGAAACTACTTATTTACTTCAGATAGGGCAACAATAATAGACCAAGAGGAGGAGAGGAAAGGGGAAAGAGGAAAGGTGGGAGAGAAAAGGAAGGGGAGGAGAGGAAGACTGGAGAGGACAAGAAGATAGGAAGATGAGGCAAGACAGGGATGAAATAGGAGAAAGAAGAGAGATGAGAGGTGAGATAGGAGAAAGTCGAGACCAGAAGACTATGAGGAATCTTTATCTCTATCTATTCAATATCTATCTATCTATCTATCTATCTATCTATCTATCTATTAAATAAAAAAGATGAGAAGAGAAACAGTAGAAATTGAGAAGCATGATAGAAATAGAATGGTGAATGGTAGAGGAGAGATGGGAGAGTTGAAAGAGAGATATGAGAGAGAGAGAGAGAGAGAGAGAGAGAGAGAGAGAGAGAGAGACGAGTGAGAGAGAGAGAGAAAGAATCTTTATTTCATTTTGCTCTAAGACAATTTCCCCTCCATGCACCAAGACATATCAGTGGGATTTTACAGCACAGGAATCTGATAGCATTTTAATTAAGTCCACTCAGCCTTCCTATTACACCCAGGCTCGGGAGTTTGCAGGTTAATATAGTCTCCTTAATTCTAATGATAAGGCTTTATAAAAAACCAAACAAACCGGATCTAGTAACAACTTAGCACCCACATGCTTAGTTACCCAGGATTCTGCTTGCTGACCTCTAGATCCACTAAGGACACTCTAGGAGTGATGCTTGTCTTTCCACCTAGAAAATGTATTCTTTTGCTATTTTGGGCAGTGGGTGAACTTTAACTCATGAGACTGGCTTTAGATACAGCAAACACACTAGACCCACAATGAAGCTACAAGTATGTCATTGATAGAAAAATCTTTGAATCCTCCTATTAAAGAGAAAGACATGACAATTTAGTTTTCACTTACTGATTAAACTGCTTTTCCCTGGGACCTCCACTGTACTTGAGAAATGGGTATGTGGTACAGAGACTCTCACCTTTGGCACCATGAACAAAGGCTTAAAAAAATCTCTACTTTTTGAAGTTTTCTTGGACTTTATGGGGTGTTCCTGAGCATCCTTGCCTCTTTCTCTGTAGATGCCAGCAGGAGCCCCATCACCACTGTGATGATGAAAATTGCCTCCACATGTTGACAAAAGGTAACATTTGCTGAGAACTGCTACTGTAAAGAATATATATATATATATATATATATATATATATATATATGACTCTAGAGTAGACTCTACTTCCCCCTAGCAGATGTAACTTTGGGTACACTCTTTGAAATCTTGCTATACTTTATTTAGTGTGTGTGTGTGTGTGTGTGTGTGTGTGTGTATGTGTGTGTGTGTGTACAAATGCATGGTACAAGTGTGCAGGACAGCTAGCAAGAGTATAATTTTCTTTATGCCATGTGCAGCTCAAGGATTTAACTCAAGTAGTCAGGCTTGGCACAAGGTGCCTCTACCTATTCAGTCATCTTTCCAACCCTATTTGACATCTTAATTTCCATATTTATCAAACCAGACCACTGCTCAAACTACATGGTCATGCTGTGCGAATCAAATGCTGATTCCTGGTGCATAGGAAGCACTCAAAAAATGAACTATTACTAATATTAGTTGTTTCTTTAACATAATCTTTGTGATTACATGAGTTAAAAGTTAACTCACTGGGAGCTCTCAGAGACTGAGCTACCAACCAAAGAGCATACACAGGCTAGTCCAAGGACCCCGGTACATATGTAGCAGAGACCTGTCTTATCTGGTCTCAGTGGAGAGGACATGACTAATACTGCAGAGACTTGATGCACCACGGTAGGGGGAATACTTGGAGGGGGGAAGCACCCTCTCAGAGGTGAAGGGGAGGAGTGATAGGGAGAAACCCTGGGAGGCAGGATCAGGAAGGGAACAGCATTTGGAATGTAAATAAATAAATAAATAAATAAATAAATAAATAAATATTTTTAAAAATGAAAAAACAATCGAGTTTTAAGACACCAGATATGCATGATTATTCAATACACTTGGAAAAAGATAGTCTTTAGGATTTGATATGTGAGGCAGTTTTTTGGTATGATGTATGTCTGGCATGTTCACACTCCATGAATATTCCTAGCATGTTTTCCTGTAAGTTGACTCTCTGTGGATAGAGCTCCCCAGTGTTCCTGACATCCCTGTAAATCCAAGCCTACTGGTTAAGGAGAGAAGGAATGCATGCAATTCAACGAGATATCAATCCAACATTTTTAACTTCCTTCATCAGGAGATTGGTGATGGACCAAAAAATAAGCACTAGTGAGAATTTCCTTCATGTTCCACTGGGAGTCTTCCCTCCTCTGTATTGTCTCTGAAGAAAGTTACTGGAGTTCAGAAATGCTAGATTTAACTGGGATTATTTTCTCCTTTGAAAGTGTGGTAGTAAGAGTCACATCTTCTAATTCCTGTTTTCTACATGAAAAGAATAAAGAAAGAAGAAAAACATGGCTGAAGAAATTGTTCGGTGGTTAACAGATATTGATGTTCTTGCAGAAGACTCAGATTAGTATAGCTCCAACTATCTGATACTCCAGTATAGGAGATCCAACATTCTCTTTGTGGCTTCATGAGAAATGAACCTACATATGGTACACAGATTTACATACAGACAAAGCACCCATATACATAAAATATAAATGAATTAATAAATGAGCTAAAGAAGGCATAAAACAAACATGATTAGATCATGTTCTTAGCAGGTATAAGAGACTTCAGATACTACTTTATTTATTTTACATTTTTATTTATTTTTTTTTTATATTTTAATTTAAGTATGTGTATGTGTGTATATGACTGCGTCAACATGTGAGTGAAAGTACCTGAGGGGGCCATAGGAAAATGTTGGATCCCTGGATCTAGAGTTAAAGGCAGCTGTGAACCCCATGACTTGGATGGTAAGAATCAATCTTAGGTTTTTTTGGAAGAGCAGAATGTATTTTTAACCACTGAGTTATCTCTACAGCTCCTCTAGTATTCTAAAGGAAAAAAAAAAATCTATCTATCTGTCTGTCTGTCTGCCTATCATCTATTTATCTATCTATCTATCTATCTATCCACCTTCCTAAGGACTAATTTTGAATTCCACAATTATTGCATTAAAATAAGGTAGATATTTTGAAAAACATTGTACTTACTAGTCACATATGTATGTTAAGAGGTGTTTATGCAGTATTCAAATCACCAGTTGTATAGGCAGAAACTCTAATCCCTAGGGAGGACATCTGGCTGTCTAGGGTCACAGAGCTAGAGCACAGATGTAGATTCCACAATTTCTTGTCCAGGGTTCTTTGGTAGAAGGATTCATATTTTGAGATGCTGCTGAATTCTCATGTGTCAGCATGCTTTCATAGATGCTGTACATACATAATAGAGCTGCTTTAGATGAAGCAGTGTTGAGAGTGTACCTCTAACTTCACCCTTCATCAGTTCTTCAGTTTCTTTTCTTTCCAGCTGCAGTGCTGAGGCTTCCTGTGGCTCCCAATTGGAAAATGACTGCTCTGGAAAGGTATTAGCAGCTGGAGTCCAATCTGTTGATCTTCTCTATTTGTTTCTTTTCCTGAAGGTAAAGTTGGCAGGATTTATAAATACAACCCATGTGAGAAATTTTTAGCTTTAACTTCACCTTATCCAGTGCAATGGAAACAGTGTGACATTTGCTAGCAGATTAATGGAATATTAAGTGAATATTTTATTGCACAAGTAAATTTGAATTGGTTATATACTAACTACTTTAGGTACACATAGTTATCTTTTTTTGATGACATTGCCATGCTTATGTAAACATTTTTATACAGGAAAAGAACATAAAATCCAACTGTGAATTTTGTGAATAAGAATCATCACTAAATTTTCAGTATAATTATTTGTAAAAAGAGCATACACATTACTGACTTTTGGACAACCATGTAAACCATCACTTTCTTCAGGCTAACTTATCAATAGTCTTCTTTATTTTCCATTCAGTTCACTAAAGTATATTATTTATAGCAACTGTGTGATATATATGTAAATACATATCTGATTATATATATATATATATGAGTTAAAATAATATTATCACCAGGTTAAACATGTATTCTTATTCCCATTCACTAAATAAAAAATCCTCCTGATTGTAGAAGCACCACATTTTAAAAGGTACCAATAATAGTTGAAATGTCAAAACTAGAGGGATGGCATTAATGTTTAGGATTGTTGTTTCTTCAATATGACAGGCACAAATCCTATTAGTCATTGAGAGAACTGTCTTCCATTTTAGAAGAAGGAAGAACTCCCCCAAGGTCACCTTTTAACATGTTCATGGATTGACCAATAGGAAGACTGCTTAAAATTAGTATTTTCAAAACCCACAACTTTTCAAAAATAACATTTGCATGCTGAAAAATCTATGTCTTCTCATGTATTTTTGAGTTACAAATATGAGCGAGAATGTTTAACAAATGACAGAAAGAATATGAAGGTGGAATTTCTTTTAAAAAATTATATGACTACTTTGCCTATACAAATATGTGTTTATCAATTGCATGTCTTGTGTCTGCAGAAGCCAGAAGAAATATCTAATACCTTGGAACTGGAGTTAAAGGTTTTTGAACCATTATATGGGTACAGGGGATCAAACCATGTTCCCTGGAAGAGTAGCAAGCACTCATCTGCTAAATTATCTCTCTAGCCCCAAAGGAGCAACTTTCATGACGATGTAGTCCATGTAGACTATCAATGCTTCATTTCAGAGCAGTTTCCTAACGAGACAGTAAATATTGCCAATGGAACAATTGATTAATGCACCTCCCCTCTGCCATGCTTCCCTACTCTTATTAAACATAACATAAAGAGGATTTGAGGTTACAGAAAGCAGAGAAGAATGGATAGTTTGTCAATTTGGATATTAGTTGTAGTTCTTACTTTAAAAGAATACGTGATTTAAGTTACTTTTGCTTTGTGCCACAGTTAATGTGATCAGTTCTTATCCTTTGTGTCATTTTATAGAGGGGAAGGGTGTTTGAGTCATCTTTTCTGTACCCAACCCTTCAACTAGCAATGCCATGAGATTATCATTGTCTAAGATGTAATAACTTATTTTGTATTGGGGAAGTCCTGAAATGCCTTTCCCATCCCATTGAGTGATGTGTTAACTCACATGGTACTTACCTTGTACCTTTATTACCTTTACCTTGAGAGAATGCAGTTCTTTCTGATAAAAGCAAAGAATACATTTTTTCCTCTTTACAGGGACCAAAAAAGGCAAGCCAACTAAGCCAACCCAAAGTAATCAAACCCAACCCAACCCAACCCAACCCAAATCCATACCAAATTTACTTAGGTATATCCTAATTGAGGATTATTCTGATTAATTCAAGTATAGGGATAATCTCTTATGTGCAATGAATTGAAGTTTCACCTGTCAATAAAAAGCTAATTGGCCTGAGGCAGGATTGTAGGGTGGGACATCAAGAGTGGGAGTCTCAGCAAACTCTGATGGAGACGGACACATGACACTGAGAAGTAACCAGTCATGTGGCACTCATAGAATAAAATAAATGGGTTAATTAAGTTAGGACCTAGTTGGGGAGCAAGCCCTAGCTTGTGGCCCAGTCATTTATTCATAAATAGTCATTCTCAGAGTCTTTATTTTGGGGAACTTGGGTATGAGTGGAAAGGCCATGATTCCATTTGAGTGTGTGGTAGTGGTTGTAGCAGTTATGAAGGTAATGGCTAACATTTTGAGTACATACTATGTGAGAAGTCCTTATTAAAATAATAAAAATTTATAAATGCACTCATTTAATTCCATGCAGTAGGTAGTAGAATCTTTCACTTAAACATGTAGAAATAGAGGCTTGAAGAGCTTACTTAAATAACCCCACATATTAAGAGGCTTTAGAGACATGTCCTAGAGCAAAGCCCCTGCTTTATCAGGTTGCCTTGTTTAGAATGCTACTCTGTCACCTGCCAGTTTTGTTACCTTGGGCAAGTTATTTTAACTCTCTCTATAGGAACCAGATTTTGCTTCTGGAAGTGGGTCATTCCCAGTTGTAAGCAAGATAGTCCCTATAAAACAAAATGTAATGGCTTTTCCATGGTTGTCAACTTGACTATGTCTGGAATGAACAACAAGGCTCATTCTGGAATGAGCCTTCCAGAATTGGAAGGCTCACCTGTGATTCAGATCTTGAGACTGGGAGATACAAGTTTCTGACCTGGATCTTGGCATGGAGATCTTGAGGCATAGTGGATATGAAGCCCAGGAGACTAAGGCAAGGAGATCTCTGAGTTTAAGGTCAGCCTGGGACAACACAAGTCCCAGATCCAGATGTGATGGTACACACCTTTAATCTGGGCCACACCTGCTAGAGACCTACATAAGGATATTGGAAGAAGGCAGATTCACTCTTCTTTGCCTGCTTGCCTTGAAGGACGGAGCAACTGCTAGATCCTTGGACTTCCATCCAAACCTGACCATTGTTGGGTGGTTGGACTACAGACTGTAAGTCATCATAATAAATTCCCTTACTATATAGAGACTACCCATAAGTTCTGTGACTCTAAAGAACCTTGACTAATATGCAAAACATAGTACCTGAGAAGAAGTGTTTAAGAGGTTCTGACTATTATTAATACACACATTCATCAGAGTATCCAAAGAATTAATGTGACGCTTTCGTTTTCTGGTTGGGTGATGATGGAGATGCCCTCATCCTTTGGGTTACATTTTTAGTACTACTTTCTGGAAATCTCTTAGAAATTATAGTTATCATAATAATTATGTAAATTATTGCAAAAGATATTTGCATTTCTCAAAATCATACTATGCTGGCCACATAGTACATAACCAAAGTAGAATGCATGGGAGGAAGATTAAGTTCTTGCTTCTAGTAATGCTCAGTTGATACTAGATTTTAAGGTACAATTAAACCAGCTGAGCATGTAAATGTTTTGGTTTTATCCTTCCCCAAATTTAGCACTTCCACTTATTTTCCTCCTAGTTCTTTAGGTAACAACCAAAGTTCAAGTATAAAGAGAAACTTATTTTAATTTTCTATCCTTTTTTTCTTTAAATGTTTTTATCTAATTTTTGTTCTTAAATGAATTGCCTCTGTGTGTACGACATGATGGCCTGAGGCCCTCATGCAAAGACTGCAAGTGCATCAGATCCCCTGACATTAGAACTTTGCATGGTTGTGAACTAGGTAGGTGCTAGGAATTAAACCCAGGATTTCTGTAAGAGGAACAAATGCTCTTAACTGCTAAACCATCTCTCTAGCTCCACCATTTCTATTCTTGTTCACACTTCTTGTGTTGGTTAGTCCTTGAATGCCCCTTTCATCTATTTATTAGATGTATTTCCCTACATCTGATTTATGTCTGTTCCATAGACTAACTCAAATGACACCTTGGCTGTTCTTTCCAGCCAGAGCTAGGAGTGGTTTTGAATTGGGGTCATTTTTTCCTTCAGGAGAACTTTAGTCATGTCTAAAGGCATCTTTCATTGTTCTAATTGTGGATGAGCATGTGAGAGGGACCTGGCAAGTAAAAGAATTGCAGTCCTACAAAGTAGAGGGTAGAACGGACAGTGAAGATTTATCCATTCCACTTGTCAGCCATGCTGAGTTTCAGAAAGAGTGTTCCAAAAGTTCACATCCCTATGATCCTTAATATTATTATTTTTTATTTAAAAACTATTTAGTCTCATTTTGGCATTACTAGCCTGTGGGTATTTTTGCAGAAAATTGTCTTAGTTATATTTACCGGAATCACTCAGTCTAAAAGCAGGCAACTTTAGTCTTTGGCTTTAGATACTGAATTTTATGGGAGTGGAGAAAGCCCTCTGAGTTATACCCAGGCATGTATTACTTTCTGCTGTTGGCTGTGGAACTGGCCAGCTGCTAAAAGTTCCTGCCACTGTGACTTCCCTGCAGTGATGGTCTACAACCTGGAACTGTGAGACAAGTAAACTATTTTTCCTTTAAACAAAGGCAGAAATCAGCCTTAGCATAGCGCTTTTTTCTTTCATCAGATAGTAATTATTTCTGTAGGAATTCAGTCACTTGGAAAATAGTAAGGGGGATGGTGGATATGGTTTTTAATATAAATGTTTAAATTTATAATAATATTTAAATTTTAAAAAGCTATTTTTTTCCCTGAAAGTGCTTTTCTGTGATAGGATCACATTTTTATAGTTTGAATCAGTGTCTTTGGCCAACTCCTAATAGAGGCTCTTATTTCAATACGCTTTTGGAGTCATCAACATTGGAGTTTTTGTATTTTAATTAAATTTATTTTGATACATAAAAGCATAATTATACCTATTGAGTAATATGATATTTCCAGAAGTATATTCTTTGTGTAATCTTTATTTAGTTTGAGTGTATATAGTCATGTACCTGATCATTTGTGTAAGTGCGGACACATGCATGACACAAGTGTGCAGTGTTCCAAGGACAGTCTCCAGTATCTGTTTTCACATTTCTCCTCATTTGAGGCAGAGTTTTATTACTTCTGTGTAATCCTGGCTAGCTGTCCCTTGAACTTCCAGGGATTCTCTTATCTTCATCTACCATTAAGTCATAGGAGCTGTAGGGTTACAGATACTCGCTCTACTGTATCTGGTTCTTACATGAGTTCTAGGGACTCAAACTCATGCCCTCAAGCTTTTTGTGGCAAGATGTTATCCACCAAGTCATCTCCCCAGCCTTCTGTCATCTTTGAATTAAAGCTATGCATACCTATACCCTCAAATATTTATCATTGCTCTGTGGTTAAGAACTTTCAAAGTCTGTTCTTCAATTTTGCTGATGTGTACAGTACATTGTGCTTTGAGCTCAGGCAGATGCATCAGCTTTTCTTATGTCACACTCATTATTCATAGCAAAACTGTTTCACTCTTGGTGATGTGAATTATTCATTAATATAACTGCAAGTCATGATGTTATCAAAGAAAAGGACTGAACTACACCTAAGGAATGATGGGGTTTTGTGAGGCCATAGGAAGATTTTCTTGTATTCTTATTTTGTGACAAGACCTTTCCTAGGGAGATACAACATACATATCTACTTACTCCAGATAAGGAGCCCAAAGTATAGATACCATCAAAGTCCAACTTGAACCAGTAAAGTTATTGGGGTTGTTTTGAAAATATGAAGGGGGGTTTTTCACAGAAGCAGAAATGACTCAAAGACAGCTGCATTGCCAAAGCACACCCAGCATGGATGACAGTTTACAAAAACTGGAATTTTGGCATGCAATGCACAGCCTACAGGCAACTCAACAGATTGGAGTGCCCTTTCCAATGACTCAGTTGGTCTAAGCCTCTTTGAGGCAGCTTAGATTGTTTCTGCTTCTTCCAGGCTGCTGCTCTAGTCTGAGAGTAGTCTTTACGCCTTTGCTTAGGTGACTCTCAGCAGACTTTATTGCTTACTCTGGCAGGGAGGAGAATAATACATCTGGTCAGTTTCAGGGACTTCCTGAAGGTCTTGTGAGTTGCTTACCTGTCTACTTAGGGAGCTTCCCAGCAGAATGGAGAAAACTGTTATATAACACGGCATATAAGAAAATTATAAAGAAATTAGAAAATTCATCATTTCACAGCCTCCACACAAGAAAGGAGCTAGTATATCTTTTATGCATTCTCCTCATATTTGTGATTTCCATACATGCAATCAGGCCACAAACGAGAAGAAATGAAATTAAGCAAGTTATCATAGCAACTTAAACACTTTGGCTAACACAGAGTTAAATGACTCTCTCTCTTTCTCTCTCTCTCTCTCTCTCTCTCTCTGCTACTGGAAACATTAGTTATGCAAGTCTGAGTAAATCTCTGGGTCTCATTAGAATTATTACAGCTTATTTTCCCCTTTCTGTTGCTGTGGTTCTTCACAGTAGGCTGCTGTGACTTAATCCACCTAGTGATTTAAATGTCCTCTCTGAATATTCTTCCCTTCTGTCTGCATCTTCATAGAGAGCTGTTTTGGCACACTAGTATTCTTGCTGTTGATCATGCTGGTTCAAGATAAGTCAAGAATAATTACTTTTCCTCAAGAAAAGAACATTTTCTGTAGTCTGCATTCCTAACTAACTATTTGCAAAACACTTAAAGCAGTCTCTTAATTGGCTTGAGAAATATACAAGTTCTCAAATGCAGAACATGTGGGTGGATGTGTGAAGGAGCTTAGATGGATACAGAGCAAGCATGGAGCAGGAGCAATGCACATAGTGGCTCAATACTGGACCTTTCTCTGTGTGTCCTCTCCCAGACCTGGTGTTAGGTCATGCTGAATTTGCTTAGATCGTACTTATGATCTTCCAGACTTGCTAGTGTTTGTTGTTTAATCATTAATTAAAAAAATAATTTTCTGAGGTTATAATAACTATTTACCTCTTCCTTTTCTCTCTTCAGAACTTTTCACGCACTTATCTTGCTATCTTTCAAATTCACCACATTAAAAGTTTTTTCTCATTTTTAATTGTTTGGATGCCTGTTTGGAGTCCACAAGAAGATGTTGAGCCCCATGGGACTCAGTTACAGGTGAGCTTCCTAATGTGGACACTTGGAACAATACTGCTGGGCCATTTCTCCAGCACCTTATTAATTTTTAAATTTAATTTTTTTACTTATTTACTTTACATCCCCTTCACTGTCCCTCTCCTAGTCACCCCTTCCACACTCCTTCCCCATTCCCCCTTCCCTTTTCCTCTGGCACTTCAAGTCTCTGCCAGGCTAGGCACATCCTTTCTCACTGAGGCCAGATAGGGCAGCCCAGCTAGTAGAACATATCCCACTTATAGGCAACAACTTTTGGGATAGTCTCCAATCCAGGTAATTGGAACCCACATGAAGGCCCAGCTATACATCTGCTACATATATGCAGGGAGGCCTAGGTGTAGACCATTGTAGACATTCTTTGGTTGATGGTCCAGACTCTGAGAGCCCCAAGGGTCCAGGCTAATTGCCTCTGTTGGTCTTCCTGTAGAGTTCTTATTCCCTTTGTGGCCACCAGTCCTTCTTTCTAGTCTTCCATAAGAGTCTCTAAGCTCTAGCCACTGTTTTACTGTGGGTGTCTGTATCTGTCTGAGTCAGCTGCTGGGTGGAGCCTCGATGTCCTCAGCAGCCTTATTCTATAACTTAAGATGTTGAGTAATAAACAGAAAGTTAAAATTTGGAATCAAATCACAGCCAGGGTCATTCATTTTGAATATGAACTGTTCCCTGTAGGTTTCTGTAATTGAACACTTGGTCCCCAGCCGTGTGGTGCTGTTGGGGAAGACTTTGGAACCTTTGGGAGTCTTGTTGTAGGATGTCTGTCACTGGGTATAAGCTTGGGTTCTTTTACTGTACTTTCTGTTTCTGGAGAGGAGTTACAATGTCATCAGCCAGCTTCTTGTAGCTGCTATCATACCTTCCTTGCCTTGTGCTGCATTTGGCACACTAGTGTTCTTGTTTTTGATCATGCTGATTCAAGATAAGTCGAGAATAATGACTGTACTTCAAGCAAAGAATATTTTCCGTAGTCTACATACTTTCCTAGCTGTTTGCAAATCATTCATAGCGATCTCTTAGCTGGTTTGAGAAATATACAATGTACTATGTCACCTCTGGAACGTAAGCCTAAATAAGTTCTTTCTACCTGATAGTTCTTTTGCCAAAGAATGTTAGCACAACAATAGAAATGTCACTAATACGGGTGGAACTAAGGTAAGTAACTTAAGGGTCCAGGCTAGACCAAGTAGCTAGAACTAAGCAAGTATTTTGAGGAAGGTAGTAAAGATTTGACAACTTTCAAGCAAACGATTGTGGTATACTGCAGTTGTTTAAATGATAACTGTCCTCCATAGTCTCTGACACTTACTGCCTGGTACCCAGTGGTGCCAGCGTTTGGGGAGATGTAGGTGGTTGCAGCTCTGCTGAATGAAGAACGACACTGGAGATGGGCTTTGAGGCTAAAAGCCTTGAGTCACTTTCAGTTCCGTCTTTCTGCTTTGTGCTTGTGGTTGACATGTGATCTCTTAGCTTTTTGCTCCTGCTGCCATACTGATGTTTGTTGCTATGCCTCCCTGCTATGATGAACTCATATCCCTCTGGAACTGTAAGCCAAAATAAAGTCTCTCTTTCATTTGTTGCCTTTGGTCATGGCATTTTATCAAAGCAACAGAAAGTAACTAGTACAAATACATGTTGCTGACAAGAACAAGTATGAATTCTGATGCGTTCTCAAAGCTGAATAAGGATGTAACAGCAAGGTCATATATTATAGCACTCAGGAGAAAGGGAAGACACAACTGGAGCCAAGCTGCAGAATATTGTGTGTGTTCTTTCTTTCGTCCTTCCTTCCTTCCTTCCTTCCTTCCTTCCTTCCTTCCTTCCTTCCTTCCTTTCTGTTCATTTTACATCTAGATCATCACTGTCTTCCTGGTCCTTTCCTCACATTTTCCCTCCCCCTGTCCTGGCACATCAAGTCTCTGCAGGGCTAGGCACACCCTCTCCCACTGAAGCCAGAAAAGGCAGTCTATTAGGGGAACAGATTCCACAGACAGGCAACACATGCTGTAGAACATTGCATAGATAAGTAGTAGGAATACTAGCATGATAAAAAGTTCTCAATATGTGACTTTTATTCCAATAGAATAGATCTATAACTATCTTTTGACAGAACTCAACAATTCCAAGCAAGTGATGTTCAACTCCTCATAAAGGCACCAGCAAATCAAATTTTATGGTGGGCTTGAGAGCTGGTTTCTCTTTTCCATTTTCAGTCCTGTTCTTTCCACTCTGGTCAGGTTATTTAAAGATAAAATTGCCTATTTCACTAGAAATATAGATGGTCACCTGAGACCTGTGATGAGATGGGTCTGGTGGCACAGGACTGTAACCCCAGAGAGTTGAGAGTTTGAAGCAGCATGGCCCCAAACTCATCATTATGGTGAGATTATCTTAAAATAAAATGAGGGAAAGAGAGATAGGGGTTTGCTCTGTGGTAGAGAACCTGTTTAGTGTTGTCAAGACCCTGGTTTATATCTCTGGCAACAGGTGGGAGGAGGATCTGTGGGATTGGTCTCCTAAAACAAATGGTAAACTATGCAGAAATGAATATCTGTTTTTAATATCAGAGGCACTGAAATGCTTGAAGTGATTTTTTTCTTCCATTGTGTCATCTGGAAGCTTCTCTAACACACTATATTGAACAGAACTGAGTTATGGATTTATTATTCTCCACATAGTGTATCTATTTGTGAAGACTCTTACCAGCCACCTTTCACTCACCTACTCCCAGTTCTTCACCTGAGACCGTTTATTCCCCTGGTAAATTCCTTGCCCTGAGACATTTAATTTGTTATGTATCCTGGTTGTGGTTTTATGAAGCAGTAAATGCCACGAACCCATCCATCAGGAAGCAGTACTCACTGAAGGGTGATGCCTGCAACCAAACTGGTATGTAGAAAATAATAAGAAATACATCATTGGTACAAAATGTTCAATTGAAGATCCGTCACATCTGAAATCCTAAACCACGAATTTGCTCTGCTCTTTACAGAACTAAAGCAGAAAGAGAGAAAGCATGCCAGAGGTCATTGTCTTAATATTTAACTGTGTTTGGATGGAAAACTTTCTCTTCCAGAGGCTTTGCTAAGGAACAGCTAAGACTCAGCAGATGAGAACAGAAGGCTTACTAAAATGAGGGCGTGGAGGGACCCTAGAGCTGGACTTTCCAAGCCTTAGGATAATTCTCAGAATCAAGAGGCCTAAAAGAAGAAGACAGCAGAGAAGGAACACAAATAAGACTATGGTGAAAATCACAAAACTAAAATTGGTTGGCAATTCACTACATTGTTGGCTGATGAAAGGCCATCATTCTCAATGTTTCTAGAACATTTGATAACCAGAGTTATCTTCAGTCCACTGTGAAGTGTAATTACTGTAGTTTATGCCTCCTTAGGCATGAAGCCCACTCATTCCTTAAAAGATGAGAACACCATAAGTTTTGATATAAGAGAGAATTCTGTTTTGTCTTACACCAATGCTATCATTTGAAATGAACATGAAATTATCTGACAACTGAGGCCTGCTTATATAATTTACAGCTTAGTATTAAATAGCTTGGGATTTGGACTCTTCATACAAATTCAGAATCTGGCTTTCCTCCTTGAACAGCTTTGGAAAACTTACTTATTTCACTAATGCCAACCCTCACTTTTAAAGGAAAAATGACAACAGCTGAAATACAATAAGGTTTTTAAAGTGGATTGAGAGACGAGACGGTGGGGAAGTTGCTTAGCACATCGTCTGACACATCATTAGTGATGAGTACATCTAACCTATTACTAGTTGATTAATTTCCAAGTTAATCAGCTAAATCCTTTATTCTAGCAAAGACTCTAATTATGTAAAATCTAATTTAGGCAACTGCCGTAGCTATGAGGCTGTTAGGGCACCGTGTGCTGCAGTTGCAAAGTTGTGGAACACTAAGGTATAACAAGACTGCTGATTCCTAGCATCATGGCTCTGTATTTTTAAAACCACATTCTTTTTGATTGATTCAACTCAATAATCTCTTGTAGAAAAGGACAGTATCAGGGATCTCCAATACTCAGAATGCAATGCTTGCTTTAAAAAGATCCTTGAAAACCCATGTTGTCAAGGGTAAGAAGAGTGACTTAGTGGTTTCTTTGATCATTTTCCCTTTCTAGGTAGTGGAACATAAGAAAGTGCACAGCTCTGCCTTACTTTTTAATTCATAAGTAGAAGAAATCTTTATGTCCATTACAGTCACTCAAAATGCTGCTCAAATGAGTACAGTTAGAATACATAGCAAGTACTTCTAATGCCTGTGAGCTTTTAAAGGTCACGTGACCAACTCAGCCCAGGCCACAGCAGGGAGTTTGCTGTCAAGTTCTTTTATTATTTACCTTCTGGTGCTCTCTCTTTCCAGGTTTTTTTGTTTTTTTTTTAACTTTGTCTACTGTCAGATTCCACATGTTACTTTCCCCCAGTTTGTGAGTTAAAATAAAAGCACATGCCATTTATTTGTCTCTTAGCATCTAGTTGGAGAAGGTATCAAGAAGAATTGATTGACATGCTATTTTCTGTTCCAGAAATGTAGGCTGGGCGGGACAGGATAACTGGAGCTACACTGCTTTCTCAACTCCTGCCACCACAGCTTATTTATTGAACGTCGCTTTTTGTTGTTTTTCCTCTTTGATTCCCTGTCTAGAATGCACTTTCCTCCATAGCCTAAGAATGTCTTCATAAATATCATTGATTAGAACCCTGGCTATAGTATGAGTTTGCTCTTGGGGTGTCTCTTCTGTTTTAATATTTATTTCGTAAGGCTGGAGAAATAGCTCAGCAGTTAGGATCACTGGCTGCTCTTACAGAGGACACACATGGGAGCTTTGAGCCCTCTATAATTCCAGGTCTAGGCAATCTAATGCTTTCTTACAGCCTCCTCAGACGTCAGGTCTGCACTTGGTACACATACATATGCAAGTAAAACACGTTTACCCATAAAATGAAAATAAGATTTTTATTTCTATATTATGTGTATGTATGTGTCTTTCTGTGTGTATGTGTGTAAATTTGCAGGTTCCTAAGGAAGCCAAGAGAGAGTGTTAGATCTCCTCAACTTTAGTTGTGATGGTTGGGAGCTGCTCAACATGGGTCCTAGGAACTGAACTCAGGTTCCCAAAAAGCAGCAAGGGCTTTTAATCCCTTAGACATTCTAGTCAATTTCAGGATCTCTTTTTTAACTCATTTACTATGAAGTACTGTAGAGAGTAGAGTGTTTGGTATTGTTACAATTCGGATATTTACTTAGCTTTGTAAATTCCATAGCCTAGAATTACTTACTGTTGCATTTACCACCATACTGGCTTTGGAGTACATATTTCAATCTCCATGTAAGTAAAACAGTAGTTTCCAGATTACAAGCTCTGGTACATAAGAGTAGACATACTTTTATTAAGTTTCAGAAGACTTTTAGCTTTCTTTCATTACTTGTGTGTATATATGTATGTATATATTATGAGTATTTGCATGTGTGTCTGTCTGTGTATCTGTGTGGTATATAAATGTATGAAGGTATGCAGAGGCCAGAGGTCAATGTTATGTATCTTTCTTGTTTTATTTTTATTTTATTTTGATACTTTATTTACATTTCAAATGTTTCCCCCTTTCCAGATCTCCCCTTTGGACCTTCCCCATTTCCTCCTTCCCCTGCCTCTATAGGGGTATTCTCCCACCAACCTACCCACCCACTCTCGGCTTTCCTCCTTGGCATTCTCCTATATTGGGGCATCTAACACTCTCCGTCCCAAGGGCCTCTCAACCCCTGATGGCTAACAAGATCCTCCTCTGTCTAATATGTGGCCAGCACCATGGGTCCCTCCATGTATATTCTTTGGTTGGTGGTCCAGTCTCTGGGAACATCGCGGGGTCAGGTCAGTTGCCACTGTTGCTCCCTCCCTGGGGCTGCAAACTCCCTCAGCTCCTTCAGTCCCTTCTCCAACTCCTCCATCTGGGACCTCACACTCAGCCCTGAGGTTGCTGTGAAGTGACTCTTGGGTATTCCAAACTTTTGGGCTAATAACCACTTATCAGTGAGTACATACTGTGTTCATTCTATTGTGACTGCATTACCTCGCTCAGGATGATATTTTCATCTTCCATTCATTTGCCTAAGAATTTCATGAAGTCGTTGTTTTTAATTGCTGAGTAGTATTCCATTGTGTAAATGTACCACATTTTCTGTATCCATCCCTCTGTGGAGGGACATCTGGGTTGTTTCCAGCTTCTGGCTATGATAAATATGGCTGCTATGAACATAGTGGAGCATGTGTCTTTATTACATGTTGGAGCATCTTCTGGGTATATGCCCAGGAGTGGTATAGCTGGGTCCTCAGGTAGTATTATGTTCATTTTTCTGAGCATCTACCAAACTGATTTCCAGAGAGGTTGTATCAGCTTGCATTCCCACCAGCCATGGAGGAGTGTTCCTCTTTCTCAACATCCTTGCCAACATCTGCTGTCACCTGAGTTTTTGATCTTAGCCGTTCTGACTGGTGTGAGGTGGAATCTCAGGGTTGTTTTGATTTGCATTTCCCTGATGACTAAGGATGTTGAATATTTCTATATTATAGTACATTTTACTTCTTTTGAGTCAGGGTTTCACACTGAACCTAGAACTTGTAGGTTGACTGGCTGGTCAGCAAGGTTCTGAAATCCTTTTTTTTTCACATTTCTCAGCTCTGGGATTATAGATGTCTGTTGCATCCAGCTTTTATGTCAACACAAATGGATCTGAATTCAGGTCCTCATGCTTACAGAGAAGCAGTTTACCCTCTGGGTCATCTCCCCAACTTCTTCTCTTCCATCTCCTGTTTTTTTTTTTCTTTTCCTCATGAAATATTTATTTATCTCCATGTTAAATAAGAGGCAGTTTCTATCAGGATTCTTAGATGGATTCTTAGACCAGATCCTCCTTTTTTTGTTTCAGAAAATATTTTTGTAATGTAACCATTACAAATCTACCCTGTAAATTAGTGCATAGTTAATCTCTCTTTTAGTAGATTAAGCAAGCATATGTGCATATGCCTACCGTACAAGTAGAGTCCAGAGGACATGAAGTGGGCCCTGAAACTGTCCCTCTGGTGTTGCATGAATGTAATGAGAAAACTTACTGGTTGTATGTCATTCATAATGGTACTATTTCATCATACTAATGTGAGTATAATTGATTACACTAATTTCTTTTTCAACCACAGCTTTTGTCATGGAACTGTCCAATGACAAGGATAGTTCATTTTGTGCACACCATAGGCATGTATCTCATATTTATTTCATAAATATGTATTATATTGTTCTGAAGCATTTCAGAGAAGTAAGGGTATTTGTGCCTTAGATGTTGATCTAATTTAGTGCTAGGTCCTTTATTACTACTTATACTGTTGCGTCCACTGTTTCTAAGCAGATTCGTGATTTCACCTGATTTACTTCTTTCTCAACTAACAAAAGACCTCATGACATGTATCCTAAGTTCTAGAGATGGTACATTGGTTCAAAACAGTGAAAACTTACATAGAAGACTTAAAAAAAAACATTTTCAGTCTTAGTAGTGCCTCTATCATGCATTAGGTGACCAATATGTTGGCTGAAGGAATGTATCATCACTTTGCCTCCATAGACATAATGTTTTTGTGCATTGAGTAAAAGTTATTCATGTGTTATACAAATGCTGAGTTTTCTATTCTTATATCTCATTTCAATCTGGACACAGCATTGTATTGCTTATGTGAAGAATCTCCTGTCTCATGTTTATGAAAATAATTCTTACAATTTATTCCTTGCCTTGTCAACAAAAGCTGATTACTCAGAGTTGGGCAGAAGTGAGAACAGGGCAGGACTTCTACCAGCTAGAGAAGGAGAAAGAGTGGAAGACAGATTAAGATTAAGCCAAAGGGAGAAGAGGAAAAATGGTTCAGTAGAACCATGGAAGGCTCTAAATTGCAAGGATTAAAGGTATTTTGTCTGGGAGGTAGCCAGGTTAGTTAAGGGATTAAAATAGACCAATTGACTACCCAGGTATTGTGGTGAGACTTGAAAATAAATCTTGGTCTTTCTGAGTCATTATTGGGGAATTAGCTAGGATAAAGAAAATCAGCTGCCATATTAATTTACTGATTACATCTGTATTAAAATTACCATGTCCAGTTCCTAGTTGACTGAAAGAAAAAAACCCATAGTTTTAAACTATGTGTCTCTGTATCTCCTTATACTACACGTCTTTTGTTGTGTGTGTGTGTATGTGTGTGTGTGCATGCTTGTTTAAATAGTTATGCAAGTTTATGTGCATATCATGTGTATGCATGTAGCATCAATTAGACAACTTTAGGTATTGTTTCTGAGGGGCCTTCCAACTTCTTTTTTTGACATTTGTTCATTAATTAGCATGGCTTGCTGGCCTCCCAGGAATCTATCTGTCTTCACTCCACCCAGTGCTGGGTTTACAAGTATGTGCTACTATACCCAAATTTTGTGTTTTTTAAACAAGGCCACTGGGATCTAGCTCTGATCCTCATGTTGTACAAAACAAACACTTTATAAACTGAGTTTGCTCCTTGGCCCCAGACCTAGATCCCTTCTTTTTATCTCTGTTGTTTTCCATAAAGAGATGCCATCTCCCCATCTGAGAGGCATAGAAAGGAAGTGGTATGGAGGTGCTGAGTACAGATCTCCTCAAATGAAGAAGGGAGGAGGTGTTTTCAGCCATGCTCCTGAATACCAAGTAGAATTTGAAAAAGGAACTTGGGGAAAATTGGTAATAAACGGAAACCTATGCTGTGACATGGGTTAGAGAGATCCATCTCTGGGATGCCCTCTCTCCTGTTAGAGTTGCAGTGGGGTGAATTATTTGTTATAAGAGAGAAAGGCTTTAGTAAAACTAGGAAGAACAGAGGTAAGAAGCTAGGGATGGATTAGAAAATATTGAGAAGAGAAAGTTAAAACCTGCCTCCAGTAAGTATCAGAATACTACTGAGAATTCCTACAATCCCAGGACCTAGAAGACTGAGGCATGAGGCTACAGGTATGCAACCACCCGGGGTGCATAGTCAGGACATATCTCAGAAAAGTTAAATCTTTGGTAAATAAAACAAGAAGAAATGAGAGGGCCCAGAGTAGATGAAAGAATTATAATGATAGTGTTTAAAAGTAAAGACTGGTTTTGGATTTTGCTGAGACAGGTATTGATCCCAGAGATATCTTTGGTGGTACTGGGACCCAATGTAAATCACATGACTTGTTTAAATCTGCTTCTCCATTAATACAACAGGACAACTGTTATCCTGAAACTTGAATGAATGGTTTGTGTCATGTATCAGCAAACACTTATATAGCGAAAGTCATTGTGGTACAGCTGTAGTAATGGCTAACATTTATGGCGCCTTATTCAGTTCAAGGCCAAGTACTTACATAGAGACCTTCATTTAGTCCTTTCACCCACCATAATGAGAAGGTCTTGTAATTACCCTTACTTACAGACACATAAACTAAGGGTTGGGCAGGTTGAACACGCAGCTTGGATCACACAGATGTTAAGCAATAAAGCTGCAATTTAAGTACAGTCTGCTTAATCCTAAAGTGAATATTCTCAGCCATTAGACCATATTGGATTGTTTGCCCACTGAGGAATCTTTAAGTATAGGTTAGGAAAAAGAATATCTGACCATAAAACAATACCAGGAAGGAAATGAACTCTGACCGATGAAAGATGTTAACAATATCCAGAGACTCCAGGGGTAGATCAGCTATAGTTGACTAATGCCCAAGATAATACTGAACATTTAATCATGGTTATATCCTCTCCTTTCACAAGAATAAGGGCGTCCTAAGACATTATGCTATATTATTATGATATATAAATTAAAGATGATAATTTTTGTGTAATACATGAGTAAGTTTAGTTTCTTTTTATGTATTAATTATTTATTTATGGATAATGTAAAGTTCTTAGTGGTCCTAGCAATATTGTGTGCTTCTGGGTGTCTATTTTTCTCACTTAGATATAAGAAAGGCTGTTCAAGAGAATTACCAGCTATATACTCTTATTCATGTACACCTTTTACACTCTATACATGTGAAGATACTTGTTCAAAATTATTAACTTGAACATAAAAATTCTTTTAAAAATTATTTTCTTTTGAGATTTTAATGTAATACACCATTTCCCCCTTCCCTTTCTTCTTCTAAACTTCTATATGTCTCTCCTTGCTTTCTTTCAAAGTCATGGCTTCTTTTTTATTAATGAATTTTACATACAATCATATATATGTATAAACATATCCCTTCTTAAATATATAAATACAACCTGGTCAGTCTGCATAATGTTACATCTACATATGTTTTTAGGGCTGACCACTTGATTGGATAACCAATTGGTGTGCTCTTCCCTGGAGAAGATTATTTCTCCTGCTCTCAGCATTCCTTAGTTGCCTGTTGTTCTTTGTGTAGGGTTGAGGCTTCATGGGCTTTTTCCTGATTACTTTAACAACATGTCTATTGTTGTTTTTGTTCAGCTAATGTTTAGGCAGTCATGTTGGTGGAGACTTTATGCATACACCTGCTGATATTACTAGAGATATCACATAAACATGCAACAGTCTTCATGGATGCTTCCTTCCTGCTACTTATGGATAGGTAATATTGTACCCATTGTATTGTATGTGCTAAAGGTGACATCCATCCCTTCTCTATACTTGTGTAAGAAATGATCTGCTAAAATAGTGGAAGGATTAAATTAGGTGCCGTGTGTGTGTGTGTGTGTGTGTGTGTGTGTGTGTGAAGGCATGATTTATTTATCATATGTAAGGACATGTTTGAGCTAGAAAACTGCCTGGCATAAACTAGTAGGTAATGAGTTATTGTTTCCTTTCTTCTCATTGTAGGCTGTGCTATATTAAAATAGTAGTGTATGGTATCTGATGCTTTAGGTCTGCCCATTTTTTCTTATGAATGAATAGATTATAACAGAGTAAAGGCCTATACATATTAGGTATGGAACAAATACTTGTACCCTGCCATTGACTTTTGAGTGCATATGGTTGGGTTAGAATAGTGTCTACAGAACATGAGGCACTTGATACATCTTTACTTCATTTCCCTGTATGTGAATAAAATGGTTGTAGCACACAGCTTGGTTTGTGCTAGGTGAGGCATGCAGTTTTATTCCTTTTCTCTCTGTGTGAAATGGTCCTTGTGATACACTTGGCATTTAAAGCATGTTAAATTTCTCTTCCAATTATAAATAAACATTTAACATTTTACCATTCACAGTTTATCTTATAGCAGTAACTCATTACTAGGTATGTATCTCCTCTTACATGTGAATAAACTGATACCACAATCCACCTTTGAATACACTGGTGGTTTATTGCCTGGATGCTTTCTCTTATTAACTATGTGTGAGTCATGATATAAAAGTAATGCATGGTCTATTAGTTTCTTTTCTTATTGTTACAATCAGAGTATCTTTTAATGTGACAATTAAGCAGGTAATGGTTTATTTTGTCTTATAGTATAAGGGGACATAGTTCATTAAGTAGGGGAAAGCTTGCCATAGAACCAATAGTCATCTTGTCACATTGTATCTACAGAAAGAAATGCATGCTATTGTTTGGCTCACCTCATTTATTTATTCTATTTAATTTATTCATTCCAGCTTATGGCATAGAGATACATGCATTTAGTGTGGGTCTTTCTATTTCAGCTGTCCCAAACTAGAAACTCCCTCACAAGCACATCCAGGTTTGCTACTATGGTGATTCTACATAAATCACTTGACAATCAAGATCAATCATTGCACATAGTCTCATAAAAGCTCCTTGACACATACATGTTTCTTGTTTCTCTTTTTATGCATGAATTATGCCAGAAGAATATCTGCTGTGCACTAACTGTAACAGTTAATCATGCGAATTTCCTTTCCATTTAAGGAAGTTTGTGTAACATATGTTAAATTTTCAAGTTTTGTTTCCTCTCCATTCTGTATCATGCTGTTCTCTTCCTTTCTATGTGTATAAGCTTCTATTGGGGATCAAAGCATTTAGAAGCATTTATTCATCCTTCTTGCTACATGTAAATGGATTCGTCTTTTTGTTTAAACTAGTACAACATAGAGATGAGTAGTACATGCTGATTCCATTCCCTTCTTAGTGGCTCATGCAGTGCTGGAATTGTGTCTGAAAGAAAATCTGATGCTCAATTCAGTTTTATTTCCTTACCATTGGACTGAGTAACTGTTTTGGAACAGTGTCTGACATGCATTGTGCACTCAATTTAAGCTCATTTTCATCTCTATGTGCAAGTACTTAAGATGTACTATGTACCCTTGGTAGGCTCAATTCCTTCTCATTAGAGTCAATAATGCTACAGCAGAAGAGTAGCAGGCATTTGTTAGAAGCTTAAGGTCTGCTTAAATCTTTCCACTCCTATCAGAGTAGATCAGTATTGCAAAAGTATCTGTTATGTGCCGGGCATTTAAACAAGCCTTATGTGCTTCACTGACGCATGGGTAATGGTGTGTAAAATACTTCCTGGAATATATGGAGTGTTCAATGAATGCCTGTTGAGCTCTTCCTTATAGAAGAAATACTATATTAGAATAGATTTTCATGAATTAAGCATGCTTTAACATGTTGTTTCAAATAATATATAAAGTGTGCACCACCTGTGTCAGAATTTCCCACAGAAATAAATAGAACGAATGAACACACACATACATAATAAACAAATGTTGCTTTATTTCTGTATATGTGTGGATAAAGATGCACTGTCCTTAAACTGCTAAATAAGCCTAATACTTGAAGCACAAAAAACATGAACAGCACCTGCTAGAATTGTTTCTGTTTGCTTATTTTTGGGGGTAGGGATAAAAGAATTTATTCTTGAGTAATGTGAGTAATCATAGCCTAGAAATATGGTCATCCCACAAACAAAGCAAAGCACCCCCCCCCCCCATATTTCAACATGGAAGTAGTTTCACAAAGATTTTTAGTTACAGAACAAATGATGAGTAGAGTAAGCCTATTAAGCAACTAAAGATAACTTTGACTCTAGATCTGTAACATTCCAATATTTCACAGTCATAAGTCCCAACAAGTTGGTATGTTTTATCTTCAAGATGGGTGTGTATTTTCTTCTAGGAACTTAATTTTACATTTGGAGTGATTAAGTTCCCTAAGATGATTTTGGACTGAGTGTAAATTTAAGATAAGAATATATATATTCATTCCACGGATTAATAAGTGAACAAATGCTCAAATAATGCATGTCATTGTCATTGTTTTGAGGAAAGGCCATGAGATGTCAAAAGCATAATTACTACTACTTTCCATCTCAATTTTCTTTTATTTAAAATAAATTTTGTTCTCATATATATATACATATGTATATATATATACATATATATATATATATATATATATATATATATATTTGTACGTACATATGCTATGTATACGTATGTATCCTTACTATGGTTTCCCTTTCTCTAGTCCTCCTAGTTATTTCCCACCTCTTCTCATCCAGATCCACCTTGTTTCCGCTTCTTCATAGAAAACAAATAGATTTCTAAGGGATAATAAAAAAATAAATAATATATAAAATATGATAAAATAAAACTAACATCTCAGAATTGGACAAAAACCAAACAAACAGAAAGATAGTCCAAAAGAAGGCACAAGTAGCATAGACTCAATTGTTTACATATTCAGGACTCTCATAAAAACAATAAACTGGAAGCCGTAATATGTAGATTAAGGAAATATAGGGTAGACTGAGAGAAGATAAAATAAATAAAAATATTTTAAAAGTGGAAAAGCCCTGACATGATATTGTAAGGCAAAGAACCTCTAAAGATGTTGTATTCAATTTTTTGTTGGCCATCTATTGCTTGGCATGCAGCTTACCCTTAAAAGTAGTTTGTTTCTCCAATGAAACTCTCTTAGAAGAAATCAAATTTTCATCTGCAAGTGGTTATCAATTGGAGATAATTTCTGGATTAGGGGTGGAGGTATGGGACCACTTCCTTCAGCTCTAGGACCCCCATCTGGGACAGACCCATGCAGGCCCTGTGCATGCTTCTTCAGTCTCCGAGTTCATATGTGCACCAGGCTTATTGTATCTAGAAGGCCTTGAATTTTTGAGGGTAACTCGTATTTTCTGGCTCTTGACCTCTTTACACATCTTCTGTATTGAATGTTAAGAATGTCATGAGGAGTCATTTTATTATGTTCTGTTAGCAGAACAACAGTATTTGGTTTTTCACTAGTTCATGGTCTCTTTTGTTTCAGAGAGACAAGGTCACCCAAGCAGTGTGGGTGTGGGTTCCATCTTGTACAGTGAAGTTTCAATCAAATTGGACATTAGTTGGTTACTCCCACCAATTGTGTGCCACCATTGCATTAGCATATCTTGCAGGCAGGACAGATTACAGATCAAAGGGTTTGTGGCTGACTTGGCATAGCACCTTCCTACACCAAAGATGTTAGCATATAGGGGTACAGGCTCTGTGTATGTACCAGCTCAGCTTCTTCATGTTCAATGAGTTGTGTAGGTATTCTCTGCAGCAATGGGTACTTCCTGTGAGTTTTATCAGACTAATCTATAGTCTTGTCAACAGCCTTGGCTGTTTAGAGGTTTCGGAAAGACCCATTGGCCAACAACTCACTTAGGTGTAACACAATCCCAATACTGAAAGCTTTATATTAGGACTTGAGATGGTCATTTGGGGATCTGTTTCCACCAAAATTTTGGTGGTTTCATTTAGATCATATATGTGTATATTTTAGGAAGCTTCTACTGTATGAAGGTTCCATATTACCCCTCAAATGGCCTTAAATTTTAGCCGTTCCCTTTGTATTTCCTTCGTTATCCCTCTTTTCCCTTGCTCCTCTTGACTTCATACTCCTGGTCCATCCCTCTGTCCATCCTTAAATATCTATATCTATTTTTAGTTTCCTTTCTATCTGCAACTCCAAATCCCTTCTTCTATACAAATTGGTGATCACTGACTTAATATACACATATAAGGGAGGTAATACCTACCATATTTGTCTTTTCGGTCTGGGTTACTCAGTATGATTTTTTTCCCCAGGTTCCATCCATTTACCTGTGAATTTCATTATTTCTTTTTTATTTATATCTATCTATCATTTATTTATAAGTAAATAATTCTTTTTTATACTAAATCTTTTTTTCTTTTAGATTTTATTCCCTTCCTGGTCCACTTTCACTGTTCCCCATCCCATACATCCTCCTCACCCCTGTCTCCACGAGGATGTCCCCACCCCACCCCACACCACCAGACCTCTAAACTCCATGGGGCCTCGAGTCTCTTGAGGGCTAGGTGCATCTTCTCTGACTAAACCCAGACCTGGCAGTCCTTTGCTGTATATGTGTTGGGGGCCTCATATCAGCTGGTGTATGCTGCCTGGTTGGTGGTTCAGTGTCTGGGAGATCTCAGGGGTCCAGGTAGGAGACTGCTGGTCCTCCTACAGTGTCGCTGTCTTCCTCAGCTTCTTCCAGCTTTCTCTTAATTCAACCCCAGGAGTCAGCAGCTTCTGTCCATTGGTTGGGTGTAAATATCTGCATTTGACCTTTCAGCTTCTTGTTGGGTCTTTTGGAGGGCAGTCATGATAGGTCTCTTTCTGTGAGAGCTCCATAGCCTCAGTAATAGTGTCAGGCCTTAGGGACTCCTCTTGAGCTGGATCCCAATTTGGGCCTGTTACTGGACCTCCTTTTCCTCATGCTCCTCTCCATTTCCATCCCTGCAGTTCTTTCAGACAGGAACAGTTATAAGTCAGAGTTTTGATTTTGGGATGGCAATCCCATCCCTCACTTGATGCTCTGTCTTTCTGCTGGAGATGGGCTCTACAAGTTCCCTTTCCCCACTATAGGGCATTTCATCTAAGGTCCCTCCCTTTGAGCCCTGAGGGTCTCTCACTTCCCAGGTCTCTGGTACATTCTGGAGGGTCCTCTCCACCTACCTCCCAAGGTTGCCTGTTTCCATTCTTCTGCTGACCTCAGGGCTTCAGTCCTTTCCCCCAACTCAATATCATATCATGTTCCCCTCTTCTCCCCCAGGCCTCTTTCCTCCCAAGGTCCCTCCATCCCTCCCCCCTTGTGATTGCTTTCTTTTCCCTCCCAAGTGGGACTGACGCATCCTCTCTTGGGCCCTTCAGCTTGTTGGCCTTTTTGAGTTCTGTGGACTGTATCTTGGGTATTCTGTATTTTTTTGGCTAATATCCACTTATTAGTGAGTACATACCATGCATGTCCTTTTGGGTCTGAGTTAACTCACTCAGGATATTTTCTAGTTCCATCCATTTGCCTGCAAAACTCAGGATGTCCTGGTTCTTAATAGCTGAGTAGTATTCCATTATGTAAATGAACCACACTTTCTGTATCCATTCTACTGTTGTGGGACATCTGGGTTGTTTCTAGCTTCTGTTCAAGGCCATTATGAACGTAATGCAACATGTGTCCCTAAATAAACAGCCAAGTGTTTGAATTTTAAGTGGCTGATTATTTAACTCTATTGTCTAAATGAACCACTTTTTCATTATTCAGTCTTCTGTTGAGATACATCTAGGTTGTTTCTAATTTCTGTATATTATGAATAGAGCAGCCATGAACATGACTGGCCAAGTGTGTCTATTGTGAGATGAAGTATCCTTTGGGTATTGCCCAAGAGTGGTATAGCTGAAACGAGATAGATTGATTTCCATTTTCCTGATGTACCACTACACTGATTTCCACAGTGACTGTAAAAGTTTACACTCCCACCTACAATGGATGAGTGTTTACCCTTACTCCCCAACCTTAGAAGCATGAGCTGTAACTTGTTTTATTGATCTTAGTCAATCTAGCAGTTTTAAGATGAAATATCAAAGTAGTCTTTATTTGATTTCTCTAATGAGTAAGAATATTGAACATTTCATCTTTGTGCTTCTCAGCCATTCTATTTAGATCTGTACTCCATTTTATAACTGGGCTATTTATTTTCTAGATTTTGTATTCTTTATATATTTTGGATATTAGCCTTCTATCAGACATGTAGATGGTAATTTTTTCCCATTCTGCACTTTGTCTTTAAACAGTGTTCTTTGGCATGGAGAAGCTTTTCGATTTTTCTGCAGTCTTATTTATTAATAGTGACTGTGCTAACAGTATTCTGTTTAGAAAGTCTTCTCCTGTGCCAATGACTTCAAGGCTGTTTCTTACTTTTGTTTCTATTAGGTTTACTACATCTGGTTTTATGCTAATGTATTTGATTCATTTGGAGTTGAGGTGAACTTTGTGTAAAGTGGATCTATTTGGATTCTTCGACATGTGTCTTTTCAGTTTGGTCAGCACCATTTGTTGAAGATTTTTTCTTCTCTCTCTCTCTCTCTCTCTCCCTCTCTCTCTCCTCCCTCCCTCCCTCATCTCTCTTCCTTTCTGCCTGTCTGTCTTTTTTCCATTTTGTGTTTCTAGATTATCTTTTATAAAAAATATGATCTCCATAAGTATGTGGATTTATGTCTGAGTCTTCAGTCCAATTCTATCGATTAATGTGCCCTTTTTAAAAAAATAAATTACTGTAGCTCTGTAGTACAACTTGAAATTGAGGATGGAGAAACTTCCTGTAGTTCCTTATATTTTTAGCTATCCTGATTGTGGTTGTTTTGTTTTGTTGTTTATTTTCATATGAAGCTGAAGATTGTCCTTTCTAGATCAGTGAAGAATTGTGCTGAAATGTTGATAGAAATTGTATTGAATCTGTATATAGCTTTTGGTAGGATAGCTATTTTTCCAATATTAATCCTATACTTCTATGATCATGAGCAATCTTTCTGCTAGAGTTATAATTCCTGTGTTCTGGCTTTCTTCTGTTTGCTTACTCTATGTTTGAATAGGGGTGTAGTGGAACATGGCCTTGAGTATTCTAAGGTCTTAGCGCATGCTCACTTGCTTTTTTCATGAATGGGTAAGGATTTATTTGAACAGTCCTTGGGTCAACTAACATGTTCTTTCTTATCCTGTGTGTGAGCAACAGCAGAATGTTTGATATTTTGTTAGATTATATCTGTCTCATGTGAAGTACTTAATTCCTGTTGATGATTTATATTATATATGTCCTATCCAAGTCATGTGTGGCCTGTTATAGTTGCTCATCTGCTGTTCTGCCATCCTCATGTTAGTTATGCTACTATTCAAGCATGCCATTTGCTTTATACATCCAATTTTTTCCCTGTGTGTATGTAATCTTGTGCAAAATAGGATCTGACATTTACCAGGTGCCTATTATGCGCTCCTGACATTGTGCTCTGTATCAATAAATTTGCAGTTAATAATACCTTATGTATGCTGGACCAGATACATGATCATTTACCGTCACTGTGCATGAACAGTGTTATTCCTGGCTTACATCAGGTAGACTATCCAGTTCATTTGTCCTCTTATATATGAGTAGTATACTAGAACAGGCAGTGGATGATTTTAAATGATCCATTCATGGTTTTGTCCTTTCATTCATGTATGAATGATGTCATAAGTGTTATAACCTAGATCAAGATTAAACATGTTTTTCTCATTCTCCTGAGTGATTTATGCTGTTCTAGAACAACCTGGATGATACATGCAAATGAGATATTTGGTTGACTTTCAGATAGGATTCTAGTACAGCCTTAGTGTTAGAAAGGAAATAAGTGCATGTGAGAGTAATGGTGTGCTGTCATGTGTTCAGTGCCTCTTACAAGCTCTTTTCCTTGCCTTCTGAGTGGGTGATGGTGTGCTCTCATAGCACCTGTTCTCTGGAAAGCATGGGAAACATGCTTGCTTCTTTTCTTTATGTGTGATAATCTTAGATTTTCTATATAGAAGCTGCTCGATGGTTTATTTCCCTTCTTCATGCACATGAGTAAAATTAGAATAGAGTGATGTCTGGCTTAACTAGATGCTAAGGCACTCTTGCCTCTTTCCCTCATGCTTAATAATCATTATACTGGAGTGTCATCTGTTTAATATTAGGCATTTACAGCATGGTGTTACTCTTTCATGAGTCCATTTTATAGTAGAGTCCTGTGTTGTATCCACTTAGTATTAAAATAATTTGTATTTCATGTCTCATACAAGACGAAGATACTCACACTGGCACTTTGTGGATGCCCTATTCATCTCCCCTGTGTGTGAGCAACACTTTGCTAAATACAGCCTGGTCTATAACAGATACTCTATGTTAGAGAATTATTTTATCAAATTAACATCTGTTATGTGCTTACTTTTCCCTGCTGTGTAAGATATGTCAAATTACAATATCTGGCCTATGTAACACCCACCATTCATGACTATATCCTTCTGCTTTTTGTTGGCAAAATTGAGTTTGTAACTATCTGCCCTGTTAAAAAAACACATAATGATGGTTGCTTTTCTTCCACTGTAAGGATTCAGGCTAGAATTTTCAAGACAGTCTTTGGAAATTGTTTTTTTCCCCTCTCTACATTACTAGCCCTATACTAGAATAGTGCTTGGCATATTTACGGCACTCAATGCATGTTTAGACCCTTTGTTTAAAAAAAAAATGATAACCAGAAATACTGGTGGCATAAACAGACACCTAATGCACCCTTGCTGCTTTCGCTTTAATCCTGGTGAATGTTACACTCCTATATTAATAGCAACATGGAAATTTCCTGCATGCTCCATTCCTCCTGGGAGGATGCAGCTGTATCACTGCAGCACCTTGTGAATACTATTGGTTCATTTTCCATCTTTATGTTGGGCAACAATGTGGAACTGTAGCATCTCTAATTTACTAGCTAATCAAAACAGGCTGATGTCAGTAGCATCAGCTTAGACAGCTCCTGACTTGTCAGTCATCCACAGTACAGTCCTGGCTTCCTTCTCAGATGTGAACAATTTTACTAGGAAATGACTCGACATGAAATAGACATTCAGCATGTGTTTGTTTCCTTCTTTCCATGCTGAGATTTGTTTTATTTGCTTTACTAGAATGAATCCTAGTGTAGGCTAGGTGTTTTGTGCATCATGTCTCCTTACCTCATCAGCAGTTTTGTAAGACTTTGCATGCTCCAAGTGCTTTGTGGAGCATTTCCCCTTCCTTTTATATATAAATAATGATAAGCTCTAGTGTGCTTAAATAAATGCTTCCCTGACTTTCCCTGGCCCTTATGTGAGTTTTCTTCCTGAGAAAGACTAGATATACACATGCCTATTTGACTCCCATATACAGAGAAAAGATGATACTAAAATGCCTCCTGCTCTGTGTCAGCCGATTAATTCACACCATTCCTTCCTAATGTTACAGTAGTGTCATGCCTATTATATTCTATGCACTCAAAGTTTTCTTGCTTCTTCATCCCAATGAGTAGCATTTCTACCCTATAATAGTGTGTGGTATAAACTAATCCTGAATTTAATTTTAGTTCCTCTCCACTTGGGTATATCCTGTGTTGTAATTGCATAGGTGTGTGTCCCAGAATAGCAATGCATTTCATGTTCTTATCTATACGAAGTGTGAGGCTTTTCCTGGGAAGACACAACACATACATGTCTACACACTGTAATCAGCACTCACAACAGACCAAAGTTACAATTATAGCAAAGGAAAAATTGATGAATCAATGAATTTATTGGACTTATCTTAAGAGGTATATTTGAATACTATCCTGGTGAGGTTAATATATCCACATTTTATCACTATCATTAGAGTAATATCCTACAGGTTGCTTATGCATATACTCTGAACTAATTTCATACTCTGCTATTGCTTCTATACATGAGTAACATAGTAGTAAAATACTGTCTGACATGCAGCTGTGCAGTATATGCCTGTTTTCCTTTATTCATTTTCTGTTATGTTAGAAGAGGAAAGTTCCAGTATGTATAATGTAATGTGTTTAAATAAACATTATACTTGTCTTATGGTGTGTGGTTATTAATGTAATAGGGAAGTAGGTATGCTTCACATACTTCAGAGCACTCCAATTCCCAAGACTATGTATGAACTGATAGTAAAATAGAGTCTGAGAACTATCTGAGTAGGTTTGTTCCACTGTGTTCACAAGTTGTGTTTAAAACTACATGGAACTTACAAAGTCTCCAAAACATGTTGTATTATTCACCTTTTCATCATGTTGACCAAATAAACTGACAAGAAGCAACTTCAAGAAAGAAGGATTAATTTTGGCTCACAGATTGAGGGGATAAAGTCCATCAAGGCTTGGGAATCATGGAAGCTGGCAGGACAGGCTCATGTCCATGGTGTTTTCAGGCTACATCACACTAGTAGTTAAGGGGCAGAAAGACCTGGAGCTGTAACTCCTCGATGGAGCCAACCTACAACCCATAATACCACCTCCCAGTAGCCCACTCCCTTAGCATCTTGGCCTTATCTCCTAAATGTTTTACATCCTGAAAAAAAGCAACATCAACCAAGTGAGAATCAAGTACTCAAACATATGAATCTGTGAGAGGATTTTATACATCTAAAGCAAGCACATAGCGAGTCATTTACCATAAGCTCAAGAAGGCGTGGAATAGAATGTACCCAGTAGACATCAGTGCTCAAGCAGTGAAGATGTGCTTCATCTCTGTGTAAAGAAACTTGATCCTCTATATCAACTGGAGTACATGGAGATTAAATACATACTTATTCTTTCATGTGGGTGGATATTGTTATATTATAGAAGTACTTAGAGTGTAGACATTTCATACTCTTTTATTTGTCTCTGTAGGTGAGGAGTGTGATACCATAACGATGTCTAGTGTGTACTCATTGGTTTGTCTTCTTCAGTATTTTTCCTGTGTGGATGCAACTATATTAGGATAATATATAGTAGACATCTAATCAGCAGAATGTATGAATGCAAGCTTTTTCCCTTCTACCAATGAATTATTGCAACAGCATTTCTCTAAGACCATACATCATAATATTTTCTTAGTATGCAAATGGTTGAACTGGAAGATTACTTAAGTTATTTTTAATATACAATATTTGTTTGTTTCTTTAATTCTATGTGTAAGAAATATCCAGACATAATGTCTAGTAATCAATATTTTCTTATTTATTTAGTTGCATATGACTAGAATTCTCAACATACTGTCAACCTTTGAGGCACATTTCCTTCACTCCCCCATCAGGCATGTCCTGTGTAAGGTATACACTTGAATGTTACCAGGATGACACTAGGCAGTGAATACATACTTTTCTGCTCATCTATGAGTAAACTGCTGAAATAGTAGCTAGAAAACACTGAACATTAAATGCAAACTTGTTTTGTTTTTCCGTACATAGGTTTTATTTTAGGATACTAACAATGAGAAAACTACCAGTTCCACTTCTGTGTGACTTACATTGGAGGAGAATCAGTGTGCTAGCTAGATAATTAATGACAGCAGTTTCATTCCGTGTTAGAAAAGCCATCTTACAATAGTTCATGTTTGTTGGGTACTTTTCACATTCTGTGACAAAATATCTGACAAGAAACATAAAGGAAGAAAGGGTCTATTTTGGCTGTGGTTTGGGGGTTTATGACCCACCATGATGGGAAAAGCATGGTGGGCAGGAATGGAGGACAACTGGTTAGTCTGCATGTGCAGTCAGGAAGCAGAGGAATAATTACTGATGCTTAGTTTTCTTTCTTCTGTCTATTCGCTCTGAGAATCTTCTCACCCTAACTAACCTATACTAGAAAATTCCTCCAACAATTGCAGAGATTTGTGCCCATTCTGAATCTGAATCCTGTCAAGTTGGCAATCAAGATTAAGTGCCATGCTATGCTGGATAATGCCTTTTCAAATCCTGAACATTTTCTTCTCTGTGTCTGAGAAATGCTGTCTAGATTCCAGATGGCATGTTCTAGGTGTAATATACAACAGTCCCCTTTTCTTTAGAAGTACAGCCATAAAAATTGTGCTTGACAATCACAGAAGCTCAATACCCCTTCCCTTATCTGCGAGAATGTTGGATGAGAATAACATCTGACATGTAATAGGTACTCAATCACACCTATTTCTTTCCAAATATATGTGACTGATGATATTCCAGTATAGTTAGTATATACTAGTTAGTATATACTAGTTGTTCAGTGAAGGCTTCTTTCTCTCTAGTATGTGAATTATACATTAAAATTTTACCTAGTGTCTTAATATTTTTTCTATTGCTATTTCTATTGCTGTGACAAAACAGCACGATTAATGCAACTTATAAAACGAGGGTTTTATTTGCAGCTTATAGTTACATGTGTATAGATGTCCATCTTCATCATGGTGGTGAAGATGGTCACAGATATGCATGACACTGGAGAAGAGACCTAGAGCTCACATTCTTATCCAAAAATATGAAGCACAAAACACTGAGCCTACTGTAAAACTCAAAATGACAAGAGTCTTTTGAAAACCTGCCCTCAGTGACACACCTTCTCCAACAAGGCCACACTTCCTAATCTTTGTCAAACAGTGTCACCAACTGGAGACCAAGTGTTTAAAGATATGAACCTCTGGGAGCCATTGTCATTTCAATCACAATCCTTGGCATATCTTAGGCAATCAGTTCACTTTCTTAACCCAGATGAATATTATACTGATCTGCTTGGTATATAAAAGATGGTGGCTGAGTGCTTATTTGATGTATTCTTTATATGAAGGATATTATTCTTAGTTTTACCTTTAGAAGTATAGACAAAAGCATGATTTATTATCAAAATGTGTATGTAGAATCAAATCAAATAGCAATAAATCATACCATAAGTCTATTGAGCTATAATGAAGAGCTATCTCATCCAGACACTAAAGAAGGGATAGAATTTTTATTACTATGCTAATGAAGATTGGGCTGTGCAGATTTCTCTGTGGTTAAAACTCTCACTACATGGATCTGAATATCAAAGGTCATATCCCTAGAACCGTGCTAGGACAAATGCTAGGAAGGTACGGAATTCCTCCAGCATGTTGTCTCAAAAGGTAGAAATAAGGGCTCCATAGAGCAAGCTGAATAATGAGGCTAACCATAACAATGAGTTCTGGGTTTGAAAACCTCTGCCTCAATGATAGGTGGAAGGACAATGGAGGATGACTGCGATCATCAACCTTCAGCTTCTACATGCAGCAGGCAAATGCACTGGTGCACATTTGTGTGAGTATACACACAGGAGCATATATATAGACAAGCATGCACATCATATTCACATGGACATTAAGTGGCAGGGAAACGGATGAAGAGTATTATACAGGTAGGGATCAATGAGGAAGTAAAGCAGATGAGTTGGAACATGAGGTCTGTAGGCTTTGAATGTGAGACCTGCCTCTAGACTTCACTCTACTGCTGTGCAGTACTGCTCATGTGTTTTATCTCCTTGTTCTCAGTATTGTTCTCTAAAACTCAAATGAAACAGCTGGTAAACTTGCTTGAGGGAGACTCCCAATGTTGACTTCTAGACTTCATGTGCATGTGCACACACATGCACCCATGACAGAATATACACACATAAACACAAGTAAGTTATTTTTAAAATATTATTAAGGATCTAAAAGATAAAGACTAGTAGACTATAGAACACAATTTGAATATTAAATGGTTGTTTTAGACCCTAGATTACAACACTTGTAGTTTGTATATATACAGATAACTGTATATATATATGTATGTGTGTATATGTAATTATATATATGTATGTAATACATGTATGTGATATATGGATATATAATATATACACACGTGTATACACATATATGTGTATATATATGTGTATATACATGTATATATATATATATTTATATACACATGTATAAATATGTATGTGTGTAGAATAAAAACATGAACATGCTTTGTCAGTGGTACAGAATGAAAAAGAAAGTTAAACATTATGGATGTGATAAGAATAAACTTGGGTCATACTGTATATTATTGTGAGTTTCCTTTTGCCTGTCCATCAGAGGTTAATTTTGCTGCTTCTCTTTTTGGGAAGTCTTTGTACTGGTGATTAGACTATGTATTTGAGGTCCCTAGCCTTCTGTGACTGTTAGTTTATGAATAAGGATCTTGAGATTATGAAGAACAAGTAAGGAAAGCAGGATAGAAGTAAGTTAGTGACCAGGTAGAAACATTTCCTTTTTCATTAAAGGACCAACTTGAAATCCTGACAAACCACTTTCCAGCTGAACACTTTGCAAGCACCAGAAACTCTGACCTCTAGAGGGAGTAGCTCCTCAGATCCTCCACTCACAATTGCCTAAGATATGAATTTAGAGCTCTTGAGTTCAGGGATTATGTTCTTAGCTTGAAAGGGCTTAGTGTCCACCTCTCTGTAAAATTCAAGGACCTGTTTGCTCCGACGAAAGCTCATAGATTCTGAGCTAAGGCACTGAGCGTGGGAATTAATAGAACATTTTAGCTGTGTCCACACTACTCTCCTAACCCAGAAAAGAAATGCCGATGGCTTTTTTCCCTGTGGGCATCTCTTCACAAAAGGACTTTTATAATGGGAAGAGAAAAATGAAGAAAAAGACAGGGTAAAAAAGAAAACAGACACTGCAAAACCAAGGGATTAATCCATCTCTCAAGAATGGCAAGCTGGGGATGTAACTGGTAGATGATTTAAAATTCTTTTTTTCCTGGAAACTATAGTCAGGAGGATAATTTGTTGCCTTCACTGGATTGAAGACTAAGTTGTTTTCCTGACGATTGCAATGTAAGGAATTATTTTATTTGTAAATTTGGGTATATAAAAGGTCTAGTCCTGAGATTATTTTTGCAAAAGAACATTGATTGCAAACATATTTTAGGAAATGTTGTGTGCATATAAATCACAAAGAAAAGTGACCCAGCATTCAAAGGTACACATGGACACGTGCCTTATATGTAGCATGCAATAATTAGCTCAGGGACCTTTGAACAAAATTCATTTCATTCATCTCTTTCAGTGTTGTTTGAAAATGAAAATTATAGTATAATGTATTCTTTTGCAGAATATTGAATGTTTTTCCACTCAGCACTCTGCTCTCAACAATTTCTGTGCTCATGTCAACAGATCAATATTTTTTTTATGACATGGCACTCTGAAGCTTCTCTGCTGACTTCAAGGAGTGAGAGTGTTCAAGTAATGAATGCATTCAGTTTGTTTCAGAACAACCCTGCACTTATTGAATAGCTGTAAGTATAACTGAAAAAGAACATTTCCATTCAGTGTTGTGATACCACTGAGTTCGTATGTGATTCTTAAAAACAAGATGATGTGTTTTCCTGACAAGGGTACCATGCAATCGTTCAAATCAGCACGTTAAAACGATCACATTGCTGTTTTATAATCCTCAGATTATTCCAACAATTACCTCAGGATAGTATACTTTTTACAAAAACGTCTATTTTGGAACTGTACACTATATTTAATTTTAATGCATTTTTGTTATCGATTCTTGGGAAAATTTTTCTATGACTTTTATGACCTTGACATTTTTAACAAAGCTACTAACAATTAATTTGCGGCATATCTTTCAAGATGAGCTGTGAAATGTCTTTTTGTGATTAGAGTTATGTTATGCAGATTTAGCAGGGTCATCATGAAAGTCATGTTGCATAGCAACCATTAGGAAGTACAGGACTTCAATTCCCATTACCGCTGATGATGCTTCCTTTTTTATCATTTGATGACCAGATTCTCTCAGACACCGTCATTTTGATGCTTCTTCTCTGCTCTTTGCAACTGCAAAGTATTTGGTGGGGATAATTTGTAACGATTTTTTAGGATTAATTTTTATTTGTGTGCATGTGTATTTGTCTTTATGTTCATTCAAGTATCCTCAGAGGCTAGAAGAATGTGTTGGATGGGGTGAAGCTCAAGTTATAGGCAGCTGTGAGCTTTCTGACATGGGAACTAGGAACAAACTCTTCAGCGAGAGAACAAGTGCTCTTAGCCTCTGAGTCATCTCCCAGCCCCTACAGGGACATTCTTGAAATTATGTAACCATTTTTTAAAAATACAAAGCTTTGATTTTGAATGTGTTTGAATGTTTTGACTACATGCATGTCTGTGTACACCACATGCATTCCTGTTACACATGAAGGCTAGAAAAAGCCCTTGGATCTCCTGGTACTGAAGTTATAGATGGTTGTGAGCTGTCATGTGGGTATGAGAATTGAACCCAGGTCCTCCAGAAGAACATTCAATGTTGTTAACTGCTGAGCCATCTAACCATCCCTTATCTTGTAAAACATTTTAAAAAGAAACATTCAATGGAAATGAATTCAACTGATCAAGAGACACCAGTGTGCCCATGCTTATAGCAGAAGTCCCCCTATGTCCCTCTTGAGCACTAGTTGTCCACTAACAGATGGCTAAGGACAGCACAACAATCACATGGTGTGACAGTGTTCAATGATAAGAAAAATGATTAATAAAAGTTCCAGAAAAATAATTGAAACCTAAGGAAAAGATCACTTAAAGAAGCCAGACACAGAAGGCAACACCTCACCCTCATTCTCACATGTTGAAGCTAAAAATGTACTTTTCAAACTAGAAAAGTGGGTACCAGGGTTGGAGGAATGTGTGAGATGAGACAGGGTGGTGACAGAGAAGGATGCTTGGAACTGATAATACATACCTTAATCATATGGAAACACCACACCAAATCCCCTCGATATGTACAGCTAATCTATTAGTAAAGCGTGTTCTTAATGGTTCTCTTCATAAATTCCCAAAAGAAGAGAAAAACTTCAATTATTTATTTGCTCATTGAGTTTTATCTGTGATATGGATCAGACATTCTTTGCATTTTACTTATAATAATTATTTCCAATTAGTTTCATTAAACATGAACACAGTTTCCTAGTGCATTCAGTGGGTCAGCATGAATATTTTAAATTGTTTCTTGTTCTAACACAGTAAATGTATTTCAGGCTCATGTTATACTTGCCTGCTCCATACTTAGAATCAGCTCTTTCTCCAAAGACCCTCAGGTTCCTTTTAATAGAGACTGACATTTATAAAACAAAAACCGAGTTTAGAGACGCCTACTCATTGCCATTAAGATGCTGTTAACCACGCAGAATTCCTAACACATGAGTTAATCTGATCTCCCCATGATTATGTATTTTTCATACTATTTTGCAATTATTTAGTTGTGTGTGTGTGATACCTACACTCATATACACTCATGCACACCAAAATGTGCACTCAGTGGTCAAGTCTAACTTGCAGGAGTTGGCTCTCTTCTTCTCCCACTTGGACTCTGAGGATCAAACCCAGGTTGTCAAGTTTACAGCAAATGCTCTTCCCTGCTGTGATATCTCGCCAATCACTTCTGTTATATTGTTTTGAGGCAGGTTCTCTCACATAGGACAGGCTGGTTTCAAACACCCAGTCCTCAAGACTGCTAGGACTGCAGTGTGTACAACCCATCTCCTATTGCTGCCCCCAGACATTCTACTGCATGAGACCTCTTTTCTGTCCTGCTATACCTCCAAACTCCATTATATTCACAAAGAATTGTGCAGACATAGATGACTTTGAGATTGCAGGCTCCACGCAAAGTTAATGGCAGTCATTTAAGCTACATTGGCAGCTACATAGAGTAGACATTTGAAATGAAATGATAGGCATTAAGATGCCATGCAATGAGTAATAGTGATGACATTAACAACAGTAGTCACAACTAAGGAGCTACGGAGAAGGAGTCATAACTGTAGACAAATGTTAATTTAAAATAAAACAACATAATGTTTTTATGGTATTATAAAATTTACAGTATTACAAAAAAATAATAGAAAAATATTATAAGAAATTTACATTACAAAATTTACAGTAAAAGCCTTGGGTAACCTTGGGTGGGAATGTTGGTGAGATGGCTTGCTGTGCACATGTGATAACTGAGTTTGATTTCCCAAAGCCCATGATAGGAGGAGAGAACTGATACTTCATAGCTGTACTCTGTCCACTACATGCGCAATCTGACATGCTCATTTCACACACACACACACACACACACACACACACTTATACACTCATACACACTCACACACACACTCACACTCACAGACACACACTCACACACACATACACACTCACAAACTCACACACATATACTCACACACATACACTCACACA
>JADRCH010000043.1:10404773-10496953 GCA_019843965.1 Rhynchomys soricoides | reverse complement strand
CTCACAAACTCACACACATATACTCACACACATACACTCACACACACTCACACACTCACACTCACACACACATACACACTCACAAACTTACATACATATACTCACACACTCACACTCACACACACTCACACACACACTCACACACTCACACACACATAAACCACATGAAAACACACACACACAAACAATACTCCTACTAATAATAATGAAAAATCAAATTAAAATTGTGCTTTTTTTCAGCATAAACAACCTTGTGTCACTCAAAAATATACAATGTCACACAATGACCTGATGTGTTGGATTTCTCAGTTATTTGAAGCCAGAACTGAGGGAGGGGAAGGTAGGATTCAGCATCAAACTTCTTTTATCTAAGTAACTTTCATGCTCTGTGAAAGTAGCCATGAATGAGAACACTGTACTCAATTTGGTTGGGTGCTCTTTGACGATTTAGAGGACCAATAATACATTTTAAAAATATTTGTATTGAGATTTTGAAAATTTCCTGTGATATATTCGATTACATGCCATCCAAACATCCTCCCAGCTCTTTCTAACCCACTTCACCTTGTTTTATTTTTCCCAACATGGTGGTTTTGGTTTGTTTGTTTGTTTGTTAGGTTTTTTGGTAGGTCAGTAATAAAACATTGAGTTAATCTTTGTTGTTGCCCCTTTACTACTGGTGTGAGGTTGTTCATTGTTAAATGCACACATTATTTTTATTTCATTACAATTTTTTCTGCATAACTCCAATATCTACATGACAGGTGCAAAAGCTCATATTTTCACATAGATTTACATTTCCAACATGAACCTAGTCTTTAGGTAACTATGTCACTATTACATATTCTTAGAACTTCTGTTCTGAGTTTCTTGCATGGTTCTTTTAGATTCACTTCACATTCAAATTCCAAAGAGCCTTAAACTTTCTTTCCCTAGATATCTGGACAAACCTGAAAGCCTGTCATTATATTCATCTCCAAATTTGCCAAGGGCACTTACAAGAACATCATACATTTATATATGCATTTCCTTCACTTCATCCTGACACCTACAATCACTCACTGGATTCAATATTTATTGAGCACCTGTTATGGTCCAGGCAATGTTCCAACTGCCAAGAGAGGGGAAATTACGCAGGTGTGCAATGCATCATGTGTAGATGAGATGTCTCAGGAGCTGAATCAGGTATGCATGTTGCCCTCGAGGAGACTGGCAAGAATTCACAGAGGATAAGACTAACACATAAATAATTGTAGCAAGAAAGAAAGGGTAAGGGTACAGCCGATGGGAGGTGGTGTTTGATTAAAAACAAAAGCTGGAGAGAGATGGGAATAGTGAGCAACTTCTTGTTGGTGACCTCACATGACATGGGTTGTGGAAAGTAGAGAAGTAGTCAGTGCATGCTTATGAGGGATTGCTGGGAAATGTCTGTAGCCCAATGGAAATTCTGCAAGTTTATTTCAAATATACTTTCTCGTAATTTTTTCAGTTAGAGGTTTATTTAATAGTATTTTTTTTTTACTTCACAATTTTATACATGTACATTATGTATTTGGACTCCTCTCATCCTGCCTTCTCTTGTTTCCTTTCTTTCTCTATCAGGACCACCCTCTTTTCCACAAATCTTCCCTATTTACTAGTTTTGGTTTGGTTTAGTGTCCCAGAGAGTTTAATTTGAACCATCTGTGTAATCCCAGTTTGGAACAAGCTGTCAGGTCCTGGTGAGCTCACCAGAATGGAGCATATGTAACCCAGATAGTTTCAAATTTGGAGACAACAGAATAGAATGGAAAGTTGGTGTGGTACTGAGCACTTCTACTTCTAACACAGCGGTGCATCCTTCTAGGCCTTCTCTGTCTCATCTAACACTATATCATCATCATCATCATCATCATCATCATCATCATCATCACCATAGAATGCATAGAACTTTGCAGAAGCTCCATTTGCATTTGAAGAATTAAATCCCAACCTTGAGTAGGAGAATATTATGATTTAGGGCTTTTCCCTCAGAATGGAGACATATTTAAAAGAATATAACATTTCAGGGCTAGGCATGGTAGCACATGCCTTTAATCCCAGCACTCAGGATGCAGAGGCAGACAGATCTCTCTGTCTGGTGTACAAAGAGAGTCCAGGACAGCCAGGGCTCTGTTACAGAGAAAACTTGTCTTGAAAAAACAACACACACACACACACACACACACACACACACACACACACCACACTTTTTCAATATTTTCACATATTGGCAAATCAATAGAAGTACATAGAAAAAGTGACACCTGAGGCATAGTGTTCATAGAAAATGTGACAGATGGCTTAGTGATTCCAAACAGTTGTTGCTCTTTCAGGTTATCTGAGTTCAGGTCCAAGACCTATGCAAAGTAGGTGAAAATCATCCATACCTCCAGATTCAGGGGCTAGAATAAAGTGTTCTGGCCTTGGTGGGAACCTGTATGCTGAGATGCACATAAACGTATACAGGAGTACACACATACACATTTTTCCCTAAAAAAACGATTGGCAATTAAAACTATCTATGATAAAGCTAACTTTTCATGAGTCTCTTCTTCCATGTAAGTTGGGGGAAGTTGGGAGACTGTCGAATGTCACAGTTTTATAGTTTTTCTTTCACCAAATCTCCTTACTTTGTGAATCTTACATACGGATATTATCACAGTCTATGAACTGTGATGCATTTCAGGATAACTTTCTTATAATGGCTTAAACTAAGGGTAAATAAATGAGGCAGTGATGGCAGGTAAGAGAGATAAGATTGATCATTGCTTACAGAAAGTGTTATCATGTGGAACAAGTGTTGTATGGCGGATTCGATATTTGTGCACAGACTGTTCTGTTTCAAAATGATTTTTCCTATAGAATTGTGATTACTTTATTAGCACTTGCAAAGTTTTATATTTGTGTTGAGCATGTGTTTAGCTGGGTTTCCACCAATGCATTTTCTTATGTACTATGTGAAATAAGCCGGTGAGCTGGGCCAGCTAGTAAAAGCTCTTGCCACTTGATCTGACTTCCTGAGTTTGATTTCAGCATACCACTGTAGCTGAACCTCACATATGCACCATGGCACATGGATGTTGCTCTCATCTATGCACATTATGGTAATAATATTAACAATAATAACATGCACCATATGAATAATGAATACACAATGATATAAAATATATAATAAATTATATGAACATAAAATGCAAACTATGTTAAAGGAATAAGTAGCTTCCAGTTTATTGGAGACAGTGAGGCCTTGGGAGAGCAATATCCATGTTCAGACAGATGGGGCTAGGCAGGCCATGTAAGACCACTTCCAGGATTAGTTCCTTTTCAGACACATCACTGTGGCTCTGTTGGAATTGTATTTATCAAGGATAAAGGGATGCCAGGAAGATAATGGCACAAAATAAATCTTATTCAATACTCATGCTCATAGTTCCCACTTAAAGCAACTAAAGAAACATAGGAAGTCACTATAGATTAGAATGAATTCATAATCAGAGGCATCTTCATCCTTTCACAGTGAGTGTGATTTTCTGCTGCCTATCCAAGAGCAAGCCAGGTCATGAGTCTATCCTGTGGGTGAGAACTGCTGACACAAAAGGGTGTTGTTCATTTTGCTCATAGCTCTCTCACTCCATCATCATCTCAGGAGAGAAGTGTCTACAGATGAAAAGGAGATTACTTTAATATAAAACTGGACTAATTGGTCCTTCTTCCCTCTTTGAAGTGATTTTGAAATGCACACAGCCCTATTGAGGATATTACGAATTATTGCTTTTAATGGATCTTGCAGCATAAAGTGCAGTGTGCTTGAACTCAAACTTGTGTCATGCTTTGCTGAATATTTTATGAATTGTAAAATTGAAAAGTAAGTTAAGATCCAGAAGAGGCTGTTGGCTCCACCAACTGATAAATCTTACTTGGGATTAGTATGTGCTATCCCTTTTAAGACCCATTCATTTCTTTTTTATGATATTTAACTGAAAAACCAATAAAAGAGAGGAAATTTTATCCATTTATCTTTGCAGCTTCCATATTAGTTATATGACTTAGTTGCTCATTCTTCTATATGTGGAAAAGCATTCCAAAATGCCATTGTAAAATTTCGGTGTATTTTCTAGGTTTCCCTATTATTGATTATAAGTTGCCATACATATACATCCTCAAAGTACTTACTAACCAAAGGGGAATCAGCTTGTATTATGTCAGAGTGTCAGTATTGGTGGTCTTCTCCCTACAAAAGAGAAAAGAAACCTTCAAACAAAATGACTAGTATTAACTATTTCAGAACTCTGGAAATTAACTGAAGCCCACATACAACTCTCTACCAAAGAAGTGCTGAAGTTTTAAAGGTGGTGTGAGCAATGCTGTTCTCATCTTGGGAAGTTCCTACAGCTCTCTGCAGTTCAATACTGTGTAGCCAAAGCCCATAGGGATTCTAAACACTGTAAGGACTAGACTTCTCCTGAGATTCAGTTCAAAACATGGCCAAACTTAATATTTCTATTTTATCATTCTTTGTGAATTTTGTACATGTGCAAAATGAAACACTTCCCCCATTTTCCTCTCTAACACCTCCTAGTTTCTCCTCCTAACTTCATCCCATATTCATTTGTTGCTGGATAACCCACTACTTAGTGTTACCCATAGATGTCCACTGGAGAATTGAGAATCTACCAGTGATCATAGCCAAAAAGCAAGCAAGCAAACAAACAAGCAGGCAAGCAAACAAGCAAACAAGCAAGCCAGCCAGCCAGCCAGCAAATAAACAAACAAAACAAAAGAGAATGATTTTTCCTGTCCAGCTTGTAAATCCTCAATAAGCAATAGGGCCCAGAGATCACCATTCCCACTCTGGTGGTTTGAAATGTTACACGTAGGCGCAGCCATTTGAACATGTGTTCTCAGTTGGTAACACTGTTCATGGAGTTTAGATGGTAAATCTTCACTGGAGGAAGTATGTGACTAGAAGCGAGGTTTAAGAGAGTATAGCTCCACTTTGATACCAGCTCTTTCTCTGTTTCCCCCCCTCCACCCCCACAGTAAGTCATGAGAGTTCTCAGAGTCCAACTTCTGTGGCCATGACTGCCACCTGAGGCTGAGCTTTCTTACAAAGCTATTTCTTTTCTCTAGAACCATAATGCAAATAAGCTCTTCTTCTACAAGTTGCCTTGGTTGTGGAGTTTTGTCACAGCAACAGAAAGGTGACTAATACCAGACCCATCAGAGAATTTGGCTGGCATGATAGAAACCACAGCTGCTGTGAGTCTGTGGCTGCAACAGCCATGCCTTGTTCAGATGACAGCATTTCGCAGCATCTTGCCCATCCTCCAGCTCTTACCTCCTTTCTGCCTTTTCCCTTGATTTTGTATAAATTTCCAGTTCATGGCAGGAGCTCCAACCCTCAGGTGTCTGTATTATCTAGAGGATGTTGTAATGGTAATTGGACCAGTTTTTGTAATAAAACATATAATAAAGAAATACATTTGAAGAACAACCAAAGTGATGAGCACCAAGTGGAAATGTGAGTCTTTTCTTTTTCCTCTATCACAGACTGCCCTTAATAGGCTTCACAGTTTGCTCTTTCAGAAAACTCAGAAATCCAGTTTACGATCACTCTTGCTGGGATTCTGACCAATAGATCTACAGACCAATCTGAGCAGGATTTGGAGACTGACTGTTCTGATCTGAGAGAATGTGGTCATCCATTACCTCAGGTTTCACTTTTCTTAGAATGGCTTGTAAGCTTTGAAATGGAGATCTGCTCAATCTAAGCTTTACTTATTAGCATGATATAGGTACCCTAACCATTTTAAATTTCATTTTCCCTTTGCTTGCTCACAGAGATAAAACTGATATCTGTTACTGATGTGTTAGATTATCTTTTGTGAAAGGATCCTGATCCAGCTCCTACTACTAAAGCTGAAATGCTGACATCAATATTAATGCTGATTGCATAGACAATGGATTGGAGTGCATGGATATGTATGTGCACATGCATGGATGTATGTGTGTGTACATTCATAGACAAGTATGTATGCACATGCATGGACAAGTGTGTGTGCACGTGCATGGATGATTGTGTGTGTACATGCATAGACAAGTGTGTATGTGTGCACATGCATGGATGTGTGTGTGTGTGCACATGCATGGATGTGTGTGTGTGTATATGCATGGACAAGTGTGTGTGTGCACATGTATGGATGTGTGTGTGTGCACATTCATGGATGTGTGTGTGTGTACATGCACGGACAAGTGTGTGTGTGCACATCCATGGATATGTGTGTGTACACATGCATGGATGTGTGTGTGTGTGTGTATATGCATGGACAAGTGTGTGTGTGCACATGCATGGATGTGTGTGTGTGCACATTCATGGATGTGTGTGTGTACACATGCATGGATGTGTGTGTGTGTGTGTACATGCATGGATGTGTGTGTGTGCACATGCACGGATGTGTGTGTACATGCATGGATGTGTGTATGCACATGCACATTTAGTTAAGAGATGACTACATTTTGGTGAGTTATTTTTATTTCTAAATGAGTAGATTTGTACATTGCTTGATGATTCAGGTGTTAAATACCTATGATTGTAGTGCCCTGATGAAAGCTGATGCTTTTCTCAGTACTAACTCACATGCCAGATGTGAGCCTTAAAAATAACTGGAGTTAATAAGTAAATAAAGATCAAGGTGTCACCACACGAGTCTTCCTCAGATTAGATTAAAAACTTTTCTATATTTTAACATGTGGGCAAATTTTTGTCAACTCTAGTTCTGTGTCTTTTTTTTTCTATTTTATAACACAGGCCTGAGAAATGTCCCTATGGACACACCATACCCAGTGCTGCCCCATCTTATGTTACTTTAGATGTGCACTCACATGGTAATCATGTTGTGACTCTCCAATTCACTTAAAAGTGAGGCCAGATTATTAAAATTAACTTTCTTAATAAAAATCCATATGGAGATAAAGTCACATCATAAAGTCTAATAACAAAGTATTCATATATATGTTAACATAGCAATGATCAGATTTTGTTCCTTATACAGAGCTTTAAATAGAATATATGTATGCATATATATGTTTATATATATACATATACATATATACATATGTAAATATATATATTCATATACACACACACACATATATATACGTGTATATATACATACACACACACATATATATGTATATGTAGATATATGTGTGTGTGTGTGTGTAACACTATTGGAGTCAATGGATTCTGTGATCTAGTTGGAAGCTAAGTGAATGCTTGAGAAGAACAGAGGAAGATGGAGAGAGTCCTTCCTTCTATCTGTATTTTATCTGTGTGGGCTCCAGATCAGTGGAGCATTAGGTTCAAGTATAGTGTAGACAGATGGTTCTGTATGTTGAAAATATACAAAGCTTAGTGATAGATTTCCAAAAACATGCTCCTGGTTGTATTTAATGAACAAAAATATCTGAAGTATTTTCTTTTGAGAAATCCCATACTTTGGCTTATTTTTGAGTATTTTACCTTGCCTATATTTGCCTCTCTGCTACTGACCTCCTATTGTTTTTGGCAGTTGGATATTATTATGGGTGTGTCCATCAATGTCAAAATGTACAAAAAGTGAAATAAGTATTTCTTATCTCCTTCTCTTCCTTTCCAACATATGCCTCATCTACCACTGAACATGAAACCTGTTTTCACTCCTATATCCAATGATTCTTTTACTGGAACATTCTCATTTCCCAAATGGATTTTTTCTTACTTATTTTCTATCTCATTTTTTTATTTTGACATTAATATACATACATACATAGTTTGCATGTACTAGAAGTTTTTTCAGTATCCAGACCATGCATGAAATTAGTCAGATACAGACTAGGCACCACTCAACTCTTAGTCACCTGCAGAGTCCAAAAAAGCTGTTTGTTGTGGGTGCTGGGAACTGAACTCTGGCTTTCTGTGAGAGCAGCCAGCAGTTTTAATCACTGAATCACTTCTTTAGCCCCATAAGAATTTTTCCCTAGCCAGACACTGACACAACTGGCTATCTGCACACCTAATGGTGTCACTTTTGAAAGACTCAATTGATAGTCTTTTAATTAGCTTCTACAATTCTATTTACATAATTGCCAACATTTTATCATTCTTTTCAATAATCTTGCTCCTGTGTCCTTGATAGCTCTGAGATCTGCCTTAACTTCTCCTTTTCTTTTAATTCCCAATTCTAGCATCACATTCAGACTTACAATATTTTGGTTTAAGTCTATGGGATATTTCTTCATACCAACTCTGCCAACATCCTACTCTACAAGATTATAGTTTTAGTTTTCAACATCCCAAGTCTGATCATGTTCTTGTTAAACAGTATTCCATGAGCTTTATCTACTCTTAGTAATTCAATACCATATTTTTCCTAGCTTCACTTGATTCTTGCATTGCTCAATTCCCCTCATCAGTTTCAGTGAATATCACACCCTCACAAAATGTTAACATTTATCAAAACCTGCAATTAGATGTCCTTGCTCTTCCTTTCGTCTTGGAATTGCTAGAAATCTTATTTCTTCTGGAAATTCAACAATCATAACTTCAGCTCTCCATCTGATTCTATTGTCTGTCGAATAGTATAATTTTTGGTGAATCTCTTTATCACTTCAGTTTCTTATTTCCTACCAATTACTGCAGTTAAATGCATCCTTTCAGACATCTACCGCACTAGTATTTGACCTAAGCTCTATCTAGTCTACTATTTAAATATCTACAGAAATTTTTTGTAAGTTCATTTCAAACTATATATTTATACATTCATACAGACAGATGAAATGGAGATTACAAATGTATTGTTTATTTTAAATAGAATTTTTTTCGTTGAATTATCATGTTGGGGGCAGAAGTTAGTCTTGGTTGTTATTCCTCAGGAGTCATCTACCTTGTTTATTGAGGCAGAATCTCTCACTTAGACCTAAGGCTTGGTGATAGGCTAGACTGTGTAGTCACAACCTCTCAGGGATCCACTGCCTCTGTCTTCCCAGACTAGGGTTACAAGTGCACACAGCCACATCTGGATTTTCCGAGTGAGTTCTGAGGATTGAACTCAGTCCCTCAAAGACATTTCTTCTTTTTGTTTACTGGTAATTATATTTAAACATTTTTGATATTATAATCTAATCATAACATTTCTCTTTCCTCCCTCTAAACCCTCTTACTCTCGAAAATTCAGGGTCTTTTAAAAATTGTTATTACATGTTTATATGTGTGGAGATATATAGATATATAGTTTTAATGTCACTTTCTCAGTCAGTATAATGTTAGTCTCTATGTTTATCACTAGTTTTTGAGATTTGACTTTTGAGGATTACTGATGTGGCAAAACACCACTCTGAGTCATTTCTGCATGCGATGCATTTATGTTTAGTTCATTCATATTATATTTGCTTACTTAAGGGGAAAGGCACTGACTTTGTACTCTGGATAGAATGAACGAAAGTTCTCCAGCTACTTCTACCTAATGTTTTCTTTACTTTAGGTAGTACTTTTACTACTAATAAAAGTACTAAAGTACCTAAAGTACTTACCTAAAGTAGTAGTTTTCTTTTACTTACTATAGAAAAGAACATTTTGTTCGGTAGAACATTGCTTTCCAACATTGCTATTGATATCCCCTTTGTCCTAAGTGTTAGTTAATCTTGGCAGTGAAGTTTCTTGTGCAACATTCCTGAATTGGGCAATATCAGAATCTCTGGACTGCCTTGATTCATGATATTTTGTTAGGAACAAATCATTTTCCTACATATGTTAGCAGTGATTCATGTTCTATTAACTACCATCCTTCCACTCTTTAACTAGAAAGAAAATTGTTTCTTTCCTTCAAAATAGAATGCTTACAACATGCAACTTACTACAATATTTATATTCCTATGTCAGCATGATTAACATCAAACAGTTTTATTATTCTTTTCAGAAATTATTATATTTTGTGTGTCTTAGTTTTGGCTATTTTTACAACACACCAAAGACTGATGGTTCAAACAATAAAACATTAATTTCCAATAGTTCAGGAGGCTGAGAATCACAAGATTAGTGTGCCAGTTGGTGAAATGCTTCCTTAAAGACCACTCCCTGGATGATAGGTGATAACCTCTTTCTGTGTCTTTACATGTTAGAGCCAGGATGCTCTGTCCCCTTTTTATTTACAAAGCACTAATGCCACAGTGGGACTCTACTCGCAGGACCATATGTAAACCCAGTTACTTTCTACAGTCTCTTTAGACATCAGAGCATAAAAGATTATGTCTTCAGTACATGAATTATGAAGATGCACACATAAGAGATTATGTCTTCAATACATGAATTATGAAGATACATAAACATTTGCTCTACAGCAACTGCATTCATAAAATTAGTTTACTGTTTCCGAAAACATCATTGTGGTGGCATAAAATAATTTTTGGTAAAATAACATTTTATTTTTTTTGCACAAGATTGGCAAATATTGTAGTGTATTTTCTCTTGGAAATTAAAAAAAAATATACTCACATGCTAAATTCTGGGTTAAGACTTGAATGAAGAGATCAGTTCAGTTTCTATTACCTTTCTAATTCTTGATTGTGGTGTTGTAGTCTATGCAATCACATATCAAAAGCTGTCAACTCATGTGTATTGACATTAAACAAGTGTAAGTTTTTAATGTCAATTTACACATTGAAAAGCTATTTTTAAAAGAAAGTTGATATGGCATTTCTCAAAAGTTTGAAACATGATTGGTTTTTTAAATGCTGGTTTCATATGTCATTAATAATGAATATTAATTAAAATTTTAATATTGGAAAAAGTACTTAATGAATCATATTGTGTTCTCTCTCTCTCTCTCTCTCTCTCTCTCTCTCGTGTATGTGTATGAAGGTATGTATGTGGGTCTCTCTACATTCATACATGTGTGCATGTGACAATGTGACAGGTTGGAACTCCTGTCTTCCTCTATATTTTTGCTAGATTGGTCAGTAAACCCCAGCAATCCTCTTATCTTCTCTTTTGCCTCAATAATGGGATCACACACACACACACTCACACACACACACACACACTATATACACACATATTCATACATATTTATTGTAGTTACAATAAATAACATGTAGTTAGCTACATGCCAACATACTTGGCCTTTTACACTGGTGCTAGGATCTTAACTCAGGTGTGCCTGCTTATGCAGCAGCACTTTGCCCACTGAGCCAACTCATCTGCTTAGCCACTCATTTTGTGTGCTTTCTAACTTTATCCTCACAACTATTTGAATATTGTGAAGATTTGAATGAGAATCACCCTCATAGGCTACTATATTTGAATGTTTGATTCCCAGTTGGTGCAATGTTTGGAAAAATCTGGGTGGTGTGGTCTGGTTGGAAGAGAAATAGTCTTTTCAATGGAGGTGGGTCACTAGGAGTGGGATCGGATGTTTTAAAAGTCCACATCATTCCAAATTAGTTCTCTCTTCCTCTCTCCCTCCCTCCCTCCTTCCCTCCCTCCATCCCTCTCCCCCTCTCTGCTTTGTGCTGTAGATCAGACATGAACTCTTAGCTACTACTCCAGCACCATGTCTGCTTCCATGCTTTCTGCCATAATTCACCCTCTGAGACTGTAAGCAAGCCCTCAATTAAGTACTTTCTTTATAAGTTGCCTTGGTAGTGGTGGGTTTTTCCTCAGCAATAGAAAAGTAAGAGAGATATGGATTATCCATTGTTAAGGCCAGACAATGAGAGAAACAGAACTGGAGCTTGTATTTGTTTTATTTTGTGACCATAATAAATTTACACCCAAGTGGATGGCTTAACATAATTTCTCATGCAATAGTTTTGGATGTTAGAGGTTTTGTATGTTGGAGGTTCGATGGAACAAACTGTTTCCTTTTCATTGGAATCTGGGAGAAATTTAGACCCACTACTTCCAAGACTGAGATCCTTTCTTGTCTGTTGGATGTTGGCTGAGATGCTGCCTCAGTTTTTTTGAGTTCTCTTTGAGGTCCTCAGTCCCAACACTACCAGCATCAATTGGTCTTCTCACATCACTGTCTCTCTTGCCTACATTTTTGCTTTATTCTTCCATGTTTACAGTCTGTTATCTTCAGGGACCATCTTCCTTTTATCTTCTTTGCTTTCCCTTTTCACTCTTTCCTCTCTAGTCTTCCAAGCATACAGATCTCTCTCTTCCTCTTTCCTGACATCAGTTGTTTTTTCTCTTGTCCTCTCTCCTTTCCCTTCCCTCCTTTCTCCTCTTTTCTCTCACCCCTGGTCCTGCCTCTGCTGTCTGTCTGTCTACATATCTATCTATCTATCTATCTATCTATCTATCTATCTATCTATCTATACCTATCTGCTGTCTATCATCGCTCTCTCTCTCTCTCTCTCTCTCTCTATATATATATATATATATATCAGCTATGAACTATCTATCTATCTAATTATCTATCAAATCAATCATCTGTCTGTCTGTCTGCCACCTATCTTCTGTCTACCTCTATTGATTCTTTTCTTTTTTTCTGCAGTAGTGGGAATCAAACTCAAGGCCCTATAAGAGATCTTCTACTGAGTATACTCAAGTCCTTGACTACTATCTTGGCTTTAAGTTCACCAATGGGCTTTTAGATCATAATTTCATTTCTTTTCAGAATGCCCCAGGTTTCTTTATTTCAAAATATCAACACAAACATTAAGAAGACAGATGTGACCTAAGACAGGCCTTTGGAGAGGTTGCTTGAGTCTACAGGGTCTCAGGACACAAAAGCTCCTACAAACATTCATTCACTATGTTATAGCAATGATTGTCCTGCACAGCATGAATCAAGAATCTCCAAACAACTTATTTTTTTCTCATTTGTGGAAAGCACCAACAAAGACAAAGATACCCTTAGATGTTATTTCTTTATATTTTTCTCTTGGTTTGGTTCCCTGATAAACTGCAAGTGAGTTAGTGAAGGGCCATTTGTTTATCGAAGATTTAGGATTGAGGACCAAGTTTCTAGCATGCTCAATGCCTTGGGTTCAATTCCACAGCATGGGAAAAAACAGTAACACAACAAATCAAAACTCTTTATGGATGATTTCTTTCTAAAACTCACTAGTAATAAAAACTGAGGAGAGAGAAATTGCTTTATTTATTTTGTATGTGAGTTGAGCTTTGTTTTCACCCCTTCAAATTTTAATAAGCCACAGGATTAAGAATCCACATGAGGGGGTTCTTCTCCTATACTGAATACTACTGTTTAGGCAGCTTTTGAAATGACAGTAGCTTCCAGTCAATCATTTGTTATGTTCTGACTACAAAGTACATCCCTGTTAAGCTGTGTGTTCCACTGTATGAGAAAACCCCTCTTTATAATCCTATTTGGCAGAAATATTTCACCTATCTTTTTTCTTAAAAAAAAAACCCAAACAGTATTCCTCAGCAATTTTTAATGGAAAATACAGAGATATGTTTCTTAGGTTGTTTAAGTTTGTTTAATATTAAATATTAAACTACTTTCTTGCACATTGAAGTGAAAAGGAAGATGTTTTTGAGCTCTTATGAGCAGAGAATTTGTTTCCTTTATTTCACACGTCTTCACCAATCCCATCATTATTAAACCTTCACCATTGCTTATGTGCAACCTCCAAAATGCATTCCTCAGTCATAGTTCGATCAAATAAAATTTTAAATAAAATAAATGGGTTTTAAAAAGTATTCTACACGAGGTAGTAGCTTTGTTCCATGTTATTAATAGTTTTTATTTCAGCACAGACCTATTTGTGTGTGTGTGTGTGTGTGTGTGTGTGTGTGTGTGTGTGTGTTTCATAGAAGAGTTTAACATCAGGCTAAAAATAAGAACAGTGACCAAGGTGGTTTAACACTATCATGATCCTGAGCATGTTTGTGTATCCAACAGCATCTGTGCTTTAACTTTTAGGGCCCCTTCTAAGCTTTAATATGAAACTAGCATTGACCCATACCTAACAAATGAGGAAACAATGCTTCAGAGACTCAATAAATTGTATGAAATAGCTTCCATCATTATTTTGAAAAACAAATTACTTCATAATGTATTGACATTTAGTATTGTCACTAGTTTTTAGTTTTTTAGTTTTACTCTTGTCATTATTTTTAGGTCACTTTAGGAAAGAGTAATACAGGGATCTAGAGAAGACGTTAGGATCTTCTGTCAGCAACCTTTCAGTCCAACCCCAAGAAAACACTGTATGATCAGTGAAGGAGTTTTCACTTTGGAATTGATCAATATAGTCGTAGGCATGGGGGGGGTAGAGAGATTTGTCTAATATTAAGGGTACTTGCTGTTCTTGCAGAGAAACAGAGTTTAATTCCCAGCATCCAGTAGAGCTGGACAATATCTGGAGCCTGTAAGTTCGAGCACGTCAATTTCCCTGTTCTGGCTTTGTGAGTACCTAACCAGATACACACAAATACAGACACATGAATAAATATAAAAGAAAAAGTAATTTAAGATCTTGGGTATGATGTTTGTGAGAGGTATACATGCACTTCACTTGATTCATGTAATTTTCTTTTAAATGTCATATTAACTTATTAACTTTAATTTTAATTTGTGTGTGTGTGTGTGTGTGTGTGTGTGTGTGTGTGTGTTCAGGCTGCATGAAATTGAGGTTAATCCCCCTGGTTTCTTTCTGTTACAAACATTGGAGACATATTCTGCTTTCTCTTTGGGTTACATAAATTTTTCACCTTTGCAAAAATTGGGCAACAGCACACATAAATTATTAATGCTTTTGCTTATATTTGCAGAATCTCATACAATTTGGCTAAAATAGGTGGATGTTTTGTAGTCTTCTATTTTTAATTAATTCCCCATATAAATAGATGTGCTATATTTTTTTTTTCAATGACTCATTTTATTGACTTTCAGCCTTTCAATTCTATTTCAATATTGGAATTTTAAAACCAACCTGCTCTGTTAGGAGCTGTGTATAATGGGGCTCACCTTTCCAATGCACATCTCAAATGGACCCAGCTACCTTTATCAATAACTGTCCTCAGAGACTAAGTGCTTTGCTGTGACAGATTTTATAGCCATTTGGGGAAAATTAAATGACAAAGACAAGAAATCTTGACAAGAGAAAAGGGCTTAGATTTATTATCCACATTCAGATGGGATTGTATTTAAATGCTATCACTCTTTGTTACTTTATCTGAAAAAAAGCAAATGCAAGCCTCAAAGATACATTCTGAAAGTCTAGTGTTTAAAGACAAAGTGTGAATCAATGTGTGTAAATTGATTTTAATAATCTCTATCAACTTTTAATATGACCTGGCCAGCTCCCCAATAATTGAAGGAGAGTCCTATAGATGCATTTAATCAATTCTTGCACAATTACTGGAGACTAACCCCTAGTCTATCTTTCTATACGCTAGACTGTTAGTTTCCAGCTATGCTTACCAAACACTTGCTGTTTGAATCTTGCCCCAGTTACTTCTGCTCCGGCAGTCTGTCCTTGGTGGACATTTCACTCAGGCACAGGCTCCTGGTCCATCATGTCTAATGGAGTCATCCTGTTCTCTCTTCTCCTTCCTTCACTCTACTTCTCCTGTCCATGGTCCCTACCAATGACCTCCACCTCAGCACTGAAACTCAACCCACCTCTATTCTCTCCAGTAGTTAGCTGTAGCTACCTTTATTTGATCAGTAGTTTCAAACTTGGGAGCAAAGTTTACATAGGATCAGTTGGTGGGCACGAGGATCCGTTCATAGGGGAAAAACAGATATCGGGAGCCAGTACTTATCATTTGAATACATAGGAGCACCAGATCAACCCCCAACAAGCATGTGTTTTGGCTCGTAGGCATATGGTGAATTGTTTCTTACAAAGTGCAATATCTAAACTTTGAGACAGTTTTCCTAAATCGTTTATATTTTCTTATTTCAAACAAACAAAAAACAAACAAACAAACAATTACTGAGTATTGGGGAGGTAGTGAGACACACATGTATTGTGGTGTGTACGTGTAGGTAAGAGGACACTTTCGTGGCGTTGGTTCTCTCCTGCTACCTTGTGAACCACAGGTATTAAAATAAGGTGGTCAGGTTTGGCAGAAAGCTTTTACCTGATGAGAAATATGACTAGCACTAAATAATTATACTTTCACAGGTCCAGATTACCGGTATCAGTGAGAAGTTACAAAGCCCTAACTCTGAACTGGTTAAGAGTAGGACTAAGAATAATGTACACATTCTATTTTCTGGAAAAAATAAGATGTAGGTAAACATTTCCATCAGTCTTTCAGTTGCATCCAACTCCAGTTTGGTGCAGTGATTACAATTGTAATGTATATAATGGTATAAAGCACTGAGCCTCATAATGACATCTGTTCATCTTTGCCCATAATGCACTTCAATTGTCCTTACTTCCGCTGTTAGTCTTTGTTGTCCCCTCTCTCCCTTCTCATCATCCTTCTATGTTTCTATTATTTTGCCTCTTTGTTTCATGCATTTTTCCCCTGGCTTTCATATATGAAAGTTATAATTAGTACTTAAATATTCTATTTGTATCTAAATATAAATAACCAACATAATTCTATGGTGATTGTGACGATACAAAACCAAGTACATTTCTTAGGATATATGTAAACAATTTGGAAGAAGAGTCCTGGTTGATACAGTACTGATAAGAACATAATAGATTTTATATTGCAAAGAGCTTAGTCCAGGTTTTATAAGAAACAATGTTGAAGCTGGAAGAATATTTCAGAGATTAAGAGCACTGGCGACTTTTCCAGAAGATCTTTGTCTGGTTCCCATTCACATGCATGGGAGCTCACAAGGTCCTGTGACTCCAGTTCTAGGTGATCTGATACCTTCTTTTAGCCTGTGTGGCACTCGGCTCAAATACAGTGCACATACGTACATATAGGCAAAATATTCATACATGTAAAATAAAATTAGCAAATCTTAAAAGAAAGAGAGAAAAAGCAAGAAAGCTGGGTTGTTTATTTCTAAAACAAGGGGAATAATGGGAATTGTGCTGATATAATAGTACAGATTATGATTACAAAATATCAGAGGTGGTATACAGCAGTCATACTATAAAAGGTATAATAGGAAAACTATGAAGTATTTATAAAATCCAATTTATTCCTCTACAAAATGAAGGAAATAATAAAGCCTGCAAAGTAGAGTTATTGTAAACACCAATTGGAAAGTCTTACATAAGACAGAGTATGTAAGATAGAGAACAGTCAACATTCACAATATTCATGATTAAGCTTATTATGGAGCAAATAATAAAAAATTATATAAGGCTGCTAGTATTTTTGTGTTAAATGAATAAATGTATTCAAATGTATTTCAGTGACACCAAGTTCAACAAAATGGCTGGTCAGAGGCATCAGAAGTGAGCTGGGTGGAGTGAACAGTTCTAGCTCCCTATCCTTATTCTCATTTGATTGGTTGTTCAAGAGTGATAACAAAAAATATGTACTTGATTTGGTAAACACTGTTTTGATCTATGGGTCTAAATAGCCCTAATGATGCCAGTCTGTTGTGCCCAGTCTCCTGCAGTTTATTGTTATGTATCCTGTCTGAATTCTACTTGAGGATCTACATAACAAATTCAGATGGCCCATGATGTATTTAAATCATTTCCCTTTTTATTCTTCCTAGAACATCGGCTCAAGGAAGTACGAGACCAACATTGCTATATGACATATAAAGAGCTGTATGCAGTATAACACCAGACATAGGACAGACTCTAAGTAGGGTAGCATCTATCTGTTATGATTGTCCTGTGTGTATCCCAGCACTTATACAAAGTTTAATCATGAAAAAAAAAAAGAATAATCCTCTTTGGGCTTTTCATCAACCAATTAGTCTTGTATTTTTCCTGGCTTACTAAGACCTGAAAGATGTGTTGGCCATACCCGTGTGACAGAGCCATCTGCAACCTGTGCTTTTGGGACCAGCATATTTCTTTCCTGTGGATTTATCCAGCATGGTTACAATGGCTCAGTAACAAACATCTGTATACATGAACTGATGGAAGGAAAAGGCAACTATGACTGCTGGAGGCAACAGAGGGAGGGTAGAGTGGCTGCCAAGATCCTCCTCCATCATAATAAGCACTAATTGAACTTCTTGTTGGAAAAATCTATAAAATTATGAAGACATCATCACTCAGATGGTTTGAGCTGAAGCTTGGCCAGATGCAATTTTTGGTCTTAGATATGATGTCATAAGCCAGTTAAGATGTATTATATATTCTACAATATTAATTTTTTATATTGATCAACTATTACAGGATTTTTCTAGGACCAACACTAAATCAAGTATTGGACATACAACTGTTCCACCAAGTTTTGCATAGTTCTATGGCTTTTTCCTTCCCTCTCCTCTCCTCCCCTCTCCTGAGAACGTTATTGTGGGTGACTCAGTGGAGCTGTGACAGAGGCCTTTGTTCCTCTAAGTGCTAACATCAGAAAAAAGGACTGGCTAACTCTGGAGCTAGAATAACAGCCTCAAATCTACTGCTAACTGAGCTACGCTTTCCTGGGAAAATTGATGCTGAGGTATCTGGGCAGGTGAGTGGAGGAACTGGAGAGGAAAGGAACCTGCCCTAAAGGTTGAAGGAGAGTCAAAAGTTTTAAGATGATGAGGCTAACAAGTTTCAAAAATCTCAGCATAATTACTGCTGTCTACTTAGAAATGTATATCTTATTTTCTTCATTATATTTTGAGGTAGTATGAGCAGGTTAGGGGTAGGGTAGGGTTGAAATGCCATGGTTAATTTAGGTGCCTGCTTGACTAGTTTAAAGGTTTCTGGGGAAATGGTATTCCAGGGTATGTCTTGGAGACTGTTCCTGGAGATCAACATTCAAATCCGCAGGCACAGCAAGAAAAACCGCTCTCAACCGATTCATTGAGAATCTGAATAGAACCAAAAGCCAAAGAGAGACAAGCAGCTCTGCCTCTGGTCTAGGGCATGGCTCCAGTTCTCCTTCACTGCCAGCAGACCTGCAGGACTGAGAACACAAGAATTTACACCAGTTTTGATTTCTCTAGCCTTATCCTTAAGCTGAGAGTTGCAATATTTTTTCCCTGGGCTGCAGGCTGTAGTGCTTAGACTGAACATGTGCCTTTTTTTTCCCCCTGAGCCTTTAGCTAGGGGATTAGGTGGTGTATCATGAAATTTCTCTGCCTGTTTATCTATGTGAACCAACATCCATGACAAATCCTCCTTCTTTATATCCAGTGTCTCTCTTTCTCTGGAAAATCTTAACTACTGCAGATATTTATCATCACCATGCTAGAAAACAGTTTCCTTTGATTCCATCTAGGCGACACCAAATAAATCAATTGATTTGTGATGAAATATGACAAACAGAGTCATGGTGAATGGGAGCATGATGATGGCTGGGTTAATGAGCAGAAAGACAGATAAAAATGAGGGTGTAGGAATTTACCCAGATTTAAGGAGCAAATAAAATCATTATTCTGTGGTCGTATATTGGGCACTGACTAGAGTTTTTAGGAAAAGACTATCTGAAGCTAGATTTACTATAACCAGACCTGTATCTTTTCAGAAGTAGTAAGAGGTTATAAATGAAACATTGCTGCAAATATTAAGGAGAAAGCAAATATTAAGGAGATAAAGACTGTATTATTCCATATAAATCCAGAGTTTGTGTATTCACGAACTGATACTTAAAGAAAAATTCAGTATGGTTCTGAAGTGTGTATGTCATTGTAGAAAGAAAAAGGAAATACGCATGGTAATTGAGGAAAACAGGGTTCAGGCACAGACCATCTGCAGAGAGTTTTGTTTTGTTAACTAATATATGGACTGGCTCTTGAGTGATCACCCTTGGACAGACACTTCCATCCTAGGTCTCTTAGAGGCTTTGCACAATGTATGTCAATTTCTTCCATGCAAGTCTTTTGTAAAATGATAAAGAGTAGATCCTGCATGACAGATGTTTCCTATGAAACAGGGGAAACCATCAGGTACTTTGAGATGTTTAGTCAATAACAAGGATTCGTTCCAGGGCACATTTATACCACAGGGCAACATGAACAGCAATTCTTTATTTTGTCATTGGATAGGATTTTAAGATGCTGAGTTAATGGATACAGTGGGGTAACAGAGCTCTTACCACACAGATCACTATAAAATCTGGGAAAATAACACATTTGCCTCATCTAAATCTACCTGGCATGTGTAATAGGAGGCAGGTTTTGCATGCTTGGTCAGCAGTTACACAGAAAAGCAGAGTGAGGTCTGATAATGAAGGCAGCCGTAATTCGCTAAGCCACTCCTGCTGTCTCAGCTATATAGATCAGGAACTTAATCAATATGGTTGAACAAACATTCTTATTGTTTGGTTTCTTTGATTAAAATATAAATTCCTTTGAATCATATTCCTTCTCCCGACTGCATCATAGGTGATAGACCTAAAGTGCTCACACTGCCAGGTGGAAAACTTAATCATAAGCCTAACTTTATGGCTGTATTTAATAGCCAGCCAAGAAGGTCCAATATCTATTTGAAACAATTTGGAGGTCTGAGTGTTTGATATTAGCACTGAGTGACCCTAATCTATTAACCTGTCATGAACTAATCTTTAAAAAGAGACTTGTGAATTGTGTGGTTTAAAGTTAAGGCATTTAGTTCATGAAGCCCACCTGGTATCCTGTAACTGACACTTTGAGTTTCACTCCACCATCCATGTTGCTCTGCCAAAACCTTTTAAATAAAGCCAGAATTGCGATTAACTTTGCAGCTCCCAAATGACCCATCAATTCTAGGCATAGAGTTTATATCAGTTGTTATTTTACAGTGCAGTTTTCTTTAATGTGCAAAGACATAATTTACTGTTAGAAACATTTAGCAAAAAGAAGGATGTTTACATCTTATAAAAATCTACTCTTTGTATATTTGTTGTTTATATTCCAGTATTAGTGTTTTTTTTAAACTGTCCTGCTATTTCAGTGAAAATTAGCTTCTAACTTACAACTCCAGTTTTTTTATTAATTAAGCTATTTATTTATTTTATATCCTGATCACAGCTTCCCCTCCCTCCTCTTCTCCTGGTATTTCCCTCTCACCCACCCCATCCACCCTCCTCCCCTTCTCAGAAAAGGGCAGCTCTTCATGGTTATCAATCAGTCTGGGCATATCAAGTTTCAGAAAGATTAGTTAGATTTTCTTTCTTTCTTTCTTTTCTTTTCTTTTTTTAAATAAATGTATCTCCAGTTTGTTCTTTATTACAGCATGTAAGTATGGCACAGCTTTGACAATTCTCATTCCTAACAAATTTTCCTCAGAGCAAGTTTCAAGTCTTTGTTACGAAGGCTATAGATCAGAGGATTAAAGAGAGGAGTCATTACAGAGTCATATACAAGTGTAAGGATCTTCTACATCAAAATTGAAATGCCATATGTAGGACTCATATACGTTATCATTACTGTCCCATAGAAGAGTGATACTACAACTAAATGGGAACCACAGGTAGAGAAGGCCTACAGAAAGAACCTGAAAAACATCCCTGAGCAACAAAATATAGGTCTAAAGAATATATGCAATAGTTAAAAACAGGAAAAATGAATTCTAGACATAAAAAATAAATTTGGTAATAGGAGCTGGGGCACAGGACAAAGCCATCAATGGCTCCATGTCACAGAGGAAGTGGTCAATGGTATTAGAACCACAGAAGGGAAGTTGGAAGATGGAGAAGATAGGGATTTGGTACTCAAGAAATCCAATTAGCCAGCATGAAGATACCAGAATGCAACAAAGGCTCCTAGTCATGAGGACAGGGTAATGTAATGGGCTGCAAATGGCTAAGTACCTATCATAACCCATTACTGCCAGGAAGAAACATTCAGTTGTACCAAGTGAAAAGAAGAAATAGAACTGCAGGAAGCACACTGAAAATGAAATGGCCTTGGTCTTAGATAGAACGTTGGCTAGTATGTTAGGAGTAGTGGAGGAAATAAAGCAGATTTCAAGGAAGGCAAAATTTCCCAGGAAAAGGTACATGGGGGTAAATAGACATGAGTTACATTTTATTTTTTTATTTCATATATGAAACTTTATTTTTATAACATTACAGAGCCATTTGGGTCTAGGAATTGGAAGCAATCAGTTTGTTGATCATAATATACACTAATATTTTTGTTTGTATAATTGCAAGTAGAACATTTGACATTGTAATGGAAATAATTCTACATTTCAGCTAAAGTCTTGGTTTTGGATTTCTTATTTCAATCTGTATTAATTTGCTAATTTATATTGTTGAGATCATTATATTCTCTTAGCTTATGTACACTAACTTTATATAGCTGGCAGTCACTGTCAGGATGGAGGAGCCTAGTAAGCAATGTTTTCAAATTACAATATCTGTTTATCCTAGGCTTGAGATTTATTTATTAGATATTTTCTTTATTTATTTTTCAAATGTTATCCCCTTTCCCAGTTTTCCCCCAGGAAATCCCTTATCTCATCTTCTCTCCCCTCCTCCCCCCTGCATCTATGAGGTGCTCCTCCACCCATCCACTCTTGCCTTGCCGTCTTGCCATTCCCCTACACTGGAACATCGAGCCTTCACAGGACCAAGGGCCTCTCTTCCCACTGATGCCAGACAAGGCCATGCCCTGCTACATGTGTGGCTGGAGCCATGGGTCCCTCCATGTGTACTCTTTTGGTTGGTGGTTTAGTCCCTGGGAACTCTGTGTGTGTGGGAGGGTGAATCTGGTTGGTTGATACTGCTGTTCTTCCTATGGGGTTGCAAACCCCTTTAGCTCCTTCAGTCCTTTAGACAAGGCAGTCCAGTTAGGGGGAAAGGATCCAAAGGCAGGCAATGTAGTCAGAGACATTCTCTATTCTCTCTTTCAGAGTCCCACATGAAGACCAAGATGCACAATTGTTACACACATGCAGAGGGCCTTGGTACCCGCTTACCCCCAATGCATGGTCTCTGTTTTGCAGTTCAGTCTCTATGAGTCCCTATGGGCCCAGGTAGTTGATTCTGTAGGTTTTCTTGTGGTATCCTTGATCTGGCTCCTTCAATTCTTCCCCTCTTCTACAGAATTCCTTAAGCTCCACATAATGTTATTGTCAGTCTTAGTGTCTGAGCTGTTGCAGTTCTATTCAGGAAGTTGTCACCCGTGCCAAAGCATTCAGAGTTATTTTCCACCTTCTTTTCTATCACATTTAGTATATTCAGTTTTCTGTTGAGGTCATTGATCTACTTGATCTTGAGTTTTGTGCAGAGTGATAAATATGGATATATTTACATTCTTCTACATGCAGGCATCCAGTTAGACCAGCCCCATTTGTTGAAGATGTGTTTTTGTTTGTTTGGTTAGTTTGGTTTGTTTTTTGTTTTTTTTTTTTTGTTGTTGTTTTCTACCCTTGTATTGTTTGGACTTCTTTGTCAAAAATAAAGTAACCATAGGTGTATCGATTTACCTCTGGTTCTTTGATTCAATTCCATTGATCAACCTGTTTTTATGCCTGTACCATGCTGTTTTCAACAACAGGAATAACAAAAAGCCTACAAATTCATTCAGTTCTTCTCAATGATCACTGGGTGAAGGAAGAAATAAAGAAAACAATTAACGTCTTTCTAGAATTCAATGAAAATTCATGACCAACGTACCCAATTTATAGGATACAATGAAAGCTGTGCTAAGAGGAACATTCATAGCACCTTCATAAATAAATTAGTGAGATCTCATACTAGTGATTTAACTGCATACCTGAAAGCTCTAGAAAAAAAAAGAAGCAGAAATATCCAAGAGGAGGAGACTCAAGGAAATAGTAAAAGTCTGGACTGAAATAAATAAATTAGAAACAAAGAAAATCATAGAGAGAATCAATGAAACAACAAATTCATTCTTTGAGAAAGAAATCAGCAAGATAGACAAACCATTAGCCAAACTAACTTAAAGGCAGACAGAAAATATCCAAGTTAACAAAATCAGAAATGAAAGGAACATAACAACAGACATGGAGGAAAACCAATGAAGTATTAGGTCTTATTTCAAAAACCTGTATCCCACAAAAATTGAAAAATCTAAATGAAATGGATGATTTTCTTGATACATACTGCTTAAAGTTAAATCAAGATCAACTAAATAATCTAAATAGACCTATAATTTCTAAGGAAATAGATTTTTACAGTCATTAAAAGTACTCTGACAATAACAAAAAGCCCAGGAACAGACGGTTTTTAGTTAGTGTAGAGTTGTATCAGACCTTCAAAGAAGAACTAATACCAATACTGTTCAAATTATTCTACAAATAGAAACAGAAAGAACACTGTCAAATTCATTTTATTAGGCCACAGTTGCCTTGATACCTAAAATACACAAAGACTGAATGAAGAAAGAGAATTACAGACCAATTTCCCACATGAACATCGACAGAGAAACACCCAATAAAATACTCACAAGCTGAACCCATGAACACATCAAAACATCATCCACCATGATCAAGTAGGCTTCATCCTACAGATGCAGGGATGATTCAACATACAAAAATCTATCAATGTGATCCACCATGTAAACAAATTGAGAGAAAAAATAAATGTGATACCTCAATAGATGCTGAAAAGCCTTTGACAAAATCCAACACCCCTTCATGATAAAAGTCTTGGAGAGATCAGGCATATAAGGCACATACCTAAACATGGTAATGACAATATACAGCAAGCCAATAGCCAATACCAAAATAAATGGGGAGATACTTAAAGCAATTCCACCAAAATTAAGAATATTACAAGGCTGCTCACTCTTTCCATATCTATTCCATATAGTACTTGAAGTTCTAGCTAGAGCAATAGGACAACTAAAGGAGATCAAGACGGATACAATTGGAAAGAAAGAAGTCAAAATATCACTATTCAGAGATGATATGATAGTACACATAAGTGATCCCAAAAATTCTATCAAGGAACTCTCACAGCTGATAAATACATTCAGCAAAGTGGGTGGATACAAAATTAACTCAAAAAGAAAAATCAGTTACCTTCCTATATACAAATGATAAACGTGCTGAGAAAAAGATTAGGGAAACAGCAGCCATTAAAATAGTCACAAATAATATAAGATATCTTGGTGTAACTCTAAGTAAGCAAGTGGAAAATTTGTATGACAAAAGTTCAGATCTTTGAAGAAAGAAATTGAAAAGGATATCAGAAGACTGAAAGTTTTCCCCATGCTCATAGGTCAACAGGATTAACAGTGAAAATGGTCATCCCACCAAAAACAATCTACAGATTCAACATAATTCCCATCCAAATTTCAACACAATTCTTTATAGACTCCAAGAGAACATTACTTGACTACATATGCAAAAATAACCCAGGATAGCTAAAACAATCCTGTACAATAAAAGAACTTCTGGAGATATCACCATCCCAGATTCCAAGCTCTCCTACAGAGCAATAGAAGTAACAACTGTTCCATTTTATATTCTACTCAAGCTGCCTAGGAAGTTGCCAAAGCCTCACGTTAGCTAGTTGACAGATTTAAATAATTTCTTTTTTGATTTAAAAATACCTCAATTTATTCCAATCTGTTAATAGTTGTCACAAGAAATAAGTTAACAATTCCTTTATTTTGTCCTAGAAGAATTCTAGACCCTCCTCTAATGAGGAATCTTGGTCTTGATTTATTTTCTGACTGGATTTTCAATTTAAGGCATCAGTGAAATATAGATTTAAGTGTTTCTATGCCTTTTCCCCAATATAATAGGTATCAGGGGCTCTTTTCAAAACATTAGTATCTTGAGTTAGAATAAATGGCATTATTGAGATATGATACAGTTAGAGGAAGTAGGTCACTGAGGTCATTATTATTTAGATTCTAACTTACCCTGTCCACTTCCTGTACACATATTCTGTCTTCTAAAGTACTCCATTTCTTCCTCTTGCTTTCTTGCCTTGGTAGATTGCTATTTCCAAAAGCATGCTTCAGAACAATTCTCCTGTATAATAAGTATAAAGTATTTAAAAAAGCATTTATAAAGTATTTTGGTCATAATGATGAGACAATTCTGATTAGTATACTTTGTAATACTAGTCAGTCTTCACCAAATAAGTTGATATGACTGGGCACGAGTGTTCAAAATAATACAGCCTAAGACACACCTCCATCTTGAACAGCTATATTCATGTAACATGAAATAAGTCAACAAATTAAGTTACCAATGTTGGTCATATGTGATTTGCTTCCCTGAGTCTATCAAAGTACACCACTTCATGTTCACTAGATCTCAATTATTTGTTTTATTCACAAGTGCTTTGATAAAATAATGTTATCAAAGGAGAGTAAAGAGTGCTTTTCAATGGCTTTCACGTTAGTGGCAACCAAAGAAATTGACAAAGTATTGTTGTACATGGTAGCAAAAAAAATCACTAATAGTTATCTGTACTGATATAAATGTAGTAGCTACTTAATTGATGTTTTATATTAATAATGGGAAATTTTCTATATCCATCCAAAGAAAGAGTTCATTTGATAAAATAACTGGTCCAACTTGAGACTGATTCCATGCTCAAGCACCAATCCTTGACACTATTAATGATACTACTCTGTTATGCTTACGGACAGGAACCTAGCATGCCTATGCTCTGAGAGGCTCCACCCATCTGCCTGACTTAGGCAGATGCAGATACCCAATGCCAAACAGTGGATGATGCTTGAGAACTCTTATGCAAAAACAGGAGGAAGGCTTCCCAAGGGGAATAGAAATTGTACAGGAAAACCAACAGAATCAACTAACCTAGACCTTTGGGGATCTCAGAGACTGAAGCACCAACCAAAGAACATAAGCTAGACCTAGCTCTCCCTGCATATATATAGCAGATGTGCAGCTTGGTCTTTATGTGGGTCCCAAACAACTTGAGCTGGGGCTATCCCAAAAGCTGCTGCCTGTGCTTGGGATATGTTCTTCTAGCTGGGCTGCCTTGTCTGGCCTCAGTGGGAGAGAAAGCACCTAGCCTCACAAACACTTTAAGTGCTAGGATGGGGGGATATCCAGGAAGCCCCCACAAGCTCAGAGGAGAAGGGGTGGGGGGATGGGAGAAGGATTGTGGGAAGGGATGACCGGTAGGGGGGCAGTGAGCAGGATCTAAAGTGAGTAAGTTAAAAATAAATAAATGGAAAAGAAGGTGAACTTAGGACTTTTTTATGGAATAGATCCCAGTGTTAAAGAATATTGAGAGAAGAGATAGTTGTGTTTACAGGGAGAGAAATAGGTTAAAAATTTTCCCCTGTAGAGGTGTTAAATGAAATTATCTGGCTCAGAAATCCTTATATGGATATGCATACACACAAGGGCCATTATACAAATAGATAGATGAATCAATCAATCACTATAAACAATGATAAATGAAATAAAATTTTACTATCATTAAACCAAAAAAATCTGCAGTATAATTTTACCTATGAGGATGGCTGTCTTCCTCTGCAGTTTTAAAGAATAAATATCTTTTCTATGCTTATAGAATTAGTTGGTCACAGTTCCTGAACATCCAGACGCATCTTGAAAACATTTGACTGTATTCTTAGTACTGTATTGCAATGATTCTATGTGTGGCAAGTACTAAGAGTCAGGGCACTGTGTTCTGAGGTAAGAGAGGATTATATGGCAGAGACAGACGAGGGAATGCTTTTCAATAGTTAGAATTTCCCTTTTCAAATGTTTCCATCTTAATCTTTTCATGCAGGAGATGGGGTTGGAATTATAAAATACTGCTGTAGGCACAGATGGGGAAATAAAGATCATTTTTAGGACACTGCAGGCCTTAACAAAAACTCATAATTCAAGTGGGAAAGCTTGCAAACATTTTGTAGAATACAAATAAATAGATCATAGGCAGAAATGATGATTCCTTAGGCTCTGCCTTCAGGGTGAGGACTTAATTTGCAATCTGAGCTGATGGATCTCTTTTTGCCAGAATGCAAATAAAATTTCAATTGAGGACCCAAGGCTCGATCTATTTATCCTTCTGGAACCCCCTGTTCATTATTATTTAAATATTGGTGTTTAATTTTTTAGTGAGGGAAAATGAATTAAACATGAGTATATAAAATGTATAGGATATAGAGTGAGCTGATGTTGAATAGTCTAAACCACCATCAGGATAAAATAATGTTCAAAATCATCACTGTTAATGACTTCCTATTTACTATGTGACAGAAACAATTCTAACATCCTCACTCAAACCATGTCCCAGAGTTGATGCCTTTGCTATTTTTTGAGATAAGCTATCAAATGAAAAGGATTATAATTTTTGCAAAGCCTTGAACGTTTGTGCTTTTCAGGGGTGTATGTGCTAGTTGATGACGCAATGTGGAGAAACAGAAGACTGTAATCGAATCTAATAGGCTAAACTAAACAAAGTAATAGCTCTCCCCTGTTTCACTTTTTCTTCCTCAAGGGAACCACATAGTAGTTGAAATGAGAAAGTCATTAGCTTAACTTCATTGACTTAAACATGGAACAAAAATTCCTATAGCTATATGGTCTTTGGGATACTTGTGGATGGTATATGGGATAAACTTGGAATGGGAATGTTCTTACTACTGAGTCAGAATGGCAAAGAAGTATTCTTTGTGATGATTGCCTATCATGAGGCCTCTAACAATAGCATCCAACAAAGCCTCATCCAAGTCTTTGTATTAAGTGATGAAAAATTATGGTCAAGGAATGCAGCCGTGTTTATTATCTATAAGTGAGCTTATTGTCTATGAATTTATTACTACAAGTCAATACTTGTAACTTTACCTGGAAACTTAAAGTATTAGTCTGATATGGGGAAGGGATTTTCCTTACAAGAAACAGCCAGTAATGCCTTGTATTTGCTTATGATCCAGCCAGAAAAAGTCACACATGGACTTTTCATGTGGATGATCTCTTCAGTACATATAAAGTCTTGATAGAAACTCCAGTTCCTTTGCTCTTTTGCTATTCATCAAGAGATGCCAGTTTAATATCAAGGGAAGAAAAAGCAGGGATTTAGTAAAAGATAGGAGACCAATGAGGATCCAGCTAACACCCAGAAATGTGATTCTTCTAGTCTGCATACAGTATGCCTGAGATGAGTGAATGAAAAGGATTATTTGACAGATCTAGGAATAGTCAGCATCTATCTTCTCTTGACTTATGGAAGTACTGACCATATTCTATGGAGAAATGAAATCCAAAATTCTGAAGTGTCTGTGAATGAAGCACAAAAGAAATTGGGGGTGAGCAATGTCACTGAAGGCTGGAGTCCGATAAAAAGCTTTGTTTAGTGTTGTGCATCTCAACCACATTTTCCAACCTGCTTTTGTGATTCTTCAGGACTGATGACACTTCTTTGAGTGAGAGCCTATGTAGAAAATTGCAATTGTATATAAAACAACCAGAATTCATTGCTTGAACTATTCTCTTAATAGGGAAACTTTAGGATTTGTAAGGACTTTCCAGGACTTCTAATCAGGCTTCTAAGTATGGCTAGAGAGTCAAGAGTGATTGCCATTTTAAATGATTCTACAATATGAAAGATAGAGAATAAAGAAAGAAATATCACATAGTGAAATAAACTTAAAATATTTCATAATTTGGTAAGATAGAAGATAATAATACATCCATTTAAACAATGGATGATAGAAAGCAAACAATAGAAAAACTCAGAAAACAAAACACTGATTTTGTTTTACTTTGAACAACAAGTCTAAAAATCAAAGCATTCTGAGAGGCCAGGATACATATGACCTAAGACATGGTTTTCATCATAGGCATCTTTTTAAATTTTGTTTTGAGGTGTGTGTGGGTGTGTGTGTGTGCATGCATGCAAGCACATGAGCACACACACACACCCACACCCACACCCACACACACACACGTATATGCAGGGGCAAAGGTTGATGTGGTACCTTCTATTGCTCTTCACTTAATCTGCAGCTCACTGACTAGGAAAGAAGAATGGGATATTCTTGCCTTGGCTTTTCTCTAACCTTCTCCCTGGACTTACAGACCAGATTTTTCTTGAATACTAGGAATCTGAACTCCTCATGCTTTACCCATTAAGACATCTTCCCAGCCCTCAACTTACACTATTATGACAAGTCAGAAAAAAATCTATAACTCAAAACAAAATAAGAGAAAAAACATTGAATACACAACGCAGAGTAAAGACTGATAATTGAGCAAACCAGGAGAATAATTAGACAAAATAAAGCAAACAAGCCTAGCAGATAACTCTGAGAAGATCATGGCAGGGTGATGCAATAGTAGATAGGAAAAAGTGGTGATGGGAAAAAACATGATATGTTATTGAATGTATTTGAGCTGTTGAGAAAATCATTGTCATGTGACTGACTGATTGTAATGGAACACTTCAGAAGTAATGCAAACATATAAAAGCAAGTGAATAAAGAAGTAAAGAGTAATTGTAACAATAGAATATTTGACCAAGTGGTAATAGAATAACGCAAAACCCTAACAATTGATTCAGTCTTAGAACCTGGTGTAAGTATGAAGATAGATGCTTGAGAAATAGAGTAAATTCAAATCCTCAGTGAAAATAAAAGAAAGCAAAGGACCATGTTTACGTTAAGAACCCAAGGAAATAACTGTAATGGTATGATTTCAAAATAAATTTTGTACTAAATAAAAGAAAACACACAATAGAAGATCCAGAAGAGTAAAGTCTTCTCCACCACTTTATTTAAACATTTGGGAATAACATCAGTGCCTGAGGAGTGTCTAAGCTACATGTGAGGATATTATGGTGGATTCCAGCCAGAAGATGAGGGAAGATTTCCTGAATGCTGAGTAGCAGCTTAGGGGGATGCCAGGAATAAGATAGAGCTTGGTCTTTGTGCTCAGAAAACCCCTCTGAAAAGAAGGAGCTGGAAGACTTGCCCAGGAAACCTGAGCACTGAGATAGTTTATGGTAGACAGAAAATTTCTTTTCTTTAAAAAATTTATTCATTTATTTATAACCCAAATGCTGCCTCCTCTCCTGGGCCCTTCCTCATTGAGTCCCTCCCCCACAGCCTCCAGCCTTAGATATTCCCCCAACCTGGCATATAAAGTCTCTGCAGAATTAGGCTCACTTTCCAGCTGAGGCAGGACAAAGCAGTCCTCTGCTATGTGTGTGCAGCCCCTGTATGCTTTTTGGTTGGTGGCTGAGTCTCTGAGCATTCCCAGGGGTCCAGGTTGGTTGACACTTCCTATGGGGAAGGCCCATCCTCTTCAGGGCCTAAAATCCTTCCAGGTATTTGGAATACTAATTCATTCTTTTCCCAAAGAAATCATGTCTGTCCACTACTTATTCTGCATCTGTAATGTGGGTAGGAGAGAAAAGTGTTTCTGTCTGAGGCATTTGATGGCTAAGCGTTGGCTTTCCTGGTCTCATTACATTATTTTAAAGAGAAGCTGGTCAATAGAGTGAAAGAAGATAGCTGGTTATGAGCGATACATCTAGTTTTTATTTCACAAACTGTTCCAAAAGTAGTCCTTAGAAAAGATTATGAGGAGAAAACACACCTTGGCATAGTATTTTTGGGGACAGGATACATACTTCTTACTTTTTCCTATTTCTGACTGGCAAAGACAATTCCACCGGGAATAACTGACAACATTTATGGCTTGTGTTCTCATTTCATACCAATGGTGTGGCCCATGGCTCCCAGTGAGATGGTCACTCAAATCTGAAAAGATAAAAGTTATCTACCCCAGGAAGCTCTTGCTGCAGAGAAAAAGGAAGCAGCTGAGGAGATAGGAAAGGCAAGGAGAGTTCCTTTTTAATGAAGGAGCTTTGACAACATCAGCTCGATGGAATTTCAGAGCTTGTATGAACCAGTGGCTATTTTTATGTTTCCCATTCATCATTTTGAAATGAACTGAACATTTATTGTTCCTATCTTGTTCTGTTTCTGCCCATGTATACTGAGTTATTGGACACAATGAGTTTCTTTTCTAGTTTCTAATCCTCTGAAGAAGAATTTAATCCTGTTGTAAACATCACCTTCCATCAAAGGCATTTGTTGGACACTGATGATACTCCCTTGGAGGAAAAGTTGAGATTACATCTGATATGGAATGACAAACACATTAAGAGGAGATAGGCATTTTAGCCTTTACAAATACATTTCATTTGTATATGATTCTCATTTACTTCTGTGTTCATGAAACTTGTACCTCCCTACTCCTTCTAAAGTAAAGATGCCTGAATGAGCTATTTGTTATTTAGCAAATGTGATAAGTGGTGGGTGTATTTCCAAATGTGGACATTAAGTATCCTATGCTTTTTCCCCCTGATTATAATCCAGATAGTATATAATAAACTAATGATGTCATAGTGTAGCTATATATTGTTAGTCTCAAAAGTTTCTAGAATGACAACATTTAGTGTAGTCCTCGAATATATCTTACTGAACATGTAAAGTGAGAAAGCCATGAATGTTTGCTAAATTCTGTTACTAAAAAGAGTGGTCTTGGGTACCTCCAGAGGACTGGAGTCTTAGTTTCTTCTGATGTAATGATGTATGGAAGAATTATATTCTTCATAAACATTCTGATTAGATTTCTATGAGTACTTCAGTTAAGTTTTAAAACATGTAATTTGATTTAGAAAACTGCAGGATATTTTTATTGCCCTCAGTTCTATCTAAACAAATTTTTACTTGTATATCATCTGAATAAGAAACATGGAAACTAAGGTGCTAGATAACTTTGTTTTGCCCAACGATACTTATTAATCTAATTGCTAATCGTGTTGAGCATGGTATTTTTAATCATGTTATAGAACAGATGCATAAATGTGATTTGAAAGGGTGAAGCTGGGACTGTTGCTCATTCTGCTGACTTGCTTACAGAAATCTGTCTTCTCTCTCCAGATCTGTCAGACTATTTGTTCCACACTAATAGCTTGGAAACATCACTTCTGGAAGTAATTTATTTAAACCATAAATCCTTACTACTGCTTTCCACTTGGCTACATGGCACCTGAGATGGCTGTGGAGCATTGCTAGAGGACACAATCCATTACAAGGAAAGGGTAAATGGGGCATCCTTATTTCCTTCATCCTGAGCACCTGTGGACCATCAGCTGTTTTATGCTACCCAACTCTGCTTCACATTCTATACATAGATTCCAGATGCTCACCCATCTAGTTATCAGCTAGGATTTTTTTTTTGTTTTTAAAGTAGTACATAAAATAATGGTTTTCATTATGATATTTTTATAAATTTTCAATGTACACAATGCTTATTGGTCATCTTCCAAAACTATCTCCTTTCTTGTTGGTCCTCTTAATTCCCAAACTAATACCCTGTTTTGTTTTCATATATCATATATCCTGTTACTCTGCTTTCTGAATCCCTTTTCCTCGGTTAGAAACTCCTTTTGCTTTTTCATCCTTCTAATTTTATCATACACATGTACACACACAAATCTAGATTCTGCATATGAAAAAATGAAATATTTATCTTTCTGAGTCTGGCCTCTTTTTATTTCAAAACATGATTTCCAGTTCTGTTCATTTTCTTGCAAGTTCCATGACTATAAAAATGACACCCAAAACGGAAAATAACCTCATGAATTGATAACTGCTACAGCAGGCATGAAATTAAAAAGCTTCTGTACAGCAAATGAAGTGATCACTAGGGCAAAGAGCTTAAATAGTGGGAAAAAAATCCGTCAAATGTACATTAGGTATAGCATCAATAACTAGGATATACAAAGAACTACAGAAATTAAATTGAAAAAAAATCAAATTATCCATCCAATGAGAGAGTTCTTAGAGTAAACTTTAAGAAGGGCCATAAATGTCTGAAAAAGTATTCAATGTTTTTAACCACCATGGACATGCAAGTTAAAACTGTTTGTACATTTCTTCTAACTCTAGTCAGATTGACCACCTTTTTTCCATTGTATTGAAAATAGATTCTGATTTTTTATACAATATATAATCATTACACTTTCCCTTCTGTCTACTCCTCCAAGTTCTTCTCCACCTCCCTTCCCATCTCTGACCAGATTTTTATCCTGCTTCTCATTAGAAGAGAACAGGCTTCAAAGAGGTAATGACATATCATAACAAAGTAAAACATACTAATATGGAAAAAAATCACACTGAAGTTGAACGAGTCAAATCAACAGAAAGAAAAGAGTCTCAAGAGCACAAGAACCAAATAGAAAACATAATGATGAAATGACTCCTAACGTTATTCTGCTATACTCGTAGATCAGAGCCTTGTTCAACCATCATCAGGGAAACTTCCTCCTTCAGCACACACACACACACACAAATATATATATATATATGAGAGAGAGAGAGAGAACTTGGAACACACAGTTCTAAATGGGGTGTCTCCATTAAATCCTTCCTCTCAGAGATAATGAGGAATACTCTTAAATAGTATGTATTGAGCATTGGATCTGTATTCCAAGCCAAGGCACAGGTTCTGGTCATATTAATACTCCTTTCAAATTATGGATATAATTGAAATTTTCTGCTGGGAGAAAAGCTTGAAGAATGACTATAAACTTGGACAACTTTATCATATTCAAACACGTTAACATTAACAAATGTAACACAGATATAGTTTCATCTTCTAGCTTCATTACTACCTTGGCAATTAGTTTATGGCTGATATTTATCTGTAAATGAAACTATTTCAATTTAAACTTAATTTTCAGTGAAATATGAGGACTACATCTGGCAAATGATACAACTTTTATGTCTCTTTACAAGGCCGATAAGTTGTGCTTCTCATTTCTTTTACTGTGATTGTATAAAATGGGGATTTGACAATATTTCACATGTCTGAAAATTTCCTTTCTTTCAAGATATATGCAGTACTTTAGTTTCAGAAGTCAAAGAAAAGAGATATTGAAGAAAGATATCAGATAAAGAAGCAGAGAAGTAAAATGAGCCCCAGAGTGGCCTGTTCTGGTTGAGATGTTGGGAGATGGAATAAAAACAAGGTCCCCACAATCTCTATGTCTTAATTCTTGGCAGGAGTCTGACCAAGCTTTCATTAAGTTGGTTTGTGCTTTCAACATAAGCCAGTGTAGAGGAGGAGGAGGGATAGGAGGAAGATCTAATAATGATTTCTTTGTTATTTGTAAGAAGTTATCTTCTAGCTCCTGATAGTCTTTATATGTCAATATATTGATAAATTTAAGACTCTTGTTTTTAATTTTTATTTTACTTTTGTTTTATCAGCATTTTTTTTTCAAATAAGTAGATTTATCGATTGTTAAGTCTTGGACAAATAGAGTAAGTCTGAGTACATTTTAAATTTTATTTTTATAATTAAAATATAATTGATATATTTTCTCCCAATCCTCCCTCCAGCTCCACTCATGTCCTCTTGTTCTACCCTCCTGCTCACCTGAAATTCATGGCCTCATATGTGTATAAACATTTAAATATAATTTGATGAGTATGCATTGTGTTGCTTGCATGTATATAATTTCCAGTTTGATTATTTAGCATTTTATAACCAATTATGAATAGGGGGCTCATCCATGAATATGAATGATCTCCCACCTTCAGTATTCCTTCATTGACTATGGTTCTTTGTCTAGGAGTAGGGCTCCATGAAATTTTTCCTTTTTATCCTAGCATGTCTATTGTCCATGTTCAGATCATGTGTAGACTGCCATATTATTGACATATGATAGATGAAATATCCTTACCATTTCTAGAAGACACAATCTCAGAAAATCTCCTGGTCTTCAGACTGTAAGAATTTTTCTGCCTTCTCTTATGTTCACATGTTTCAGGACTGAACTACTACTAATTCTTCTTCTTCTTCTCCTTCTTCTCCTTCTCCTTCTCCTTCTCCTTCTCCTTCTCCTTCTTCTTCTTCTTCTTTTCTTTATTTTTTAAAACTGTTTAATTTATTTACATTCCAAATGTTGCCCCTCTTGTTGGTCTGTACTCCAAGAGTTCTTTACCCCCTCCCCTCTCCCTTTTGCCTCTGAGAGGGTTGCTCCCCAGCTACCCCACCTACCCCCTCACCAACCCATTCCCCCACTTAACACTGCTCCCTGCATCTGCCTTCCCTGGGAAATCAAATCTTTACAGGATTAGGCAAATTCTCCCCTCCTGAGGCCAGACAAAGTAGTCTTCTGCTACATATGTGCCAAGGGCCACAGACCAGTCCTTGTAGGCTCTTTGGTTGGTTGTGGGAACAAGCCTGGCATGCTGTAAAGAAGTCCCACGTGTCCATCCCGGGTGCTGTGGCTCTGGGTGGGACAGGAGACAGGTGAGACATGGCTGCAAGCTCTTATACAGTTTGATGGGCTGGGCAGCCTGTGTGAGAGGCATTTGCCGAGACAAAGCCCGTGGGTAGAAGAGGGAACCATCCTGAGAAAACTGCAGCTGGCTCTGGAGTTCCCATGGTTGGACATGGGATGCTGCCAGATGCAGTGGGACCTGGGAACATACTGGCCACAGAGAGCAGCTGGCGTCCAGCCGTGAACCCTGTTTGCAGTGGATTGGGGCTCTGGGCTAGCTGCTTAGGCTTGGGTGAATGGGTACCATCTGGGACCACTGGGAAGCCCTTGGTGAGAGATTAGATGCAGCTTCTTAATTGAGGTCCATATCCCTCGCTTCCCACAGTGGGTCCAGATGAAGAGACAGTCCATAATTCTAAGATGTTTATTTTTATTGTGGAGAGTGGCGTGGATGGAAGTGTACCCCCAACCCCTCTGAGAAAGGTGAAGCTGATATAGTAACTAGGAAGAAGTATGAATAAGCCACTAGGTGTCTCATTAACATGAGGATGTCTTGGGGGTACATGACCATGAACAGAGCTAAAAGCCTCCCAGGAGCGTTGGCATAACGTTTTCTGGTCCCTTGCAGATTGTTCTGCTGTGTCGCCCAAACGTTATGCCTGTGCTTGACCGGGTGCCAGACTGCCTGTCACAGATCACTGTCCCACAGTTGGTGGCTTAGTCTTCAGGAGTTCCCAGGGGTCTATATTAGTTGATATTGTTGTTTTTTACTATGGGCTTCCCATACCCTTCAGTTCCTTCAGTTCTTCCCTTACTTTTCCATAAGGTACATGACCTCAGTTCAATGGTGGCTGTATCTGCATCTGTCTCAGTCAGCTGCTGGTAGAGCATCTCAGAGTTCAGCCATGCTAGACTCCTGTTTGCAGGCACAACATAGTGTCCATAATAGTGTCAGAGTTTGAAGCCTGACAATGGGATGGAATCCAAGTCAGGTCTGTCTCTTGATGGCCTTTCCTTCAATCTCTGCTCCGTTTTTCTCTCTGCATTTCTTTTAGACAGAAACAATTCTGGATCAAAAATTTTGAAGGTAGGTTGGTGACCCCATCCTTCACTGGGACCCTGTCTATCTACTGGAGATAATCTCTTCAGCTTCCATCTACCCACTTTTGGGCATTTTGGCTAAAGTCTTCCCCATTGAGTCCTGAGATCCTCTCACGTCCCAAGTTTGAGGACTTTCTAAAAGGCTCCCCACCACACACTCCCCACAGCTACATATTTTTATTAATTCTTCAGGCTCTCTATACTTCTTTTCTGTCTTCCCTCCCCATACCTGATCCTGCCCCCTTTTCTCCCCCCCCACCTAGGACCATGCTTTCCTCTGCCTCCCATGATTATTTTGTTCCCCCTTCTAAGTGGGTTTGAAACATCCTCATTTGGGCCTTCCTCCTTGTTAAACTTCTCATAGTCTGTGGGTTGTATCGTGGGTATTCTGTACTTTTTGGCTAATATCCACTTATCAGTGAGTACATACCATGCATGTCCTTTTGGGTCTGGGTTACCTCACTCAGGATGATATGTTTTAGTTTCATCCATTTTCCTACAAAATTCATGATGGTATCACCTTTAATGGCTGAATAGTATTCCATTGTTAAAATGAACCACATTTTCTGTATCAGTTGAGGGACATCTGGGTACTTTCTGGCTTGTGGCCATTGCAGTTAAGGCTGCTATGAACATAGTGGGGCATACATACTTGTGGTATGGTGGAACATCTTTTGGGCATTTGCCCAACAAAGGTTATCTAAGTAATATGCTGACTGATTTTCCTATCTGTAACTTATTCCTAACTGGAGCAGGAGGACTGCAGAAATGTATAGGTGAGTAAAGAAGTTACTATTCAGGAGTGAGGGCCAGATTTTGGATCTCTACCATCCATGCTAAATGTCAGACAGGCCTTGTGGACTAGGCAAATCAAAGATCCCAGCTTTAAAATGAGAGCCCTAGCCTCAATAAATAAGATGGATAGAGATTGAGGAAAATACCTGACATCAGCCACTGGCCTCTACATATACATACATGTGCACTTGCACACACACACACACACACACACACACACATACACGTGAGCTGAGAGAGAGAGATAGAGAAAAAGAGAGAGAGACAGAGAGGGTAGAGGGATATGCAATACAACACTTATATGATCACTTAGACATACCATATACACCTATACAAGAGAAAAAAGGAAGAAAGAAGGAAGGAAGGAGGGAAAGAAGAAAGGATAAAAGAAAGAAAGAAAGAAAGAAGGGAGGAAAGGAAGGAAAGAAGGAACAAAGAAAGGAAGAAGAAAGACAGACACTACTTATTGATCTCCTTTGATAACCCTAAACATTTATACTGTAGAACTGGAAAATACTAACTAAATTTGACGGCACAAAAATAAAAATAAACTACATTTTAAGCCTGTAATTTTTATAGATTTATGAAGCAACCTTAAGAAACACTTCATTTATTGGGGATCAATTTCTATTGAAAGAAGAAGTATATTGACGTACTTGGTTTCAAAGAAGTAATTTGTAGATTCTTTTGCTTCCATCAACTTAAGTAATCAAAGAATTGACAAATATCATCTACTTCAGATTGTATATTTCCCAGGTTGTATAAATAGTTATGTCTTTTCCCATGGATTTACTTGAAATTAATGTCTTTCTTACCTACTATAAAAGCATTTGGGTTTTCAATGTTTTTCATGAACTGTACTTTTATAATTCTTTATGTCCTATCCATACAATTAAACAATGTTATTATCTGAACACTGTTTCCTCTACTCTACTCTCATAGTCACATCTTTTACTATGCCATCACTAAGCAATCCAGTTTCTGAACTCTGACCATTATCTCCTAATTTCACAGCATATAGCTGTGTATGTATCTTCCATTATATCATTTTCTTGATTATATTGAGATTCATAGACTTTTTAACCTATTATCCCTTCATGTTTTCATTGAATTATTTATCAAGGTTAGTTTCTAGACTCTTTATTCTATCATTCCCTTCATGCTTTCATTGACTTCTTCAGAGATTAGAATCTATGATCTACCACAATAACTGCCTAGTTGTAATAATCCTTAATCCCATTGGAGAAATGTACTAGGAAAGTCTCGTATGAACTGCACTTGTTCTCAGCTTAAATTTATGTTTAAAATCATGATGAAGGAATTTCTCAGTGCTGCTTGGAAATGACATTTGTCTCAGCCACATGATCATTTCTCTGTCTTCTTCCTCTGCTCAGCCATACCATCTCTCACATTTTACCACTTCCAATCCTTATTCTGCTTTTCACACTCTCCTCGTTCAAGAGTTATTTATCTCCATTCCACTGAATGTCCTGTCTCCTCCTTTCTCTGTCCTTACTACTGTCTCTATCTTATTTATAGATGGGAACTCTGTCTTGTGCTTAGAATCCCACCCTTCTGCCTGTTTTGAAAACTTTGTGGATTCATCTCTTTGTAATTTAATCCTTTTTTATCATTTTTGCCTTTTATTGGATATTTTCTTTATTTATATTTCAAGCTTTATCCCCTTTCCAGGTCTCCCCTCCAGAAACCCCCATCCCATTCCTCCCCCGCCTGCCTCTAAGAGAGTGCTCCCCCACCTACCTACCCACCCACTCCCTCCTTCAAGTCCTGGCATTCCCCTACACTGGGGCATCGAACTCGCTCAAGCCCAAGGACTGCTCCTTCCGCTGATGTCCAACAAGGCCACCCTCTGCCACCTATGCCGCCAGAGCCATGGGTCCCTCCATGTGCACTCTTTGCTTGATGGTCCAGTCCCTGGGAGCTCCAGGAGGATCTATCCCATATAGAGTTGCCAAACAGGGACAGTATTGCAGATGCCAGGAAGTGCTTGCTGATGGGAGCCTGATATGGCAGTCTCCTGAGAGGCTCTGCAAGAGGCTGGTAAATACAGAGGCAGATGCTAACAGCCAACCATTGGACTGAGTGCATAGTCTTTTATCTTGCTTCTGATGACTATACTTTTGTTTCCACTAGCCTGTGATCATGCCTCAAAACTTGCACCTTAGAAGGAGGGAAGATGAGAGTGGGTGAGTGGGTGGGTAGGGAAATACCCCCATAGAGGCAGGGGGAGGTGATGGGGGCTTTCAAAGGAGAGATCTGGAAAGGGGGAAACATTTGAAATGTAAATAAAGTTATCAAAAAAAAATGACATGTAGAACTGTCTTTCCCTGTTCAGTGTGACCTGTTTGTTAGATTCCAGCATAATAAAAGCTGTGAAATTTCTCTATGGCTATTATTTCCATTTCTTCCCAATGTCAAGTCCAATATGAAATCTGATAAAAGTACTTGCATGTTTCTTATGAAACTATTTAGCTCTACCTCCTGTTTCTAGTTGTCATCAAGTTTTGCCTCACAATTTCCCAGTATCCTTATATGTACGTTTATGATTATCTACAAGATTTTCAGAATAATCTGCTTTAAATAAAAACATAGCTGTGCCAGTTCTCTGTGATTTTATTTTAGATTCTTCCTACTCTGCTTAGGGAAAAAGCTTATTTAATGTGTGATTGTACAATCATACAATATATGCAAAACCTGGCAGCTTACTTCCTATGTCCCATTTATGCTGACCTTCCTCATATTCCTAAGATCTGCCAAACCTATTAGAATTCTGGGCTTTCTCACAGATACTTCTTTTCCCTCTCGAAAGTTTTTCTCTTTCTTCTTCTTATTTATCTATCGCATTCCATCTTAAATGTCACTTCTATAAAAACAAATCTTCAATAAAATCCCAGAACAATGCTATGTATACCACCCTCTATTTTCCTTTAATGAGAAATGTGAGAAAATTACTTTGTAACTTTGATTCTTAAGGTATTTTTATTATTTGTATGAGTATGGGTGTTTTGCCTGTATGTAAGCCTTTTATGTCCCGTGCTTGCAGAGGCCAGAAGAGGTAGGTCATTAGATTTCCTTGAATTGGAGTTAGACTGGTTTCTGGGTGCTTGGAATCAACCCCGGGTCTTCAGGAAGAGCAGCCAATGCTCTTAACTGCTGAGCCATCTCTCCGTAAGCCTGCCCTCCCTCCCTTAAGTTTCTTATAAGGCTATAAACATCATGTTAAAAAGGGACAACTTTGCATATGTTAATATCCGAGTCCTTATTCCCTCTCACTGAATGTACAATGAGTAAACACTAGAACGATATGTTCGTTTATGGATCATATCTCCTATGCTTGGCAACTTGGTTTGACATATTTTCTAGATGACAAAAAGCATGATTTGACCAAAGTATAATCTTAATTAAATTCTTATGATGCATAAAAAAAGGACTTGAAACCCTATTTGGTTTTATGGCTGTGGGAGGCTTAGTTTTCTCCAATACTAGTTTTTTGAAGTCTCTTTAGAGCATGGGTCTCTAAGGGAAATCATCAGTAATAACTATGCTGTATCTCTCTTGACACTGGCCCTATGAAATTCTCTATAATTCCTTTTATTCCTAGTCTCTGGTTCTCTGAAGAAATCAGTTATAGCCTTATCTATCCCTAGATATATGACTATAACTCATTTCCCACTGATTTCCCCACAGCTTTTTAGTTTACTTCTTCTCTCCAAAAGACATTCATTGTTGTGAATCAGTATTTCAGGAAAGGTGATCTATTTTCATTTATATATCAAACATCCTCTGGATGCAAGGGTGGCACAGGAGCAGGAGGGCCATTTAGGATCTTTTTATGGTCACACTACTTCTTTGTTTGCCCTTGTGGACTTCCCAGATAGTGCAAGTGTTAAAAGTCACAATAGACCAGACTGAAAGGTGGCAGGAACAATTTGAAAATCAGCAGAAATAGCTTGATGCCCTGCTGCTTACTGCAGTAGAGCCTCTAGGGATATTATAAGTGGTGACTATATATACTTTTAGGTGCTGTTATAAATATGCTGCAAGCAAATGTTTCTCTGGAAGGCTGGGAGAGCAGAATCAATGTATGGCCATTTTTCCCCCTGTCAGGAGCTATAGAGTTTTTATTGGCACAATTTGCATTACTCAGCACAGACTACAAGATCTTTGATCAAACTAATTAGAAATGCTTATACTTTGTAGCATACATCAAATTTATTATTGAGATTATGTATGTGCATGCATAGAAAATAAATAGAGGTATTAAATATGAAACTATGACATTTATGCCATGTGTTAGAATGAGAAAGCATTCTAATTAGATAGAAACTGTACTTAAAGTATAGATGATTATACTGTTCAACCAAAACTACAATGCCTAATAAAATCTGAACATGTAAAAGAGAGCAAATTTCTTTTTTCTGATAACTGAATCAATCTGTATTTATTTGTCAAACATTACCTTTTTGTTCAAGCTCTGATGATAAAATAAATACTTGTATGAATCACTGAGAAGATTCTTATGATTCTTGATGAATACAGGTTACTCTAATTGGTTGGCATACAAAACCAAAGTCACAGTATTTTCAAATGTGTCAAGTAAAATAAGTTGCTCAGGCCTCTGATGGAAACTGTAAAGGGGCAGAGAGGAGATTTGAGTAATGTTGAGAAGATGACTTGGGGATAGAGGTGCAATGGGAAGTGAATGGAAAACAGATAATCAGAACAAGAGCTACAATTTTGCTTTCTGCATCCCAGAATTTCAATCATAAGATGGGAAAGCCATGTGTATGTAGGTTGTTCAGTTAAGATTTTTGGATAATTTAGTGATACTGTGGTGCTTGGAGTTGAAGAAGATGGATATAAGAGAGGTGCAGGGTAATGCAATTGTGATTTCTTTTGATACTGTTGTTGTGAGGATTGTAAGCAACCTTGTTCAGAAGCAATTTCAGAGTTCAGCCCTTAAGAGAGCATCTTTGTCAAGCCCCACTCCTAAAACTCATGGCACAGTGGAAGAAAGGGTGGACAGATGTAAGAGCTGGAGGGTGTTGACAAGTGCTGCATGCCATGGCTGGTGCACTCATGAGCTGTATGACACCAAACCAGTCAACAGTCCAGAATGTTGCAAGTTTCTATCACTAGCTGAGGAGCTACTGATATGGCTAGCATGAGTAGACATTTTCTTTGGGGATAGAGTCATAGGCAGGATTCACATGAGCTACTGGATGGCCACATGCACACATTGATAACCTTAATTGAACGCACTAATAGGTGAAACGTAAGAGAATATGAAGTTGAAAGCAGATTTGATGAAGGGTTTGGAGGGAGGAGCATGGGAACAGGGGTGAAGAGGATCATAGCACATTATTTAAATGCATAAAAATTTTAGGGAATGAATTTTAAAGAGGATGGCCATTTCCAGTTTTGGCAGTTGCAGGAGTCTACATGACTTGGCTAGCCTTACTAAGAATTATTATTATTCTTAATAATATTGGTGTAGATAGGGTCTCATTATTGTAAAAATCTATTCTTCCTGTACACCTTTAGTTTCACTAAATCATCTCTACCAATGAGAGCTAGTCTGAGAATATATCAATAGGGAACCATTGTAACTAACTATTTGGACTTTATCTCTAAGGTCTGGTCTCTAAAAGTGGGGATCTCCAACTTACAAACATGGCGTAGTTCCACCTATCTGCAACATCTGAAATTTCAAAATTTGTGACAAACATGTTTCTTATCTTAACGACAATATATTATTTATTCAGGAGCCAAATATAAATGGCCATGACCTAGGAATCAAAGTTATGTTGTCCTAAATACCACGTTCCAGTTTCAATGTAGTAACAGATTCCTGAAGTTTTAATTGGAGCAGAACAGAGAAACTCAGGACAGATTTGTATACATTGGTGGGTAAGTCAGTAGGAGAGGTGCAGCAAAGCAGGAGTTCTCTGCTGTAGGCCTCATGTGCTATCCTATGATATTTTCAACTTAAGCATACCCCAAACATTTACCTAATAGTCACAAGGATGGTGACAAGGATACACACAGAGGGCCTAATACATGGGCATTTGAGAGGCGAAGATACCCTACTATATCTGAATCTACAACATTCTAACTCCTCACAATCACTGAAATTCAAATAATTAAATCAGCCTTAAAAAATGCTTAGCATAAGTATGGGTTTTATTTTTCTGAAAAATTTTTAACGTGAGAGGCTTGCTAAATTTGCCTTTAACTAAGATTAATGGCTAATCATTGTAGGGATCCTCTAGAAAGCAAGGACATGATTCAGAGCTTTCTCCACCTCACTCATGGACATGCCAACACAGGAGAATACTTCACACCTCCTAAAGCTGGTGTAACATTTCCTTCCTACTCACAAAAATGTCCTTGCACTTTCTTTTCAATGACACAATCTATCTTTCTGAGTTTTGAACTTCCCACATGTATTTATACTCTTTCATACTGATAAACAAACTCAGGTACTTTCAGTTTTTGCAATGTCTGTTTTCTTCAGTAGTTGGTGTCTGTTCACAATTTTTAAAAAATTTCTATTATTATTATTATTATTATTATTATTATTATTATTATTATTATTTAATCTTACTTTTTACAGTCCAGTCATAATCCCCCTCCCAGTCTGCTCTCTGACAGTTTCTCCTTTACATCTGGTTCATAGCCTCCTTCCCTCTCTTCCCAGTTTCACCCTTAGAAATTCTCCTCACATTGCTTCTTCCCTGAAGAGAAGGGGACATCCCCCTTGGGTACTACTTAGTATGTACATCCTCCCCACTGAGGCTCAAACAAGCAGTCCAGTTAGGGGGGAGAGGGATTCAATATTGTGGAACAGAGATCAAGACAGTCTCAGTTCTACTTGTTAGGGGAACAACATGAGTAGAACACCAAGCTGCACATTTGCTACAGATGTGTAGAGGGTGTAGGTTCAGCTTCTGCATGCTCCCTGGTTGGTGGTCCAGACTCTGTGAATGCCCATGGTCCTTGATTAGTTGACTTTGTGTCTTCTAGTGGTGTCCTTGATCCCTCTGACTTGCTTATTTCTATTCTCCACTTTTCCACAAGACTTACCGGGCTCTGCCTGATGTTTGGCTGTGCTAGGTTCCTGTCTGCAAGCATAGCAGAGTATCATTAATAGTATCAGGTGTTGGCTCTCTTACATGGGATGGGTCTCATGTTGAGGCAGTCATTGGTTGGTTGTTCTCTCAGTCTCTGCACCATTTTTATCCCTGCACATCTTTTAGGCAAGACAAATTTTGGGTTGAAGGTTTTGTAGGTGGATTGATGACACCCTTCCTCCTCTGGAAAAACTGCTTGGCTATACGAGGTGGCCATTTCAGTCCCTAATATCCTCCTTTGGTAGGAATCTAAGCTAGAGTCAGCCCCATAGACTCCCTGTATCCTCTGCCATTTCAGGCCTCTAGCTTGTCACCAGAGATGCCCCTCATTGCCATTCTCATTCCCAGGCCTCTCTTACCTGCTTCTCCCCACACCTGATCACCATTGATATGACAGTATACATAAGTGACACCAAAATTCTACCTAGAACTTCTACAGCTGGTAAACAACTTCAGCAAAGTGGCTGCATACCAAATTAGCAACAGCAAAAAATCAGTAGCCATCCTTTATACAGATGATAAATGGGGTGAGAAAGAAATTAGGAAAACAACACCCTTTACAATAGCCACAAATAATATAAAACATCTTGGTATATAACTCTAACAAAGAAAATGAAAGACATGAAATTCAAGTCACTAAAGAAATTGAGGAAGATATCGGAAGATGGCAATATCTCCCATGCTCATGGATCAGTAGGATTAACATAGTGAAAATGTCTATCTTACCAAAAGATTCAATGAAATTCACATCAAAATTCCAACACAATTCTTCACAGACCTTGAAAGAGCAATTTTCAACTTCATATGGAAAAACAATAACAAAACCACCAACCCACCACCAAACAAACAAACAAACAAATAAAACCAGGGTAGCTAAAACAATCCTATACAATAAAAGACTTCTAAAAGACATCACCATCCCTGACCTCAAGCTGTATGTACTACAGAGCAATAGTAATAAAAGCTGCATGGTATTGATATAAGAACAAACAGGTTGATCAATGGAATAGAATTAAAGATCCTGAAATAAACCTAATTCTTTGTTTAGGAAGCACACATGACTGAGTCAAGGAAAAGTATTTGTGAGAACAGTTAATCTGCATTGACAAGAGTCATCAGAGGTGAAGAGATAGGCTCTTTGAATGGCTGGCAATTAGATAACCACACACAGGTACCAGAGAAAAAGGCATAGTTAGGCTTTCAATCTGCCTTTTCCCCATCCTGTATTGCATTCAAAAGGATGTGCAAACACCCTCTCATAAGGTTAATTTATATTTTGTGGAAAAAACCTAGGCTATAGTTTTCATTTTCAGTCTCTAGCCTTAAGCAAGATTTTATCTACTTTTTATCTCAATATTCTTGCTATGTCATAGGCAAGATACAACTTTTGTAGTCAACATCTCACAGCACATATAATTTGTTGCCTGTACACAGCATGCACAACAATGGGTATATTATCAGTCAAGCACAGAGGGACTTACAGGAATATTGGCTACTGGCATATTATTAAGGAGAGGGTAATATCATCATTTTCATGTGTGTATACATTGATGAACCACCAGTCTCTAATGAAAAATTAAGAACTTAAGGTCATCCAGAGTGCACTTATACAAGGCAGTAGGACACAGGACACAACACAAAAAACTAAGTGTGAGAAAGGTATTGCAAAGATAGGGATGGTGGCAGGGGTGAGTAGGAGACAGGAGAAGGTGGAGTGAGAGTAACCAGAATGCATTATATGCAAGCATGACATTGTAAAAGAAGAAAGCTAATAAAGGTCATATAAAATCAATCAAGATAAAATTCACACAATAGTAACCATTACACAATAAAAGTAACTGTTTTGGAGTAAAGATACCAGTGGTACTATTGCTCTAGAGACATTTTTTAAAATTGAGACACTGTATCACATTAGAATTCCTCATTCATTTTCTCCGAATCTAGACATCTACCATGTTTATTGATTCTTAAAATATTTACCCTGTGTCTTTCAGAAAATACACTGATATGACATATTAATGTTTGTTGTTGGTTTGTTTTATTTAGCACACTGTTTTCTGGGGTTGAGTGGGCATTTTAATATGTATGGTATGTAACTCCTTATCCATGGTGGGAATGGGCATGATGCTGTTCGTTCAGACATCAGTGCAAATGATAGGCATGCAAGCTATTTCCTTAGAGATTTTCTGAATAATGATACTGTGAAGCTACATGCACAGGTTCAAGTTGTATGTCGGTGTAAGATTCCATTTCTTCCTCCTAATAATAAACTTTTGGTTTACATAGTGATTCAGTGCTTACCTGTTTTATTAGAGGGATATTACCTATTTTTAAATGTGCAAATTGTGTTACATGTAACTAAAATATTTTGTTAATTTCCTTTGAAGTTATTACCGGGGCCTCCGCATAGATGTAAAGTGGCAGAATGCATGCCTTTGACTTACATTTCCTTGGTGATTGATGGTGGCACATTTTTTTCTTATATTTGTAGTCATTGTGTATTACTGAATAAATATATTATGTCCATTATAAAAATGGTGTTGTGTCTGTTCTGGAGTTACTGCAGTTTTCTTACAGATTATATAAACTAAGCCTAGTAGTTGCAAATATCTTTTTCCATCCTCTGGCTGCTTTTCTGCTTTCTTGATAGGTCAAAACAGATGGTGAATGTGAAGTACTTCAGACACATTGCCTTCCTTTTTCACTTAGCCTGAGCTTCTACTGTCATATTAAAAAGTCTGTTCTCATATCCAGTCCTGAGGACTTATTTATAATTTCCCTGAAATTTCCTTACTTTCAGCTCTTACTTTTCAATGAAGTTTGCAAATGATACAGAGCTTCGTCATTTTTCTTCTGATTACCCCAGCACCATTTTTTGAAGAGAGTATCCTTTTACTATTGGTTGTTTCGGGATCCATGTCAAAACTCAATTGGCTATAGAGATATGGGTGTCTCTTCATGTGTTCTGATTTTCTACTGCTCTAAAGAGCTCTGCTTCTAACTGTTCCACACTGTTTTATAGATCATGAGTTTAGTTTAATTGTGCCTGTGAGTCAGTCTGGAGGTGTGCAAGCCCCTAGAGTCCATAAGAGGGTCACAGGTCCTCTGAGCTTGAGTCATCACCCTGGGATGACATCTGGGCCAGGCTGGGATCTTGGCTCCACTAAGGGCCAACTGAATGTTTTATTATTTTCAATTATCTCTCAAAGTACCTACTTATTTTTCTACATGCTTTATCTAATCAAGTCTTGGTTTTGATATGTTTTAAATGTAAGTTATTCCACTTTTGTTCACACAAACTCACAGGTCTCATCTTAAAGGGAATAAGAAATAATTTATATAACTTAAAGCAAACAAGAAATGGTTTATTTCAGAGCCATTTTTGAATGACCGTAGCCAGGGAACACAGATTTATGTTATCCCAAATTTCGTGTTTCAATATGGGAGCAGTTTCAAGAAGTTTGTATAGTTTTACAGAACAAAGAATGTCATAGATCAAGGCAAGTTTAAATACATTTGTGGCTCCCCTGCACATATGTAGCAGATATGTAACTTGGACCTCATTCGGGTCCCCCAACAACTGGAGGAGGGGCTGTTCTTAACTCTGTTGCCTGCCTGTGGATTCTGTTCCCCTAATTGAGCTGTCTTGTCTGGCACCAGTGGGAGAGAATGTGCCCTGTCTTGCAGTGACTTGATGTGCCAGGGTGGGTTCGTACTCAAGAGGTCACCCCTTCTTGGAGGAAAAGGAGAGGACTTGGGGGATTGGGTGTGCAAGGAGAATGCGAGGAGGGGGCTGAAATCAAGATGTAAAGTGAATAATGGAGAAAAATAATGAATGGAGAGAAAAGAACAAACAATATTTTTTTCAAAATAAAATAAAATAAAACGCATCAGTGAGTACATCAGATAGGCAGGTACAGAGAGATGGAGGAAGCTTTTGCACAGGCACACGATGCTATCTGAACTTTTGGGTTGGTGGAAGCTAGTGGTCTGTTAAGTTCATAGACTACAAAAGCTTTTTATCTATTAGCTCCAAGATGTTAGTTCTGACACAGAAGTGGGCAAGGGTGGCTGTCTAAAGGACTAGAACTAGCCCAAAGTAAGGTAACAAGTCTTTGGACCTACAATATCCCAGTCTCTCCACAGTACTGAAATTCTAATCAGTCAGTCTTGGCAAGCACAACTTCTTGTCAGGGTTTTTCATTCACAGTTATAACTTCTTGGGACCCTTGTTAGAAACTTTATGTGTTTTCCTTTGTAACTGAGTTTAAGTGTTTCGTTGGGGAGGTTTTGAGAACCCTAGGTCATCATCATTGATCTTAACTATCATTTTCAGAGGACCTCTCAATTAGTTTGGAATTGAGACTGACTTCTAAGCTAAAATGGACCTCTCTGATCACACAAACTGTAAGAAATTGAAGTAGGTTCAATGTCAGTTGAATTATTTTAATATACTTAAAAATAAATTTACAGGGAACTTATGACTACCAGGAGAATGAGAACTAGTTATTATTAGCCCCTAATTAGTTATTCTATACAAAGCAATATGTCCTGAAACCACATGCACATAAACAACATAAAAGGACTCATCTTGCACATACATGTACACACCAAAACACTGATGATGAGATGATGATGATGATGATGATGATGATGATGATGATGATGATGGGCCATGAAGTTGATAGGGGGTATGGGGAAGGGAATAACTGGAGAAAGGAAGGGAAGGGGAAAGTGATGTAACTGTATTTAAATTAAAATATTTTTACATCTCTGCCTCTATTATTGTTTACAAAACATAATTCATGACAACTGATATTTACTGACAATATAAGTGACATTCAAGGTGCTTTTCTGTGACATTAGTGTATAAAACCAGCCTGGCTTGTATTATTTAAGGAAGACTGGCAAAATAAAGCTTGAGATTTTTACTTTTATTTTTAATGTTTTTAAGGAGTCTCTTGTATTGGATTCAAGCCATTTTGTATTGGATTGAAACATCATTTTGTGACTCTGTAGAGCACCCACATATAATGCAAAAGAGAAAAAACTAGCACTGAGGTAGCAAGAGGGTACTGTACTAACAGCTCAGAAAATTCAAATATACCTTAGAGGTTTTGGAACAGACCATTTGTATCACATAAACACGGTAAGTGCTACTGAAAACAATCATTTAATCATACGAGAGAGAACATTTAGGATTAATTTCATACATGAGGTATGCAACTGAACCAAAAAATGATTGTGTCACAATTTTTAGTAAAATGGAATGTGGAGCCAATGAAGAAGGTGCTGAATTAGAGCAAAAATTTTAATGAGTTTATTTTAAGCATAGAAAGGAAATGGTTGTTATATTTTAGGGGGTAGCCAAGGTATAATTTAATATAAATCAGAATCAAGTGAGAGGAACCTTTGCTTGAGCACCACTGTTTACTTTAGTCCTTCTAAATCCCCCTGCCTGGGGGGACGAATGGAAATATTTGAGGACCTTTTGGGTGTCTTAGTTTAAGAGGGCCACAACTGTCGTGTAAGTACAGTCCAGGTGTATTGTTAACCCCTTACAATGCATGACAACACTTATATAACAAAACTAAAGCACTTCCTGAATGTGCTCTTGCTGCTCAGACTGTGGCAGTCAGCATTGTCTGCCTCAACAATGCTCACTTTCACACGGCAGACTTCAATATGATCTTACAGCCATACTCAGAAAGGAAATTACTGGCTTCATTTAGTGTCTTTATTTATGTAAGCACAGATTTTCTTTTCTTTTATAGCTGGGTCCAGGAATACGTAAACAAGTGTATGAGCAGGGGCAGCAATGTTCCACTGAAACCTTTCCTGCTGGACTCAGCGCTTAAGCCTATTTTACATTGTTAGCAATCTGCAGCTTCTTGACCTATGCAGACAAGTAATAATGAAGTTTCCATCTAAGTTGCTTGGTAAATCTGAATGGCATTCATGTTGAGTTATTCCTGTTTTAATAAACTGAAAATTTAAAACACTAGGCTGCAAAAAGTTATCAAAACATCTTGATAGAAAAACCTATAATGAAGTCCCCATACCAGTGGAAATGGGACCATCAGAGTGTGAGGTTGCTGGAAACAGGGATACCGAGACTCCCAGGCTGCACTTACAGGAGTCTGCAGAGAGACTAGTTATTATCCTCATTGAAGGAAATCTCAGGGTTCTTGTGATCAAGCTGAGGTGCAACTTCTTCCCCACCTTGAATCCAATGTTTATTTGTACAGTAATTGGAATCACTAATATTAATTTTTTGTTGTTTTTTGCTTTTGTTTTTGTCAAGAGCAGATATGGTAGAAAGTACTCAAAATAAGCAATCTGTGTCAATGTTCACACTATCAATTTAAATTACCCATTATTATATACTTTTATGAATGAGACTAATTTTTCCACATGAATTAATGAATGAGACTATTTCTTTCAGATGAATTAATGACCTATCCAAGAGGAAAGTGAGTAAACAATAGGGTCAGGATCCTTGTCTGTTATGTCTGATTCCAGATCCTGTGCTCTCAACACTATAAGATTATTTTGAAGGTTATTTTTTTTCCCCTATGGACATTGCTGTCTCAGATTCTTAGCTAGCTGAAGCACAGGAGTTACTGAGCACCTGAGAGAAGACATGAACTCCTATGTGGCTATTTATAAAAGTATCCATGTTCTTTTCTGAATCAAATGCTGCTGACCTGACCCCACTGAGGGCAGGTAGCCTGTTCTTTCCCTCTGGTGTTGGGGCTGGCCGAGTGGGACATTCCTGGGTTTCTGTTGTTGGTGCCTCCCATTCCTCATCCCTATACCTGCCTCTCTCCCTCTGTAAACCACAAAGCAGTCAGTGATCTAATTCCTCATCTCCCAAGTGACTCATGTGCTGATTCATTATGACTAACAGTGTCTCTTCTCTTATTTAATGAACTGATTAAGCCAAAGAAGACTTATTTTTTTAATGAGTACACAAGACAAACAATACATTATACATTTTCTAATTTCTGAAAAATTTCTACCTCTGAAATAGGCAACACTATCTGGATATCTCTGTGTTACTCAGAACAGGGCAACAGGGAAACAAACATAAATTACAAAATATGTGGGATAGTATTGTATGATGCACATGTACATATTTATTTTATTTTTGTGAATTTGAATAAACAAATAAAACCAAAATACATAAAGGAGCTTGACACAATTATAAGAAGAAACAGATGATTGCAGAAGTATAGGAAGGTATGCAATAAATCTTTACTGAAATCAATGCATTAGAACCAAACAATTGCAAAAATATAAGAATATTTTAAAATAATTCTATAAGCATACAGCAGTGTGTGCATCATATTCTTACTGAATGGTAAATATAAATTTTATTTTTTATGTTACTAAAAACAGATATTTTTTCATATACTATATTTTGGTTGTGGTTTCCCCTTCCCCTATTCCTCCCAGTTTCTCTCTACTTCCCTTCCCCTCCAGACCAAAACCCTTTTTGTCTCTCCTTAGAAAACAAACAGGCATCTATGAAACAATAATAAAATAAAATAAAATAAATTAAAAACACATGAATTAGAGTATGTCAAAACAACCAAACAAGGAAAAGAGCCAAAGAAAAAACATGGATACAGAGATATACACATTCACACACAGGAATCTCATAAAAACACAAAAACAAAAGCCATATATACAAAAAAGGACCTAAAAGGGAAAAGAACTATAAAAGTCATTAATTAAGTTCATTTTGAGTTCCATCTACTGCTAGACATGGAGTCTAGCCTGAAGAGTGGTTTGTTTCCCCAGTGAGGCTACCTTGGAGAAAGCTAGATTTTAATTTGCAGGTGTTTATCAGTTGGAAGTAGCTTCTGGTTTGGGAAAGGGGGTGTATGTCTACTTCTTCCAGCTCTAGGACTCCACCTGCTGTACACCCTTGCAAGTCCTGTGCATGTTGCCACAGTCTCTGTGAGTTCAAATGTGTACCAGCTCAGGTGTGTGTAGAAGGCCTTGATTGTGTGGTGTTCTCCATTCTTTCTGACTCTTACATTCTTTCTATATCTTCTCTTCCCTGAGCCCTGCGAGGAGGTATTTGATGGAGATGTCCATTTGAGGGCTGAGTGTTCCAAGGTCTCTCACAGTTTGTATATTTTTTACCTCTGGTTCTCTGTATTTGATCTCATCTGTTGCAGAAAGCTTCTCTGATGATGGTGGAGCATAGCACAGAACTCTGAATATGGTAGAATATTATTAGGAAGTTTTATTGCTATATCTTTTAGTAGAACAGTAGTATTTACTTGTTTTCCCCCTATGTTCCTTTGTCTGGGCTTAGATTCTAGCTCATGGAGGGAGCCCTAACTCAAATAAGATATTAGTTGGTTACCCCCACAAGTGTGTGCCACCCTTGCATTAGTGTATCTTACAGCCAAGTTACTGTTACATCACCAGACCCAGGAGCAGTTGGTCTTTTAACCTTGGTGTGAATCATCTCAGAATTTCTAGGATACCTGTTCTTTTGTTGCTTTGCTTTATTGCTTTAAAATTATGAAGGCCACATAGCTGGATATTAGATCATTATTCTCCCACAGGCTTTGCCTCATCTATGTGGGTCAAATTGCTAACTGTTGCCTTGGTGACATCTTAGGGATGTGAAGACTGCTTTTGCAGAACTGGTTAACTCTTCACTGAAGCCTGAGAATATCCCATGGGTGTAACAGAAATGGAACTTTACATACCTTCTTTTATCTGTATCTCCTCTGTCACCTAAAACTGTAAACTAAAGGCATCCGTGAATTACTTCATCTGTAAACAAGAGAATATGGATGTAGAAATGAACATGAGCAAAGAAACAAAAGAACTAGTGGGAGAAAGTGTGTAGAGAAAGAGGAGCATGGGGAGAGTGTGGAGAAAAATGAAGATATATAGATATAGATATGATGTAGAGATATAGAAATATATCTCATCTGGACATGAAGCCAGAAGTTCAAGACCATTCCAGGCTCCATATTGAGGCATTGTCTAAAAAGATGAACGCAGAAGCAGGTGTTGCCTAGGTATCCAAAGAATCTGCCTCCTCTTGAGAAAGACATGAGGCAGACAGTTACCACTTTGATGTTTATTATGCTCCCCATCATTTGTGCCTTGTGCCTCTCTGGGCCCAGAGCAGGAATGCTCTCTACTTTCCACTGCTCCATTCTTGCAGTACTAAGGCTCTGCTTTCTCTTACCACCCTGTCCCTTCAGTTACAGGGTTTGCACACAACAACTGAATTAAATTTTTCCTTAGTCACAGGTGATTTGATTCATTGATCTATTTCTTAACAGTCATCTGTTTTCTCCAGTACTTAGAGGTATTACTTAATTGTACCTTCATTTTTAATGTTTTAATGAAGACTTTGGTATGAAAATTATCACTATCTTCACTTGAATTCCTTTGCTGCTCTATTCATAAAAGCCAGAAATTAGAAACAACCTAAATGACTGTTGATGGATAAATGCATTAAGAAGGTGGTACACGTATCCATGGAAACATTACTCATTTGTTAAAAATATTGAATAATGAAAATAGAAGTAAATGGTTGGAACTGGAAAAAATCACCATGAGTGAGTTAACTTAAACCCAGAAAGACATATATGGTATGGGATTTGTTTACATGTGGATGTTAGTCGTTAAGTCATTGCTAAACAAGCTACGGTCCATATATCCACAACAGATAGGTAGACTGTAAGGGTCTATCACGGAGATATTTATCTCCTCAGGAAAGAAATAGAAGAGGTAGTTATGGGTGGTGAGCTGGTTAGACTAGAATGAGAAAATCAAATAGGGATGGCAAGGGAGATGAAAGGTGAGGGGGGATTACAAAGAAGGGCAGCTAAAACTAAGGGCCATTTGAGGGGTCACATGGAAACATGCAATAGAAACATCCTCAAATCTATACATATATGGAGGTTATCTAAATGAAATTATCAAATTATCAGATAATAAAATAACTTCATGAAAATATCTACATTTAATTCAGGTATAATTGTTTAGTAAGACTGACACACAAAATCACCCAGATCTATTTGGCATTTGGTAGCAGAGTCACGTGAGTGTCTGTCCTTTTGACAGAATTCAGTTAGATGTTTAATATTGAAAGTCTTAATTTGTGTAATTCAATGTCATGATTCTCCTCAGTCAATTTAATTTTCTCCTACTCATAACTAATGCATACTTTGGGAGGAGGTACCATGAGACCACACAAATGTCCCATTCTTCATAAAAATTCCATTCACTATTTTAGCATTCAACCATCTGAATAAATTTCTCTATGATTGTCAGACTAAGATTTCCTAATTCACCTATTCCTTCTATTTCACTTTCTACTATTAACTCTAGAATATATTGACCTGTTTTTCCTTATCCATATTAACAAATAGGTCCTGTTTTATTATTGCCCTGTTTCTCAGTTTGTAGATCAAACAATCTCAAATGTGCTTACTAGGAGATATACTGACATGGTGAATTAAATTCTAGATTTTTTGATACCCTTCATTGTTATAAACACAGGCCTTCATTTTGATTACATGACTTTCCTTCTTATATAATATAGATTTTAGCCATTTTTCACAAGAGTCCTTACTTCTGTATTTGATAGTGGCATTTAATAGTCAAAATACGGGTATGAAGGTAGCTAAATATAGTTGGAGTATTCTGGCTGTTAAGTGTGTGTATGTGTGTGTGTGTGTGTGTGTGTGTATTTGTATATTTACATGTCTTAAGTCTAAAGTTTATTAAAACACAATTATTCAAGAGGGAGAATTAGTTGATTCTTTACAAAGCTTTCCAGTTTTCAACATACAAATTATTTACATTGTTAAAGTTATCCTTACAATAATTTATTATTTTTTATTATAGCTGCAATTTGTTTCTTTTTCTCAGTAAAATTTTGTTTGTAGTTGCATCATAATTTAAGGTCCCATCATATGCCCAGGTCTCTCTTTATTATCAGGGGAAATGACAGAAGACAAAGAAGAGGCAGGATGTTAATCTTTTAGGACATGCACCCTCTTCCTAACTGCTATCCCAGACTGAGACCTAGATATGGGGCAGAGGGACTTGTACACACACCAACACTGCTTGCACAGGGAGCTATTACTCCACCTTGGAGTCCTTAGAGTCCTGTCAGTAGTTCCTGCTCTGGTTCTGGTGTGGGAAGTGGCTGGCAAAGACAGTAGTACTGTAGTTCTTAATTTGACTTGATGTCTTCAGTCATGAGGCTGACTCCTAAAGATGGCCCTGGAGCAGTCAGGGAGTTCAGTGTTTGGTTTTTTAATTTTATCCTGATTTTTCATATGAGATATGTATAATTATGTATAATTATAATTATGGTAGTATAGAATCCTCCGAATCTGTAGTCACAAATAGTTGTGAACTGCAGAAATGGATGATAGAAGTAGAACTTGGGTCTTCCAGAAGAGGAGAAAACATTCTTCACTTATGTGTCATCTCTCCAGTCCCTAATTATGGGCACATAATCCTAATATGTACATCATAAATAATATATTATATATAAGTGTTATATATACATATTAAATGTATAATATAAACAAATAAATAATATATTATATATTTAATATATTATTATACAACCCTAATATAGTTGTACTTTACCATGGTAGAAGTTATTTGTCTTAGTTACTGTTCTATTGCTGTGAAGAGACACTGATCAGGAGACTATTATAAAGAAAAGAATTTACTTGGGGTCTTGTTTAAAGTTTAAGATGGTTATTCCATGGTCATTATGGCAGGAAGCAGATAGACATCATGCTGGAGCAGTAGCTAAGAATTTTACACATTGATCTGTAAGCCTCAGGAAGAGAGAAAGCCATGCCACCAGGCATGGGCTTTTGACAGCTCAAAGTTCATTCCTAGTGACATACCTCCTTCAAGCTGACTACACCTCTTCCAGCAAGGCTATACTTACTAATCTTTCCCAAACAGTTCCACTAATGGTGGGTGTGACTGGGGGTGACCAAGCATTTGAATCTATACACCTCTGGGGACATTCTCATTCTCATTCAAACCACCACATACCATTCCTTGGCCCCCATAGGCTTGAAGCCACAACACAATACAAAATGAGTTCCTTCATTATGTTAAAGGTTCCTATTGTCTTTCACAGTCTAATACTGTGTTAAACCCCAAGTTGCTTCTGAAACTCAAGTCAATCTCTTAACTATAATCTTCCTTAAAATCAAAGGCAAATTATATACTTCCAACATACAATGGCAATATATATATTTACGTATATGTATATGTACATGTACATATATATTACCATCCCAAAAGGGAAAAGAAGGGAATAGTTAGGGAACAGTGGGCCAAAGCAAGACTGAAAAAACTACCAAGGCAAACTCCAAACTCTGTCTTCTTGTGTGATGTCAAAGCACTCCAGAGCTTTCTAGCTCTGTTGACTACAACACAATTCTCTCTACTGGGCTGGTTCCATACCCAGTCTGCAGCTCTGCTTGGCAGGTATTCTATATTTCTGAAATCTCTATTATCTTGGAGTCTCTAGTGTAACCCAGGCTTCTCCTTCACAGCTTCAAACAGTGACCCTCCTTGCAGGAATTCCCTTGCTGTATGTATGTCCGGCCTCAGAAGCTTTCCTTAACTATAGAGGAAGATTCTATAAAATCTTTCCCGTGTCCTTCTTGACTCCACATGGCCAAAGCTGACTAGTTCTTCTACTGCAGGAGCTATAAGCTGGCTGCCTCATTGAACTACATTTGTAGAAAAGCTTTCCATTGTTTTGGCCTAGGAAATGCTTGTGCCTTTTCCTTCCACAGGTTTACCGGGTTACCTTGGGTGGGGTAATGCACCAAGGGCAGTATTTCCTTTACTGCGTTTAACACCAGACCCTTCTTTAAGCTTCTCATCTGTTTAAGCACAGGATTTGGCTCCACTATTCCATTGTCCTTTTCTTGTCAGATTGTACATTTTGTATTTCCTTTGCCCTGCTTGCTCCTCTTCATTGCAGCGGCAAAGTCAAAACTAAATTGTCTCAAAATCTCCTTTGCTAATAACATTACTCTAAAACTCTTCAATTTAGCCTCAGGCAGATTTTTAGGATAAGGGCAAATTACAACTGCATTCCTAACCAAACTATTACAAAAATGGTCTTTATATTGGCTGCTAATATTCTTCCCTTTGAAACCTTTTGAGCTAGACTCCCACAGTTCACATCTCCTTCAGCAATACTGCCTTCCATGCTCCCACTAAAATGGCCCATTACGCTCCACTTAAATTGTTCAACTGCTTTTTAGTGCAAAGTCCCACAGTCTTCTATATTCCTTCAACAAACAGCATGGCTAAGCTGTCAGTAATACCTCATTCCCTTTACCACCCTCGGTCTTAGTTTCTGTTTCATTGATGTGAAAAAGACACCATCACCAAGATTATCCTGATAAAAGGAAGTACTAGGGGTTTGCTTACAGTTTTAGAGGATTACTCCATGATCATTATGGCAGGAATGGCACTGAGCAGTAGGTGAGAGGGTTGAGTGGGTAAGGACACCCTGTCATAGACTTTTGAAACCTCAAAGCCCATTCCTGGTGACATATTTCCTCTAACAAGGCCACACCTACAAATTCTAACTCAGGACAAAGCATTCAAACACACGAGCCTATGGGGCCTATTCTCATTCCAAACACAAGCAAGCTATTATTGTGAAAGAGTATTGGATATTTATTGTCAAATGTATTTTCAGTTTCTTTTGAAATGATCCTGTGACTTGATTTTTATTATATTGGCATCACTTATTGTATTAGTTAAATTCATATATTAAGCTAATTTTGCATTATAGAAATAAATCTTGCATTGTATTCATAATCTTTTTATTTTATTGTTGCATTAGTGAGAGTATACACACACACACTCATAGTGGATAGAAAGAAGAGAAGTAGGGAGGTAGTGTGGGGAGAAATTAGGAGCCATGGATTATTCAAGTCATATGATAGGGAGGTCCACCATGAAAGTTCCTGCTATAATTCAGCCGTGTCTAAAGCCTGAGAACCAGTGCTGTAACATGGGTAAGGCCTTCTTCATGTGCTGGAGACCTGATCTCTGGGTTCGTACATTGCTAGTATTTGGATGCTGAACCCTTAGATGATAATTAGGGCTGTATGAGAGATCCCATGATGCAGTTGGAGTCTTAAGAAAATGAAATGAGATCTGTGCATGAGTTTGCATCTTAAGATATTTTCACATATATATAATTTCTTTTTAAGCTATTTGTTGTTTGTCAGTCATTTGCTTAATTTTTACATACTTTTGAGTTTCAGAGTTTATTTTTTCTTGATTTATATTATATTTTCATTTGATTATAATAAGAAGACAACAGTCTGATTATTATATTGTATCAAATACAGCGATGCATGTTTGCCTCTTAGTTAACTGTCTATCCTAAGGAAGATTCCTGCTGTACTTGAAAAGAATATATATGGTACCCTGTTATTTCTGTCTTACTTTTTTTTTTTTTTTTGTGAAACTCTTGCTTCACTTATTCCATCTATTATTAAAAATAAAATTTGGGGGCTGGAGGATGGCTCAGTCCTTAAGAACACTGGTAGTCATTGCAGAGGATCTGGGTTTGATTCCCAGCAACCACATGGCAGCTCACAACTACCAATAACTCCAGTTCCCAGGCATTTGATACCGTTCTGTCTCCCATGGGTGCCAGGCATGCATTAACAAACATGTGGGAAAAAAATCCATGTTCATAAAATAAAATAATAGAATAGAAAGAAGACTTTGGGTGTGCTAACTATTCCTTCCATTCTCTTGGCTTCTTATGCTTGTTCATCTGCTGCTAGATGAAAATAAATTTATCATGTCTATCCTGGGTTCATCTTCCTGAGAGGTTAGCTTACACCTGGAGTACTAGTTTTGTTTAATGGCCATTTTAGCCTGATACCAATATATACACTAAAACTTTCTTTGGGAGCTCATCTGATTGATAATATTTATTCCCTACTCTTTGTATTTGAGTAAAGCTCATTCTGGAAACAATGTATAGTTGGGATAATTATTCTGAAATCCAGTTAGGTAATGTTTGCTTTGTGGCTGAATTGTTCTATCCGTTCAATTTAATATAGTTTTGACATAGTTCACCTTGTACCTAAACTTTTCATTTCAAATTTTTAATTTTGTTATTCTTTAATTACTGCTATATATATATTTATGTAATCATATATGTGTGAATATATACATATTTGTATATATGTTGACATATAGATTTATTACTGCTACATCTCGCTCCTTCTTTTCCTCTACTTTCTATGGTATAATCTGTAGTATAATGTGGTGTTTAAAAGTTACTAACCCACTAAAATATCCCTATCACTGTAAGTATTACATCACATAATGGCATCATGGAAAGACTCTAACAGAAAAAAAACAGGATAAAATACAATTATGAGTTGTATCGTAATTATTAATTGGATTATACTTTCTTATCTGCCCTTCTTCTAGTGTTTTTGTGGGTTCTAGTCACCACTCGGAATGCTTTCCTTTTCTCAGTATAGTTTTGCGATGACGCAACTAAATTTGTGTTATCATTGCTGATGAATGTATTTCACTTTTAATCACTACTATAGAAGATCACTATTTACATTCCTTATTCAAGCCTAAGTTCAGTAGTTAGAGGCAACATGGCAGCAAAACTACAGTATTTATTATTTGATGTTATAGAAAACAAAGGTTTTTGTTTTGTTTTGTTTTGTTTTGTTTGTTTTGGTTTTTTTTATCAGTACTTGATCTACTAACCAGATCTATTCTGTGAAATCACCAAGGGTGGGAGGGGGCCCACTGAACACTGGGTATCTATCATTATGCAATCTTAAGAACTCATGCTTTGGGACACAATGTACTTCCCTTTTTGTGCTTGCCACACATCATATAATCCTCAAAATAGGCCTAAAAGAAGGATATTGAGGCTTACCTGTGATGAGAACTCATTTCTCTTGCAGAGGGTAGGAGTTTAATTCCAAGCACCCAGGTCAGACGGCTTAGAATGTCCAGCAACTACAGGTCTTATAGATGCCGCTTCTTTTTCTGAACTCTATGTTCACAGAGAAATACATATAATTAAAATTGAAAATAATTTTTTAATTTATTAATCATTTTATTTGTTTACACTTCAAATGTTATCCCCCTTACCAGTCTCCCCTCCACAAACCCCACCCCATTCCCCTCCCTTTGACTCTAAGAAGGTGCTCCCCCACCCACCCACCCACTCCTGCCATACCTCTCTAGCATCTCTTCTCTGGGGCATCAAGCCTCCATAGGACCAAGCATTTCCCTTCCCACTGATGCCAGATAAGGCAGTCCTCTGAAAATGACGTTTTAAAAGATGTTTATCATCTTGTAAATAGCTATTACAGAGTGCAGAGGATCTTAGGAATATTTCAGGTTGAATTTTGACTTTATCATTTCCTTCTTAGCCACAGTCAAGTGTTGGGAAACTTTGCTATGAAAGCGGAAGTCGCCCATGACTGGATGACTTTTTGAGCTTGGTACAAAATGGAGGACTCCTTTTTTCAGCAGGGCTTCCCTGTCTTTGCTGTCTTCGTCTGGAGAACGTCTCTGAACACAGGTGGCTGGCCTTGTCTGAAAAGTGATCTTGCACAGAAACCTCTGCAAGAATGCATAACTCAGCACACACGTTCCACTCTGGCTTCCTATGCGGATGATAATTAGGTGCTGTATTATGACCCATCAACCCTTTCCACCCGCATGATAATTAGGTACTCTGTTAAGACCAATTAGCCCTTTCCACCTATACCCCTAAAAAAGCCCTCCTTGAAAAAAATAAAGTAGATTTGTCTTGCTGCAGCAGTCTCCAGAGGTCCTGATCTCCATACTCATGGCTGTTTGAACTTTACTGCCCACCTCTGCTCCCTTTCTCTGCTCAGGCTGGTGGCTAACAACCTCTCTGGAGAAAGTGGGCGGGTCATAGTCACGGTATTTATTAACAGCATTTTTTCCTTTTTTTGTTCATGTTTTGGTGCACTTTTGGATTGATGTGAAATTTAAGTAAGTTAATATATGCAAAACACTTAAATCAGTGCCTGGCTCAAAGAACTATATAAATGTTATAATTATTTCAAAGACAGAGAGATGTGAAGTCATAAAATTAGATCATTTACTTCACGTCATTAAACTAGAAATTGATGTCTCTGATATTGCAAAAGAGATATGTGTTCATGCTCCCAATAGCTAGACTTCCCATCTACCCAGATGCTTATTTAGATCATTAATTTTGTTGTTTATGGGTAGTTGTTGATGCTTGCCTTGAAAAAATTCCCATCAAAACTCTTTCAGTTTAAGGCCTGTGAGGTGCCTGCTGGGAAAAGGCACTGCATGCACAGGGTCCAGATCTGACTCTGCAAAGTTGTTCTCTGCCATCTATATACACACACCATGGCATATACATCTATACAAATATATCGTATGTGCATACCCAGACACATGCAGAAACACTAAATACAATTTAAAATCAATTCATAAATTTCAGAGGGAGAATCAGGAGTTGAAGGGAGAGGGCAGGAGTGATATATAGATGCAGTGTTCATATGTAAAATTCTCAAAAGTAAAATTATTAATAAAAATGAATTGTATATTCACAGTCTATAGTTACTACTAAGTAAATGTCTTTCACATATTTGAATTAAAAAAAAAAAGCTCAGTTCCATCTAAACGGTCAAGGTCTTCAAAGCACTCAACCACAGTTATTGTTTTGTTTGTTTGCCTTTCCTCAGAAAAACATTGCTGAAGATAGGATTGAGGTGCTACCTAAGTGGAGGAAGGAGTTAAGTCTTCTATTTATTTGGTTTGTACATAACCATGCAGTTTGGAATAAGCCTTTCCCATGTTGGGAAAATGTCACTAAAAAGAGAACTATTAATTCGAAGTATCAGATCATAGGTTCTAGAGAGATGGCGCAGCATGTAAGAGCACTTCCAGAGGACGTGGGCATTCAATTACTGAGGGGTTATCTCACAACCTTCCTATAACTCTAGTTCCAGAGATCCATCATATTCTCCTGGCCTTTGTGGACACTGTATGTATGTGGTGCACAGACATGTATTCAGGCAAATACCCATAAATATAAAATAAACGGAATCTCAAAATAATCTAATCAAAAGCTTAGTGGAAGAATAACTTCACCAAAAGTGTCTTCTTGGGAACTCCAGGACTTATCCCCTATAAAAGCAAACAATGAACTGCCCAAAATATCAGAATTAATTATGTCAGAACTGTGGAATCTTGACAAAAACTTACAAAACCCCCTTGGATGTTTAGTTTAAAATGGCATTGCTGCATTGATTGAATATCCTGGGGCATCTGAAAGGTTTTGTTTTGTCTTCCCTCTACCTCCAGATCAGCAGTAGCTATGATAAAGTGGCTTATATTTGTGGCATGTTCTTGTAGAGGTAGAGAAAATGATATGGTCCTTCTTCTTGTGCAACTAAGTTTCTGATCTGTCTGGTAGCTTCCTGTTGTATGACAAGGCTTCCTGAGGAGATGCTACATACATATCTGCTCATGCTAGATAGGGAGCCCAGGACAAACCAAGGTATAGATACCACCAAAATCCAACTTGATTAACCAATAAATTTTATTAACATTACTTATAGAGGCACAAATTACTGAGAGACATCTGTATCAATAAAGCCAATTCCAGCATGGATAATAGCTCACAAAAGCTAGTATGCAGCGCCCTAGTCCTTCCTCCAGTGCCTATATTCTTTCAGTTTTTTGTTTAGCAATGATTCCTGAGCCTTGGACGGGGTAACTATAGATGTCCACTTATGGCTCCAATTAGGCCATGTGCTATAGCAACGGTTACTTGTTAACAGGGACCTCAGCAGTGGTTATGAGTTGAGGCTGACAATGGTGAACTATAGGTGTAAACACCAACATTTAGAAGACAGTTTGACAGACACACACTTCACACCCATCTAGTAAAACAATATAAGTTGCTTTTCTATTGAGACCTATGACCTCCCCAGTCAAAAGTTATTGTCCTTGCTTGTATATGTAAATTTAATATATAAGTTTAATCAAAAGGCTGTTGGTTTTACCCATCATGACTGATCCACTAATGTACATCCTGCCTGGCATATCAGCATTTTAGCATCCAGACTTCATAGCTAAGCAGGAATGTTGATGACAGTTCTCTACCACCAGCTTGTATGGTCCCTTCAGGTACTACAAAAGCCAGCCAGCAGGGTGCAAGTTTCCAGTTCAGTTCCAGCTTAATTTCTCTGTGTCCTACAGTCAAAGAATTGTCTACAGCTATCTGGTTTTATATAATGTCTTACCATCTAGGTGTGATATATTATCAACAGCAGTAGTAATTAATGACATTTATGGTTTATGGGATCTAAATTGTTGTCCTTGGGACAATAATTTACAAGTTTTCACTCAAATAACTTTATGACCTCAGGTAATTCCCTGTTTCATCAATGTAATACACAGTTTGGATTTTTTCAATTAGCATAGTCCTAGTAGGATTGTAAGACAGGTAGATGTATTGTCTTGGTGAGTGTTCTATTACTGTGAAGAAACATAATGACCAAGGCAATTCTTATAAAAGAAAACATTTCAGTGGAGGATGTCTTACAGTTTCATAGGTTTAGTCCATTATCATCATGGCAGGGAATATGGTGGTATTCAGGCAGACATGGTGTTGGAGAAGAAGCTGAGAGTTCTGTATCTAGATCTTTAGGCAGCAGGAAGAGAGAGACACTGGGCTTGTCTGGGGCTTTTAAAACCTTAAAGCCCATTCCTAGTGATACTCTTCTTCCAACAAGTTCCCATCCATTCCAACAAAGCCACACCCCCTAATAGTTCTCAAGTAGTGCCACTCTCCCTGATGACTAAGCATTCAAATATATGAACCAATGGGGACTATTTCTATCCAAATCTTTATATAAACTACTTACCATGATTTTTGAATCTCCTATAGGTTGCATTCTTACTTTGCTAACTCTATATGTATGCATGGTGGTCTAAGTCACTGAGATATGCCAAAGCCATCAAAGGGTCCTGGAAAGTAACTAGGGCTTCATTCCATTCTTGATGTTCCTACTGGATCAATCCTTTCTTTAGCTTCTCATTGAATATAATTATATTTGGCCTGGTAAATTTGGGTTTAAGCACAGATTCTCTTATTCTTCAATAGGACTTGACCCTCCTCTATAGTTTTTCATTCTTGGACATTTATAGGGATTTCAGACAGAGATAACCAATTGATTCTGATGGCTCTGAAAAGGGAATGATTTCCTTCATACTGCTGCATGTTCTGAAACCTTTACCTTAAGGAGAAATGGATAGTTATATTACTCAGTTTTTCTGCCTCCACAAGACTTATACTGATCCCATTAACTCTCATGTCTCTCAGTCGCATAAGCTAAGCTGCAAAGAAGACCTGGAAGTAGTTTAGATAAAGTGAGCCACTTGGAAAGGACATTCTCCAGCCAATTGAGCTGCCTTTAGGCTATTCAGAACGTTCCAGGTTCCCAGCTTTTATAAACTGTCATGCTTGCTGGGGTGGGCTTTGGTGATGCAGCTGTCCCTTGAGTTATCTCTGCTTTTATAATTAACCTCTTTCCCATATTTCTGTATGTGACCCCAATAAAACTCACTAATCATCAAGATGGACTTTGGTATTAACTCTACTTTGATCGTCTGGGGTCCATATCTGGGATGAGTAGACATGTGTATGGAGCATCTCTCCAGAATGTAGGACTGTGAATAGGGTTGACTTTTAAAAGCTTGGCTCCTGGAGTGCTCCTGGGCTAAAGGCCCCCTGGAGCATTTAATGGGAACTTCTGAGGGTCATAATTGTAGGCACTTGTAGCACAAGGAGGACATTCCATAGAAGAAATAACCTAGAATATCAGGAATGACAGGGCTAGGGAAATGCCTACACGGAGGATAAAGGCTTTTTCAGATTTCATGTCTATACTAGAGAAAACGGAATATATATATATATATATATATATCCATATCTCCATCACAAAATGCCTGAGTGGATCACAGATTAATCTCTTGTTAACTCCATGCAAACAGGATAAGAAAGTTAAAGCAAGTTGTAAATGGCTTATCTAAGTGTAAGGAATGTCCAAGCACAAAGCCAAGCTGCAAAACCTGGGTAAAGATTCCTTTGTTTCTTTTCTTTTCCATTTGGTTCCATAAGTTTGAGAAGTTTCCCTGAAACTATTTAACCATAGAGCAAATGGACATAGACATTAGTAGTCATTTACAAGAAAGACTACAGAATGAAGACTTAAAGGGTAGGAACATATGTTGGGGACACATAAAACCTTTCAAGAACCAAATCTTGAAATAAACCTGATTCTGCCACTCCAAGAAACCACAGCTGCCAAGAATATCTCCTCGAGGACTGGCATGTTATGAACTCCTCCACCATTCATGCCAGGATTTTGGCTGGCTTAATACTGTGCTGAGGGGAGTCTGCAGTCATAGCTGCTGTAAATTCATGTGTGCAACAGCCCTGCACATGTCTAGAGTACTGTTTGGCTGTATATCTATGCTAAACAGACTAAATGAATTTAAAAACAGAGAAGCACAGAGAGAGAGAGAGGGAGAAAGACAGAGACAGAGAGACAGTGAGAGATAGGCAGAGGAACAGAGAGAGACAGAGACAGAGAAACAGAGAGCACATATGAAAAGTTTGTAGGGAAAGTGGTGGATATAGAGGAGGCATTGGAGGTAAGTTTGATCAAACCACATTCTATTCATATACCCATGTCTCAAATAATAATGAAATTGAAACAAGTTAAGGGAAGCCACTAAGCAAGCAAACAACAACCCATAACAGCAATTTCTTCTAGGAAGGGCTGATTTTTGAATACAGTGCTCTCATATTTATCATATTAAAACTGCTTAAACAAAGCACAAGCCACACTCAATAAACCAAAGTAAAACACATTCACATGAATTTTTAAAAAGTAACAGAAACTTTGAAACATTTCTCAGGATTCCCAAGAAGTAGACTTGTTCCACAGTCTTTGAATCTACATTGTGAAAGAGCAAAAAAATCTCCAAAGAAAGTATGCAAAAAAGTAGCAATATAGGACAGTCATGTCTCACTAAATACAGGGTACCCTTAAAGTAGACTTGTAGAAATAGGATATTTCTTGTTAAGGGGTCACCAGCCTGCAGCTAAAGGAAGGCTGTGAACAGGGGGTGGAAACTCCAGACGCATCTGTGAACTCCCCTTTGCTCTGAGATGAGGACACCTGGAGATGGAAGCCCCTAGTCTCACAGGCCTCAGGACTAATGGTCCTTACTGTGCAGTTGTCAGTGGAGATCATAGAAGCAGACTGGGTTTGAGGACTTCTGGAAGAGTTGCTCTAGTTCATTCATTAGGCATGAAGTAGAAGTTAAATTTATGTTGTCATATTGAAGTCTGGGCTAACCAAAGGTCATTGTAAGGGGCTCTTGCTCATGTCAGTATTAAAAAAAAATGATATTCTAAAAAAAATTTTCTATTAAGTTTTTTCACTGAAAACTATTTTTATAAGACATTTGGAAATATAGCCAGAATTGTGCATCATTCCTACCAACTATGACAAATGATTGGTATATTCCTTTGTGTCTTATTTATTCAGTTTACTCCTGCATGTATGTGTGTCTTTTTCTGGTTTTCTCTCTCTCTCTCTCTCTCTCTCTCTCTCTCTCTGTGGTGTGTGTGTGTGTGTGTGTGTGTGTGTGTGTGTGCACGCACAGATGCATCTGCCTGTCCAGCCCCACAGTACTGAGTTTGCATGTCTATGTGGGGCCACACAGGCTTTTAAAATGGATTGTAGAGGACTGAAGACACATCCCCCTGATTTCATAGCAAATACTTTACCAAATTAGCCAAATACCTCTCCTCCTCTTGGTATTAATTTCTAAAGGAACTCTTAGTTTTCTTTTGTCTCATGACAGCATTTTGAAAATCGCTATGAGCTCAAACTCAATTTGGGGATTAGTTAAGGAATGAAAGGCTTTATATTGTTAGTACCCTTTCGTTGACACTCACAGATTACTTTCATATGGTACATTATCTTGGGTGTTCATGTGTGACAAATACTTTATTTTAAAGCTGTCTCTTCTTATGCATACATTCTTACATTTTGTAGAGCAGTAAGCTGGAAAATTCCTCTCTTAGCTGCTTGTTCTCTGTTGAGATCTGATCAGATTCCCTAAGCTGCCAAGACACCTTTATCACCAGAGGAAAGACAAAGGATCTAGATCAGGAAAGGAAGTGATTCCACATGACTGTAATTGTTTGTTTCAAAGCAAGAAAGTGGGGCACCTGACACCCAGAAACTTTTCTTACAGCTCAGTGCTTCATATGCGGTATGGTATTTTTCCACTTTTACTTTTTTTGAGTAAAGCAGAATATGTAAGTAAGAGAACAAAGGTGACCCATGGTCTGAAGGTTAATTACCTCATGAACAGAAGCTGAAATTAATAAACTGCAAGAACAAAACAAAGTAAGCATATTAGATACTTAGTAGAAAGAATGTAAAACTGTTACCAAATAACATAAAGCTACAATTTTCTAAAGGGAACCATTGTTTTTTTTTTAAATGTGATCGTTAATTTAAAGAGAGCTAGGAGAGGCATATGGGAGAATGTGGAAGGAAGAGAGGAAAGGTAGAGATGTTATTATGTTATAATGTCAACAATAAAATTAAATTGAGAAATGAAAAGCTTACATGCTAATCTTCAAATATACATAGGTGTGTATACTTATATAGATAAAGATATTTGATGATGATCATTCACTGATTTATCCTTTCTTCCTGTAAAATATTTATTGTATTAATCACGGTTTATAGAACATGTAAATATAAAACATGACTATTTCCTTGCTGCTTATAGATTTAAATTTTATTTACATGTAAGTGTCTGTGTGAGTGTATGCCATGTGTGTGCTAGCACCCATGGGGGTCACAAGAGGCAGCAGATCCTTTCAAGTTGGATTTACAGCAGTCTTGAGTCTCCTAAAACAGAACTGTGGTGATCTTGAAAGCAGCAAGTATCATTAATCCCTTAGGCTTTAAATTTCCTGTTTGGAGGTTACATGTATTACCGTAAATGGAAAACATTATCGTTCTGTTCTAAAAGTCTTGCCATATTTTTCTGTTATACTGATGAGATGAATTCCTACTAGTAGGAATTCTAAGCCAAAATACATGGGCATAAAAATAATCAATACCTAACACACAACAGAAGCAAAATTCAATATAAATAACATTGATTCACATTCACTTTCACACAGCAAAGGAAACAGACAGCAGAGCAAAAGTCTGCCCAGGGAACAGGAAGGAACATTCTGGAAACAGGTATTCAATATTAGCATAATGTTCAGAATAAATTGGTGTTTGAAACTACTAGACAATAAGGAAACAAACAACCTGATTTTACAAGTGGCAAAATAATGGAAAACCTACTACTACCTCAGAGAAATATGTATGTGTCCAACAAATGATGGAAACATGCTCAGCATGTCTCACCTGCAGGGCAGTTCCGATCACTGATACATGGTAGGATAGTTATTGTGGAAAATACAGGAGACGAGAACGGTTGGTGGTAATCCTCGGCCTGGAGAGACGGCTTAGTGCATGCTCTGCCAGGGGACATGAGTACCCAGATTATATCGCTAACAACAACTCAAGCTACAGAAGATCTGATACTGTCTTCTGGCCTCCATGAGCGCTAAAGTCATGTGGTGTAAATCCCCACACAAATGCATAAATAAAAATTAAAATCTTAAGAAAAAATTAAACAAAAGAGTCTTTGTATATTATTGAAGGAAATGTAATTTGGTACAGCCATTATGAAAAAATCTAACACAAAACTATCATGTGATCCAGAAATTTTGATTATGGGTATCTATTCATGAAAAAATCAAATCTGCATATCAAACAATTATCTTCATTCCATGTCCATAATGATATTAGTCAGAAAAGACAAAATTACCTCAGTAAATGAATATCAATGAAAGAGTAAATAAGGAAAAGATAGTACTGTACACAATGGGATACTATTAAAACATAAAAGTACGTGACAATGTTATCTTCAGCCCAGGGCATTAAGCTATGTCATAGAAGATAGAGACAAATGTCATGGGACATTAATCATGTGTATAATCTAAAATGTCAAATTCAGTGACCACACAATAGAACAGTGCCTATTCACAGGAAGGGGCAGGGAGAAGTAAGATTCTAGATGGTAGTACAGAGTTTTAGCCAGACAAGAATAAATTCAAACCTTCTGTGAACTGATTACATTAATACCAATGTATTATATACTGGAAAATTGCTCAAGAGAGTTACTTTCCTATGTTTTCACCTCAAAAGAGACTATGATAGGTGGATCTTGAGTTCTTCAATTTTACCTTTTCTTCAATGTGTGTGTATATGAGAAAATGCTTTTAATAAGCATTTATAGTTTGTCAATTTAAAATGTGATGGAAAATTAAATAAAAACACCAATTTAAATAAAAGTAAAATGAAGAAAAACAAAGCATATTGAACTAAAAAATAGTGATTCCCATTGACACATTGCCTAAAAAATACAAGAATTGCATTTTATTTGAAATCTGTCATCACGTTTGGAAGAGATAGTGTGAAACCACTTCACACTTTTCAAGTGTGCTGAAAACTTAAGGAAACAAGACCACACACAGAGGTGTTGATTCTCATGCTAGAAAAGGTAACATTTTACTACTTTATCTTAAAATATGAATGAAAACATGCCAATGTCTGTTAATTTTCCTGTAATTTACTTTACTTTCTTTTTCTGTTTGTTTTTTCTGTTGATAATTTTATTTTTTCCATTTTTATTAATTATTTTATTTATTTACATTTCAAATGTTGTTCCTCTTCCCAGTCTTCCCTCTGCAAACAACCTACCCTATATTCCCACCCCTTACCCTCATAGAGGGTGCTCCCATACCCACCTAGTCACTCCTGCCTCACTTCTCTAACAGACCCCTTATAAATAAGGCTGCTATGAACTGAGAGTAACATGTGTCCTTGTTATGTGTTGGAGCATATTCTGGTATATGCCCAGGAGTGGTATAGCTAGGTCTTAAAGTAGAGCTATTCCCAATTTCTGAGGAACCACCAGATTGATTTCCAAAGTGGTTGTGCCAGCTTACAATCCCACCAGGAATGGAGGAATGTTCCGTTTTCTTCACATCTTTGCCATTATTTGCTGTCACCTGAGTTTTTGATCTTAGCCATGCTAATTGGTGTCAGGTGAAATCTGACAGTCATTTTCATTTTCATTTTCCTGATGACTAAGGATGTTGAGGATTTCTTTATGTGCTTCTTAGCCATTTGATATTCCTCAGTTCAGAATTCTTTGTTTAGCTCTGTACCTTATTTTTTAATTTGCTTATTTGGTTTTCTGTAGTTTAACTTCTTGAGTTCTTTGTATATTTTGGATGTTATTCCTCTATCAGATGTAGGGTTAGTAAAGATCTTTTCCAGATCTGTAGGTTGCCATTTTGTCCTATTGACAGTGTCCTTTGCCTTACAGAAGCTTTTCTGTTTCATGAGGTCCCATTTGTCAATTGTTGATCTTAGAGCCTGAGACATTGGTGTTCTGTTCAGAAAATTTCCCCCTGTGCTGATGTGTTAAAGGATCTTTCCCACTTTCTCTTCTATTAGATTCAGTATAATGAGTTTCATGTGGAGGTCCATGATCCACAAGGACTTGAGCTTTATAAAAGCAAATAAATATGTATCAATTTGCATTGTTCTAAATGCAGACCACCAGCTGAACCAGCACCATTTGTTGAAAATGCTATCTTTTTTTTCTGCTGGATGTTTTTGGCTTCTCCCAGAAGATGGTTTTGGATGGTCATTCTCCCAGAAGTTCTTTTATTGTTGATAATTGTTTTCTCTCTCCTAGGTTTTTGTTATTTTAGATGAAGTTGAGAATTGCTCTTTCTATCTCTATGAAGAATTGAATTGGAATTTTGGTGGGGATTGCATTGAATCTCTAGATTGTTTTTGGTGAGATGGCCATTTTAACTATATAATTCTACTGATCCATGAGCATGGGAAATCTTTCCATCTTCTGAAGTCTCTTCGATTTCTTTCTTCAGAGACTTGAAGTTCTTGTCACACAGTTCTTTCATTTGCTTGGTTAGAGTTATGCCAAGATACTTTATTTTATTTGTGACTATAGTGAAGGGTATTGTTTCCTTAATTTCTTTCTCAGCCTGTTTATCCTTTCAGTAGAGGAAGGCTACTCATTTGTTTGAGTTAATTTTATATCCAGTCACTTTGCTGAAGTTGCTTATCAGTGTAGGAGTTCTCTGGTAGAATTAATGGGGCTGCTTATGTATACTATCATATCATCCACCGGTAGTGATATCTTGAATTCTTCCTTTCTGATTTGTATCCCTTTGACTTCCTTTTGTTGACTAATTGATCTAGCTAAAACTTTGAGTACTATAGTGAATAAACTGGGAGAGAATAGGCAGCTTTGTCTTGTCCCTGATTTTAGTGGTATTGCTTCAAGTTTCTCTCCATTTAAGTTGGTTTGGGCTGTTGGTTTGCTATATGCTGCTTTCATTATGATTAGGTGTGTGCCTTGAATTCCTGATCTTTTCAAGATTTTTAACATTAAGTGTTGTATTTTGTCAAAGGATTTTTAGCATCTAATGAGGTGATCATGTGACTCTTTTGAGTTTGTTTACATAGTAGATTACATTGATGGATTTCTGTATATTGAACTATCCTTGCATTGCCGAAATGAAGCCTACTTTAGCATGGTGGATGAACTTTTTGATGTGTTATTGGATTCGGTTTGTGAGAATTTTTTTGAATATCTTTGCATTGATATTCATAAGTGAAATTGGTCTGAAGTTCTCTTTGTTGGATCTTTGTCTGATTTAGGTATCAGAGTCACTGTGATTTCATAAATGAATTAAGTGGTGTTCCTTCTATTTCTATTTAGTGTAACAGTTTGAGGAGTATTGGACTTAACTATTCTTTGAACGTCTTGTAGAATTCTGCACTAAAACCATCTGCCCCTGGGCTTTTTGGGGGGAGACTTTTAATGACTGCTTCTATTTTCTTAGGGGTTTTAGGACTGTTCAGATAGTTTACCTCATCTTGGTATTTAACGTTGGTATCTGGTATTGTCTATAAACCCATCCATTTCATCTATATTTTCCAATTTTGGTGAGTATAGGCTTTTGTAGTATGATCTGATGATTTTTTAGAATTTCCACAAGTTCTGTTGTTATGTCTCCCTTTTCATTTTTGATTTCGTTAATTTGGATACTGTCTCTGTGCCATTTAATTAGTTTGGCTAAGAGTTTATCTATTTTGTTGACTTTCTCAAAGAATTACCTCTTGGTTTTGTTGATCCTTTGTATTTTTCTGTTTCTAATTGGTTGATTTTTGTTTCTAATTGGTTGCCCAAGTTTGATTATTTCTTGCTGTCTACTTTTCTTGAGTTTGTTTGCTAATTTTTCTTCTAGAGCTTTCAAGTGTGCTGTTATGTTGCTTGTATGGGATCTGTTCGATTTATTTAGGCACTCAATGCTATGAATTTTTCTCTTAACACTGCTTTCATTGTATCCCACATGTTTGGTTTGATGTGTTTTCATTTTCATTGATTTCTATAAACTCTTCAATTTCTTTCTTTATTTCTTCCATGACCAAGTTATCATTGAGCAAAGAGTTGTTCAGTTTCAATGAATATATCGGCTTTCTGTTGTTTTTGATGTTATTGAAGACCTGCCTTATTCTGTGGTGATCAGATAGAATGCATGGGATTATTTCAATCTTCTTTTATCTGTTCAGGATTGTTTTGTATATGATTATATGATCAATTATGGAGAAGTTTCCATGAGGTGCTTAGAAGAAGGTATATTCTTTTGTTTTAGGGTGAAATGTTCTATAGCTACCCGTTAGTTACATTTGGGTCATAGCTTCTGTTAGTTTCAATGTGTCTCTGTTTAGTTTCTGTTTCCATCATCTTTCCATTGGTAAGAGTGAGGTGTTGAAACCTTCCACTCTTATTATGTAAGGTTCAATGTGTGTTTTGAGCTTTCATAACTTTTTTTTTCCGTCTGTAGGTGTCCTTGAATTTGGGGCATAGATGTTCAGAATTGAGAATTCATCTTGGTGGGTTTTGCTTTGATAAGTATGAAGTGTCCTTCTCCATCTTTTTTGATAACTTTTGGCTGAAAGTCTATTTTATTAGATATTAGAATGGCTATTTCAGCTTGTTTCTTAGGACCATTTGCTTGGAAAAAATATTTTTAGAACTTTACTCTAAAGTAGTGTCTGCCCTTGTCACTGAGGTGTCTTCCTTCTATACAGTAAAATGCTGGATCCTTTTTATGTATCTTGTCTGTTAGCCTATGTTCTTTAATTGGTGAACTGAGTCCATTTTGTTGTTAGAGGTGATATTAAGTTTGTGTGATTCTTCTCTTTTGGGTTTGTTGGGAGAAGATTAATTACTTGTTTTTCGTTGAGTGTAGTCTCCCTTCTTGTGTTGTAGTTTTCCTTCTAATATACTCTGTAGGGCTGGATTAATGAAAAGATAGTGTTAGGTTTTATCATGGAATATCTTTATTTCTCTATCTATAGTTATTGAGATTTTGCTGGCTACAGTAGACTGGGCTGCCTTTTATGTTCTCTTCAGGTCTACATGACATCTATCCAAGATCTTCTGGCTTTTAGAGTCTCTGTTGACAAGTCTAGTGTAATTCTTATAGGTCTGTCTTTATATATTACTTAGGCTTTTTTTCCTACTGCTTTTAAAATTCTTTCTTCTGTGTATTTAGTGTTTTGATTATTATGTAATGGGAGGATTTCTTCTGTGGTCCAATGTATTTGGTGTTTTGTAGGCTTCTTGTACATTTTTGACCATTTCTTACTTTAGGTTAGGGAAGTTTTCTTCTATGATTTTATTGAAGATGTTTGCTGGCCCTTTGAATTGGGAATCTTTACCCTCTTCTATTCCTATTATTCTTATGTTCGGTCTTTTTATTGTGTCCTGAATTTCTTGGATGTTTTGGGTTAGGAGCTTTTTGCACTTCATATTTTCTTTGACTGTTGTTTCTATATTTTCTATGGTATCTTTTATACCCAAGGTTATCTCTTTTATATCTTGTATTCTGTTGGTGATGCTCACATCTGTTTCCTGATCTCTTTCTTAGGTTTTCAGTACCTAGGGTTGCCTCCCTGTGTGTTTATCTTGTATTCTGTTGGTAATGCTCACATCTGTTTCCTGATTTCTTTCTTAGGTTTTCAGTACCTAGGGTTGCCTCCCTTTGTGTTTCCTTTATTGCTTCTATTTTCACTTTTAGACAGTGGATGTTTTCCCTCAATTCCTTCACCAGTTTGATAGTGTTTTCCTACATTTCTTTAAAGGATTTATATTTTCTTTTTAAGGGTTTTTACCTGCTTACCTGCATTCTCCTGTCTTTCTTTAAGGATATTATTTATGCCCTCTTTAAGGTTCTCTATCATCTATTTGAAATGGGATTTTAGGTCAGAATCTTGCTTTTCACGTGTGCTAGGGTATCTAGGGCTTGCTGTGGTAGGAGAACTGGTTTCTTAAGGTGCCAAGTGGCATTGGTTTCTGTTGCTTATATTCTTGCGCTTGCCTCTCACTATCTGGTTGTCTTTCATATTAACTGATCTTGTTGTCTCTGACTGGAGCCTTTCCCTCTTGTGAGCCCACAAGCCTGCTTATGATGGACCGCCTGGGAATCAAACTATCTCTAGGTATGGGCTTGGGGGAGTACTGGAGCACCTGATCTTCCCCAGGGGTAGTTGTGGACTAGAAGGATGATGTGTTCCCTGCCTGTGTCTGCTGGGCCCTGCGGAGGTCCCAGTTAGGTCAGGTATTTTGGGGGGGGGCTCATTTGTGAGCCTGGTTGTGATGAACCTCCTGGAAGTCAAACTATCTCTGGGTGTGGGAGGGTAGAGCATTGGCTCTGCCCTGGGCAGAGTTGCAGGCTGGAAGGAAGATCCCATTATTTACTTTTCAAGAAAAAAAATAATTGTAATATGTAATCTAATTACTGAGCTTTAGACCATTTAGAAAACTATTACGTATAGTTCATGATGAACTACATATTATAGTTCTATAATTGTAGGTTCTTTTATTCCAAGTTGACGGGTTGCCCAGTCATATTCCTTTAATCTTCAAAGACTCCCTTCCCTAATCTTTTTACCTCCTTTGGAATAGCCAATGTCTGAAAAGGGCTAAAAGAAATCATTCTTGTCTCACTCTCTAGAACCCAAGAGGTAGTTGCCTTACTTCTCCACAAACTTAAAAGGAAAAAGAGCCCTGGTGCAGGAGTAGGGGTTGTGATAAAATTGTGTAAAGGAAAGCACATTTTATCTTGTTTGATTTTTTTACCATAAGGAAGTGAAGGAAGTGACTAGTCTGACCTTGGCGTGTGTGTGTGTGTGTGTGTGTGTGTGTGTGTGTGTGCTGGTGAGTGAAGGAATTTGTGTGGAGGAATGCAGAAAACACATCGAACCAGAAATGAGTGTATGAGAGAAGATAGCTGACTCAAGGCTAAAGTTGAGTTTTATAGATTGGACTGCTGAAGACAAAGGGCACTCATTGCTTAACTGCTTCTGCAGCTAGGTGGTAATTTTCTCACCTTAACTATATTTGCTTATGTGAAGAAGGAAATGGGTCCAAGCAGCATTCTTTGTACAGTTTCTAGCCAGAGGTTGGAAATTCGTCCTTATGTATGAACAGAGATAAGAAGACTGACCATTCACACAACTGGCTCAAGAACACCCAAGTTTGAATGTGAGGGTTTTATCTCCTACCTTTCCTCAGTGGAATTAAGGTGTCACAGGGAACATGAAATTCATAAAAACAAAATAAGGAACAGTTGAGTGTAACAAGCAAAAATTTCAGCCCCTAATGGTATCACATATTGTGACCTTCATGACTCATGGTGACATAAACATTTTGAACTCTCAAAAGCAACATCTCTAATGCTGTCATTTTATTGGAAACATAGGCACAGCCATGTTATCTGTTTCCCTTCTGAGACACTTCAAAGTTCCAAGAGTAACAGTGAAAATACAAAAGAAAAGCAATATCACAAGTTAAACCTCAGGCGATCACCTTGGATGAAGGGTTTTGAATTCACATGGAGGGTGTTTGGGGATGTTAGCTGGGAAGGTTGTAATTCATTTATTCACTTACTGTCTTGTTACCCACTTCTGTTTGTTGCTGAATTCTTAATCAGTAATGCTCACTTAAGAGAAAAGCTTTGAAAAAAGTCACTCAGGATCACAATCTATCTTTGATGGACATGTTTTATGAGGCAGTGCAATTGATAAACAAATAAAACAACAACAAAAATATACTATGACAAAAAACAACTTGGGGAGGAAAGGATTAATTTGACTCTACTTCCACTTTAAGTAAGTCTTGGAAGGATATAAGGGCAGAAATTCAAGGCAGGAACTGAAACAGAAATCATGGAAGAATGCAGCTTATGGACGTGTTCATTTTAATTTCTTGTATAACTCAAGACTATCTACCCAGAGATGGCACAGCCCATAGTAGGCTGGGCCCTCCCACATCAAACATTAAGAAAAGGCCTAAGAATTGTGCCTAAAGGTCAGTCTTATAGAGTCATTTTCTCAGTTTGGAGTCCCTCTTCCAAAATAACACCAATTTGTGTTAAACTGTTAAAAAATACAACCAGGATAAAGTAATAATATATATGGGCAGGAAGGCAGAGCCAACAAGAGAGTGGTTGCCAATTGTGCTGTCTGGTCACCCAATGCCAGGATAATTTTGCTCATATCCATATGATTCTTGATATTACTTTGCTCAAGTCCAGTGATTCATAGCAGCTATGGGCTCTCCGTTTTGCATTGAGCTGTGTTATAGTAGTTTTATTTCCCTTTCTCTGAAATGAAAAGGACAATGAAGTAAACAATGAAGAGACAGATGAATCTAAGGGAAAAATTAATTTTCTCATCCTACTGTATATAAAATATTCTGCTAGAATGGCATCTACACTAATTACTTTCTCCTTGTGATAAAATACCTGAGATAAACAGCGTCAGCTTCAGAACAGAATTTTTTTGTAGCTGATGGTTCAAGGATACAGTCCATCATGGCAGAAAGGCTCAGTGGGCATAAACTCCAGGTATCTGGTCATAGTGTGTACACTGCCTGGAAGCAGAAAGCTGTGAACACTGTGTTTATCTTATTTTGTCCTTTTTAGTTTTTGAAGATCATTGTCCATGGCATGGTCCCTCCCACATTTGATGGGTTCTCCCACCTAACTGAACCTCTTCAAAAAATTCCCTCACAAATATGCTTGCCCAGATGCTTGTTTCAATGGTGATTCTAATTCCCATCAAATTGACTTTCAAGGTGAACCACTACAATAGCTCAGTTTTTTATTTATGGTTTTTTTCAGTTCTTTGAAAACATACAACAGTTCTTGTTCATGATGTTCTCACCAAATACAAGAAATTTGATAAAAACTATGAAAAACTAAAACCAGGAAAAACAAAAATAGAAACACTAATGACTAACCAGGGGTGTTGTTATTTTTTAATCATTGTTTTAGATTATGGAATAATTATGTCATTTATACTGTCCCTTTTCTCCTCAAAATCCTGTCTTTCCAGTTTTATTCTGTGATATTTCCATATTAAAGTCCTAACTGTGGTGGAATTTGTCATATGTAGTTGCTGTGTAATGTATTTGTCTCCAATAAAAGATGGCTTAACTGACACATTTTATTTTTTCAAAAGGAAGAATATTTGTTTCCCATTTTAAAGAACATTGTTCACTCCTTTCCTACCTGTGATGCAAGATGGGTGAAATTTAAATTTTGTTGTTATGGTTTAAAATGTTTCCAAGTATTAATTCATCATATCAAGTAAATCTTCTTTTCATTTAAATTTCTGCCAGTATGTTCTGAAGCAGTAATATATGAGAAAAAAAATGCTACATTAGCTAAGCCCAAAAAGGGAAGAGCTAATCCCGAAAGGCCTTACCTCTTATTGTGCTGTTTCTGGGTTAGAGTTTTCATCCTGTTTTGTAACATGTTACGATACTGGCCGGATACAAATTTATGGTCCTGAAGGAAGAATAAAAAGTGGTAAACAGTTTTTTCATTATCTGAAAATTTGATTTATGAGAATAGTAGAAAGTTATTTAGAAATCCATGCATCCTTTAACACACACACACACACACACACACACACACACACACACACACACTCTCTGCCCCTTCCCTTCTCCCAAACCAGATGTGAGGTCATAATGTCACCCAATTATAAGATTTTAATCTGCTGGCTCAGCTTAATTTAGTAGGCCAGGGACATCATCTTTTGAGATTAAATTTGATTGACTCATTTGGGGTATATATTTTCTGCTAGGCACTCAGGAATCTCAGGACAATTCTTGGTTCATTGTTTTACTATGTGTTTCAATGGCACCCTTGATCTACCCATACCTCATTCTAAATATGGTCATTTCCAAGTCAATGCTTCTGGCCCTCAAACTTTCCAATTTGCCTTTCCCATGATTATCGTAATAAAATATGAAGGACCAAATGTACTTCCTTTGCTATTATCTTATTGTCTTGCTTGTCTGATGGATTCAAATCCAAAGACTGGTTGAAGTCTTCTTGCTAATGTGTAACTTTTGTGAACAATTCATAGAGGGCTGAACTCAATAATGAAATAAGGTCATGACTGGGTAGGGTCAGTAGATAAAGAGCCTACTATGCAAGAATGAGGATCCGAGCTCATCTAATCCAATACCTATCTAAAAGCTGCATGTGGTCATGAAGACCTATAATCCCAGTGCTGAGGAGGAAACAGAAGGATCTCTGGAGCTTGTTGGTCAGCTAGACTAATCTTGTCAAATCAATGAATTATAGATCCAGTGAGATGCCCCATCTCAACATGAAGAGCATTATAGAAGACACTTGAAATTGATCTCTGTCCTCCACATGCATACACTCATGTATGCGTGTGCAACCATTAACATCCATTCATGTGTATAGCGTTTATACCACACATGTACACACACACACACACACACACACACTCACACAAGTCCTACCTTTCCCTCTAAAAATCTAAACATATAAACAATAGCAAAATGAAGAAAAAATACATCAAACATATCATCAAAAATGTTCCTGAAAGGGGTAGTGTTTTCATCTCAACAGTGGCTTAATGAGATGATTCCATATTTTCAAATAATAATTAAGCTAATAGCTTCACTGTCAGGCAACCCTTATGGGTAAAATAGCAGAATATTTACCAGAAGGTGCAAATGAGTTGCCTGGCAGAGTGTATGATTTTAGATAATGCTTGTTTTAGTCAATTATTAAGAGTGCTCTTGGCAGTTGTATTTACATACTCACTATTTATGTACTCTCAGAAGTTGCAGTTATCCATGAAGTATGCAATGGGGTCCACCACCTTCCATCATGCATGAGGTAGAAGCTCATAAGAAAGACTCTACTGCTGCCTAAGGCGCTTAAGAGCTGCTGAGGTAGAGAGTGTCACATCTTCTGTGTTGTAGCCACTGGCTGGCTGCATACTCTGGTAGATAACCCCTTCAGTCTTGTTGAAACAAGTAGCCTTAGTTGAACTTTATTAGCCATTAGACACTTAAAAATATGAGGCTTAGGAAAAAAGGGTATCTCATTTGCAAGAATGGGTTCCCAAGAACATGGAGTGAGGCAGGAGAAAGGGATGGGGATGAATATGAGTAATGCATTGTATATACACATGTGACATTGTAAAATCACTTAACTGAACACCAATCTCCAAATTTTATTTGAGATTCAATATCTTCTAGAAAAAGTGTTATCAGATCCAGTCCAGTACCACTGATGTTGAAACAAATAAAATCATTCTACTTTCCATCCCAAAATGGTGGTATACACCTATAGATCCAGCATTTGCAAGGTAGAGGCAGGAAGATAGAAATCTTCCTTCTGATCACATGTGATTGACCTTACTGGCAAATATTGAGAATAGTACTATTCTCTCTCTCTCTCTCTCAGTGTGTGTGTGTGTGTGTGTGTGTGTATGTGTGTGTGATAGAGAGAGGGAGAGAGAGAGGGAAAGGACAGAGAGAGAGAGAGAGAGAGAGAGAGAGAGAGAGAGAGCGCAATAGTCAGTTTATTTATTACCTGGTTCCTTTTTAACTCCTTCACTAAAATCAACATCTGAACCAAGAAGTTTGGATTCTCTACAAAGGTTCTCTGAATACCATGACCCTGGGTAACACTTCTGTTATTTCTAGAAGGAAGACAGAGCAGAAGGGCTGCAGCAGCGGGGCATGCTATGGGCTGTGATCTCTTGTCCGTTGTAAAGAGACACAAAGCTGTGGGCCCAGGCCTCAACCTTTCCATCCATCTCTGGAAGAACTAGCATTCCTGAGACATCCTGGATCCTCTCCAGTGAGGCAGCTGTGCCTCTCATTGCACAGATTGATGCCAGTCATGAAATTCTTGACAAGATATTTTTCTGCCATATGGTCTGGGAGTGCCCAGGGCATCAGGCTTGCAGAGACAAGGTAATTTAATGGCTTAAGAGTATCTTAACCATATTTTCTAGCAGAATCTCCACCTTGGGAGATGAAATCTGCTTATGAATACTGGCTATTTATTTACTCAGACCACTCATTACCTGCTTCTGTTCCATACATAGTGCTCACTTGGGATCCTGATATTTCTGAGTTATTTTATTTCCTTAGACAGTATGGCATAGAGTATTAATGTGCCTATTAACCATCTCTGCAAAAATAAAGTGAAAATGATAGAGGAAGAGAAATACTAGAGATCCATATGTCACTCACTGCTGTTGCTTTGTCTGTAAATGAAATGGAATATAAGGATGAGAACATGTCAGCCCTCAGTTACCAAAATCTATGCACCCTTATATTCATTCTGTGGTTCAGTATGTCTTGCAGCTACGTATGGTAGCTTATTCCAATCTTCTGTCCTTTTCCTCCCAAGATTTATTTCCTGAAATGTTGACAGTAAATTTCCTCAAGATAATCATAATCACTGCACTGTCTTCTGTGAGAACTTCTAATGATCAGCTCTAGTAGGAATTGAATAATATTCTCACCCTGTTGCAGGGTACTCGATTGGGGCAAAAACATCTTCTGACATGCCTACCTCAGTGTTCCTTCTTTACATTACATCCATTATGATGTTCTGTCATAGTTTTCTTATCTTTGTGCATTTGCTCACAGTCTTTGTTAAAACATGTTTGCCTGATTCTCATTTTGACAACACATATGTTAAAATGAAAATGATACAGAGACTAGCCGGGCTTTTGTAGTAGGAAGAAAAAAAAAACCAGATTCATGAATTGTTCCATATCCTGTTGAATGGAATAAATTAGTTTTATGAATATAAGTATCATTTTTTCTCTTATATGAAATCAGGTGGAAGTAGACTAGTTAGACTGTAGAAGGATGAAAGAAGAAGGAGTCAAGAAAAGACAATAAAAAGAGCTAATAGAAAATGATAGTACATGCAGAAATGACAATGTCAATGAACCTCATTATTTTCTTCAGTTTGTGTATGAGAAGAGAGACATTTTCCTACATATCAGACTACTGAATGGATTTTGTTTTACAAAATAATGTCATAGTCCCTCAGTCACCTGAATCTCTTCCCCACCAACTCTCCCTATTACATATTCATAATTTATCCAAATTAATTATTTGTCCTTGGGAGGGCTTTTGGGGAATTTTCCTTGGAACAGATGCCTCCAATAGAGTCTATGACTAGAAGGCTCACTCACTGGGGAGAGAGGATTAATTCACAGGTTAGGCTATTCCAACAGCGATAAAGGATGACATATCTATAAGGGACTAAAATGCTGTGGAAATTAAATGAATAAAAGACCTGGTAAAATTATTTCAGACACCCCAATTGGTCAACTGAAACCAGGCAAAGAATATTATATTATATTTTCTGTGAATATTATTTTACATGCTTATTAGACCCAAACAGTGGGAAAATCTGATTAGTTCTTCAAAGTCTGACAAATTCTTATCAAAATAGATCTGCAACACAATTCTTTGAATATAGTTATATAGTTTACATGTACATCAAAAATGTTATTAATTTTATATTTAATTAAGTTACTTTAAACATTAAATTACATATCAGTCAGTTTCAAAATTCAAAACAAAGATGTAAATTGATTAGTGATATTAAGCTCAGAGACTGATCTTGCTAAACTCTGGCTCCAGACCAGACAGAGTTTTAAAGAAACACATTCATATGCATGGGATTCTTTTTATAGGTGTTTCTGGTTTGAATATGAGAGGTTTTCCATAGACTCAAGAATTTGAGCACTTGGTCCCTATGCACCATTTGGGACTCTTTAGATGGTAGACTCTTACCTAGAGAAATGGGGTCCAAGAGTTCATAGACCGACCCCATTCCTGCTCTCACTCTCTGCTCTGTCTGTGTGCATGAAATGTGATTGAGGTTAGCCTCACACTCCTGCTGCAGTGCTTTTTCTACTATGGTGGCCTCTATGCCAGAAGTGTGAGTGCAAAAGTACACTTTTTCTCCTCTAAATTGCTTTCTGTCAAGCATTCTATAACTGGAACAAAGAACTAACATAATGATAACGGCCACAAGCTACAATATTATGAACATTTAAGCACCGAATAAACAGTGGCTCATTCACAAAGCACACCTAGAAAACCTAAAAGTAACAGGAGAAGACATGGAAGAAAACATAATATAAAAAGGATTGTCATATTCCTTTTGATCCAACATAATTATACAGACAAGAAAATGTGAAACCTAAAGCACAGTGAATAAAGGCATTATTTACTATACATAAATTTGTGATTAATATTTTGGATTCTATGCAAATGATTGAGAATATAGCTATGTTAAGGTTCATGTAAAAACCTCTAAAAGATGATTACATGATAGGAAAAATAAATATTTAGAATCTCAATAAAGTAGAACTTTTATATGTAAAACCATAGCTGTAGTATCCTAAATTAGAAATCAGAAACAATGCCTCTTATATCTTAAAATGTATAAAAGTCTTTATTTAATTTCTTAAAATTTATTTTATGTATCTGTGAGAGGGAGGAGGAGGGAGGGGGAGGTAAAGCAACAGGGTAAAGAGGGGGAGGAGAAGAAGGAGGGAGTGAGAGGGAGGTGGGATAAGGAGAGGGAGCAAAAGAGGGGAAGGGAGAGGGAGAGAAAGAAAGAGGGAGAGAGAGAGAGAAGAGAGAGAGAGAGAGAGAGAGAGAGAGAGAGAGAGAGAGAGAGAGGTGTGCATGTAGGGGGGGACAGAAGACAGCAGGTGGGAATCAGGTCTCTCCTTCTATGTTCATCCTTGGAATTGAACTCAGATCTTCAGTCTTGGTGGCAAGTGACTTTATCCAGTGAACTAAAGTTCATCCCCCAATGATAACTCTCCAGTTCAAGGAAAAATTTAAGAAAATTTATACCAATTCTAAGGATAATGACATAATTTGAGTCTTTCTCAGTTAATTTGTGATATTTTTTACCAACTTTCTATTTTTATTTAATACTATAGAGAATACAATAGAGTCATTTCTTTTATTCAATGATTGTAATGCAACCAAGTTTGACATGATGAAGCTGTTGACTGCCACTTACCACACTGTATTGAGGTTTTATTCTTGCAGTGAACACTGTATGATTAAACAATGATCTATCTATTTCTTTCCTGATGGAGTTTTAGGATATTTCTGAAAGAGCTGTTATTAACACTTGCCCAGGACTTTTGGAGTTTATGGTAATTCCTTGAATTGTATTTTCTTTATAAAATTCACTATATTCTGCCAACTTGATTTCTAAAATTACTGTTATACTATTCCCACTTTGTCCAATAAAACTTAGACTTTTCCATTTTGCCTCAATTCCATGCACAGTTATTAATAAACACAAACATTTGTTAAACTAGAGGGTATGAAGTAGTGTTCCCATTGGGGTGTGTATGTGCTCTTCCCACATCCCTCATCAGAATGGAGACTCTGTATACAGCATTAGTGGTACCTTAGTCACAGGTTGTTCATTTAATATCAACTTTTGCCTGTTATTCATTGTACTCTCTGGGCAGAGTATTTCATGTCACTGAGCCTTAGTTTTTTTACCTGTAAATTCAGAATGGTTATCACACCTGAGTATTAATACTGAGTATGGGTTGCAGGAATTAACTGAAGCTGATACTTAAGACAGTGCCTCTTCTAGATTAAGAAACACATAAAAGATTATGAGTGACACATCTTTCTCATAATCTTCTTAGTGCAACAAAAATTTCAAACATTTCTAATGTGTCTCATTCAGATGGCTTGCTACCTAGGTTTGCTTATCCTAGCAGTTTGGTAAATCAGATTTTGGAAAATCATATCATATTCACATTTCTGAAGAAGGCGGTCCATTTATATTTCAGGCTGCTCATGAATTTGGGAAAATCTCATGGAATCATATTGACTCTCAGACTGTCTTTCCTTTTCTTATAGGACCTTCTATAAGAAATTTTGAAGCTGGGTTTGAGTCTGGCATTTAAAAGCTTTCTCCTTTGAGTTGAAAAGGCTATTTTACTCTCACATTCATACACCTTCCCTCAGATCACTGAGCAAGCTGACATAGTAATGAATGTGACCACAAGCAAGGCAGTTTCTAAATGGGGTATGGCACTAACTGATTTCCATGTGGATGCTCGTGTACATATCAGTATCTAAGCTTGAAGTCCCCTTGGTCAGGAAGGTGGTACAGAGAAGCACATTATACCTAGACCATGTAAGTCATAAAAAATGAAGACTAGTAGGAATTATATGTTTTCCTTTATACAAAGGATTAAGATAAGTAAAACACTATCATAGGCCATCCCAATCCCTTGTATATAAATAAATCGATCATTCGATTTAGATTATTTGTTAAATATATGAGTATGAATAAGCATTCAGTAAATAGAATAAGGAGAAGCAGCCAGGAATTTCTCTTTATATTTTTTATGATTCTTCATTCAATAGAGGGAGGAAAATCTCAAAAATTTCTTAAAGATACCATCAGGTGTAATTCCTGAGAGAGCACTTACAAATGAGTAAGTGCATTAGTTTTCATTACAGTGCCAAAATACTTGACAGAACAACTTAAAAGATGGAATTACTTTTTTGCTCATGATTTCAGAGGTTCCAGTCACCTGGTTGGGGGTATGATGGAGCAGAACATGTCACATGTTGTATGCAGAGATAAGAAATGTGGAGACAGAAAAGAGAAGAAAAAAGTTGAGAGGGATGATGATGATGACAACGATGATGATGTTGGTGCGTGTGCGTGCGTGTGCGTGCGTGTGCGTGTGTGTGTGCGCGCACGTGTATGCCCACATGTGTGTGCGTGCGTGTGCGTGTGTGTGCGTGTGTGTGTGTGCATGTATGGGGGAGAGAGAGAGACAGAGAGAGACAGAGACAGAGACAGAGACACAAAGATAGAGACAGAGACAGAGAGACAGAGTAAGAGAATAATTGAGCTTGACAGCCATCGCCATTGTGTTCTTTTCTCCATCCATCACATCCATAGTTAATTGTGCCTGAAAACATTATACGCACACCCAGAAGTATGCCCCCTAATCTCTTAGGCACATCTTATTTTGATGAACTTGATAGACACAATCAGCCATGACAATACATCCGTTCCGGAAGAACCTAAATTGGTTTGATTGAGATGATTTATGTACATCCTCACGAAGTATCTGAAAGGGAACTGTGTGCAAGAGGGGATGGGAAGGGAAATGGGGGTGGTTCAGGATCAGGTGTGGGGAAAGACAGGAGAGATGGCTAGATGGCCATGAAAATGACTGAAAATCTGCAACTGGCTAGGTAGGAGGGAGGGGGGCATCTCAAGGACATGACAGGGAATTTGGATAAGAGAAGCATTTCAAATGCCTTTGACTCTTTCTTTTACTTTTTCTTTTTTAATTCACTTCCCATCCTGATCCCTACCCCACTCCAGGTCTCCCCTTCCCCCAATCCCTTCCCCTCCTTCTGAGGAGTTACCTTAGCTGTGACTCAGCATTGGGGATGTGGAATCTGAGGTGACCACCACCTGTAGCCAGGCAGGAACTTCAAAGGAGCAACAGGGACACCAATCTAGCTGCAAAACTTTCGACCTAAAATTTTTCTGTCTACAAGAAATACAGGAAGTGGGGTTGGAGCAGAGACTGAGGGAATGGCCCAATAATTGGCTCAATTAAAGACCCATCACATAAGCAACCACCAATACCTGACACTATTAATGATGCTCTGTTATGCTTGCAGACAGGAGTCTAGCAAGGCTCTCCTCCGAAAGGCTTCACCCAGCAACTGATTCAGATGGATGCAGAGATCCACAACCAAACATGAGATAGAGATTGGGGACTTTTAGGGAAGAGTTGGGGACTTAGGGAAAGATTGTGGACCCGAAGGGGATAGATAGGAACATCACAGGAAGACCAACAGAGTCAACTAACCTGGACCCTTGGGGCTCTCAGAGACTGAAACACTAACCAAAAATCATTCACTGACTGGATCTAGGATCCCCTGCACATATGTAGCAGATATGTAGCTCAGTCTTCACACAGTTCCTGAAGAAATGGAGGGGGGCTATCCCAAGAGCTGTTGCCTATCCATGGGATATATCCTTCTAGCTGGACTGCCTTGTCTTGTCTCAGTGGGAGAGGATGCACCTAGCCTTGCAGAGACATGATGTGCCAGGGTGGAGTGAGGAGGGAGAACTGTACCCTCTCAGAGGAGAAGGGGAGGAGGAAGAGAGGGGGATTATGAGAGGGGGTAACTGGGAGTGGGAGCAGGAATCAGGATGTAAAGTGAATAAAAAAAATTAAGAGTCAAGAGCATCAGACACACTTAAATTTCTGTTTACTAATTGGTAGGCTCTGATACAATGCTCCATCTTTGGATACTTTTAACGAACTCAAAAATAGGTTTATGTACTTAGAGAAAGGTTGTACAAATTACTAGGGGTCCAATAGATGGGCAACAAAGTCAAGAATAGAACCAAGGTCTTAGGCAAACATATTGTCTTGAATTTATTTAGGAGTTTTTCATATCAATAGGCTAGATAACTTACACAAGAACTATAGTCTTGTGCAATTTTGTCATTAAAATGAAAAAAAATAACATATGAAGCATATTCATATTATTTTAGCCATGTTAGATACAGCCACAATGGTCAGACTATCTTCCTGAAAAAAATCGATGTTACATGGCTGTTTGCAGAAGAAACTGTAGAATAAGTCACTCATTGCTCAGGCTTCACCAGGTAATTTACAAGATGTGATGCTAAAATATTTTAAATGTATTACAGTAGTTCCTCCCTCCAAACCTTCCTATATACCACTGTCTTCTGGTCGACAAACTCGTGGTTGTTTTTTTTCTTTCACTCATTTCTATTGCACACAGACACACACACACACACACACACACACACACACACACACCTGAATATAACCTGCTCAGTTCATATAAGGTTACTTCTTTGTTTTCAGGACTAATCATTGGGCACTGGAGAAACAACTGGTGTGCTTTTCCCTGGGCAAGGACCCCTTTCCCACTCAGCTTTCCCCAATTCCCTTAGTTCTTGGTGTAGGGTTGAGGCCTTCTGTGATTCTTTCCCCATCCACTTTGGCATGTTCACTAGGTTACATCGTGTTCAGTTCATGCTGGAGAATCTTTATGTGTATAACATCTAACACTTCTAGGTGATAGAATCTTATAGAAAACTCCCTGAACTTCTGGATCTTACAATCCTTCCACTCCCTTTTCTGGAATGTTCCCTGAACTTGAAGTGTGGTAGTGTTTTGTAGATTTTTATTTATGAAAAACAAAGTCCTATGCTAGTCACATATAAAAATTAATGCTGAAATGTGATCTACAAGTTGAAATTTGTTTAAACTATATGTGGTCTGTGTTTTAATGGGAAATAACTGGTGGCAATATCATAAAATACTTTCACTGTTAATAGAAAAATCCATAGCCATACGGAACTGAAAAGTCCAGTCATGCTGTTTTCTTAAGAATGAATTATGCAGGCTGAAAGTGGGAGGAGAATTTAACGGGATCGTCTGCTGTGGTGAACTGTAGGTATGTCTCACAGGTTGATGCCTGGGGTTGTATTATACAACATCAAGCAGCTGCCTGAGCTAAAATCAGCATTTATCAGTCCATTTATTTGCCTTGCACCTTGAAGAGGACAATGTCCATGGGCAGTAATAAGACCTGTTGATAATAACAAGACTCCAACCAGTGACTCAATACTAGGCCAAAGTTTGGATTTAGATGTTTAATTAGAGAGTGGAGGGTTGCTTTCTCAAGGCTCTGCCACCTGCTTTGGTATTAATCACCTGTTATACTTGTTTTTTGCTTGTTCTGTCTATGGGGGAAAGAAAGCCTCCAATCTCTTGCTGATTGTAATTGTGAACTCTGCAGTGACTGATTTTATATTTCATGCATAATTATCCCTCAAGTGCCTTGGACAGAATTTCATTTGAACTATTCCCTTTTCCAGCTGTGAGGGTGTTAATTACTGCATTGTCTGTAGGCTAATTGGTCAGTCTTGGAATGAGCATTTCTGTGAGTGGTGTGTGTACCCAGATGTGTTTTCTATTTTTCGGCCCAAGTGTTATTGTAGTCTTACAAAAATCTGGCTGCAGCCATAGCTGAAGTACTTAGCTGTTGTGCCTGATGTAATGCCTAAAGATTCCTGAAATTTGAGTAGCTCCTTCCATTCCAACATGTCAGAATGTTTTCATTTTTGGATATTTTATGTATTTGTATTTCAAATGTTATCCCCTTTCCCAGTTTTCTCTCCAGAAACCCCCTATCCCATAACACCTCCCCCTGTTTCTATGAGGGTGCTCCTCCACCTACCCACCCACCCACTTCCACCTCACCGTCCTGACATTCCCCTACACTGGGGCATCGAGCCTTCACAGGACCAAGGACCTCTCTGCCTATTGATGCCCGACAAGGCCATCCTCTGCAACATATGTGGCTGGAGGCATGAGTTGCTCTATGTGTACTCTTTGGTTGGTAGTTTAGTCCCTGGGAGCTCTGGGGGGTCTGGTTGGTTGATATTGTTGTTCTTCCTATGAGTTACAAACCCCTTCAGTTCAAAGTCCTTTGCAACCCATTATTTTTAAAAATTTTATTTATTTATTTATTTATTTATTTATTTATTATTCACTTTACATCTGGCTCACTGGCCCCGTCTCAGTCATACCCTCCCACAACCTCTCCCCCCCTTCTCCTCTGAGCTGGAACCCATTGGGTATCCCTCACCCTGGCATTTCAGGTCTCTGAGAGGCCAAGTACTTCCTTTCCCACTGAGGCAGTCAAGGCAGCCAAGATAGAACAACATATCCCACAGATAGGAAACAGCTTTTGAGATAGCCCCACTCCAGTTATTTGAGACCCATATGAAGACCAAGCTGCACATCTGCTACATATGTGCAGGCAGGGCTAGGCCAGCCCATGTCTGTTCTTTCATTGGTGGTTTAGTCTCTGAGAGCCTCAAGGGTCCAGGTCTATTGGTCTTCCTATGGACTTCCTATTTCCTTCAGCACCTAAAATTGTTTCTCTTATTCTTCCATAAGAGTCCCCAATCTCCATCCACTGTTTGGCTGTGGGTGTCTGCATCTGTCTTAATCAGCTGTTGGGTAGAGCATCTCAGAAGACAACCATGCTAGACTCTTGTCTGCAAGCGTAATAGCATCATTAACAGTGTCAGGGATTGGTGCTTGTCCATGTGATAGGTCTCAAGTTGGGGGACCAGTTATTGGTTGGCCATTCCCTCAGTCTCTTTTCCTTCCCCCATGCATGCATTTCTTGTAAACTGGCTAACTTACTCTTCACACCACTATTCATGGAAATGAACTAGCTTAAAAATTTTCCATTCCCCATGTATTTGTCATGAATATGACACAAAGAAAAGTTCCTGACCAAAGAAAACATAAACAGTATCATGCGAATTGCTACTTCCATGACCATAGCAGAAGTGGTAATTCTCTGGCCAGGTTTAACACATCCACCTTGTTAGAATTAGGTAGCCTGAACTTTCTCCCAGTGGAATAACCAATGCTTGAACAACATAGGAAAAGATTTCTGTATATAGTGAGAATCAGTTCTCTTATTTAATCTGAAGAGAAAATGCTTTTCTTTGTAACGACGTGGATAAATGTCTTATAATTGAACCATTGAAAAAAATGAAAGCAATTTATCCAAAGTCTCCAAAGTTTCCTTAAGTTCTTGATTAGATGGATTGCTTCACTCACAAAATTCTAATCTTAAAATTTGAAAAATGTTCTCATTCCTATACCTCATGGCTCAGATGAATATAAAGTGACCGAATAAATAAGATGTTTTTAACATCTGTGTGTGCAACCCTAAGTGATATCATGTCCTGAACATTTTGCTTTACTAGATTCTGTGATGTTTGACGATTCTCTCATATATACTCTTCAATATCTCAACATAGCTTGGAGGGATGGTTCAGAGTTATGAATATCATGTATCTTGCAGAGAACTAGTTTTAATCTCAGCATCAGCACCTCAAAATACCCATTTCTAGCCCCAGCTCCAGGGGATTTGGTGCTCTCTTCTGACTTCTGCAGGGATGCCTACATGTGTTATTTATCCATTCCCCAGAGAGAGAAAGAGAGAGAGAGAGAGAGACAGAGAGAGAGAGAGGGAGAGAGAGAGAGAGAGAGAGAGAGAGAGAGAGAGAGAGA
>JADRCH010000043.1:10367644-10404763 GCA_019843965.1 Rhynchomys soricoides | reverse complement strand
GAGAGAGAGAGAGAGAGAGAGAGAGAGAGAGAGAGAGAGAAATCTTAAAAATCTCACTCTAAAGATCCTTCCACCATCTAAGGGAGCAGAAAGAATCTATGAGTTTGAACTTAAGCAGAAGGGCTGTAAATGCTACTTCTGATCATGAAGTCACAGCAGATGTGGTTACTTGCAAAAGAATTGCACATCACCAATTCAGCTAAAAAGTTCAGCATAAAACAGGCTCTAGAGGTTCTACCTGCAGCCAAGAAGCTATTGGTAGTTGATGGTTGCTAATGGAGATATAGTAGCTTTTTGTTTAACTTGGAGTATTGCCATTGGTAGGTGGTCCATGCCCTAGTGAACGACCCCATGCCCATTCATATATAGCCAGCAGAAATTAAACTTGGCGGCAATTGATAGCAGCAACAATAACATTATAAGGTTTATATGTAATATATAGTATGATAATAAGGAAATGAATCTACGGGAGATAAGTTGATGTATACTATGTTTAGGGGAGACAGTGGGGAGTTATAATTGATCAAACATCTTGTATTCATGGATGAAAATTTCAAAGAATAATGTATAATCTTACAGAAATAATAAAATATATTAAAATGTTGTTAATTATTATCCTAGACTTTGCTTAGACACCCAAATTCTCCCTTCCTCCAGCTGTCTTGTCTGTATATGGGGCATGAAATAAAACAGGTCATTCTTACGGCCTGACTGTGAAATCATCTATGTCCATGGGCCTCCAATTAGTGAGGTACAAAGTGAACAACCCCACTGTTAGTATTCTAGGCAAGGCAGATCTTCAGTACTGGCAGGACCATATCAAATCAAGCCAAGCCTCTATTGCCGTAATGTGTGGACCTTGAGGGGGACTGTACTGGCTGGTTTTATGTGTCAACTTGATACAAGCTGGAGTTATTACAGAGAAAGAAGCCTCCCTTGAGGAAATGCCTCTATGGGATTCAGCTGTAAAGCATTTTCTCAATTAGTGATCAAGGGGGGAGGGCCCACCCATTGTGGGTGTTGTCTTTCCTGGGCTGGTAGTCCTGGGCTCTATAAGAAAGTAAGCTGAGCAAGGCAGGAGAAGCAATACGATAAGCATCCATGGCCTCTTCATCAGCTCCTGATCCAAGTTCCTGCTCTGTGTGTGAATTCCTATCCTGACTTCCTTTGGTGATGAGCAGCAATGTGGAATTGTAGGCTGAATAAACCTTTTCCTCCCCAACTTGCTTCTTGGCCATGATGTTTTGTGCAGTAATACAAACCCTGACTAAGACAGGGACAATAGCTGAAACCTGTCTTTGGATTCAAAGATGAGAAAAACAGATTTGCTCTAAATCATTTTTATTGGCTAGTGCAGGGTTTTTCTCTACTTCCTCTCTAGCATACACTTTAAGCATCACAAGTAGAAATCTATAGATATAGAACAACTGGCTTGCTTGGAACCTGCTATCAGATATTATGATGAAGAAACAGAAGATGTCAACATCAGTTGCATATGACTGCATATTGTGCTGTGGATTGTATAGTAGAATGAGAAGCAAATGTTATGGGGGAAAAATCTAGTCTCTTGAGACAGTGGGAACACTTCATTAGATAATGAAGTAAATAGATAAGATCCGTTAGGATTCTGCAGCCTCTGTTTGCACAGATACAGAAGAGGAATAAGATTTGAAATCCAGGTGTTTGCAGTGGTGTTTCATTAGTCTCCTTGACTTATGCTGCACCATTGTCCATGGACAGCTGCTTCTCAAATTCTATGCTTCTTCTGTGGTCGGTTTACATACTTCCCTTTGCTTATAAACCATCTTGTCTGGGCTGTAGTTGTAGCTCAGTTGGTAGGGTGCTTGCCTAGGGTGCACAAAGTTTTGGGGTCAGTCCAAGCAGACGGTACCCTGGGTATGCTGATGTGTGTAATCCCAGCACTTTGTAGGTGAAAACGGAAGAAAGAAAAATTTAAAGTCATCTTTGGCTACATACTGAATTCAAAGTTAGTTGTGACTACTTGAGACACTGACTCAAAACAAACAAAATAAATTTTCACATTTTCAAATGAGGCTGTAGCCACTGAATTCTGATGCTTGTTCCCTTGTTAGCTCATTCATAGCTCAACCCTTACACAGACTCTTTCCATCTGATATGACCTCCTGTCCTTTCTGTGCTGACTTCTAGTAGTTATTTTTATGTCTGTTGAGAACATTTTGCTATTACTTAAAAATAAACTTTCTCTTTGATTAAGAAGACTGTTCTTTCCTTGGAGTCAGGGTCAATCTTTCTACTGATCAGAAAATAGTTATATTTAAACCTTGTGAAATTACCCATTATTGATAATAAATTTCTATCTAAAAGAAAATGGCTATCCCATGTTTTAAAAGGAGTATGACTTTTGTTCACATTTTATTGAGTTATTTATTGTGAACAAATGGCCATCATTCAAGCTCTCTATCGGTGGTTGAGGAAGGTGGGTACAGAAGTCTTTCGTGTAACATACAAGAGCAAAGACTGAGGATTTTACACTTGGACTTTGAAGCCTTGCTTTGATTTAGCCTCAGTCACCTTCTTTAATTGATAATCCCATTTCATTTATAGGTCAGTTCACCTGGGGCTGGTAGAAAAGCATTTGTAGTAAAAAATATTAAAAATCTCAGCCTGGGGCTTCTTTCTCGCCTTAGACCATTTATGTTCCCAGATGAAAGACACACACAGCTTTTATATTTTTAATATGTCTTAGGCAGAATAATAGCTGGGCAGCTGCCTACCCTTCATGCTGTTAGAATCTACTTTCCTATCGATAACCCAAGTTAGTACTTACTGTTTCATCTGTGCAGCTCTTAGTTCCAATTGGCCAGCCCACATGAGCACATTTGTTATGGCTCAGCTAACCCATGGTGGCTCTCCTTTCTCCTATCTTGCACATTCTTCTATTCCATGGTGCTTCCTCCTGCTCTGTCCCTCCTCCTAGTCCTCTCTCTCCAAACCCTCGAAACCTTAACCCCACCTATATCTTTTCTGCTCAGCTATTGGCTGTGGCATCTTTATTTACCAATCACAATTAACTGGGGCCTGGGGTGGGAGGGGGCAGGTCACAGGGTCTATGTGCAGATTCCAGGTCTTGAGATCTACACTTTGCATTGCAATAGACATTAAAAGATAAAAATCTTAACAAGCATTGACTGTTAACTGTGGACTAAGGGGTTCCTTTCCATTCTTCCCCTAAGGTGCCTGAGAAGCTAATGAAAGCACCTCTGCTGGAGAGTGTAGCTTGCTCTTGCCTTCAACTTTCTTCAGAGATTTTCATGTGCAGACTGTGCAGTAAGTCAGGTGAATGTGGATTTTTGTATGTGGATGCATATGTAGTGTTTGTGTGTGTGGTGCATGTGTGTGTGTGTGTGTGTGTGTGTGTTTGTGAGAGAATCTCCTTAGATCTGTTAGAAAAAATCTTGTCTTAAGTTTAAAAATTGCATAGTTACTTTTTAGTTTTAAAGATTTATTTATTTTCTGTGTATGGGTGGTTTATCTGAAATGATGTCTATACATGATATAAACACCTAGTATCTGCTAGGACCAGAAGAAGGCATCATATCTCTTGAGGTTGGAGTTCCAGGTGCTTGTAAACAATTATGTAGGTGCTGGGAATTGAACCCTGGTATTCTGCAAGAGCAGCCCAAGCTCTTAACCACTGAGCCATCTCTGTATCTCCACTTGGATCTTTTACTGAACATTGACCTCTTTGTGGCTCACTCTAGCCCATCCTCTCTAGAAATCCTTAGCTTGTTTTCAGAGTTTCTTTTCTGTACTTGGTTTACAACTTTTTTACCCTTTTCTCTAATGACCTAGAAATGTGGATACTTGCCTGCAGGATGTCTTATTTTTGTACTGCTATTCACACAGGAAGCACACAATAGCTTTTCATGTCCTTCTCCTGTTTGAAGCTTCTTGGGGTTTCTACTCAAGGTCAAGTGTCCCAAGAAACTTTTCTCCTTGGCCTTCATGTGGGAGGAAAGTACCCATCCTTATCCCCAATCCCCTCTCACATTAGAGAGGATATTATACTGTGGCATTGGGATTTTTGCCAACTACTTTTTCCTTTTTCCTAAACCCCTATAGAATCAGATTTTATAGCTGTAAAGTGAGTGTGGGCTCAGGAATATCAAAAACACTTTTGTGAAAAGCCTACATAAATGGCCTCAAACCTATCATTCTGATTTGGATATTTTTAGAATTTTTTTTTATTTTCATATTTTATTTACATTTCAAATGTTTCAGATCTCCCCTTTGGAACCTCCCCATTCCCTCCACCTTTCCTCTGCCAATATGGGGATATTCTCCAACCCACCCTCCCGCCCACCCACCCACTCTCGTCTTTCCTCCTTGTCATTCTCCTATACTGGGGGATCTAGCTCCATCAGGCCCAAGGGCCTCTCCTCTCCCTGACGGATAACAAGACCCTCCTCTGCCACATTTGTGGCCAGCACCATGGGTCTCTCCATGTGTATTCTTTAGTTGGTGGACATTTTAGGATTTTTATTAATCCTTTTGCTGAAGTGGCCAAATGATATGGAAATGTTTCTAAAAATTCAGTTTACAAGGAAATAATAATGTCATTATTCCATACTGAGTTTTAATAAATTTTTTAATTAATGTGTATGTATGGAGGTGCACAAAAGCTCACCATGGTGCTCATGTGGAGTTCAGATGGCAACTCACAGGAGTGGCTTCTATTCTTTTACCATATGGGTTCTGGGAATCAGTCTAAGGCTCTCCAGCTGAGAGCATTCAGCTTTACCTTACACATCTCAGTACATACTACATTGACTTTTGTCGCTGACAATAGTAAGCCTCAATAAGTTCAATAATGCTTATTGATGATATTATGAATTTCATCAGAATTTTTAGGACAATTATTTTTAAATTTATGTTTATTTTATGCATATGAGTGTTTTGCCTGTATATATGTCTGTGTACTATATATGTGAGTTTTGTATCCAAGGAAGCCAGAAGAGAGTGCCAGGTCCCCAAGAACTGGAGTTACAAATAGTTGTCTCTATATGCCTGTTAGAACCTGAACCTGATTTTTCTGCAAAACTAGCAAGTACTGAGCCATCTCTTCAGTCTTCACTTAATTATTATTTAACTTCAGTAGCCATTTTGATAATAGCATCACTTACAGTGGTTTAGAGGAGATGAAAACTATTAATTTAACCTACTTTATTGTTAGAATCAAATTATATAATGTAAGTAAAGTTACCAGAAAGAGCCAGAGCTATTCTGGGTTTCCAAAGGCACAGTCCAGGTCTTTCTTTTTTTTCCCCTCATTTTCAAAATCCACACACATTTCTAAAATTCTTCTGTTAATTAACTAATTTATTTATTTTACATTTCCCAAACTGCTCCTAACCCTCACAGAGTCCCTCCCCCACCACATCCCTTCAACTCAGAGGGCAGGTATCCTCCCACCCTGGCACATCAACTCTCTGCACAGTTAGGCACATCCTATCCTACCAAGGCAGGGCAAGGCAGCCGTCTGCTACATATGTGTCAGGGGCCTCAGTCCAGGCCTTCTCTGAAAGCTCACAGAGGTACAGGTTAGTTGACACTGTTGGTCTTCCTGTGGGGTTCCTATCCCCTTAGGGCCTTCAACCTTTTCCCAACTCTTTCATAAGGGTCCCAACCTCTGACTAATGTTTGTCTGTGAGTATCTGCATCTGTTTTAGTTTGCTGCTGGGTGGAGCCTCTCAGAGGACAGCTATGCTAGGCTCCTGTCTGCAAGCATAACAGGGTATCATTAATAGTGTCAGGGATTGGTGCTTGGCCATGGGATGGGTTTCAAGTTGGGCCTGTTATTAGTTGACCATTCCTTCAGACTCTGCTCCATCTTTATCCATGTATTTTTTTGTAGACTGGAAAAATTTTAGCTCAAAAGTTTTATGGATGGGTTGGTATCTTTATCCCTTCACTGGGGATCATGCCAGGCTACAGAAAGTGGCTTCTTCAGGTTCCATGTCCCCACTGTTAGACATTTTGGCTAAGGTCACCTGGATTGACTTCTGGGAGCCTTTCCCATCCCAGGATTCAGGGTCTGCCTAGAGATTCCCCCCACCCTCCACCCCTGGCAGCTGCAGATTTCCATTTATTCTCCTGACCCACTGGGTCTCTCTCCTGTCTCTTTCTACACCTTTTCTTTTTCTCCTAACAAAGTACACATTTATTCCGCAGTTCATACTCTGCATCTAAGTATTTGGAGCAATTACACGCAGAGGAGGGACAACATAGAGCATTTGTCTTTCTGGATTTAGATTAGCTCATTCAATATAACCTTTTCTGGGTACACCCACTTAACTGCAAATCTAGTAATTTAATTTTTCTTTAGACCTGAATAGTATTCCATTGTGTATATATAACACATTTCAATATCCATTTGTTGGTTATAGGACACTTAGGTTGTTTGCATTTCCTAGCTATTATGAAAAGAACAGCAATGAATATTGCTAACAAATATTCATGAAGTAGCATGTTGAGTCCTTTTTGCACATACTAATGAGTAGAATAGGTGAGTCATATGGTAGATTTAATCATAATCTCTTGAGGATTTTCCATATTTATTTCCAGAGTGGCTTCACTAATTAGCATCCTTTCCTATAGTGAACAGGGGCTCCTTTTTCCCCATAACCTCACCAGAATTTGTTGTCAGTTGTTTTGTTGACCTTAGCCATTCTGACAGAGGTGAGATGATTTCTCAGAGTTGTTTTGATTTGCCTTTCCCTAATTGCTAAGGATGATGAAAACTTTTTGAGTTATTTCTTAGTCATTTTATTTTCTATTGAGAATTCTTTGTTTAGATCCCTAGCCCATTTTCTTAATGGGTTCTTTATTTCCTCTACTATTTTTTCTTTGTATATTCTGAAGATCTGAAGATCTGATAAAGATAATCTTTGTCAGATGTATAGCTAGTAAGGTTATCTCCCATTCTGCAGACTGCTTCTTACCTTACCTGATTATTTCCTTAGTTGTGCAGAAGCTTTTTAGTTTTATAAGATACCAATCATTCATTATTGGCCTTAATTCATTTATTTTTTAATTAATGATTTTACAATCTAAGATCTACCCTCTTCTTATCCCCCTTCCCTTCTCCTCTGAGAGAGTAGGTCCCCATGCTTATTCCCCTACCCTGGCAGATCAAGTCTTTACCAGATTACCAGCATCCTCTCCCACTGAGGCCTTGTTGGGGAACAGATACCGCAGTATCTTTAGGGAGAGCCTCCACTCCAGTTAGGGAGTCACATGGAGACTGAATTGCACATCTGCTTCATATGTGTTTTTTTGATTGGTGTCTCAGTTTCTGAGAGCTCCCAGAGGTCCAGGTTAGTGAACTCTGTTGGTCATCCTGTGGGAATTCCATTCCCTTCGGGATCTTCAATCCTACCCTCAAATCTTCTATAAGTGTTCTGGACCTCTGTCCAATATTTGGCTGTGGGTATCTGCTTATGTTTCAGTCAAATTCTGGATAAAACATTTTAGAGTAGAGTTATGCTAGGCTCCTGTCAGTAAGCATAGCAAACTGCCAATAATAATATCATGGATTGGTACTTGTCCATGTGATAGGTTTCAAATTGGGTGGGTTACTGATTGGCCATTCCTTTCATCTTTGCTCCATCTGTGTCCCTACATTTCTTTTAGATAGGACAAATTTTGGGTCAAAAGTTTTGTGGGTAAGTTAGTGTCTGGATCACTCCATTTGGAGTCCTGCCTGGTTACAGGAGATGCACTCATCAGGTTCCATGTCCTCAATGTTAGGCATCTTGGCTATGATTACCTGCACTGACTCCTGAGAGACTCCCCATCTCAGGTATCTGGGATTTCCTGAAGATTCCCCCCACAATCCCTCCCTCTGGAAGCTGCAGATTTCTACTAATTTTTCTGGCACTCTGAGTCTCTCTCTTCTCTCTCCTCACACTTGTCCCTCATTCCCCTCCTCCTTCCTTCTTCCACGCACTTCCTGCCTCCTATGACTATTTTGTTCCCCCTTCTAAGTGTGATCTAACATCCTTGATTGGGGCTTCCTTCTTGTTAATTTCTTTGGGATGTATTGTGGGTCTGTGAGGTATATCTTTGCTTTATGGCTTATATCTACTTATCAGTGAGTACATACCATGCATGATTTTTTGGGGGGTTGGAGCTACTTAGACTCCAACAAGCCAAAAAGAAAATTAAAAATGGGATATAGAGCTAAACAGAATTCTCAATAGAGGATCTTGAATGACTGAAAAGCACCTAAAAATGCTCAACATCCTTAGTCATCAGAGAAATGCAAATCAAAATGACCCTGAGATCCCACCATACACCAATTAGAATGGCTAAGATAAAAAACTCAAGCCTCAGTACATGCTAGCAAGGATGTGGAGAAAAGGGAACACTGCTGGTGGGATTGCAAACCTGTACAACCACTCTGGGAATCAATCTGCTGATTCCTCAGAAAACTGGAAATAGTTCTACCTGAAGACCCATCTATAAAACTCCTGGATATACACCCAAAGATGCTCCACCATTTTACAAGGTCACATGTTCCACTATGTTTATAGCAACTTTATTCATAAGAGTCAGAAACTGGAAACAACCCAGATGTTCTTCAACCAAAGAATGGATTCAGGAACTGTGGTTCATTTATACAATGGAATACTATGTAGTTATTAAAAACAAAGACATCATGAATTTTGCAGGCAAATGGATGGGATTAGAAAATATCATTCTTCATTTATTTTCATTTGAAGTTATTTTGTACCCCCTGTTGTAATGAAACCACTAGGAATGGACATAGATAATTGAGGTGACAATGAGACAGTTGTATTTGATAAGGAAAAAGAAAAGAAGATGCCATAAACATTCTTTGACAGTATATGATAGGGTGTAATAGGGCCATGGGGAAAATGTGGTTCATTTACACAATGGAATACTGCTCAGCAATTAAAAACAATAACTTCACGAAATTCTTAGGCAAATGGATGGAAAATATCATCCAGAGTGAGGTAACTCAGTCACAAAAGAGCACACATGGAGTGTACTCACTGATAAGTGGATATTAATCAAAGCTCGTGAAATACCCATGATACAACTCATGGACCACATGAAGCTCAGTATGAACAAAGACCAAAGAGTGCATGCTTCAGTCCTACTTAGAAGAGGGAACAAAATAATCAAGGGAAATAGAGGGTAGGAGGGACTTGGGAGGAAGAGGAGGGGAAAAAGAAAGGAAGAATCAGGTATGGGAAGAGATGGAGGAGATGTACAGAGAGTGACGAAATTGAACAGAGGTATGTAGCAATGGGGGATGGGGAACCGAGGGTAGCCAGGAGAAAGTTCCAAGATGCCAAGAAAGCAAGAGCCTCCCAGGACCCCATGTGGATGACATTATCTGAAATATCCCACAAAGGGGAGAGAGAATCTGTGGAGACCATATTCAGAGGTTAGGTATGGCCCCCTGATTGAGGGATGGAGCCACCCATCCATCTCTAAAATTTTAACCAAGAATTGCTCCTGTCTAAAGGAAATACAGGGACAAAGAGTGGAGCAGAAACTGAAGGAAATGCCACCCAGAGACTGCCCCACCTGGGGATTCATCCCAGACACTATTGTGGATGCCAAGAAGTAATTGCTGACAGGAGCCTGATATGGCAGTCTCCTGCGAGGCTCTGCCAGATCCTGACCAATACAGATGAGGATGCCACTGGACTGAGTACAGGGATCCCAATGGAGGAGTTAGGGGAAGGACTGAAGGAGCTGAAGTGGCCTTATCTGGCATCAGTGGAAGGGGAGGTCATTGGTCCTATGAAGGCTTGATGCTCCAGTGTAGAGCAATGCTAGGGAGGTGAGGCGGGAGTGGGTAGGTGGGTATGGGAACACCTTCATAGAAGCAGGGTACAGGGGATGGGATAGGGGTTAACAGAGGGGAAACCGGGAAAGGGGATAACACTTGAAATGTAAATAAATAAAATATCCAATTAAAAAAATAAATAAAAATAGAGGCATGGGGCATAAGGATGTGGGGGACTCTTTTCTATTTACAGTTTAAGATAGAAACTTGACATTAAAAGGGATGCAAGTATTTAAACAGCACATGCATGGGTATTTGGGTGTATGTGTTTGTCTAACATTGAAAGAAGCCTCAGAAGTTCACTTACTCTGGAGGCTGCCTGGGTGCTCACCTCAGTACTGAGAAGTCTTGTTTAATCTGTCAGGGATGAAACCTAAAGAGGTGTGAATGTCAACAATGGAGGGAAAAGATCACAGGGTTATTTTAGAGTTTGTGACCTTGGACAATTACTGATTAATTGATGAGCACAGTTTGCTTGGTATGACAGTAACTGGTTGAACACTAATCTCTGGTCAGAGAGTCACAAACAGGAGAGGAAAGGGAAAATATTACAAAGATAGCAAAAGACTCAATATAAACATGTCAAATGCATCAACAGCTTTGATGCAAAAATAGCACCATAACTCATTTTCATTTTGGTGGGTGAAAACTTTTCTGCTTGATTATCAGGTATGCATACCCACCATTGGAATGGGAAGACAATTTTTTCTTCTGGTTCTGGCATTCTCACTGCCAACCTGTGGAGAAGAGATTTTGTAAGAATTACTGCCCACTGGGAAATTTCAGGCTTGTGAAATACTGAATGATCTTCTAGGAAGAAAATGCAATTCCAGCGTAAAATTAATTCTGAGCTGGTGTCACCCCTGGCCCTAAGTTCTTCCTCAGATGCAATTAGGCACATCAGGAAGTGCTAGCTGTAGCTTCTTCAGCTGCCAATTTCTTTGTCTTCCCCCTATCAAATACCTACTATTAGTCACGGTAACAGTACACTATACTGGCCTGTTTGCTGTCTATTATCCACTATCAAGTGGCTTGCTGTTTGAATTGCTTCATTTCCATAGATTCCTCCTTGTCCTATTATTTGTTATGAGATTCCTGTTGAGACCAGAGAGACCCAAGGCCTGGTTTGAAGATCAATTATTGAACTAATTTGATACTAGGCATGCTTTCTTATAGAAAACCAGTGGTATAGAGAATGAAACCTGTACTCTGTCAGTCTGAGAGGCCTCATGGCTAGGTGGTGTTGCTTGGCTCACAACTGATTTCAAATCATAACGTACTCAGACTAGCTTTGAAGTGAAAATTTAGGAGGAGGATTTCTGCTCCGAGATATCAGATTATAAAACTCTGGTCTAGATGTTGAAATAATAAACATTTCCCCCTAGCTTTCTGCATGCTATTTTAATGTCAGGAAATCTGTCCCTGTGTGGTGGAAACATAGGTCATTAAACAGAAAGACTCTCTGTTCTCTCTTCTATATACAATTTATGAAAGGTCTTTGCTATTGAAGTTGTTGCCATTGATACTTTGGCTAGTACAAGATGGAGACTCAGATTCACTTACTCCATACACAACCTGAGTGCTCAGAACACTCCTCTGGACTGAGAAGTCTGGTCTTAACTTTCAGTGATCCACAGAAAATTTCACATCTGTGGTGGTAACTAAGACTCTCTTTACAGTGGTAAAGCTTGGCATAAGATTATGTATATAGACTGCATATACTGAATATAAAAGACAGACATCTTAGCTGTCTATTATGTAGCATCAGTTTATTACCACTAGGTTTTACTCTTTGAAGTTTTCATGCATTACACAATGAATTTTATCAAGTTTTTCCTTTTTAAAAATTGAAAGTAGTTTTTCAAGCAATATAATTCAGTTATGGTCCCACCCCCACAATGTCTACAAGATCATCCTTCCCTCCCGCCAACTTCACATTCTTACTTGCTCTCTCCAATAAGAAAACAAACAGGTGTATGAAAAGATAAAATAAAAATAAACTAAGGTTGGTTGGATTTTGATGAGGATTGCTTTTGCTAGTATGGCCATTTTTACTACATTAGTTTTTCAATCAATGAGCATGGGAGATATTTCTATCTCCTGATTTTTTTTTTCAGTTTCTTCAACTTACCAAAGATTTTTAAATCATACAAGTCTTTCATTTGCTTTGTTATAGTAACCTCAAGATATTTTCTGCTTTTCTGGCTATTATGAAATGCAACATTTCCCTGATTTCTTTCTCAGTCATTTTGTTATTTGTAGATAGAAGTTACTCATTTTGTGTATTAATTTTGTATTCTGATACTTTTCTGAAAATGTTTATCAGCTGTAGGAACTTTTAGAGTCTCTTATGTATACAATCATGCATATTATCTGCCTAAAGATACTTTGACTTCTTCCTTTCCAATTTACATCCTTGATCTCCTTTGAAGTCTTACTGCTCTAGCTAAGACTTCAAATGCTGTATTGAGTAAGTGTGGATTGATTTCAGTTTGAGGTGAATTTTGTCAGATACTAAAATGCCTACAGTGGTTTGTTTCTTGGGTCCTTTTGATTGGAATATCATTTTATACCCTTTGACACTGATGCTCTATCTATCCTTGATGTTATGCTATGTTTATTGGATACAGCAGAATGATACATCCTGTTTTACCATCCCATATTTTAATTTGTGTCTTTTTACTGGGCTAATTGAGATTGTTGCCAATGAAAGTTATCAATGAGCTCTGTTTGTTGATTCCCATTGTTTTGTTGTTGTGGCATGGATTTCCCTCTCTTTGGATTTTTTGGTCTGATATTGTTTATTCCTTGTATTATTTGGGAGTATATGGTTAACCTCTTCAGGTTGAAATTTTACTTCTATTGGTTTATGCAGGGCTGAATTTATAGAGATTGCTTAAATAAGTAATTTCCTGGAGTGTCTTTCTTTCTCCATTTGTTGTTATTGAAAGTTTTTATGAGTATAGTGGACTGGGCTGGCATATGTGGTCTCTTAGAATTTGTAGAACATCTGTCCAGGTCCTTCAAACTTTTAGAGTTTCTATTGGAAAATCATGTATTATTCTAATAACTCTGCCTTTATATGTTATTTAAACTTTTTTACTTTATAATTTTTAATATTTCTTCTTTGTTCTATATGTTTAGTATTTTGGTTAGCCTGTAGTGTGGGGAATTTCTTTTCCTGTCCAGTCTATTTGATGTTCTGTATGCATCTTGCACATTTATTGGCACCTCTCTTACTAGGTTGGGAAGTTTTTCTATGACTTATTGAAAATATTTTCTGTGCCTTGGACATGAGTTTCTATTCTTTTTTTCTTCTATTACTATGATACATACATTTGGTCTTTTTACAGTATCTCAGATTTCCTGGACTTTTTATGCCTAGAATTTTGTAGATTTAACATTTTCTCTGACCAATTTATCCATTTCTTCTGTTTTGTCTTCAATGCTAGAGATTCTTTTTCTTATATCTTTTTTTTTTTTTTAAAACGAGACTTGCCTCTGAGATTCCTGATCAAGTTTCTAAATTCCTTTCTTATTTTCCCTCAGTTTTCTCCCACTATAATTCTTTGAGCAGTTTTTTGTCTTTTCATTCTGTTGTTTGTTTGTGTTTTCATTAATGGATTTGCTCATATCCTCTTTAATGTCCTTGAGCATATTCATAATAGATATTTTGAAGTTCTTGTCATATGCTTCAGCTATATCTCATTTCTCAGTGACTATTAAAGTATTGTTGCTGGGCTCCAGTGGAGACATATTATCCTGACTATTACTGATTTGTTTTTATGCTGGCATCTACACATCTGGGTTTGGTATGGTTATGATTCTAGGTGTTGATATCTGGTCTTATTTGTTGGTGGGTTTTTCACTCCTTGGTTTCTGTTGGCCTCTCTGGATCGTAGAAGCATGTGTTGACTGTGGACTGTTTGGGAGGGAATACAGAGAATCTGAGTCACTGCCAGATGTAATTACTGTGGGTTCTGGGTAGAGCATGTTCTTAGGTATTAGGTAGGTGTTAGGTAAAAGGGTAGGGTGTTCAGAGGATTCACAGGAGGGGGGGAATTTGTAAAAAGGATCTTTGGAGTCCACAAGAAATGGAAAAAGGGAAATGACAAGTCCCTCTATGTGCTCAGGTAAATGCTTGGGAAGAGACTGCAGAGTTGGAACTAGAGGACAGAAAGAACAGCTAAATAACCTACCTGATTCCCTGGCCTACATGGCCATCAGGTTGCCAGGGAGAGAGCAGGTGTTGATGACTGAGACTGAGAGGTGCAGTGAACAAGGAAGGCTGTGGGAAAGAGATCATTTTAGTCCCTTGTAAATGGGAGTAGAGAGGAGGCAAAGGCTCAGCAGGTGATCTGCTACAAAGCTTGGAATAAAACTGTGTAATTGGAATGGAAGTTGAGAAAGAGTGGAGGACGTCCTGATTCCCTGGAGAACATGGGTTCCAGATTATTAGGCCTTGTGACAAGCACCCTTACCAAGATACAGTTTTTTCTAACTTCATTTAATTAGTCAAAGTGATGAAACTATGTTGGATAAATTATGCATATTAATGATATGCTAACCAGTCCTTCAAAATACTATGTAGATTTAATGCTGTTACACTATTCAATAAATGAAGATGGAATTCTAAAATATTATCAAGGAACTCACAAGAAGGAACAAAATATAAAACTGGCAAAACACAGATTCAAAATGCAAATTTGAATCCCGGCAGATATACATATATATATAAATGCAAATGTTCTAAATATTGTCATCAAATGACAGCTATTACAAAATATTTTAAAAGATGTTTAAACTGTTTATCTTAGAATCTATAGAAAGCTCAATGTATAGGAACAGACCTTTTTAAGTTGAAAAATGAACTGAGTGTATTGGTGCACACCTTCAATTCTAGAGTTTAGGAGGCTAAGGCAAGAGAATCCCAAGTTGGATATTGGTCTGGGCTACAAATAAAAATTATAAATCAATCAACCAATCAATCAAAAAATTCATAATACATGTTATTTTCCAGAGTTCTTTGAAATAAACCAGTACTTTTCTTTTTTGGTTAGCTTATTTTACTTAACATAATGTCCTTTAAAGTAAATCACAAAAGTTAAGATCTCATTTTTGAAGTGGACCTGCATTTCTTTGTGTGTGTGTGTGTGTGCATTTTATTAACTTCCTTATTTGTCAACAGGCACTGAAATTGTTTCTATACCTTTTCAATTATAGTGACCAATTCTGTGAGTTCAAATACCTCTTTAGTTACTGATCTTTTAAAATAAAGATTTTTTGATGTTGTTTTCCATCATGCATAATGATGTGCAGACGCTCTGGCCTGGATTTAGACATAAAGACATCTGATGTAAGTACTGGGATTCACTTGTCCTCTCAAGGAGTAGTGCATGCTCTTAAGCATTGAGACATCACTCTTGCCTCTGTTGATGATGTTGTATTATTTTAGTACATGCTCTGCAGTGAGATTTATTGGCTGATATGGCAGTTGAATGTTTAAATTTTATAGACCCTCCACTTATTTCCATAGTGGTTATGACTGTTTACATGTCTGCCAAGAATTAGAGAATTTATTCTCCTCTGCATCCTTACCAAAACTTGATATTTCTTCATGAGTGACATATCAGCAGTATGAAGTGGTATGCTATGTGATTTTGATTTGTGATGTTGAGAATTTATTTATGCTTTTGTTAGTCATTTGTATACCTTCTTTGAAGAAATATCTGTTTATTTTGGCTTATTTTACTTTTTAAAAATATTTATTCATTTATCTGTTTGTTTATTTGTGTATATATATATTCATCAAGGTTAGAAGGCTCTTCTGTAGGGTCAGTAGTAGATGCCTCTAGGTTAGTAGTTCTCATTCTTCCTAATTCTGCACTAATTTAATATAATTCCTCATGTTGTGATGACTCCTAACCATAAACTTATTCAATCACTATTTCATAACTGTAATTTTGCTACTGTTATGAATTGTAATGTAAATATTTCATATGAAGCATATCTAATATGTGACTCCACATGGGTCTTGATCCACAGGTTGAGAAAAGTGAGAGTCTAGTTGCTGTGCCCACACACTGACCTCCTGGGTTTGAGTATCAAGTTTCTCATTCTCATTGCTATTAGTCTGTGTGAATTCTTTTCATTTGGCTATTACTCCTCTGAAAGTCAATGTTTGACAAGTTTTGTTTTATAGCTTCCTTAACTTTAAACCACCTTCCTGTTTATCATTTTTCTACTACCCAGAAGCTATTTTACTTTGGTGTGGTCCTGTTTCTCTATTTCTACTTTTATTGTCCAAGGCTTGGGATCCATATTTCAAAAGTTTTCTTTAGGATCAAAGGCATACATCCTAACTCTCCATGTTTTCTACTAGTATACTTATAGTTCTGGGTCTTATGCTGAGATTGCTCATCAATTTTGATTGGAGTTTTATTCACAACATGGGATAAGGGTCTGAGTTAATTCTTACAGTTCACTAGCAGTGTACACTGTAGAGATTATGATTTCCTTTGTGTGGCTTTATAAAGATATTATTGAAAATTATTTGGCTGTATTGTTGGATTTATGTTTAAGTTATTTTATAATTTAGCTGTAATGTAGTTCAAAGTCAGAAAGAATGAAGCTTCCAGACAACATTGTTTTTCTTTCTCAAGATTGTTTTGGTTATTTAGGGATTTAAGTTTTTTCCATTCTGTTGTAGTGATTTGATTGTTTCTTAGGGTTTGAAATTTTTTCCTTGATATCTGCAGCAAAACTTCTTTGTGCAGTTTCTTTCCCTATGTCAGAGACCTTCACGTGACAAGTCTTCAAAATCTTGTGAGTACTTTGAACATTTCCCTTTAATCCTTTGTTTCACATTCTATCTTCAGGAATAAGCTGAGCAGCAATTCCATCTCCCAGACACACAAATACAAATGTTTTAATGCCTCCCTTGTCAAGAAAAACTTCACATTTGCAAAGGGTTTATCCAGGTCTAGGGAATAGATTTTTCTTTTTGAACTGTTGGAGTTTGGCACTCCTTCGTGATTAGGAAAAGCTTTGTTCGGGAAAAGAGTTTGTGTTAGTCTACTGGGGTGGCCTCTGTAGATTCATATCTATTCATATATCTCTGTTTCACAGGTTCACTAATTAATATATGTGTCACACATGAATAGTGATGTTTTTAGATCTCCTAAAGTATTTGTATGAAATTTAAGACATTTCCTCAGGGATTTACACACACACACACACACACACACACACACATACAGAGGGAGAGAGAGAGAGAGAGAGAGAGAGAGAGAGAGAGAGAGAGAGAGAGATTTGTGATTGATTGTAGTTAGCAACTGGCCACCCAGGGGAAGTCTGAACCCTTTTGTTCTTAGTCTGTGTAACTCCCTCTGGTTTCTTATATAACTTTGGTGTCAGTCCAGTTTATTCCCTGGGAGCCAGGGAAGACAGAATTCATCAAGCAGAATGCCACATTTTTCTTTTCTTACAAGACCACCATAATCATTAAAGGCATTTGTGAAATCATCATGCTCAGCACTAAACATGCTCAATAGATGTAGTTTCCAGTTCCCTCACTCCAGGCGTTCCATATGATGAATGTGAACATTACTGAAGGATGTTTACAAGGTGATTATTTGTCTACTTGTTCTAATGTAACTGTCTTCTTTAAGAAACCTAAAGAGAAAAACTGGACTTTGTGTAATAAATTACAGTACAACAGGATGGGGGGCAGCATAGGCAGCAGGTGAATTTGAAAAGTAAGGAGAAAATAAAATAAGCAAACTGCAAAGAGCATGAAGTATCCCTGGAGGCCCATTCTATTTTAAATAAAACATTTTTTTTGTTTGATCTTTCCGTGTATCCTGTTGCAGGTTTGCCCCTATCAGAGAGTATTCACTTGAGCCTGTTGCCATTGGTAACAGTCACTGAAGTATATTGCTGGGACCTCTTCAACACCCACACAGATGAACACTGTTCCCTCCATAGGCTCCTAGAGTTTAAATTTGATGTGCTCATACCTCTCATTTGTCTCTGCTTTTGGGTCTCACAGATGTCATGGGAAGGATTTAGGATACATTAAAGAAATGTAGCATAGACAATCCTTCAGCACTATAAAAGATAAAATTTGATTTTTTTTATATTAGATGGGATTTTAGTAAGGGTAGGTGAAATATATTAGGAAGATCAGATAAAATGCTTAATAATCTCACTATGAAATATTCTTTTTTTCTCTCAGCTGGCACTTACATTTTGGATGTTAAATCTCTTTAGGTTATTTTGAAACCAGATCCTCTGGAGAGGATTTCTTTCAACGCTTTTACTAACAGAATTTGTTTAGGTATTTTCTAAGAGGGTAACTGGTGATTTTAAAATACCATATTCAATGGGACATAATTTCTTTTCTATAACAAAACACCCTGATGAAACCCAAGGAAAGAGGAATCTGTGAGTAGCACACAGTTCCAGGGTGCTGTCTATCATGGTGGAGAGGTCAGAATGACAGGAGTTTGAAGCAGCTGCTCATGCTGTATTTTCTGGAAGAAAAGTGGCAGGAGCCCTTATGCTTACTTAATCTTGTCCTTTCTATGTAGCATGGGACCTAAGGGAATTGGGCTATGCTTCTTCAAAACAGGTCTACCTACCTACTCAGGATTAGCTCTAACAGGCCCCAGAGGAAATAGTGATTGGCCATCATGCGAGGAAAGAACAGAGATTTATAATAGAAGGAATTTTTTTAAAAAGTAATTACATTTTGTGTCATCTTTAAGCAAATAAAACAAAACCAATCCCCAAACAAACAAAACAGCAACAAACAACGTGTACTCGGGTTTTCTTATCCTGTTCTCCATCATTATTTTCACAATTCAGATATAATCATTATCTTGAATTCCAACATATCTTTTTTTATGATTATAATTCAATTACAACAACTTTCCTTTCTCTTCCCTCCCTTCAAACTCCCCCATCTACTCCTCCCCACTCTCTTGCAAACCCATGACCTCTTTACCTTGTTATTATCTGGATTTACGTATGTATTCTAAAATATAACCAGTTCAGTATATATAATGTTACTTGTACATACATTTTCAGGGCTGATCATTTTCAGTAATCCTATGTCTAACCATGAAATAAATGAAATCACATAGTGTTGACTTGTTCTTTTTCTTCCTCTCTCTCTCTCTCTCTCTCTCTCTGTCTCTCTTTCATTGATTCTCTCTCTGTCTCTCTGTATCCTGTCTGTCTCTCTGTCTCTGACTCTGTCCTTTTGTCTTTGTCTCTGTCTCTGACTCTGTTTCTGTCTCTGTGTCTCTGTCCCTCTCTGTCTCTCTATGTCTCTCTCTGTCTCTCTGTCTCTCTGTCTCTCTCTCTGTGTGTGTGTAAGAGATATTGTACATGGGTGGGAAGGGATTAGCAGAATGGCAGAGGAGAAAAATAGGATACTGGAGAGCGTTGATGTGAGCTAATTACAATGACACACAAGTGCCATAAAACCATTATTTCATGTAAACTAAAATATTAGGGATAATAATGCATATATTCTCAATTGGATATACATCAATGATAGGGTAATAAGTGTTTTAAAGAGTGCAAATAAAGGGTATATTTATTCCTAGTCTCTGTATAATATCAATGTCTGCAGCATTCTGTGGATAGTAATTGTCACTTAACTGCTATTGCATGTTAGGAGAGCTGATTGAACGTTGAGTCTCTGTGAGGTACTCACTTCAGGCAAAAGCTGTTAGCAGCTATAAGCTGTTTGTGTAGCCTTTGTTACCACCCCACTTTCATACTCTGAGAAAAGTCATGGTTCATATCATTCAAAGCACCCAAAACTTTGTGTAAGAACTGTATCACATGCCTCCAGAACCTAGCAGTTGACTCCTGCTTTATTACTGTAATTCTGTCTAAGCTATGATTCAGTGTTTGTGATCAACATCCTTTCTTCAGATTTCAAATATATTGTTCTGGTACTGAACACATGTTTCCAATCATGGAAAAATGGAAATATAAGAAGGTAAATACACACAAGTAAATTTTTCAACAGGATAAGGTAGAGAAAGCTACAATATTACAGACCTAAAGAAGTAATATCTCCTCACATGTCAGCAGTCTCTATCTGCCTAGTATCTGTTGGTACCAGAGGCTTCATTTACAGTGTTCACTATAAGTGAGTTAAAGATACCCCAAATCATCCACAGCATGGACAACTTGCACACAGGAAAACGAGAAATATCTCCTCAGAGATATGTGTTACACTGATTCATTCATCACAAGAACCAAAAGCAAAGGGGAAAGTGTGTCAATCATGTTTGTTTAGTTTTACCCTTTAAAATATGATGACATTAAAGAAGAGCCATGTTGTAGGCAGGACAAATTTGGGGTCGAAGGTTTTGTGGGTGAATTGATGTCCCCTTCCCTGCACTGGAATTCCTGTTGTGACTTGATGTTCCAGAGTAGGGTGGTACCCAGTGGGGGAGCTTCCCCTTCTCTGAGGAGAAAGGGAGAGAGTCAAGGGGGAGGGATTTTTAAGGGTGAGACTGGGAGGAAAGGAGGGGAAGTGGCTGCAATTGAGATGAAAAATGAATAAATAAATTATCATCATCATCATCAACAACAACAACAATAAAAAGGGTAGTTACACAAATGGAACCAGGCTTGTGTAGTACTTGCTACAGCAAAGGAGTTAGTCAGCATCATTTGGAGTCAGATAATAGTGAAGGCAAGCAGGCTGGGAGAATCTTCAGAGCAGGGAAGGGGAAGGCTCCAGTGTGACTGAGTGGTACGAGTGAGTGGTCTAGTTAGAAGTGAGATTGTCGTAGGCAGTTTGTCAATGGATTGTAACGTTTTATCTACGCTGACAATCTCTAATTTTTCTACAATATATGCTAATCCACTTACAGTTAAAAGGACTACTCATAAAAGGGGATTTAGTTCTACAGTTTTGACAGTAGCATCCCTCTGCTTATTAGCTTTTTACTCTATAGTTTGCATTACCACTCACTTTTATGTCTCATTTACATTTCTGTTTCAATATTATATAATTTTAATATTTCAAATTTGAGATTATAATATCATTGTATCATTTGCCCCTTTCTTTTTCTACTTCAAAGCCCCCTCATCTATACTTCACACTCCTTCAAATTCCCGGCATCTATTTTTTAAATTGTTGTTACACACATATATGTAGATATGTATATATACATTTTCCTGAATATAACCTGCTCATTCTGTTTCTTGTTAATTATATATTTTCAGAGCTGATCATTTGGTGTTGGATAACAAACTGATGAACTCTTCCCTGGGAAAGTATACTTTTCCCATTCTGAGGATTTCTTAGTTGCCTGTAGTTTTTTCATTTAGAGTAGAGGCCTTGTGCTCTTTCCCTCATTCACTTTGGTGAGTCCATTGTTGTTGCTCTTATTCAGCTCATCTTTTGACATTATGTTCGTGAAACTTTATGGATAAGAAAATTTCCTTCTGTTGAGAAGAAAATTTTCTTTGATGAGGGTAAAAACTACACTTGTCTGTGGGTATGAGAGAAAAAACACTTAGAATGTAGTTAGGTTTATGCTGGTTTAGTAAAGTGGTAGTTTTGTTTTAGGTTCTCCTTTAAAATCCATAACTTCTCTAGCCTTAGGATCTAGGCTAGCTTTCAAGTAACCAGGCATGACTTTCCTCTTGAGAAGGTCTTCAGTTAGGTTAGAAGGCTGTTGGTTACCATCAAAGTATCTGTGACACTGTTACACCCTTAGGATTATCATGTCATGCTGGTTATTATTGTGGTTTGTACGTGATATAGCTTGGTAGTAATGTGGACTGCTTCCTTCCTTTGGAAGCTTTCAAGATATCGTCTGGAACCATGAAAGATGCTCCCTATGGAGGATGCATTCAGGTTAATTTCAGCTCAGGGGCTTGTGGGTCCTATTTCTGAAGTTCATGGTTTCTTCAACAAGAGGGACTTAGCTTCTATTTTGGAGTGCAAATAAAGGGAAGAGTAATAGTCTAGAATATTTGAGGAATCCTCTGGACAACCCTGACCAACAATTCCAAAGAAGATTTTTTTCATGCCTAGTATTGAGGTTTTTGTTAAATGATTTTGACTCTTGGAAAGAATATTATTGGCTTATATGTGAAAACCCCAAATATTCAGATGTGAGTATATATTCTGTAGGAAACTTTAAAGTCCTAGAAAGTAAAAAATGTATCCTTGCTGGGGTGTAGTTTGAAGAAGCATTAGAGCAGAGGCATAGCAGTATATAAATAAGCTGACTAGAGAAATGGGGGAAAAGAGGGAGCGCTCTAATTTGGGAGGAAGGGGGAGATAATATGAAGGAAGGAGGCAGGAGGGTTAAATAACAGAAGAAATTTCTGAAAAAGTTATCAGGAGTCATACAATTAACTATCTGTGTCATGGGATACTGTACTACATGTAATTCTATGCATAAGTATACATATTTAATTTTTGTTTTATTTTTATGCATATATGTTCTTATATTAATTTATGTGTAGCAAGTGCTTGCAGTGTTCATGGAGACCATATGAGAGAGTCAGTTCTTCTGGAACTGGAGTCACAAGCAGTTAATAGTGCTGGGACCTGAACCTGGGTCTGCTGGAAGAGCAGCAAGTGCGCTGAGGTACTCAACTGTCTTTCCAACCCCATATTGGTCCTTTGTAATAAAACAGTGAAATTCTGTCCTCAATCTTCATTCTTTGTTTTTATATGGAGATTATAGTTAATATCCCTAAAGTATAACAATAGAATTTGAATTAATTCAAATTCAGAGTAAACAAAATACCTGGTCATTTGAAAAATTGCCTCTGAGAATATAAAATGTACCCACACAAACAAGTTGATTCTGTGCCTTTCTTACAGTATTTTGACTCTGCCTCCAATAGAAATGATAAATACTTTTTATAACCCATTGCATATACTGAGCTATGCTTTCTGATGATTGCAAGCTGATACCTACACTATTTATTAGATTTGCTGTTAAGCTCACTATGGGGTAATTAATTTAAGGAGTTAAGTAAGGATTATTTAATCCTTTTTAAATAAACCCCCAAAACATTGAAATTTATTTTTATAAACCCCCAAAACATTGAAATACTTTTATAATTGAATTTTAATACAGTTTCTTCGGGGGGATTCTATATACCTCATTAAATGAAGTTTTAAAATAATTCTGAGAATTGAATCTACAAGCATCACCAAGCTACCAGTATGTTCTATGTACTGAAAAAATTTAAAATTTTTCCCTGAAATAACAAAAGAACAAAAAAGAATTTGAATTAATAACAGCATAGCTGCAATACAACTTGTTTTTGAACAGATCTGGCCTCCTTTTTTTATCATTGAAAATACAAAATTGAATATTTAAGTTTAGTTTCATCTAAGGCATGATGCCATTTTCTTTATCAGTTTTTTAGTTCCTAAATTATTTTGAAAACAAAATATGAAACTTCAAGTAAAGTTCCAACCCTTTAGCCTTTACAATAACTGATTTTATAATAACATATATTAATATCACAAGTAATCTAGAAAAATAAATTATTTTTATAAACAGTTTAGATTTTTCAATTTCCCATGCTTTGATTTTTTGGTGGATATTTATACATCAGTATAGCTTCAAATGATTGTTTACTTTTCTTTTAGCTCACCTTCAACTCCCATCAGTATTTTTGATAAGCTGGTCTCTTGGTAACAAATATTACTTTTTGTTTACCTAGGAATAACTTAACTTCTTAGACTTTTGATAAACAGTATTTTCAGAATTCTATGACTGGTTTTCTTGTCCTATATAGAAGCCTATGTTTATAGTGTCTCCCATCCTCTTTTTAACACTTTGAATGTATTGACCCATGACCAATACACTCAAAATATTGGGCTATGACTTTCTAATTCCTGAAGCTTCTGAGGAAAATTCTATCATGTCAGATCTATTGTACGATAGTGTTAGTTGTTGACTTGACTGGAGAAACATCTGAGATGGGCATCTGTGCATATGTGTTAGGGATTCTCTTGATTGCACTAATTAATTTGTATGGAAAAACCCACTCATCTTTTTCTGGTCAAGAGATCGTGATGTGTATAAAGTAGAGAGAGTGAACAGAGCACTAGTATATAGGTATTCATTGCTCCCTTCTGACTGGGCATGTAAAAGTGACTAGATACTTCAAGCCTCTAGTTCCCAAACTTCCCAATTATGATGGCTAATGCCTTGACCTGTGAGTTAAAGTGAACCTTTTAATTAGTTTTCTCCTAAGATGCTATTGTCAGAATATTTTGTCATGGAACCAGAAAACAAAAGTAAAATAGAAACTGATAGAACAAAGTTGGGCAGTTGCTGTGATAAATCTGACTAGGTCGTTCTTAGGTTACTGGAATGTTGGGCTAGAGAATTTCTTGAGTGATAGACACAGATCTTAGTTGCCATTTTGGTGGAAGCTTGGAACACAGGAGTGCTGGTTGCAAGAAGTGTGGACAGTGGAGGCCAAGCCTATGCAGTAAATATCATGGAGGTGGGGAGGGACAAGGGCTCTATTAGGATCTGAAACAGGGGCTATTCATATGCTACATTGGCCAAGAGTATGGCTTCATCTTTCTTATGCCCTGATATCTTGAGGGAAGTTGAATTTCAAGACAATGGACTCAGTCACTTTGATAGGAAAGCATCAGGGTCGATGCTGAGAAACAGCTGCATTTGTTAAAGAGATCAGTATTACTCAAGAGAAGCCTCCTGTGATGCATTGGAAGAATGGGAAAGGTATTCAGATGGCAAAACCCTGTTCCTGGAGGCTCCATCTTGTGCATCTAAGTTCATTTAAAGAACATTCAAAGAACAAAAGCCAAAGCTGAAAGGGGTTCCTGCTCCTCAAAAGGAACTTCCTAGGAAAATACTTGCTAGAGTCAGCAGGTAGAAGCTGATAGGGCTGTCTGGGATGTGCTGTGGTTCGAAGGGTTCAGGCTACACCTTGAGTTGATAGTTGAACTTGGCAATGTTACCCACTGGGTACTATATTGGAAGTCAAAGGGAACGCCAGTTTAAGGGCCTTGTTGAGAGCAGGCAAGATCAGGTGCTGTGTTGCAAGATTTAAATCCTTGCAGATAAGGCCCTGGAAGGACATTGTATGTGGTGAAGATGAAGATTCATCTGCAATTGAGACTCTAGGATACTGGAGATGCTAAAACTGTGGAGTGCTTATCAAGGACAGCTTCAGACATGGATATGACCAAGCAGAGGACTTATGTGTACCCTGCCTAAAAACTAGACATAGAGCTGCAGGTGTTGAAGCTTGTTCTGCTGGGTTTTTGTTTCTATTTGTTTCAACTATTCCTGGCTTTATTATAGTTTTTCACCTTTGGAATAAAAATCCTAACCCTGAGCCACTGTATCTTAGAAACATAAAGTTTTTTTTTTTTCTTGGAGTTCATAGTGAAGAGATTTTTAGCTTTTAACCTGTTGTCATGAATGAAAAAGATGTGTCAAATTTTAGGGTTTATAGAGTTTTATTTTATGAGATAGAATGAGCCTTCTAGAAAATGATGAGACACCTGTGACTTAAAAAATGCTGTTCTTGGATATCAAAGAAGCAGGAGGTGGGTGGAGTTACTTGTTAAAATGATAGAATTAAGGATCATCTAATACATGGTCATATGAGCATTTCTGTAGGTAGTTCTCTTAACTATCTTAATTGATGTGAGATGATGTATATTAATTATGGGATAGACAATTCCCTAGGAAGGAGGTCTTAGCTTGTATAGGAGAAAGTGAGCTGAGCTCTACATGCCTGTATTTAGCGGCCTGAAGCTCCAGTTGCCTTGATTTCTCAACCATGGTGGCTACTGGCTTGAATGGTCAGCATCAAGTACTTTCTTCTTTAAGTTACTTCTGTCAGAGTATTTTATCTGAGCAACAGGAAAATGGACTAAGGCATACTGTATATGAAAGACATCCTTTCTCTTGTTGCATTTATCTCTTTTCCTTTGTCCTTAGAAAGTTGAGTGACAATGTGTCTCAATTTGGGTAGTGTGTGTGTGTGTGTGTGTGTGTGTGTGTGTGTGTGTGTGTGTATTCCATTTGGTTGACATCCATTCATATTTTTTGATGTTTATAAGAATATCTCTGATCTGTTTTAGCATTATTTCTTCAACATTTCTGTCTGATACATAGCTTCTCTCTTCTCTCTCGCAGAGTCCTACAGAATATTGCTCTGCTTTAAATCGTCTGATGAATCCCGGGCTCTGTTCAAACATCTTCAGTGTTTTCCTATATTTTGTGCACAGTAAATTTCATTGTTGTATCTTCTAATTTGCTAATGCTTTCTTCTGACTGCTCAGACCTATCATTTTATTTTATGCTAAAATTTTGACCATTGCACTTTTCATCTTCAGAATTTTTAGATGCTGTAGATATCATTTTCTTGATTTTCTATATACCCTCCTCGAATTTTTTGAACTTTTGGAAAGTATGCATGTGTATGTATATGCATGTTCACATGTAGGGGGATGCACATGTGTTCAGGTACACATGGAAGAAAAGGACAACTTTTGGTATATTTCCTAAGGATCTGTCCACCATTTTTCTATTGTTTGATTTATTAATTTTATATTTAAAAAATTTACTTTGCTTTTGAAACAGAGTTTCTCATTCACTCAGAGCTTGCAAAGTAGGCTATACTGACTGTGATTCCAAGGGGCTCATCTGTGTCTGTCACTTTAGTGCTGGAATTACAAAGCTTTTCCACCACTGCTGACTTCATTTTTTGTTTTAAAGTAAGTTATTGGAATTGAACTCAGGTACCCATGCTTGCAAGGGTACACTGTAGACTGAGTTACCTTTCCAGATTTGATTCCTTGAACATTTTAAGATTGTTACTATTTAGAGATGCCTCTACCCTCCACCTCTTCCAGTTACAGATTTCCATTCATTCTCCTGGCCCTCGGGCCCTCTTTCCTGTCTCTCCTCATACCTGATCCTGACCCAACATCATTCCCCTTACCATTCTCTCTCTCACCCAGGTCTGTCCTTCCATCTGCCTCCCATGACTATTTTATTCCCCCTTCTAGGTGAGATTCAAGCAACCTTTTTTGGGCCTTCCTTCTTGTTTAGCTTCTTTGGGACTGTAGAGTATCACATATTTATCCTGTAATTTATGACTAATACCCACTTATGAGTACATAACATGCATGTCCTTTTGGGCTTGGGTAACTTATTCAGGATGATATTTTCTAGTTTTATTCACTTGCTTGCAAAATTCATGATGGCCTTGTTTATAATGGCTGAGTAATATTCCATTGTGCAAATGAACCACATTTTCTGTATCAATTTTTCAGTTGAAGAGCATCTGGACTGTTTACAGATTCTGGTTATTACTAATAAAACATCTATGAACATAGTGAACACATGTTCTTGTGATCTGATGGAGCATCTTTTGGGTATATGCTAAGGAACAGTATAGCTGGGTCTTCAGGTAGAACTATTCCCAATTCTCTGAAGAATTGCCAGATTAATTTCCACAGTGGGACCTGGAATGGATGAATGGATGAGGCTCCCAAGAGTCTAAAGGGGTAACCTTAGCTAAGACTCAGAGCAGTGGGGTTACAGAACCTGAAGTGGCCACATCCAGTAGCTAGGCAGGGTCCCCCAGTGGAGGGATAAGACCACAAACTCACCCACAAACTATCGGCGCAAAATTGTCTTGTTTACAAGAGATGCAGGGGAAAAGATGCAGATACTGAAGAAATGGCCAACCAATAACTGGCTCAACTTGAGACTCATGCCGTGGGCAAGCACCAATCCTTGACACTATTAATAATACTGTTGTGCTTGTAGACAGGAGCCTCATGTAACTGTCCTTTGAGAGGCTCCACCCAACAGCTGAATGAGGCAAATGCAGAGACCCACAAACATTGGACTGAGGTTGGGGAGTCTTGCAGAAGAGTTGGGGAAAAGATTGAGAACCCCAGAGGGGATGTGAACTCCCCAGGAAGACCAACAGAGTCAACTAACTTGGTCTCTTGGGGGCTCTCAGAGACTGAACCACCTATCAAGGAGTATACACATACTGGACTCAGGACCCCAGCATAGATGTAGCATGTGTGCAACTTGGTCTTCATGCAGGTTGCCCAACAACTGGAGCAGGGCCTATCCCTGAGGTTGTTGCCTGTCTGTAGATTCAGTTCTTATAACTGGGCTGCCTAACTAGCCTCAGTGGGAGAGAATGCGCCTAGCCTTGCAGAGACTTGATGTGCCAGGGTGGAGGACATGCAGGGGCTCCTATACTCTCTCAGATAAGAGGAGGAAGGGGCAGATGGAGGGAGGGATTGTGTGAGGGGGTTACCTGGAGGAGGCAGTGATAAGGATATAAAGTGAATAATTGAAAACAAAGATTTATAGTGAGCATCTGAGAAAGTGTTATTTTATATTATTTTATCCTGCCATGACAAGAAGATACAATATCATGGAAGTGATCCTGATCTTCTGGATCTTACACAGTTTCTGACTCTCTCTTCCAAGGTGTTTCATGAAACTTTGATGTAGGAGTTATGTTGTAGTTGCCTAAACAAGACCAAACTGGAGCTGACCATCCCCAATCCTTATTCTTTGTATTTTGTCCTAGTGGAGCTCTGTAGTAACATCCATCTACTGAAAAATGGAGCTTCTTTGGTGAAGGTTGAGAGATACACTTATCTATGGGTATAAGATCAAGTGCTTAAAATACCCTTAGAAGCTATATGGCTTTAGAATAAAGAATCTTGGAACAAACTTAACCAAAGAGGTGAAAGACTTCTACTACGAATACTGTACATCTTTGAAGAAAGTGATTGAGGTTGATGTTAGAAATGGAAGAACTTTCTCCACTCATGGATTTGTGGAATTAATAATAGGGAAATGACCATCAGTATGCAGAATTGAAACAACACCAATCAAAATCCCCTAGAATTTTTCAGAAAAAATATTCTAAACATCCTGAAGTTCATATAGAATTACAAAAGATCATACATAGCCCAAACAATGATGGCTAAGTTTCTAACAGGGCCTGGTTGGTAATGTGTCACTAGTGAATGTACTAAGAGGCTATACCTACTTTTCCAAACACATTGGAGAAGGGAGACATTTGGAGCCCTTGGAGACTGCTTATTTTATAGATGTATAAGTATGTGAATGTGCTTATATTATTCAATTTAAGGAGGTTCCTTGAGTCCCATATGATGATACAGACATGCTCTTACTCTATCTAATGATACAAGAATTAATGAAAGTGAGTAGTCTCTTGTATTCATGAGTGCACAATAAGTGACATTTCAACATTCTCTTTAACTCCTGCTCTCTCCATACCTACATAACATCATGACAATTTGCAAATGACCATACAAGTCTAAGTAATACAGCTAATGGCAAAGGAGTATGTGTATCTGTGGGGGGCTGTAATCAAAATTCAGTGTTTAATTTTCATCTCCAACATTACACACATGTAATCAAATTATATATGTATGTGTGTATGTATATATATATATATATATATATATATATATATATATCTCCTTCCAAAGACTTTTTGGTTATAATTAGAGTAAATTCCAAAATACATTCTGGCAAACACTGCAAGCTCATGGCTACCTCTGTTTTTTCCCTCACTTCTTTTTATATTTACTTGGTTCATCCTTTAGCATCCTTGTAACATCAGTATTGTTATTGGTTACTAGTGATTACTTACTTAATACCTGTTTGTGAGAGAGAGAGCACCATATTTGTTTTGCTTACATTGTCTATATTTTGTTTGATGATGATGCCCATCACACAAGAAATACAATATACATTCCATGTTTGTTAATTCACACAATTATTTTAAATAAGAAAATGTCTTCCTCTGATCTTGAGAACTCCTGATATTTTCCCTAATATCTGGTTTATTACATCTTCCTCTTTTTCTTAGCCTTATAACTTCTGCCAACTACGAATCCAATTTAAGACTCTCTAGGGCATGTATTTTTGCCTCTTTTATAATTTTACAAATTCATTGTTAAAATGACAGAGTCAAAATTTTCTTACACCAGTTCTTTCTTATAAAAATATGTATATCTTGTAAATTGACTTTTCTACACATAATATTTTAAAAGAGATTGTGAAAATAATTTCTTCCTATTTCTTTGCTGAGACTTCTGTGACTTGACCTCTTCAAAATGATGCAAAAGCTCGAGCTGACATTGCTTGGTAGATACTGGAGAGCAGAGAGCTGTTAGGAGACAAAAGTTTTTGATAGAGTGTGTAGTGTGGAGCTGATCAAAGAAAAGGCACAGAGAAGGGAGTCTTATTATTTTTTTAGCAGGCTGCATATCTTGAGATTGTAGCAAACATTTCAAAAACATATCCGGGAAAATAACAGCATAGATCTTTGTCTCTCAGGTTGCATCTGTGGGAAATGTTCTGACAAAGTCCATCTGAATTAATAAGAAAGTCAAGGTTAATACAGGAAACATTGCTTGAAAACTCCTGACAATATTCACAAAGGTTCAAAATGAACCTTATGTTAAAAAAAAAAAAAGTTCCACAAAAAGAGAAGCAACTTCATTAGAATTTTCATCACTTACGATCTATGTGTTAGGCCCTTTTTGTTAAAATATTTTTATAATTTCCAGACATTGACTTTAATCAACAGTACAAAACTTGGCAATCTGACAGAAGGGGAATAATTGAATAGACTCTCTTCTTTGAACATAAAAAGAACTTGTGGACTGAGGAAAACTATTTGCTCCCTATTCATTCCAAGTCATCAATCTATAGACCCAAGTAACTTTGTTTTGAAAAATCCTATTCAGACAAGGCACATGGACTCTTAATCTCAAAATCCTGTGTAGCAGTCTGCATTGAGCTGATAAGATTGCTCTTTTGCTACTGAATAGTAAATTTCTAGAGTCTAGAAATATTTCATATACTTTCAAGTGTCTAGTTTATACACAGGACTCTATTAAAAGTGAAAGTTTTAAAAAATACTTAGGACAATGCCATTGTAAATAATAATATCCTAAAAATTCCACTTGGAAAATATGAAACAAAATTTCTTAACTACAATTCAGGTAAATCCTTTAATAAACAAAGAATCTATGAAAAACAGAGATGATGAATGCTAGAATATTCCCTTAGCATTACTGGAATTTATTTTATTCTAGGTGGCTAAATAATTATTATGCTATTTATCATGGCAATGATAAACAACTGATATATAAATCAGCATATTATCCTGTAGGTCAAATTTGGTTATCAACTATATTTATCATTGCCCTGGATATACATCTCTGGGTATATCTATGAGGGTGTTTAAAGAGAGGATGAGTTGGAGAATGAAACTGGACTTGAGTGTGGGGGGATCATCCTATCTTCTGGGGTCTTGGGCTGAATACTAAGGAGAATGGAAAAAGGCAATCCAGCTGGGCACAAGTCATTTCTCCCCCTAAGCTTCCTTCCCCCATTCCTGATTGTGGTTAAGGTATGACCAGTCTCTTCATACTCCTGTTGCCATGCTATCCCTGCCACAGTGGACTGAATCATCTGAAACTGTGAGCTAGATTAAATAAACTCTTCATGTCTTATGCTGATTTATATAGGTATTTTATTACAGCAATGAAAAAGTAACTAATATAATTGGATAAAAATAGACAAAACTATTTAAAATTTAGCAGCTTATGTTTTGACAAAGGGGTACAAAAATAACCATGATCTTGGATGTTCCTCCAGGATGAAAAGATTTGTGATTATTACAAGAAGACAAAATAGTTGTTGAAAGGAGAGAGGCGGAAAAGGCCAAACTACAAATTTCTCACTTTGAAATAGAACCACTGAAACTTTTTCAATTCAATGGAAATTTAAGAAACTTTCCTGTGATCTGAGAAAGAATTACAGTAATGAGAAAAACAGCGTACTGAGCTCTCCCACAGAAATGTCACTGTAAGGGCACACAATTATATCTCATCCCTGAGGGTTTGTGAAACTACCTTTATGAATAGCTACTTAGCATGGTTATTTTATTATCTTTTAACTTGTTTTAGCTGGAACAAAACTGTGTGGGTAAAGTGGTTAAGGGAAGTGGTAGGGGTACAAGTGAAGAGGTACCTTGCCATGCTTGCTCTCCTTATGAGGCAGTGATGATAATCTTTCTGTGGGTTAATTTTCCTCTCAGGTTCTTCCTGTACTCAAAATACAAATTTATATTATTTAATGTTATTTCCTTTTTTAATATAGATCTGATCTTATTGAAATTATGACATATTTTATGAGGAATGTGGGATAGGTATGTGGGGATCTTGGACATTGAGGATAGACATTTGAGGATAGAGAACACAAGCATGCCTTAATTATTGACCAATGCTGGCTCATGTAAAGTTGGACATTCTAAAACGGCACAGCAAAAAGTATGTTTCAGTCATCTAAGTACCCATGAATATAGTGAACTCTTATCCCTATGAGTATTCTCTGACATGACAAAAGATAATTTGAAGATATGATAGAATGACTAATGACCATTAGGTAAGGGTGGGCATTAGACTGGATTATATAGCTAGATCCAATACAATCGTCAAGGGTATGACAATCAGGGATCTTTCTCTTGCTAGTATACAGAAGAGGAATAGGGAGCAGGAAGTCAGAACAATTATAAAAACAAAAAGAACAGTCTGTAGTTTGAAGATGAAGATGGACACCGAAGGAATGCAAGCAGCTTTGAGCAGTCAAGATTGCAGGCACTTAAATGGAGCAAGGAAATGAATCTCAGATCTGCAGCGACTACAAAGTATATTCTCCCACATGGAGAGAACAGTGAACAGAGAGTGAGTAGAACTGAGAACAGGTTATCTCTGCACATCTCCACATATAAACAATGCAATCTACCGAACAACCTTTAGCTTTGAAAGACCCTGGACTCAGAATCTATTCAAGATCACTTGATTTTGACTTAAAGAACCACAACATTATGAATGGATACTGGGTCAGTATTCTGTTAACAGCCTTCAGATGAAGATGAAGAACTATCAGTTCCTCCTGCACCATGCCTGCCTGGATGCTGCCATGATTTTGCCTTGATGATAATGGACTGAACATCTGAACCTGCAACCCAGCTCCAATTAAATGTTGTACTTACAAGAATTGCCTTGGTCATGGTGTCCGTTCACAGCAGTAAAACACTAAAACAGAAGTTGGTACCAGGGTACTGTTGTGATAGGCCTGACCAAGCTTTTGTTTGGAAGAATGTGAATTTTAGGACTTTGGATTTGGAAAGCATTGGAATGGTTTAAGTGGGGCTTAATGGGCTAACATACTAGGAATATGGAAGACTTTGTTACTGAGAGTGATTTGAATTGTGAGGACCTGGCCCAAGAGGTTTCAGTGGACAATTTCAAGACTGTTTTTTTGTGATATTTTGGTGAAGAATGTGGCTAACTTTTGCCCTTGTCAGAAGAGTGTGCCTGAGGGGAAGAGACTCAGATTAATTGCATTGACAAAAGAAGTCTCAGAAATGCCCATCATAGACTTTGTTCTCTGGTGAAATCTCACGAAGAGCATTTTGAATAAGCAGAGCAAGCTTAGAAAGCAAAAATACAAAATACATAGTTCAAGTATTGAAGGAGCACCAGGAAATGAAATGGAGCTGAATCCTGTGTTTAAGGATATTAAATTGAATTAATGGAGTGGTGACCTTGGGGCAAGGTCCTAACCAGCTAAATTTAGATCCAGGCACCTTTAATTCTAGGAGACAAAGCCAAGCAGATCTATGAGTTCAAAGCCAGCCTGAGACTGAGCAAGTTCTAGGTGAAGAAATGCTTAAATCCAGGCATGGTGTACACACTTTTAGTCCTAAGAGGCAGGCATGCAGATCTCTGAGTTCAAGGTCAGTATACAGAGTAAGATCCAGGATAGCCAAGTGTAGGCAGCAAAGGAGTTGGAAAATAGAAAGCTGGTGATAATGAAATAGAACAAGGGAGCCATGTTCCAGCCCCAGCAAGCAGCAGAACTCAGCAGGTTTGGCCACATGGCTCTGGCTTTAGAGTCCAGAATAGAAGGGATTACTGGGACTGTTGATGCTGGTTGGCCAGAGCTAAGAAATTTAGTGGTGATTTAGAAGAGACCATCATCATTCAAGTGATATCTTCTGGAAAATGTTTCTGAGAACACAAAGAAGCTGTGTTTCAGAGATAGCCAAAGTTTTACCTCATTCTGTAACTGTATTTGGTAATGTGTAAGAGACTCCCAGGAGGTTTTAGTTTTAAAGGCATAAAAAGGTCATGAAGAGCAGCTGAGGTTTAGCACTGTGAGAGACCATGGAAGGCCATTAGTGAAGGTGCAGCCTCAGTTGCAGTTGACAGCCCAGGACTTTGCATGAAGGGGTCATGCAAAATTTGAGAAGTGGCACCATGAAGAGAGCCTATAAGAGGCTATTGGTGAAGCCTAGTTGCAAGAGAAGACTCTTTAGAGTATTGGAGATGCCAGTATGATCACCATGGGATGATCACCAAGAACAGCAGCGGCAGCAATGGAGTGGATCAACCTGAGTTTAGAGTGCTACAGAGGGCAGAGTTGTAGAAGTGACACTAGCCTATAGGAGGAACCTGGAAGACCATGTATAGATCCCAGACATTGGAACAAGAAGCTGTAACATTGAAGTTGCCTTGGAAACCACAAAATGATCGAGATGTCAGAACCATAGGCTATCTGCTGAGGAAAGATGCTAACAGAGAATGGAACACAAACTTCTTTCTCCTGGGCTGGTTCCAGGAGAAAGAAGTTTGTTGTAATCAGCAAAGATGAAGATGGAGTTAGAGATCTGAAGACTGCTTTGACATTAGCCATGAAGATGCAGAGTTTGGAGTTTGCACAGCTGGTTTTCTGTCTTGCTTTATGAATTACAGTTAAATGATTAGATGACCTCAGAAAAGACTTTGAACTTTGGGCTTTAACATTGTTGTGACTGCTACAGACTATGAGGACTTTTGAAGATGGACTAAATGTATTTTGCATTGTGCTGTGCTTAAGTATGGCCCCCATAAAATCATATGTTTAGACAAGCCTACGTGGCCCAGGGAGTGAAATATGATGGTTTATATATGTGTGGCCCAGGGAGTGGCATTATTAGGGGATGTGGCCCTGTTGGAGTAGGCAAGGCCTGTTGGAGTGGGTGTGTCACTGTGGCTTTAATACCCTCATCCTAGCTGCCTGGAAGTCAGTATTCTGCTAGCAGCCTTCAATGAAGATGAAGAACTCTCAGCTCCTCCTGCACCATGCCTGCCTGGATGCTGCCATGTTTCTGCCTTGATGATAATGGACTGAACCTCTGAACCTGTAAGCCAACCCCAATTAAATGTTGTCCTTATAAGAGTTGCCTTAATCATGATGTCTGTTCACAGCAGTAAAATCCTAACTAAGACAGTGTTTTAAGATAACATGTTAGTAGTGATTTGCTATATATTTATTGAAATTTAATGGCATACTTATGGAACGAATAATTATGTGTTATCTTGTGCCAATATAATCTATTAAGGAAGGCTGGGAGTAGGTAAGAGATGGAGCTATATTTGCACACATTTGAACTGATTTATAATAAATATTTTAAGAAAATTTAGAATGTGTTCTTATGACATTTCACTAAAGGAAATTATTGAAGATGGGTTCTACCAAATTTTGAAAGTCCATATTTACCCTCCAACCCTGAAATTGTAAAGCAGGAGAGAAGTTTGCATGAGTCTGTAATAAACATCTGCCTTGATGTTCCAGTAAAGGATGGAATGGACATGATCTCCTCTCTCAAGACTGGAAAACATTTGAGTTAATAAGTTTTCTGGGAAAGTTTACTGTAGTCATGATTTTGAAATTCATGAAATCAAAGCATACCTGCATAAGCATATACAAAATCCAGTTAGAATTCCATCCTGGATGGGAGATGGGTTCTCAAGATTCCACCTTTCTAGATGAGTAGCAACTGGAATCTGATAGCTAGTCAGTACCAAGTGTGGCTAATGAATGAGGCTGCTTTGGCTGAGCATCCTTATGCTCATTTCTTCAGCACTAGCTCAACTCAGTGGGTTAGTATTAATAAGAAAAGTAGACACTAAGTTAGGGGAAAGTGAATGAGGAGTGGGTATAATTAAAAACGTTTATATGTATGGAAATTTCAAAAATAAATGAAAATAAAAATAAAAAATTAAAAATCTGAATGAAAACTCTCCATAGTTGAATGACATCACAAATAATTAAAGAACATATTAAAGTAGATGTGCTGTAGGAAACAGGGGATAGGACAGGAAGAGAAGCTACACTTAAGATATTACTGTACTCCTAGCAGCAGAGAGACAATTTAAACAAGTAATACTCCACTGCACCAGAGATAGACTCCCTGCAAATATAGCAGGTCTGAAACTGACTTACATCTTTTAGAAGGTTTTCCTGAGGTGCTTCAGCACTCTGGACTTCTGTGGTCAGTAGGGTAGCTAAGTGACCTCTAGGAGAGTTCATTTTCTCTCTCAAGAAATGTACATTTGTGTGATTCTAGTTTTTTGTTTGACAATTCTTTTCACTGTGTGTATGTGTATATGTATATGTATGTATATAAGCTCCTGATCACTGAGCAGTGATAAAAATCTCTCCAAAGAGCCCAAATGAGCATCTCCACAGAAGTCTTGACATTGAGGGACTCTTCCATGTTAGACTATCCTTTTAATATTTTCATAGCAGCTGGAGAATCAGAATCTTCTTAAGTACGTAGTAGAAGAGAAAATATGAGCAAGGAAAACAAAATTCCCTGTTTCCTAGTTGTAGGTGAGAAATAAATAGACTTAGTAGAACAGTTTTGTATGCAACTATGACAGTTCTTTGACATTTACTTGTGCACTAATTACTTCTATGAAGAAACTAATGGTATTAGGGATGCTCCAAACTGTTGCCTTGGGCAAGAAACAAGGCAGTACTTTTCCAAATATCTCATAGAGCCTATGAAGTGCAAAAGGCAAAGCATGATGTACAGACACACATGCCAGGAGCCTGTGATCCCCTAGCCGAGGAAGGCAGAGAGTCTGTGGTTGTCTTCTTCCACCTTTGGTTTCCTCTTTTCTGTAATGGAGGCACTTTGAGTCAAATTTTTAAAGGGGATTATATATATTTCATTGACTGCTGTATCTCCAAGCTTCAACATGCATTTTAAGGAAAGACAAAGGAGAGAGGGAGAGAGAGAGAGAGAGAGAGAGAGAGAGAGAGAGAGAGAGAGAGAGA
>JADRCH010000043.1:10341261-10367634 GCA_019843965.1 Rhynchomys soricoides | reverse complement strand
AGAGAGAGAGAGAGAGAGAGAGAGAGAGAGAGAGAGAGAGAGAGAGAAAATGAGAGAAGAGTGGGATGGGAGAGCCAAAAGGAGGAAGGAAAGGTGAAAGGAAGGAAGGAGGAGAGGGAGAAACTGTCATAAGTTTCCACAGAAACACAAGTGCCAAAGAAACACTGGGCAGGTTGTAAGGAATTGTATTTTAGTTAAATAAAGTCTGAATCCTCCTACAAGAAATGTTTTCCAAATACCTTATACTATTTATTCTGGTCTGGCCCCTGGTCATAACTGTATTTTTCATCACTGAAAATGTGCACGGTACTCTTGGTCTATGTTATACAAAGCTATTTTTCATGGTCAGGATTAGTGGAATATGTATTTTATTTAAATTTAATGTGAATTGATCTCAGAGCATCTTACACATGCACACACAAATTGTATTGTTCCTTGATTTCTCACAATGTAGATCTATGTATTGAAATTCAAGTTATAGTGAAAAATATCCTATATAAGGACTAATTTAGATTTATTTACTCAGTTTCAGTTTTAGGTAAGCAGACTTAGGAAGTGGAGGTCTTTTATGACAGTCATTTGGAGGGTTAGGTGTATATACAATGGATGAAAAGTTAAGAAAAAGTGTACTTAGGGTTTAGCGCTAATGTATACATATTAAAATTTTGAATAAAAATTTCCCAAAAACTTTTGTATCTGAAATAATGAACATAAAACTAAGTTATTGACTTCTTAAACCGTTAGATTATCCTAGGCATTGTACAAAAATTTTATTTGTCACAAAAACAAAAATAAAAGCAATGCTCCTTCCCCTAGAGATAGGTAAATGGTAGTTTGTATTTAGGAATTCTTAGAAGATCTTTTCATTATTCTTGGTTATTCATTCTGAATATATTTGATGGCTTATAGGTAAAAAGAAAATGTATAATGTTTTGTTTTCTGTATAGATCTAGGTCCAGATCCATAAGACTATTTTGTTGATGGCTCTAAATACTTAGTAGCTACTATAAAAAACATAAATTAAAATAAAGGTAATATATTGATTTCATTTTTTAAACAATAATTAAATGGAAGTGTGTGCTTAGGAAGTACCTCTCAAGTTTCAAATTTTTGGAATCACATCGGCATCCCATTTCCTTTAGTATCTGATTTTCACACAGCACGTCTTTCTTTTTCTTTTTTCTCTCATATTTTAGTGTGTGTGTGTGTGTGTGTGTGTGTGTGTGTGTGTGTCCCGCCCTACCGTCTCGCCAGCAAGAACGACGCGGCACACATAGGATCCTTCTGCAGTAAAGCTTTAATGCATCTTGAGAGGGAGAGCATAAGCTTGCCACGAGTGGAGACCCCGAACAATAGAACACCCGTCCCTTATATAGGTCACAGCGCTTGCCTGGGACATGGAGCTTCCCCATTGGCTCCCGCACACCAGGCCAGATGCCAAAACGAGAGAGGCTGAGACTCTGAGGTGGAAAATTACCAGGTGCATGCGCACTAGCCTGTTTACAACTTGTCCTCGGCTGAATGTAGGCGCCATCTTGTAATGGCGAATGTGGGTGTGACTCAGGCGGCTTCCCACATGTGTGTGTGAGTTTGAGTATGTGCAGGCCAGATTTCCTAGTCTTGAGGTCTTTCTAGATCACTATTTTTCCAGATTTATTTATTTTGTGTTATGAATGTTTTGCCTGTGTGTATTTATGTGTGCCATGTGTATGCTTGGTACTCATGGAGGTCAGTACAGGATGTGAGGCCTCTGGAAAATGCATTTGCGTATGGTTGTGAGCTCCTATGTGGTTTCTGGGAATTAAATCCTGGCCCTCTGCAAAAGCAACCAGTGTTCTTAACTACCAAGCCATCTCTACAGCCCTTATTTTTTAAAACAGCATTTTTTTTCCACTGAAACTGGAGCTCACTTTGGCTAGGAAGACTTGCCAGCAAACCATAGGAATACTCCTGTCATTGCTCCCTGCACGCTTCAGCACTTACATACTGGGCCAAGCTTACCTGATATGGCTGATGAAAAATGAATCTTTATTAGGCAAGGATGGAGGGGTGTCAGCAAGACAGGCTGAGACCAGTTTATCTAAGCAATCCGACTTTTTTATATTCTATCAGAAGTGGAATAGAATGCTGGTTGCTAGAATCAAAACAGTGGTAATTTCCAGGATAACAATGATATTTTCAAGCAATGTTTTATCAAGCTTCCATATGCTTCATTGACTTCTTGGAATCAGAAAATTACAAGGCAACCTGAATGGTTCACTGCCTGAAGGAATGCCTCAATTTCTCAGGAAAGACATGTAGTACCTCAGGTTCATGGACTCTACCCTTAAAAACCTATGACACATGTGTCTCAAGGCAGCTAGACCAGGGCAACTCCATGATTCTCTTCACACCCTGATCCAGCATTGGAGTTATAACACCTGCTACTATGCCTGGCTTTTATGTGGTACTTGGGACCTGAACTAAGGTCCTTATGAAGTACAGCAAGCAATTTACCCACTGAGCAATTTCTCAGCTCCAGGCTTTTGTTTTTAATTCGAAGCAAGACTGTGGAATCATGCATCACAGAAGGGAAAGAGTGAGGCCTGAGGCTGGACCTCTGATCCAACATGAGCTGGAAATTACCCTGATTGTGGAAGCTGTTGAATAACACTGTTCTTTCTCTTGGGAAATAAAAATGACTCAGGGTACCTCTCTTAATTCTCTGTAGACACCCAACGCATTGTGAAGTGCTGAGCTAAGAAAATGCATGAAAACCATGTGAGAAAACAAAATACAGTGGAAAAGGATAGGGATATAATTTGATCTTAAGTCTCCATGACCCCAATCAAGAATTTTGTCGTAGATCACATTTTGTGAATACAAGAAGGTTCCAGGGTAACTGCAAAACAACTGATTATTACAAAGTTAGGATGATTCTGTGTATATTTGAATTCAAGCTGTGTCTAGTAGATCCTTCCATTTATTTAAATGCTTATTAAACACTGCAGTGATCACAGCTTTCTAAAATTTAACTGAAGCTAACTCAGCTAGCCTGTATTAGCTCACAGTCAGAGTGTGTTCGTCTTATTGAAGAAGTATTTTAAAAGTGATAATTTATGCAAATTAAGGAAAGTCATGTTTGTGCTCACCATAAAATCTGTTTAGTTAATTAAAAACATTGCTCCTTAAAGAAATAGCTTCTTGGATTTTTCTGGTTGGTTGTGATTCGGTGGTAGTTGTCCTTAGAGATATCCTCGCATGGTTTTTACAAATATTTATTTGATTTCTTACTGTTTAAGGCATAGTGTTCATTTTAATGATACTTACTTCTTTCAAATAAACAAAATAAAACAAACAAAATGTCTGTGGAGAAGGATCCTTGTGTATAATTGTTTTAGGGTTGTAACAATAAGAAACTCTACAAGGTCCTGAAGACTATTGTGCCACTGCCAAGCTCGGTGGAACTTGTTTATAATCTATCTGTGCCTCAAAATAGCACTATTAAACCATGTTCAAGAATTCAGTAAAATTCTAAAGTGTTTTCTGTGTCTCCAATAAAAATTAGTATGCTATGTATTATAACAGAGACCAGCACTTTCTGAACAAAATTTCCTAATATATTTTAAGTTTGCTGAGGAAGGAAGACTTGGCCGCTGGGAAATTGTGCATGCCATGTGCATATGGAAACACTAGTTTTACATGAGGTTATGTGGGGTTATTAATAATAAAATGAAATTTAAAAGGACACGGCATTGGAAGAGAAATAAAGTGAGAGGCAAAAAGGGAAGTTGGAGGGATGTAGTGGTGGATATATATGATCAATATGCATCATATGAATGTCTGAGACTTTCTGAGAATAAAAATAATATTTGAATAGTTCATCTAAACATAATAAATACAATTCACTTACAAATAAGTTTTTAAAACTAAAATCTAATTGTGAATTCCCAGTGTAGGGCACAAGGAAGATTTTAGAGAGGGAAATGGATAACCATCATAGGACATTCAGGTTTTCATTTATTTTAAATGCAGAGAATTACAAACTAAATATTTATAAGTAAAATCAAATTCAGTATAGCAATATTTTACAACTTAGTTTTAAAGCTGAGGGTAGATAAATTGTAGAACTTACCTCTGTCTTTTAGAATTTCATCAGTGGTTTTTAAGCACAAATATTTTGTATGTCATCTAAACATTGTTTATTCTACGATCTCAAATAAAGTCACATTTTTTTTATAACCTAGAAAAGGTTTCCTTAAGTACTTACTAGTAAGTGATTATGTTTAAAATTATTATGTGTATGCATGTGTTTGTGTGTACGTGTGTGTGTGTGTGTGTGTGTGTGTTGCCTTTTGTCTCTAATAGGTTACCAATTATTCTATGTGGAAGCCATAGAACAATTTGTGTCAGTCATTTTTTTTCTTCCACCATGTTGGTCTAAGAGCTGGAATTCTAGTGGTTAGGTTTGGTGAGATGCTTATTTTCTGCTAACTTAACTCATCGGCCCAAGTGATTGTATTTAAATATATTAAAATGTCAACATACACTTTTGTGGAGAGGGGGCGGTTCCTGGACCAGTCATAGATCAAGTGAGGCATTATAGCTGCTCATGAGATGAAAACAAATATAAAAGCAATAAGAAGTGTTAATTTTGCACCCAGAACAGTGGAAACCAGACTGGCAGCAGCCAATCTTGCCTCCCAACTCCATGTCATGGAGACATAATGGTAGTCACAGATGTGAGAGCGGGCTGAGGATGTCAGTCTGTAGTCCAGTGGGGTAGTGTGCTGCAGTCTGGAGCTTAGTATGACTCAGTCCCCTAGCTGAGCCACAGAATTACCCAGGCTTTGGGCAATGAGTCCTGAGATGAGGAACAGTTAAATTTCTGGATTAGATCTTCTCAAAGGACCACCATGGTCAATGATGCCATGTGTGATCGATCCTCCTGATGTGGCTGATGTGATCTGGTTGATGTCTATGACCTGTGTTATTGGTGTCATTACCACCTAACACGGTAGAGATGGATATTGTCTATGCTGTTGTCTGAAAACATGTTAAAGTCCATGGGTCATGCTGCCCCCTTAGGGGGCCATATTGGTGTGAATGGCCTGCACTGCTATCTGAGGCCACTGTGATGTCCGGGTACCTGAAGCTATCCAGAGCCATGTCTGGATCTGTAGTCCTACTGCGCCTGGGAGTCTGTGTTAATGCCTGTTGCCTATGCTACCACAAAGGACCATGCAGATGTCCATGATATGCACTGTGGCCTGAAGTTATGTTGATGTCTGTGGGCCTTGTTGACAATGGGGTCCATAATGATCTGAGTGGCCTGTACTATCTTCTGAGGCCATTTGGATCTCAGTAGTCCAGGCTGCCTTGAGCACCTGGTTTAGGGCAGTGGTCCTACTGTAGCTGGGGGCCACATTTGCAGTCTGTGTTGTTTCTAGAAACCGTGAGAAAACCCATGATCCAAGGCTCCAGCTGACTATAAAAAGCAAGGAAGATACTTTAGCAGGAATATTGGTGACTACAGATGAACAATTGAGAAAGAGTGACATGGAAGGTTTTTGTGACAGCCCCCACCTTCCAAACCAAAACCTCCCAAGAAAATAACAGTCTATAAAAGAAGCCATCAAATAGAACTCTTAAAAATTGTGACAGTCGTGCTGAAATGTAGCTCTCCACCATTGATGGCTTTTGGATAGGGTCCAGGTGGAGAAAAACTCAGGTTTCTTTAGTGGGTGGGCCACTGGGAACTTAAACATCCTTCAGTAAGTATATGGTCAAAACAAATTAGACTAGATTTATTCCATTTAATTACATAATTATATTGTTGGGGGGTCACTGGTGTGGGGGACATGGAGGATAAGAAAGTGAGTATGACTGAGGTATACAAAATTAAACGTCCAAAGAATCAATAAAAATATTATTTTGGAAAGAAAGAAGTGTTAATTTTAAACATCAGGATTACAGAAAGCCCATAAACAGTAGCTAGTGTAAAATCACAGAAGGACTACTGAATAGTATCTATAAATACAAAATCATATGACGTTCAGGCTTTGTCTTTTAAATCTCCTAAAGTGATTTTGGTGTGACTATTGAATATATAGACCACGTCTATGAAGTCATACTGGCTCTTCATATTACTTCATGTTCTTGAATTTCTTTCTTTTTTATTAATTAATTATTTTATTTATTTATATCCCAACTGTTGTCCCCTTCTGGTCTTTTCTCGCAGAGTTCTTTGTCTCTTCATCCCCTCTTCCCTTTGCCTCTGAGAGGGTGGCCACCCCCTTGGTAATCCACCACTCTGGGGGCATCAAGTCTCGTAGGATTAGGTGCATACATGCTCTCCCCTTTGTGGTCAAGGCCACACTTTCCTTTAATCTCCTCCATTTGTATTTCCCTTTTTGTTCTAGGCTGTGGTGGTTTTTCCTTTCAATCTGTATGATTATAGGAGAAAGAATGATGCTGTCTTATCCATTTGTTCTCTTCTGTCATCACTAAGAAATATTTCCTGAGCATCTATGAATTCTCAAACACACTTCTCCCAGCCTTAGGGATTGAAATAGTCAGGACCTATAACCTGTGATTGAAGATATCCAATTTGACTTTGGATATCTGAAGACAAACTATACAGGCAGAGACAGATAGGAAAGTTTTACAGCAAAGTAAGCAGAAATGAGCTGATATGGTTGTTATTACCAAGAGCACAGTGTCTATCTGTGCTAATGGTATCACTACCACTCTGTAATTAGGCAGGACCTAGACTCTTCCTAGGTTTGCTTCTTAGTGACTCTTGAATGTCTTTCTTTATTTGAATTTGTATTCATTATTTGTTGTGTCCTACATGATTAATTCTATGCCTGGATTTCACCTTTATTCAAATAGTCCATAACTAAGTAATACTTTCAGCTTTTGCTGGACAAATTTCATAGCCTAAATCAACTGTGAAGATATAAGTTGCTAGTTGATGTCTATTTTAACTAAGCTAAAACATATTGGACTGAAGAGCTGGTTGACAGTAAAGTGCTTATCTTCTAATAGTGAAGACCAGAATTTGGCTCTGCAGAATCCAAGTGAAAGCTGAGTGTAGCTGTGTTTGACTGTTATCCCAGTGGCAGTGAGATGGGCGGTAGAGACAGGTGGATATCTCAATAATCTTGGGTCACCTAGCCTGGCCTGTGCAAAAAAAGTTCCAAGGCAATTAGAGGTCGTATTAGAAGTTATCAGCAGACTAACAACTAGTGTTTATCACTTACCTCCACAAATACACAGTGTATGTGTACATACACATGCACACACATATTGCACATACATGTACATGTACACATTACATACACACACATAGCATCTAACCTGCTCATCTCCTAAAACAATAATTTTCCTTCATTGTATCATTGCCAACTGATTTTTGTTTTGTTTTGCAATTTATTATTTTTGTAATTTGATACTCTTCAAAAATACAATGTAGGAGTATTATAATGTGTTAGAAGTGGCACTAATTAAAGACCAGAATGACCATATTTAGTAGGCTTCCGCTTAGGTGTATTAGTACTCTGTGGATGCATAAAAAATGGCAATTTAGGAAGGTCAAATAACAAATACTGATTTTCTTACCACTCTTGATTCTAGAACTTCAAGATTAAGGTTTTGGCATATTTGTGTACCTTAGCTGGTAGGGAGCTGTCCTTTTTCCATGTCTTCAGATGTGCCCACAGCATCCTAATTTCCAGTTCTTCCAAAGATGTCATTTATATTGGTAGAGGAACATCCATCCTACATATCCTATGAATACTATTATTCTAATTTCAAATAAATTATGTCTGAGAGCCTATTTTTAAATGCAGTCATATTCTAATACCTCTCAATGTATGAGTTTAGATGAAAAACAATGTAACCAGATGCAATTCGTCTTTTAAAATTTCTTTAACTCACCAGATTTTCTTTTCTTCTTTACCAAAATACCAAATGCTTAGTCATCATAGGGTTGCATATTGCCCTGAAATCTGAGGACTACAACTTTACCATACATGTATTCTTCCACATGTTAAAATTACTATTGAATAATAGTGGTATAAAAAATATATCAAAGGCCTTGATATGTGCTGGCCAGGAGCATAAAAAGTGAGATTTTTCATGGCTTCTAAGTCATGATCACTTATGTACATATATATTAATCATAGTTCTGTAAATCATAAATTAATGCCTGATATTTAAGAGGTTCATGCTTGTGAATAATGTACTGGACAGCATATAATGGACCTTCACACTTTTTAATTGGTTGGTTCATCAAAAATCTTTTGAGATTGGAAAAGTAAGCATTACATCTGTTAGGTTTTACACAAAGAAAAAAGGCTTCAATAATGTTGAAATAGTTCAGAATCACACATTTAACAGGGAAAAGAACTGAGACTCAGATTTTAATCAGATGTTAAGCCCTAAGCTCTATTTCCTCTGATATGCTCATCCTTTGAGGAAAGCAAGAAGAAAATGAAAATTTCGAACAAATGTCATTTAAGCTCACAGCAAATATATATGAAACCTTCTAAAATTTAACTGTCCTTGCCAACTCTGATGTCAAATTTTAATCTCCACACTAAGGTATTGGGTAGATAAAAGTTCAATCTTACTGTCATATTTGAAAGTTGAATTTAGGAGGCAATTAGGGTTAATGAGTGCAGACTGTGGCTTTAAAAAAAAAAGAGTCATGAGCAGGACTCTCTGTCTCACCATATGGTCTTGAAGAGTCCTATCAGGAAGTAGCATCTCACCTACCAGTGTTACTCTTTGCAGCCTTTGAGTTTTAAGGAGAATACACATTTATTCCTTTTCAATTACTCAGTATGTGCTACTTTAAAATATTAAGAGATGATTAATTCAGAAACTTAACAAAGATAAAGAGAGCTTAGTAGGGAAAAAAGTAAGATGTAGAGGTAGAAAAGGCAATAACCATTAGTGATTAGAACAACAGCAACAAAGACTCTCAATCCAAGCAACCATCAGATGCCAAGAATCTACCACTCTCAGATGAAGTTTTAGGACTCTAGAAGAAAATTGAGTAAAGAAAATGAGAAAACACAAGAGACATGCAGTGGATTTTCCCTGCCATTCCTTAAAACATTAGGATGTAGTTTGTGCATCAAATCCAGTAAGTGCACAGTTTGTTATTACATAAGTGTCTAAGAGTTCTACCCTGTCATTTACAAAGACAAGATGCTAATGTTCTTTTAGGATCTGACTAAGCAAGGTTAAGACACACTGTTGCTGTGCAGTGTGCTCAGCTATAAGCTCCTGCAGAACTGACAACTAGGTGATGACTTGAAGAATGGACTCACCCAGAAAATACAGAGGAAAGGGTACTAAAAAAAAGCATCATGTTTCATCTGTAATGGAGTCTAGAACCACATTTGAGATAGTCAGGTAAAATATTGATATTGTTAATTAAATAATTTATTAAGCATGAAGTTTATTTAGTCTTAATTACCAATGTGACACAATCCAGAATCACCTGAGAAAGAAGTCTCAATAATGAGGGATTGTCTAGATTGGGTTGGCCCATAATCATATCTGGGAGACTGGGTACTAAGTGTGCATAAATTTAATCACTTTGATTTTGACAAGATGTGATGAGACTAGATGTTTCAAGGTTTCTGCCTCTTGACTTCTTAACAGTAGTGGACTTTAACGTAGAATTGTGAGATAAAATAAGGAACTTTCTCATAAGCTGCTTTTGTCAGGATATTCTCTCATATCAACTGAAATAAAGCCAGAACACTGAGCATCATTAATGTTTGATATCAGCTCATTGTCTCTTCCTGCCACAGTATATACACATGTACAAACCACACACACACACACACACACACACACACACACACACACACACACACGAATATATATAACTGACAACAAATATCTTTGCATAGACCAAAGCAGGTAGGTAGGCAGAAAGTGAAAGGATTTGGAAAAAGAGGCTTGATTTCTCCAGAGAGAGCCTGAGTTGTGTTGATTAGCACTGAGACGTTCTTGTCTCATCCTGGTGATTGAGCAGTGGCTGGAGAGAAGTCGAGGAGTGATGGAGAGAATGCACCTGGGAAATACAGCAGATGGGGCTCAACCTTTCAGGGCAAGTAGAGTTTTGCAGATCTATTGATTTTCTTTTTGAAATATCATTTGAGAGGCTCTCTCAAGTTTGTGACTGAGAATATTTTTAAGCAGGTTATAGCAAAGAAATATTTATACTCATCACTGCCATCTCTAAGTTTTTGGTACCCATTGGGGCAATATGTTTCTATCCTTCATAGTACTTCCATTTACCAAGGAAAGATGTTGCTACCCCAGTGATTTCTCCCATTAATTTAGCTTTTGCTGAGTGTCTTGGAAAGGAAGCAAAGGAAAGGCTGATTTTTTTTTTATCATTATGTTTTAAAAGACTTTCTGGTTTTAAGAAATCTTTGAAGTTGTAGCCCATGATTTTAAGATTAACAGTAGTGATTTCAGGGACCTGTTATCATGGAAGAAGCTATAGCTCATCTATGAGGGTTAGTATAAGGTTCCTGGTCCAAGGCAATAATGAAATTCTGTTTTTTTGTTCAAGGACAGCCCCGAAGAGTTTGGCCCTTTCTTCCAGGGAGAAAAACAGTGGCACTGAGGTTTGACATCTCTCTGAAAATAACATGAGTCTCTGTAAACTTGCCCTAAAGACTAATCGAAGATGTAACAATTTTTTTTGATTTATTGTTTTGCTTTTTGGAGTTTGTGTGAAGACTCACTTGGGACATTAGGACTGCTTTCACTTATTTTTCCTACATGTATAATTCATCTCTGGCTAATATTTAAAATGTTCTCTCTTGACCTTGCAATCTGGTTGTTTCCTTCTTTGAATGAAGAAATAGTCCAAGTTGGGCAGAGAATGGGTTGTCCATCTACTATGGGGAAAAAGAAATTGAGTCTCTATATACTTTTATACATTTATAATTATGAAAAATGACACATTTAAATACAACCTAAAGGATTTCTCCTATTAATTTAGCTTTGCAGAGGTCCTTGTAGAAGAAACAATAGATATTATGATTTGATAAATAGGACAATAGAATTTAGTAGAATGCAAATTATAATGGAGTGAATGAATGAACAAAAGCTGTATAAAAACTTTTTTATGAAACAGATAAATGATCTCATAGAATGTGGAGGTAGAAATTTGGGAGAAGAAAGGAGATAAAAGGAGAAAAATTGTTGTAAAGAAAGGAGAAGTTAATAAAGGTCTAAAAAAAAAACCAGAAAATAACAGAGAAGAAATACAAAGGAAGGGGTCCAATACAGTGTCCATGGAATGCATTTCTCTCATTTCTGCCATCCTCTTTACCTAAAAGAAATGGAAGTCCCAGCTAATATATAGAATGATCAACCATATTTCTTAATTAAAATGTATGTTGAAAATAGGAAAAGGAGCTTTTTCAGTATTATTCCTTAAAATAACAAAGAAAAGTAATACTGTCAAGTTTTAGGAATGGAAAGCCTGACTGTGGAAGATTCTGCTGGATGGATGATTAGAATGTATTTGCTACCTTAGGAGACTCTGGAATCCTGTCATGGGTAATTGTTAGAGCATCACCTGATGGACTTCTTCCCTCATCCTTCCTGTGACAGGTTCATTTATGTTTTTAAGCTTCTTACTGCATTAGGCCCTTTTGTGCCATGTGCCTGTCAGAAGCAGGAGGATATTTTGGCTCCAGAGCTTTCAGTCCATCACAGAGGAAAGCAAGGCAGATGTCTCCTCTATGAGGGCTGGAATATGAGACATATTCACTGGTAGAGGAACAGGTGGAAGAGTGAAATAAATTGGAACCATAGGTTGGGATAATCTCCAGTCTCAACCTTAGAATCCCATATTTCCTTACCATGCCCTATTTTCAGGGGTTCTGTAGCTTTCAGAAAACATTACAAGGTGGGCACTGAGCATTCCTGAACCTGAGGGTCCACATTTCACATTCAAAACACCGCATTTGCCTTTCTGCTTCCATGCTCTGCAGTGTGTAATAGTTAAGTCTTTCCCATCAAAGGTAGGATGCTCAAATTTATATCCACTGACTTTGGGCTTGACCATTTTTCTGCTCACTGCCAATGGAACATAAGTTGGGGGATATGATGCAAAGGCGGCTTTAATCATAATTCCACAGTTCTCTCTAGCTTCTGCTGTCACTGTTAAAAGGATGTCGAAATTGTCTTCAGAGCCTTCAAAATATGAGACATACAGAGAATAAACCCAAGTAAAGAGGTAGCATTAACTACCTTCCTGTTAAGCCTGGCAGCAGGGCACCTGAGCTCAGCCAAGCTTAATAAAATGATTCCAGTGACCGCAAGGGATGAGGAGGAAATAACTGCCCATTATTTAACCCACTGAGGTTTTGTGGTTAGATGTTGCAATATAACAATTGTTTCAGTGTTGCCTTGATTCAGGTTTAAAGCTCTTGGCTGGAGGTAGCCATACCTCATCATGAACAGTTATGTGAACATACCTTATTCACACCCATTATTGGATATCAGCATTCATCCATCCTATTAACCTAGGCCCTGGTGCCAGATACCTTGGGCCAGGCCTATACTTTCAAGCCTGAAGAGTTTATTCAAAATATCTAATCTATAGGAGATTGAGACTCTAAACTGACCGTATCTTAAATACTGAAGACAAGCTGCCCCTCTGATTTCCTAGTTTGCAGTTTCTCTATGCTCCTTTTATCAAGCCAAGTATGAGTATTTTGTAACTCCACCAAACAAATATTATATAGTAATTCTCAAGCAACACTTTAAGATACTATATGCCTGATACTGCAGATTAAATGTAAATATTTGAGCTTTCTCTGTCATGTTTCTGACTTTATAACTTTATTTGCAACAGCATTTTCAAAGTACATTTAATGGAAGAGAAAGGCACATGACAGAACGCAGGTTCTCTTAATATATGTGGAATGGAAATCAATTTCACCAGGTCTTTCATGTAATTTATAAATTTCAAGGCTATGTGAGGTGCCCACTGTGTAATTTTCTAAGGAATTGATCATAGCACCTTGGATATCATGCAATGAAATCTTATGGCAAAGTCTTTAGGATCTTTGACTAATAGTTATATATAATTATGTCTCACCTTTTTTCCTAGAATAGGAAGTTAGTAATGGTATTGTCTGTGCCTTATGTTCCTTTATAACTGCAAGATGTTACAGTGTAATTTTTATAGATTATTTTATCATTTTTAGCTGGTCAGTTTTAGGCAAAGTACTATTCCTTCTCCTCTTATATTCTATATGGACAGGATGGAGATATTACCAGGTTTAAAAAGAGCATAGAAGGCTTCTGTGCTTACATAAACTTATCTCAGCATAGTTAAAAACTATAGAAAGCCATGGAAACACACATACAACTAACATAATAACACTGAGTAGTTTATAGTTATAAATATATATGCATACAAATGTATATATACATATACATACATTACACACACACACACACACACACACACACACACACATGCTTTTAATAACAATTAGTAAAAGAAGAAGCCATAACTTTGAAGGAGAGTTGAGAGTGGTGTATCAGAGGGTTTGGATGTAGGAAAGGGGAGGGAAAATTGGTGTAATTATATTATAATCTTAAAAATTAAAAATAGACGTGAAGGCAGGCAAAAATTATGAATGCTTTCCTGTTCTATTATCTCACACAGATCATTTCTGAGTTAGAATTACAAAAATATAATGATAATACACTCACTCTGATGAAACAAAGGAAATCTGAAGTAATCATAAGACACGTCATTGAAACAGAAAGCTTAATTTATTCAATAGCATGTGCCAATCACGAAGTGCAACTGTATTAAACATTCTATTATTTGTTCTTGTCATGTTGATATGCCACTCACTAATGCCTTCTCTAATATATTCAATATTATGAATGGTTACAGAAGCCATGGTAAAACCAAAAGGGGTACACATCTTAGTAAACATAACTATGGGCTAGTAAGCTATAAAAGTATAATAATAGCTGTATCAAAGTTTTTCACTAATATTCAAACAGTTTTATTAGCTACACACAATAACAATGACTATATTACTCATAAATTGTAAATGTGACTACTCCATAAATTAGAGATTTCTTCTGAACGCAAGATATTTGCCAGCAAAGAGAAGGTCCATCTAGTGACAAATATCAGCCAAATCCCTCTCATGCTCTCCTGACATCCTAGAGTGTATGATAACTGGAAGAAGTGAATTTGACCGTTTCCTCCAGCTATCTGATTTACCCATAATCTTTTATGTAGTATGTGGGGTATTTACAATGAGAAATTATATGAGGAAGAAGAAGCTACATGGAATATCTCAGATGAGTTTATAATTTCAGGCCTTGCTAAAAAAGGTCTAGAATTTTCAAAACTGTACTACTCATGTGTGTAGAGTGATTAAACCAACTAGTATTTTCTCATATAAGCTATATATATAATATATATATATTTATATATATATATATTATATATATACCTTTTGTGGGGTAACATTAAAACCAATAAAGGATAGTTATATGCAATAGTGGAATGGTTTATCAAGGAAGTAAATAAAAGTTGGGCTTAGACATATTATTTAGTCTGGCCATCCTATTTACTATGACGAATTCATTTAACTACTGTGGATGTTAGGGATTTTTACACCTTACTGTCAGAATAGTAATCATTGTGTCATAGAGATATTTACTGATTGTAGTAAGAATCAGAACATGAAATATTAATCTAGCTATTCACATCTGGTAGATATAGATTATAATGGTGAATCTAAGCTGTCAACTTGACACACCTGGAAGGAAGGACCCTTAGTTGAGAAATTGGGCCAGTCTGGGTGTATGGATTGTAGCAAGATTATCCTTTATATTACAGCTAATATCCACTTATGTGAGTACATACCATGTTCAACTTTCTCAGTCTGGCCCATCTCACTCATTGATATATATATATATATATATATATATATATATATATTCTACAGCTGCTGGTAAACAACTTCAGTGAAGCGACTCAACACAAAATTAACTCCACAAGAAACAAAAACAAAAACCAACCCCCCACCAAAAAAAACAAAGATCAGAAGTCCTCTTATAAATAAATGATAAATGGATTGAGCAAGAAATTAAATAAAACCAACAACTTTCACAATAGTCACAAATAAAAAATATATCCGTGTATTCTAACCAAGCAAACAAAGAAATAACAACACAATTCTTTGCATATCGTAAAAGAGCAATTCTTAACTTCTTGTAGAAAAACAAAAACTCTGCATATCTAAATCAATTCTGTATAATAAAAGAAATCCTGGAGATATCACCATCCCTGATTTGAGGCTCTACTACAGAGATGTAGTAATAAAAAACACATGGTATTGGCATAGTACAGATAGGTTGATCAATGGAATAGAATTGAAGACCCAGAAATAAATCCACACACCTATGGACACCAATTTCTGATAAAGATGCCAGAATTATACAATTGGAAAACAAAGCATCTTCAACAATTGCTGATGGTCTAACTGGATGTCTACATGTAGAAGAATGCACATAGACCCTTATCACCCTGCACAAAACTCAAATTCAAGTGGATCAAAGATCTCAACACAATACCAGATACACTGAACCTTAAAGAAGAGAAAGAGGTTTAGCCTTGAACTCATTGGTACAAGAGACAACTTTCTGAACAGAACATCAACAGTACAGGCCCTAAGATCAACAATCAATATATGGGACCACATGAAAATGGAAAGCTTCTCTAAGACCAAAGGTACAGTCAATAGGACAAAATTGCAGCCTCCATAATGAGAAAAGATTTTTATCAACTCCACATTTGACAGAGGGCAAATTTCCAAAATATATAAAGAACTGAAGAAGCTAGGCATCAACAAACCAGATAATCCAATTTTTAAAAGTGGCACACACATCTAAACAGAGTGGTATTTTCTTTTTTTGTTCTTGGATATTTTATTTACATTTCAAATGTTATCTTCTTTCCTGGTTTCTCCTCTGGAAAACCCTCCCCCCTCTCCCTTCTTCAATGAGTGTATTCCACCACTCACCCATCCACTCCCTGACTGTGGCTGGAGCCATGGGTCTCTCCATGTGTACTCCTTTCTTGGTGGTTTAGTCCTTGGGAGCTCTGGGGGGTCTGAGTGGTTTGAATTGTTGTTCTTCCTATGGGGTTATAAACCCCTTCAACTCCTTCAGTCCTTTCTCTAACTCCTCCATTGGGGGACCCCACGCTCAGTCCGATGGTTGGCTTCAAGCATCTTTCTCTGTATTTGACAGGTTCTGGCAGATCCTCTCAGGAGACAGCTATATCAGGCTCCTGTAAGCATGCACTTCTTGGCATCCACAATAGTGTCTGAGTTTGGTGACTGTATATGGGATGGATCCCCAGGTGGGGCAGTCTCTGGATGGCCTTTCCTTCAGTTTCTGCTCCACACTTTTTTCTTGACTGATAATCACTGTGGGAGGGCATGGCCAACTGTGCTTGGTACCATGCCTGTACAGGTGGACCAGAAATCTATTAGAAAGCTAAGACAGAGGAAATAAACTAGTAGCTGAATTCCTCCATGGTAATTGATGCAATTCTTGCTTTCAAGCTCTAGCTTTTCTTTCCTTTGCTTATGGACCTATAAGCCCAAGAAACTCTTTCTCCCAAAGTTCCATTTGGTGTTAGTGTTTATGACAGCATCAGAAACAAAACTAGAATACCAAAATACTTTTTGATATACAAAAACAAAGCTCAAACAAAAGAAGAAAATATTCAAATAAAGTAATGTTAAAAGAGTAAAACTAATTTTATTTTCCATGAATAGTGTATTTGTATAAAAATCCGACAAGGATCAAACACTCATTTCATTGTTTAGTTCTTTGTTTGTTTGTCTCAGGTAGTCCATGCTGGCCTCAAAACTGCTAAGAAAGAATGACATTGATCTTTCTAATTCCTTCGCTTCTACTTCCAAAGTTGTTGATATTACAGGCAGGTATGCAATACTGTCCCATCTCCTCCTACATCTTAAGTTCTTACTCACTTGATTATCAAAAAGTATTTGACACTTACCATGCATTTGGCAGCATATATTCACTATGGCACTTATAAGAAAAGTTGTAATCAGATCAAGGCCATAAATAATTTCCTTTTCCAGGAAGAGAGATGAGGCATTATTATATACAACTATTAGTCAGTGGTCCCAAAGTGTTTGCAATGAGAATTTCACTTACATCAGATCCAAGATGCTGTAATCCAATTAGCTGAAAAAAATGCACACTGTACATCTTCTGTGTCACAAAAAGCCCACAAATTAAAATTTCTCTGGAGACTCAGAGGATATCATTTAATAGCTATTCATACACGAGCCATGAAAAACAATTTTATTCTTTTATGTTTATTTTCATTGCAACTAAATCACTGTTGATAATTTGTAAGAATACTGCTGAATAAAATACTATTTTTGCAATATGCTGCAAGAATTAAAGTGGGAAAGAATTAGCAACATTGGGAGGGGGTTGTGGGAATGGAAAATGGAGTCTTATGTTCAGAGTCAGGGAAGAGGAGGAATCACTTATTGCTGATACAAGGGACTGGGAGTTTATGGGAAGAGCCTTATTAGATGAAACTTTAAGAATGCTTAAGAACTGTGTGTGAGTAGAGAAATGAGCTAGAGAAATGCCTAAATTGAAAGGATACATGAGACACAGAAATATATAAAGCCCAGAATATTAATCTATCATATCTTACAAAAACATGACTTATTTTTTTCTTCTTCAACAGCAGCAAGGAATCTTCTGAAAAAATAAATCTGAGGATATGCTCAAGCACAGAACACTATAAAGAGTAGATAGGATGTCTCCTGTACTATAAAATATTGGATTTGAGACCAGATAGTTATTATATCTTCACCATTGACCAAGTGAGTGGTCATTGAGGTGATCCTTGAATAGCCAATGTGTTTTTAATTTTGTGAATTATACATTTATCCTATCATCTCTGATAATCTGGTCAAATTCTTGGAGGAAGGTGCCAGATCCTTTAGAACTGGATTCGCAGATAGGTGTGAGCCAATCTGTGGAAGGTGCAAACTGAAACCAGGCCCTGGGCAAGAATGACATAATGATGATGTCTCAAATGATGACCTATCACTCCAGCCCCCAAAACTATTGTTATAAACTTTATTTAGATATGAATTATACTTCATGTTTTATTATGAAATCACATATGTAAATATAGAGCATATATGGGAGTGAAAATAACCTAAGAAGCACGAAACATGCCTTAGTGTCTATACAGGTTCATTTTATTTTTAAAACATTGTGAAATATATGATTCTCTTCATAATTGTATTTATTTTTATTGAATTTCCTTTCATCATTACCTGTTATGCATCATGTCTAGTGTTCATAGTAATAAATTTCTAACAACATACAAACTTGACATGGCAATGAAAGGTAATGTTCCCCAAGGTTAGACGAGTATTCATTATCAGGTTATGTATATACACATAAGCCAAATTTCATACCATGACACACACACACACACACACACACACACACACACACACACACATAGACACACACACAGACACACACACACATACACACACACACAGTATGTATCAATAAAAATCAATGGAGAAACCTCAATAAATTTTTCTATAGGGGTGTGATTGTGAAAATTCCCAATTAAAATACCTTAGATTCACCTTTGGCTACCCTATACCCCTCTTGAAAGCCCCTACTTTGTACTGAAGATCATGTTTCTAGGGTAGCAGGCAGTGTGGGGGAGAATGGAAATGAGGAGAATCATGGTTGCAAGCCTTTGAAGAGCAAAGAAAACTATCACATAGTTACCGTCCCTCAACTCTCATCTAGTCTAACATTTTCATGTTGTGTATCAAAAGAGGTACAAAGAAGGCAAGCAACTTTTCAAAATCACAAGAGAATTTAAGACAGCAACTTGGACCACTAGGACCTAAGTCAATGAGTGCCTTTTGATCTATGGATCTAAGGGACTTGTATCTCTCTCACCATTTGCTTTGCTTTCAGCTGTTTGAAGCTGCTGTCTCACACTGTTGTGATTTCATCACCAGGCAACAATGAGTCTTTCCAGTCTCCCATTCACTCAGTTCTAAGAATTTCCTGTTTCTAAGAGTTCTAAGAGAATCCTTCTTTTTGACCACAATAATTTATAACTCACGTGGTTAAGCAGGTCTTCTTTTTCTTTCATGATAGCAGATAGTCTGCTTCTCTTGATGCCACCACAGTTTTGAACATATGCTACAAAAAATTTGAGCATTTCACTCTTGTCTATTTACTAAGTCATGGTTACAGGTAGATGATTTCCACACCAATGACTGTAGTATACAGTTTAATTTTTGACTGAGCTCCCTGATTTGGGTTTGACCTTTCTTCTAATATTTGGGAATGCTTGTAATTTATACACTTAATAGCCTTGCAATAATTATTTGTCCTTTTAGTTTAGACAAACCCATTATTCAATTTTGTTTAATTGTCAAGGGTATAATATTGGCATGTGTCAGAGTATTGCTGAGTATTTTTAAATATATTTAAAGACCCTCATATTGCTTTTCTCTTAACTTTCTACTTACTTTGTCTCTCTTCTTATCCTAATGTAATTGCAATACAAATTTTGTGGCCCGCTTTTTCCTTCATTTTTCATTCAATAATACCAGGAAATAAAATGAGTAGGTGAACAATGAAAAGGCATTCTATTCATCAAGTCTTATAGTAAAGACAGACTAGTAAATTAATGACAAATCTGCAACATGGTTCATAATTAAAGAGTGGTTGAGATCACAGATCCCTTCTGTGGAGAAGTGAAGGAAAGTCTTCAGCCAGTAATAAGCACTTTTTATGATTGTTATATGTTTTCAGGAAACTGAGGATGGAAATGTTTCAGTTTTAGAAATGTTTCAGTTTTCAGTTTGCCAAACTGGGAAGTAAATAAGACTTGTAGCTTCTATGAGCACGGGGTCAGGGCTGTAGTGATTTGCTATACAGTGTTGGAACACTTCACCACCAGCTAGTGCTTTTCTAGAAGGTTGTGATACCTTTAAGATGTTAAAGATTACTGAAGAAATTAGGTCACTAGGGTTGGACTTTGAGATTTTATAGTGAAGCCCTTCCTGTTCTCTGGGCTTATTGTTAGACTCAATTCAGCTAGATATCTGATGCCCCCTGTTGCTTTTTCTTTCCTACCTTGATGGACCTTATCTGCTAGAACTTTAATGCAAGATTACTTTTCTTCTCTTACATTGTTTCTTGGTAGACATTTAAGTGAAGTAACAAGAAAAGTGAGTAACATGTTTGTAAAAGACAGATTAAGAAGAAAAGTAACTCAACACCAAAATTTGGGGAAAAGTTTATCACAAAACTTCAAGTTGGGATTTTATTCTATAAATCTCCATTAATTTTATTTAAAAGAAGATTTTTTTTTGTTTTAAATGTGGTATTTGATATAAAAATCTAGAAGAATATGGAGATGTTAATATTATAAATATACTATCTATTACTTTGTAGATAAGAGAATTATTGATGATTTTTGAGAAAGTCATGTATTATATAGTATTTAGGATCTTCTCTCATAACATTAACAATCTATTGGAAGGCAAAATGGCTTGTAGGTGGGACAAACAAAGACTAGTATAAATTCAACAACACCAAAGGTCAAAATATAAATTAAGAAATGTAATATGAATAATGGTTTGGGATGCTAAGTGAGTATATGTGTGAAGTCAGCAAATAAATGTTTTTATTTCCTGGAACTTCTCATTTTTTTTGTTTGTGAATTGCAATTTCTAGGTTTTGTGTTGACAATAATATACCTTTTAAATTACATACACCATGTTACCTCACTACTAAACTTAAAACTTAAATATATAAATGAGTTAAGAAGAGATATTGTCTTCATATAGTATATGCAAAATACTTCATTTTAAATAAGTTAATAAAGGAAGAAGTCTGATATAGTTGACAGAGGCATTAAACACACTATGACAACATTTAAAACCAAAGGATCTACTTTGTTGTATTTCTCTTTAAAAGTACAGAAAAGAGTAAGAAATAGAGCATGGACCACATTGTGTGTAATTAGCTGAGCAACATTAGAAAGCAGCAGTGCTGGAAGACCCAAGGTTTTCTAGCTTAGTGAAATGAGCAGAGACTGGTTAATGTCCTTGGAATCAGCTACCGAGCAGGTGGGTAGTAAATGGACAACAAATATACATGCCATGGAACGGGGGCCAAAATAAAAGTTGGATTCAGATATCTGGCTTGTGGAACTTTATTTTTTTTTCTTTACCAGGACAGAAAAAAGAAAACACATAAAACAAAGAACCAAACAAACAGAAAGCTAATTGTGGTGTGAACAGAGATCTGGCTGCCTCTTAATTCCTTCAGAAAATGGAATCACATTCAGCTTTTTAAAAATTTGATTCATGCAAAGCATCTGTAAGAAGAACAAAGCTTTCCATAGCACCAAATGAAAAGGGAGAATATCACAAAAGGACGCAGTCACCATATTAGTTCATGTAATCTTGTTCCCAATATGGATGGTTTGAAACAATGAGGGAAAGCAAGAGAACAGGTCATACAGGAAAGTGGTATCTTTACAAAGAGAGGAGTGCTGCTTCTAATCATTTATAGCTGTGTATATCTACCTTTAAAGATTCATTTTTATTTTAGTGATATGTCTGCTTGGGTACCTCTGTTTGGACTATGCACATAAATGCAAGTACCTGGGGAATCCAGAGGAGAGATTAATTTCCTGGAGTTAGAGTTAGATGTGATTGTGAGTTGCCCAGTGAGGATCTAAGAACCATATAGCCTCTGTAAGAGCAAGTGCTTCTCATTGCTCAGTCATCTCTGCAGCTCCCATGATTTTTAATTATCCTAAAGAAAATATGACCACAGTCAATACTTGTTTTTATTCTGTAACTATTATCAGTTTGGAATCTTTGTTGTATGAAATATTGAATAGATAGCTTAAGAGGAGCCACAGGCTGCAATTCATTGTAATTCCTTAAAAAAACAAAAACAAACAAATAAACTAAGACCAAACAGAGAATATTGGCTACTGTCAAATCTAGAAAAGTATTATAATCATGCTATTCTCATATCTCTTTCATGGTTTGCTATGTTTTCTGAGTTTTTATTTTTATTTTAAAGAAAAATCCCTCATGACATGGCTCAACAGAGAGTGGTGCCTGCTACCATGACTGATGACTGAACTCAATCCCTGGGACCCACATTATAAAGGAGAGAACTGTCCTACAAAATTTCCTTTAGTTTCTTCACAAATGTCATGGAACATATGACCACACATCTAAACACATACAAATGAATGAATAAATGAATGAATGAATAAATAAATAAATAAATAAATAAATAAGTGTGGTGGTGTTATTAGTATATGTGGCATTATTGGTTAAGGTGTGACCCTCCTGGAGGAAGTGTGTCAATGTGTTTATGGGCTTGAGATATCTGATGCTCAGGGTTTTCTCAGTGTGGAAGACATTCTCTTCCTGACTGCTTTTGGAACAAGATGTAAAACTCACAGTCCTCCAGCACCACGTCTGCCTGTACCCTGCTCTGCTTCTCACCATGATGATAATGGACTGAATCTCTAAAACTGTAAGCCAGCCCAAATTAAATGTTGTCCTTTATAAGAATTGCCTTGCTAGCTGGAGAGATGGCTCAGTGATTGATATCACTGGCTGCTCTTTCAGAGGATCTGGGTTTAGTTCTCAGCACCACATGGATTCTCATACCTGTTACTTCAGTTCAACAGGTTATGACAACCTCACACAGACACATATAGGCAAGACACCAATAAACAAAATAAATTATGTATTAAAAGAAGAGTTGCCTGGGTTGTGTTTGTCCCTTCACAGCCATGAAACACTAAGCCAGTAAGTAAATAAATGTCCTATTTCTATAAAGACAGAGCTCTGCTTTGTATCCCAGACTGTCCTAGAACTTATGTTCCTTCTGATTTAGCTTCTCCATGTTTGCAATTATAGGTATCTGACACCTCTCCCTTCAGCTTTCCTCATTTTCATGAGTTCTCTCTATATATTGTGCTTCTTGGTAATCAGAGAGAGAAAAAAATTCTCTTGTGTTTCTAATGAAAATTGACCTCAAGTGGGAATAAATGTTTTATTTGGGTCATATGCACATTATGCATCCAGAACAGAAAATCATATCTCTATCAAATTTAGCACTAAGTGTGGAGATACAATAGGCCATAACCTGCACATAGGCAGGTGTCAAGTAAGTGTTCTAAAAGTAGAAAGCCCCAGTTGGGCTGATAGCCATCACTCAGTCTGTTCTGTGCCTATCTATTTGAGAGATTACAATGTCCTTGTTTTCACAAGACATTTTAAAAGTAGCTCTTAAAGTGACAGGACAACTGAATGTAGCGCTACAAATTATTATAAAGGCATATTTTCTTAAAGAAACAGATAATCATTTTCTGAGCAGCTTCATGTTCAGGATCTTTAAAAGCTGTATCTTTATTTTCTTATATCTTGAACACATGAGAAACAAAAAGTAAATGTAATCATGTAGAACCAGGAAATCAAAATAAATAAATAAATAAATAAATAAATAAAAAATACTAGATAGGCCAAGTGTCTAATGTCCCATATCCTTACAGCGCTGTATCAAGAATCCCATTCTGTGGGTGAAGCAAACTTTATTGTTACAGTCAGAGTCAGAATTGGAAGGACTTTCTGCCATTTATTCTTCATGTTCCCATGACAGGGGCAGTAGAGAGAACTGCTATTACAACATATGTAATATGGAAATTGTACTGAGCATGGAGATGCTTACCTATAATTTTGAGACAGTATAACTGCTAGCGTGAGTTGGCCTTGGCTACATAGTGAACTTTAGATTAACTTTAGAAGCATAGTGAGATCCTGTTCAAGAAAGAACAAAACGAATTGCAATATATGATAGTATCTCCACCCCTCCCCTTTTTGGTGTTCATTTGGCAGTTTGAGACTGAAGAAATCAATAGCCACGTTGAGCCACACTTGGACGTTTTTCAAAATCCAATTACCTTAATTGCCAGAAATTTCACGGTGATGATTAAAACTAACATCTGGCTCCTAGTATAGAAACCTCTAATTTCCACTGCCTTTGATGAGCTCATATTGGTAGCCACATCTTGTGACAACAGTCTGGCATATAGAGGACAGTGGCTGCTGAGATTCTCAAGGATAGTCTTACACAGAACATCCATCTTTCAACCATAGGAAAATATGTTCTCTCTATGCCTTCTCCTGTTAGTTGTTCTTGGTCTCTTGTAATGAATACCATGTAGGTGTCAGTTCCATGAGCCTCTTAGCCTCCTTCTCCACCTTCTATCACAGCAGTTCTGGGTGACCATGACACTGAGTGGGACTCTCAGGGGCTAATCCAGTAGCACATTTTCACCAACTTTCAATGTCCTTATCTGGATGCTTAATTTATACCAAGGCATAGTGTTCTTATATTTGCAATCGCTTAACTATATTTATATCTCACCCCACCTGAATTATTATTTTCTGGACCCAGTCTCATATACTCTATAGAATTCCATGAAACAATACAAAACAAAACAAAATGAACAAACAATTTGATTAGAACCTATAGTTTAATAAAGCATGCCTATTCTTCTCACCTAATAGAACGTCAGGTGGGTAATATTACCTGACTAAAGTTCCTAGGTTGGAAGCTAGAAAGAACATGGCTGTTAGCTTTAATTGACACTTACAGATGATCTGTAATTACATGGGATTGGAGTCTAAATGAGAGACTGTCTAGATTAATTTTGGCTACGGAAATATCTGTGGGGGATTATCATGACTACATAAAATGAGATGTGGAGACCTGTCGCTGTGGGTAACACCATCCACCAAGAAACTGAGCTGAGTGTATGCATGTGTGTATTCTTATTTCTTTGTCCCTGATTTTGGATATGGAGCAACCATCTCCCTTAAACTCCTGCTGATGCTGTGCTTTCCCTAGAAGCTGGTTTGTAACCTGGAACTCTAAGCCGAAACATACCCTTTCTCTCCAAAGTGCTTTTGCTTTTGTCAGACTATTTTGTCACAGCAACTAACAAGAAACTAAGACAAGAGATTAGATTTTATTCCTAGATAGAAAGAAGTTATAGGATGAAATTGCACCAACATCTCAATGCTTTTAAGTGTAGCAACCTTGTCCTGCTCATCCTTGGTCTCAGGTTTCCTCCATTGGCACAGGGGACTCGCTCTAAAGTTAAATAATTCAATCTAAGTCTTGTTCCATTGGCATGATTATTTACTATAAGGACATTTTCTGGCCTACAACTATGGAATTTGAAGTTCCTTATCTTTTTGGGGTTGGGGGTTGAATCTTTTAAACTGAGGATTGAACCCAGGACCTTATACATACCAGCAGGCATTCTACCATGAGACATATCAGTCCTCTTATGTTTTAGTTTGAGGTAGGATCTTATTCTGTTCCCCAGGGCACTTTTGATGCCATTTTTAGCCAGCCATACCTTAAACTTGCTATCATCCCGCTTCAGCTTCAAGAGTAGGTGGAGTTATAGGTTTGTGCCACCAGGCTCAGTTGAATATGAGGAACTTTATGAGTTCCTCAAGGTGTCCATGACCCTCCCACACTTAGTCTTAAATCAAGTGTGATATAGCCTTACCATTTTACTATCTTTAGTGCATCTGTTAAGAGCTATGGGTGACTTCCCTGAGCATTCCAACTACTTGTGAAAGTACCCCACTTCCTACTAACTACAACTACCACAGTTATGCTTTCCACTAGGGCCTGGGCTCTTCTTGCCCTCTGACACTGAAGGCAACTTTTCAGTCTTTCCTCACACTGCTCTAATAAGCAACAGTTTTGTATGATAGTTTTGATGCAAAACCTCCATTAGGAAGCCATGGTGACCTAGGAGGAAGGAGTAAAGATGTAAGTATTGGGCAGACAGAAAATAATACCCAACTTCAACTCTGGAACACTTGCTAAAGAACTCATAGCTTACTCCTTCTGGAGCCCTAAAACTTAAAGGTGGCCCAAATTTGGCAAGAGCAGGTGAGTGTATTCAAATCCTGTATAAACAAGAGCAACTCTAGAGATGGTTCTGATGGCCCCTTTTAGTTTTGGGAAGTTTCAGAAGGGGCTATGCTTTTTCCTACCCATGTTATGATGTTCTGGGGTATTTGAAAGTTAGGTAGTGAATTCTTGGGTCCTTCTGGTTGTCACATCAAAATATCCATACCCACTTTTTCTTTCTTTCTTTCTTTCTTTCTTTCTTTCTTTCTTTCTTTCTTT
>JADRCH010000043.1:10312289-10341251 GCA_019843965.1 Rhynchomys soricoides | reverse complement strand
TTTCTTTCTTTCTTTCTTTCTTTCTTTCTTTCTTTCTTTCTTTCTTTCTTTCTGATTGTCTGTCTGTCTTTCTATCATTTCATTTTGGTAATTAACTTTTTTGTGTTGTAGTTTACTTTTTTGTTAATTAATTTTTTCCTTTATAACTCAATTGTGGCTATCCCTTCCTCTTCTGCTCCCAATCATTTGTCTCACCTCGTTTTACCACCATTCTACTTTTCCTTCCCTTCTCCTCAGGCATGGAGAGGCCTCCCATGCACATCTACCAGCTTTAGCATATCAGGTTCTTGTAAGACTAGGTATATCATCTTCTACTGAGGCTAGCTATACAAGTCAGCACAGTTAGGGGAAAGGGATCTAAAGGCAGGCAAAAATAGACAGAGATAGTCTCTGTTCCTGCTCTATGAGTCCCACTTTATAAGTGTTACACATGTGCAGAGGGCCCAAGTCTGTCACATGTATACTTTCTGGGTGGCAGTTCAGTTTCTGTAAACCCGCCGAGGTTAGTTAATCACATAGGTTTTCTTGTGTTCTTGACCCCTCTGGCTCCTTCAATCTTTCTTATTTTTCTTTCACAGGATTCCCCAAGTTTCACTTAATATATGGCTGTGGGTCTCTGGCTGGTGGGAAACACCAGTTTCCATCAGTTCCTAGGTTAAATGCCTATAATGCCAGTTTTGCTAGGCTCTTGCCTGAAAGTATAGCAGGATATCATGAATAGTGTCAGGGGTGTGGTCCCTTTCAAGAAATAGTCTCATACTGAACCTGTCATTGCTTGGCCCTTCCCTCAAATTTTGCTCCATCTTTTATCCCTGCACATCTTGTAGGCAGAAGAAATTGGGGGTCTAAAATTTTGTGACTGAGTTGATCTCCCAATCCCTCCACTGGAAGTCTTGCCTGGTTACAGGATATGGCCTTTTCATGCTCCATATTCCCAAGTAATAGGAGTCTTAGCTGGGATCATACTCATAAATTCTTGGGAGTTTCCATTGTCCTAGGTTTCTAGCTTATCCTAGACATATTCTCCCCTCCTCAATCTAGTTGTCTTTCACAGTACGTTCTCCCTCCATCTTCCCCTTCCATCATCTCTCTTGTTCCCATTCTTACCCCTCTACTCAGTCACTTTCTCCCATCTACCCTTGATGTCTAATCTATTTCCTTTTCTCAGTAGATTTAACTGCCCCACCCCTATCCCCTTATGACCTCCTTGTTACTTAGCTTCTTTAGGTCTTTGGTTTAAGCATGGTTATCCTATACTTTACCACTAATATCCATAATAAGTGAGTACATGTCGTAACTTTCTGGATCTAGGTTGCCTTGTTTAGGATGATCTTTTCTAGTATCATTAATTAGCCTGCAAATCTCATGATGTCCTAGTTTTTAATGGTGGAGTAACGTTCTATTGTGCAAATGAAGCATAATGTCTTTGTCCATTCTTTAGTTGAAGGGCATATAGTTTATTTCCAGCTTCCTCTTTGCATTTTTATAGTCGTATTTTCTTCTTGAAATATCTCATTTTCCTGTATTTTCTCATCCTCTTTTGATTTTGTTCTTTTCTTCTTTTTAAACAGTGCTGGCATTCATCATATCAAAATATACTCTGTTGACTACATAATTTGAAAAGGAAGAAATGAGTTGATTTTCTTATAAAACTAATTGGAGTTTTGTTTGCCATCACCTAAGTAGTTCTGTTTGTTCAATATATGGTAACTGCCTGTTAGGTCAGAGCATGTTCAAATACCACATGCCACATTTACTCTACAAAGGTACTGAATAAGAATAGAACTCTAGCCCATGTACAACTTTAAATTTAATGTGGTCATTTTATATATCTATGTCTCTATGTATTTTTATCAGTTCTTTCTATATTGATGCATACACATATGCATATACATACACATGTATGCATGTGTATATATATGTCTAAAAATTATTGCACATGGAATTAATGCACTAAGTTTTAATGAGACATTTTACACTAACTCTTGTTAACTTTTCAAACTCAAATATTTATACTTAGAGCACATTGCATCTCATACTGCACTCACTATAAGCCCACTAGAACTGTCAAAGTTTGAGGACTACCATAATTAATAGTACGATCTTAAAGTGAAGGAGGTAAGTCCTCTTGATATTAAATCATATCATTTTACTTTTAGACACCAGAAGACTTAGCTCTCTTCATGTAGTTTCTGATTCATTTAAAAATATTTATATGCTTTTAGCCCAGAGTGATTGCTTGTATAAAGAGCGTTAACCAAGAAAGCTGTTTTGGATTTTTGTATAATCTTCTCACACAGGGTTCTTTTCCTATCTTGTGCTATAGCTGATGATTCTGTTGAAATCACTGTCTGGCACTGATTCTGACATCCTTTCAGTACCTTATCATAAAGTGCAAACTCCAAACCCAGAAATCATACAAATTGCTTTAATCCAACAGAGCATTAAATATATAATTTAAAGCCATCTTTCACAAACTGATCAATGTCAGATAACAATTGTGTGTATGAGTGTCAGTATCCATATGATTTGAGTTTGTATTCCCAACACTGGGAATGGTGAAGACAAGTGGATCCTCAGGACTTGTCAGTCTAGCCTACTTGGTGAGTTCAAAGCCAGTAAAATATCTTGTCTCAGAACAAAATGTAGACAATACCTGAGGAGCAGCACTTCAAGTTGACCTATTGCTTCCAGCCTCTATATGTAGTGTGGAAACATTATGACATCATCAAGCTGGCAAGAAAAGAACACATGTTTCACAAACAACATGAGGGTAATAACCTTCCAATAGTAAGCAGCATGTTTTACAGATGTTGCATGAGAAGTCTAGTAAACTAAGCAAACTAAAGTAACTTACCCAGTTGTGGATTGAAGATGAAATGTCTACACAGGCTCACATGTTTGAACATTTGGCAAAAAATGGCAAGGTTATGGATTCTTTAAAAGGTGGAATCTTGGACAAGGAAGGAGGTTCCAGCAGTCACATCTTGAGATCTTATAGCTCTGTTCACTTCCTGTCCTGGCTTTGCTTCTTGGCTAGAGATTCAATGGGATCAACTGCTTCACTCTGTTACTCCAATTCTTTCCCTTCTTAGACAAATTCTTTCTCCTTAAGTTCTTTCTTGTAAGGTGTTTAATCATGGCAATGAGAACATTACTACATTTGTTGAAACACAGACCAGGTAAAGACAGATTATGTTAGTCATTTCCCAATGTTGACATTTGTTGTACATGGATAGAAATTCATTTTGGTTGGGATGTATTATATGAGAGAAGTATCTACTTGCAATAAAACAAAAAGAAAAAAGGAAAAATGTTAACTATTTTAAAATAAAAAACCAAAAACAAAAATTAAAAAAAAAACCAATGCCAGTCAATGAATTTGAATTAGTATACAGTGGTTATATTTGACTTCACATGTCCATCACTCCCAAATAAAAGACTTCATTCTCTGCTCTCTTTAGTGCCTTAAAACTTCCAGTCAGTTTTACATTTCTAGGAATTTACTTGTCTTGACAATTCATACATGAGTTGTGAGTTTCAGAGTATAGTTTCTTTTATTTAATATTTTTTTAATAACCAATTCACATAACAACATGAGCCAATACTTAGTTCATTTAGTGGCTAAAATTAATATTCCATTATGCAAATGCGTATATCATACCACATTTATGTATTCATTCATTGACTAGCATTGATGTATATATCTTCTTACACTATTCAATTTACTACCAGTTTTCAGTTCTTTGGGAGTAGGTAGCCAGAAGTGAAAATGCTCTCTTAGTCTATATTCTACCATTTTGGGTACTACTAGTATTTTTTACAGTGAATGAATACTTTCCATTCTTAGATTTCCCTGTGGGCAAATACATTAGAAAACATTTGAGAAAAGTGTTAGATAAATTTATATTTCCTTCATTAAAGTATTCAGGTAATTTTGAGATTATAAGGACATTTCTCATTTTGCTTCTATCCAGCCTTCTTCAGTTTTGAGATCAACAAATCCTTATGTGTGTACACGAAGTTTCCTTGGTGACCAGACATTCACATTCATTCAGTAACTCTCTATTCTTACACAGACATTATAGGACAAGGTTCAGTAGTTGATACAAAGGTTGATGTGATACAAAAAGCTGTATTTACCAAGTGGCCTTTTACAGAAAACAAACTGCTTTCTAAAAAATGTGTGTGTATGTATGTAAATGTATTCTAACATTCATGCATGCCTGTCATATGTATATGGTGCCCATGGAGGTGAGAAGAGTGTATTGGATCTTCTGGAGCTACGGTTAAAGGTGATTATGTCATGATATGTATATTCTGGGAATCAAACTTGGATCCTCTGGAAGAATGATAATCTCCTGAGTCCTCAAACTTTGTTACATTTTATGTTGTTTTGCTGGCCAGGCATCTTGACCTTCTTCTTCAATCTTTGCTACCTCTTCACATTCTAGTTAGTCATCCTCTTCTTCTACCATCAGAAGGAAGATTAGCAAGAAAAATGTAAGACATTCTCTCTTGAAACACTTTCAAAAGAAAATTTAGTTACATTCCTTTCTTGTAAGTTAGTCTTACATCCGTAGTTAGGTAAAGGAGGACTAAAATAATTTTCTTTGGGTCAGCTCTTTTGAGTTCCCTTGGTAAGGAAAGTTGTTCTGGATGCCCATTACTTTCATGCAGAGAGCAGGGCATACTTAAAGATGAGGCACAAGTTTCTAGTACTGACTGCCTCCCTGACAAGAGAGGCTCCAGATAGGAGTTCAGGAAAGTAAGAGGTCCAGGACCAAACAAACACCTAAGTACCAATGAGAGTCCTTATTTCTACCTCACCTCAAATTTGTAGGCAGTATTAGAAACAGTAATGTAAGCAATAAACCTCTATCTTCTTTGATAAATTGAGAGATTTCCAAGTACACTGGACCTCATTTTCTGGTTAGTTTCGAAGTCTGATTAAAATTTTACCTTTTATACTTGAGATCAACGTGGCATAATTTTTAGTTCTAATTAGGTTTTCAAGGACTTGCATTTGTAGATGGATTGGTATTCAGGGAATTTGTCATTTTGTAGGATGGGGGCAACTAGCATCTATATGCTATTTTATTTTTTCAGCTAGAAAGACATTAGATACTGGTGCTCTTATGGTTTAGGTCAGAATATCTATAGACAAAAATAAATAAAAACTAGCACAATGTAGCATTAGCTTAAATAAGTCAGTTTCCACATCAGTATTGACTCTAGAATGGAGGAGAATCTTCTTGCAACTGTTTAAGACAGCAGAAATGTAACCATTCATCACTTTTTCTTAATAGTATTTTTTCCCACAAAAAGCTGCCCTGACAAAATATCATGGTTCTCTGAATTCTCAAAAAATCTTCTGATACAAAGTAAGGGGGTAAAATTAATTAAAATGTCATCCTTAGGGCTTATGATATGCAATAAAGTCCATCACTGTATTAGAAAAAGAAAAGAACTTAATGTTTTGGGTAATGTTCTGAGAGGCCTGATTTATTCGTAACAACATCATTTTGTTTCCAAGTTGTTATTATTTTTTCATCAAAGTAAATGGAAAATTTCAATAATTCTTTTTCTTTGTTTTCCAGTTAACTTCACACACTACAAAGAAATACTCTTGATGTATAGTTTTCTGAGCTTTGAAAAATGAATGGTATTATATGACTTCTTCCACAACCAAGACAGAATTGTCTATCACTTTCCTTGGTGCTACTGACCCTTGGTATCCAGTTTTGTAGACCTAATTGAATTTAGCCTTTTCTCTTGTTCCTGTAAATTATCATGCTACCTACTGAAATCATTATTTCAAGTCAATCAAACATTCTCTGTTATGTTAACAGTATATCATTTGACACTCACTACTTATAATACCTCAGAACTGTAGTCTGCCATCTAATTTTCTTATTGGAGTTCTATATGGTATTTTTGGAAGAATCTCTTGTTTTCTCTGTTGAGGTTTACATTGATACTATGTATCAAAATATCTGTTATGATGACTACAGATACTGTTGTTTCTGGTTTATATTTTACATTTCATACATGAATGATATATGTCACAAAATAGTGAATGCTAAAGAGAACTGAACTTGCTGAGTCTCAAAAAGCCAGCATCTTCTCATTGACATGTTTCCCAGTTTGCTTCCTGTAGCTGTGCTGAAACACTATGACCAAAAGGAACATGGGGAGGAAAGGTTAACTTGACTTACATTTCCACATCACAGTCCATTGAGGAGGCTTCCAGAAAGAAGCTCAGGCAGGAATGTGCAGGCAGGAACTGAAGCAGAGACCTAGGAGGAATGACATTTCTTGGCTTGCTCTCCATTCCTCTGTCAGGGGGCTATATTATATAACCCAGGGGAATCTTTCCAGGGGTAACATAGTCCACAGTTGTGTATTAGTATTTTCTATATCAATCACTATTAAAAAATTGTCCCACAGAATGACCTACAAGTGATATGACAAAGATACCTTTTGAATCAGTGTTCTTTCTTTCTAAATGACTCTAGTTCGTATCATTGTGTAAGATTTTATGAAGAAGATGATACTTTTTAGTGAACAGTAATAAAACAGAACTTATTTTTCAATGTCAATGGACTCTTACCTTTTGGAGACAAGATAGTAACTCAGTTGCTCTAGGTATCAGTCAGACCCATCTTGCTCACAGAACCAGTCATTGCTAGTCTGGAAGGCTTAGAAGAATAATTATATCACTTGAAACTTTTCTACACTTGTCTTATTTTTATGTTAAATAAAAATCCCACTGAGAAGAGCTATAAATGGAGGCAGATAGTAGTAACAGTAACTACAAAAGCACTTTGTTGTCTTTAGGAATCAAATAGTTTAGTTATAAAGAAATTATGTGTGAATATGAAGCTCAGAGCTATCAGTGCCCTTGCAGAAACAGGGAATGGCAAGGAAAACCTGCTGCAAGCAAAGGCCAGATATTCTGCCTCCATCTTCCTTTCACTGTGAAAAACTGCCTCTCATACTTTCAAATGGATAAATCTTTTAAAATAAACAGTATATCTTTAGTGGTACATGTGCACGTGCGCATGTGTGTGTGTGTGTGTGTGTGTGTGCACATGTTCTTGTAGGAGTAAGTTCTCTCTATACATTATGGGTCCTGTGGATTGAACACAGTCTGTAATGCATTGAGACAGTTTCCTTTACCTATTTTTCCATCTTCCCTGCCCCATGTTATTTCCATTCTTGAGGATTTAGTTCAGGATCTATGAAAATAATGAACATATGGAACTTAGATAAGTACCTCACTCAGAGAGCAGTATCTTAAACAAGCATCTCAATATTTATCTTATAAATTATCTGGGGAAATTTTAGGTCCCTAGAGGTGTTATAGTAAGTAGACAAAAATTCCCAATGTCCTGGGGTATAAAATCTAATGATAGATAGCTGTAATTATTTAAACATACTCAGCAATAGGTAGAAAAAAAATATTTGGGGGTGAAAGTTTAGAAAGGAGGCAGGGAGTTTAGTAGGCTACTGTTTTAAGGTTAAAGGAACATTTAAATATCTCATTGAGAAGGAAACAATTGAATAAACATCTGAGAAGCTGAAAGAGCAAGTAATTTGGGAACAATATGTGAAAGATTATGTGTAAGCTACAAGGGAACCAACAGAAATGCCCATGACCCAACTATGCTTCATACGGACTAACAAGCAGATACTTAGATGAGAAGTTGAACTGCATCCAGTAAGGTGGAAGGGAAGAAAGGTTGAAGGAGGGCAGTGGCTAGGAAACTCATGCGTCTGGCTTTTCCGCATAATTGGACCGTGTTTTTCTCGGAATAAGTTGTATATGCACTTGCATATGCTCTAGACCTTATTCTATTTTCTTCTTTACTGTTAATTATTTTATTTATTTACATTCCAAATGTCTCTCCCCTTCTTGGTCCTCTCTTCTCAAGTTCCTCACCATATCTGTCCTCCTGTTTGCTTCTGAGAGGTGGCTCCCTCATCAGTCTACCCACTTTTACCTCCCCATTCCCTGTGGCATCAAGCTTCTACAGGATTAAGCACAACCTTTCCCACTGAGGCCAGACAAGGCAGTCCTTTGCTACATATGTAGCAGGGGGCCATGGACCAGCCCATGTATGTTCTTTTGTTGGTGGCTTAGTCTCTTGGAGCTCTGAGAAGTCTGGGTTAAGTGATACTTTTGTTCTTTCTTTGGGGTTGCAATATCCTTCAGCTCCTTCAGTCTTTCCCCTAATTCTTCCATAGGGGTCACCAAACTTAATCTAATGATTGACTGTAAGTATCTGCATCTGTATCAATCAGTTGCTAGGCTCCTGTCTGCAAGCAAAACATGGCATTAATATTAGTGTTAGAATTTGGTGCTTGCACATGGGATGGATCCCAAGTTTTTCCGATCTCTGGATGGCCTTTGCTTAAGTCTCTGCATTATTTTATCCATGCATTTCCTTTAGACAAGAACAATTCTGGGTCAAACTTTTGGAAGATGGACTATTGGCCCCATGGTTCAAGTGAAGGCTATGTATTTCCACCGGAGGCGGTCTCTCTAGGTTCCATCTCCCTATTGTTGGGCATTTTGGCTAAGGACAACCTCACTGTGACCTTGGAGCCACTAACATCCCTGGTGTCTGGGACATTCTAGAGGTTTTCACACCCACAACCCCACAGTGATGCATATTTCTATTCATTCTCCTAGCCCTCTGGGTTTCTCTTCTGTATGCCCCATACATGAACCTGCCCCTCTTTTTCTCTCTTTCTCCCTTATCCCACCCAGCTCCCTCCCTCCCTCTGCTTTCCATGATGATTTTGTTTCCCCTTCCAAGTGGGATTGAAGTATCTACACTGGAACCTTCCTTTTTGTTAAGCTCATATGTTCTGTGCATTATATCATGGGTATTCTGAACTTGTTGGCTAATATCCACTTGTTCTTACAGATGAACTGATGTCAGATATAAGACAAATATTAGTCAAGTATATAAAGGTTTTGAGATGTGGAGAATGAGAAGGAGTCCTATGAAATGTTGCCCCCTAGAGCATCTATATGAGCTCAAAGAAATGGTGGTCACTTGCAAAATACCTGCTCATGATGAAGCTAGTTAAAAATTCCATCATGGACATGACTATGATGGTTGAAAGCTTTAATTTCAACATTCATGTTTCTGAGACAAACAGATATATGTATGTTCTGTGAGTTCAGGCCAGGTTTGTCTACATGGAAAGTTTCATGGATGGCAAAGCTGAATAGTGAGATATCATGCCTACACAAACTATCAACAACCCAACATCAATGGGGAAGGAACCCTAAGATACTACCCCTTGCCAAGGAGCTTTGGATATTTGTTGATAGGGGTTGGAGAATCACTTTTACTTGGGGTAGTGGTCAATGGTTAGGTAGCCCATGCAGCAGTATCATGTACATATGGATTGCATTAGCCAAATTCAGAAGGTTATAAATTTAAAAAGAAAAAATAAGGCATGAATTCTGGGGGAGAGATGAGTTAACAGGAAGGTATGGGGGTATAGATAATCAAGGTGTATTTTGTATGAAAATTTCAAAGAATGAATAAAACTATTATTTAAATAAATACAAAAACAAAATTAAGAAATGCTAAATTGAGGCCTACTCTTACAGATCAGGTTTATTTTGATACATGCAGTATTGAATAGTAGAAAATAATTGTCATATATTCATCCAGTAGGTGTCAAAATTTAAAATATATACAGAACTCCTAAATACAAATAATAAAGGAACAAATCTTCCATGAAAAATGTAGTAATATGGCAGGGACTGAGGAAAAGCCGGGAGGTAAGAGCCTGCATGCTTCCACCTGTGGCCAGAGACACCTGCCTGACCCAGGAAGCCTCCATACACAAGCAGTGCAGAGAGAAAGCTACCAACCCACTTGTGCTGAGGAGCCAGCGGGAGGCGGGCTCCAGACACAGGATCTGAAGAACAGCTGGAAGAGAGAACTGGTCTCCCAGGATTATTAGCATCTGAGCTTGAAGGAAAGACAAGCCACAGGCAGAAAGAGAAAGACCAGCTAACTCCAGAGATAACCAGATGGTGAAAGGCAAGGGCAAGAACACAAAGAACAGAAACCAAGACTACTTGGCTTCATCAGAACCCAGCTTTCCCACCAAAGCCAGCCCTGGATACCCCAACACACCAGAAAAGGAAGACTCAGACTTAAAATCACTTATCAAGTGGATGATAGAAGATTTTAAGAAGGAAATAAATAACTCCCTTAAAGAAATACAAGAGAACACAGGTAAACAACTGGAAGCCCTTAAAGAGGATACACCAAAATCCCTTGAAGAATTACAGGAAAATACAATCAAATGGGCAGAAATATAGGAAAACACAATCAAACAAATGAACAAAACCATTCAGGATTAAAAACAGAAATTGAAATGATAAATCACAAAGGGAGACAACCCTGGAGTTAGAGAACATAGGAAAGAAATCAGGAGTTGGTGCAAACATCACCAACAGAATATAAGAGATGGAAGTGAGAATCTCAGGTGTGGAGGATACCATAGAAAACATGGACACAACAGTCAAAGAAAACACAAAATGCAAAAAGCTCCTAACCCAAAACATCCAAGATATCCAGGACGCAATGAGAAGACAGAACCTGAGGATAAAAGACATAGAAGAGAGTGAAGACTCCCAACTTAAAGGACCAGTAAATATCTTAAACAAAATTATAGAAGAAAACTTCCCTAACCTAAAGAAAGAGATGAACATAAGCATACAAGAAGCCTACAGAACACCAAATAGACTGGACCAGAAAAGAAATTCCTCCCATCACATTATAGTCAAAACACCAAATACACAAAACAAGGAAAGAATATAAAAAGCCGTAAGGGAAAAGGGGCAAGTAACTTATAAAGGCAGATCTATCAGAATTACACCAGACCTTTCACCAGAGACTATGAAAGCTAGAAGATCCTGGGCAGATCTCATACAGACTCTAAAAGAACACAAATGCCAGCCTAGGCTGCTATACCGAACAAAACTCTCAATAATCATAGATGGTGACACCAAAATATTCTACGACAAATCCAAATTTGCACAGTAGGTTTCCACAAACCCAGCCCTACAAAGAATAATACATGGGAAACGCCAACTCAAGGAGGGAAACTACACTCAAGAAAAAGGAAGAAAGTAATTTTTCAACAAACTCAAAAGAAGATAGCCACACAAACAATATAAACAACATCAAAAATAACAGGAAATAACAATCACTATTCTTTAATATCTCTTAACATCAATGGTCTCAACTCCCCAATAAAAAGACATAGACTGACAGACTGGATCTATAAACAGGACCTAGCATTTTGCTGCATCCAGGAAACACACCTCCATGTTAACGACAAACACTACCTCAGAGTAAAGGGCTGGAAAACAATTTTCCAAGCAAATGGCCCCAAGAAACAGGCTGGAGGAGCCATTCCAATATCGGATAAAATTGACTTTCAACCAAAATTCATCAAAAAAGATCAGGAAGGACACTTCTTACTCATCAAAGGAAAAATCTACCAAGAAGAACTCTCAATTGTGAACATCTATGCCCTGAATGCAAGACCTCCCACTTTCATAAAAAAAACTCTACTAAAGCTCAAAGCACACATTGCACCTCACACAATAATAGTGGGAGACTTCAACACCCCACTGTCAACAATGGACAGATCTTGGAAACATAAACTAAACAGAGACACAGTGAAACTAACAGATGCTATGAACCAAATGGGTTTAACAGATATCTATAGAACATTTCATCCTGCATCAAAAGAATATACCTTCTTCTCAGCACCTCATGGTACCTTTTCCAAAACTGATCATATAATTGGTTACAAAACAAACCTCAACAGATATAAGAAGATTGAGATAATCCCATGCCTCCTATCAGACCTCCACGGATTAAGGTTGGACTTCAATGGCAAAAACAACAACAGAAAGCCCACATATGCATGGAAGCTGAACAATGCTCTGCTTAATGATAACTTGGTCAAGGAAGAAATAAAGAAAGAAATTAAAGACTTCCTAGAATTTACTGAAAATGAAAGTACAACATACACAAACTTATGGGACACAATGAAAGCAGTGTTAAGAGGAAAACTCATAGCTCTGAATGCCTCCAAAAAGAAACTGAAGAAAGCACATACTAACAGCTTAACAGCACATCTGAAAGTTCTGGAACAAAAAGAAGCTAATACACCTAAGAGGAGTAGAAGGCAGGAAATAATCAAATTAAGGGCTGAAATCAACCAAGTGGAAACTAAAAGAACTATACAAAGAATCAACAAAACCAAGAGCTGGTTCTTTGAGAAAATCAACAAGATAGATAAACCCTTTGCCAGGCTAACCAGAGGGATCAGAGATAGTATCCAAATTAACAAAATTAGAAATGAAAACAGAGATATAACAACAGACTCTGAGGAAATTAAAAAAATCATCAGATCCTACTACAAAAGCCTATATGCAACACAATTGGAAAATCTGGAGGAAATAGACAAGGTTCTTGACAGATACCAATTACTAAAGTTAAATCAGATTCAGATAAACCATCTAAACAGTCCCATAACCCCTAAAGAAATGGAAGCAGTCATTAAAAGTCTCCCAACCAAAAAAAGCCCAGGAACAGATGGGTTCAGTGCAGAATTCTATCAGGCCTTCAAAGAAGACCTAATACCAATAATCTTCAAGCTATTCCATAAAATAGAAATGGAAGGAACACTACCCAATTCATTCTATGAGGCCACAGTCATACTGATATCAAAGCCCCACAAAGACCCAACAAAGAAAGAAAACTTCAGACGAATTTCCCTTCTGAATATCGATGCAAAAATACTCAATAAAATTCTTGCAAACCGTATCCAAGAACACATCAAAATGATCATTCACCATGATCAAGTAGGCTTCATCCCTGGAATTCAGGGATGGTTCGATACCCGGAAATTCATCAATGTAACCCTACATAAACAAACTCAAAGAAAAAAACCACATGGTCATTTCGTTAGATGCTGAAAAAGCATTTGACAAAATCCAACATTCCTTCATGATAAAAGTTTTGGAAAGATCAGGAATTCAAGGAGCATACCTAAACTTAGTAAAAGCAATATATAGCAAACCAGTGGCCAACTTGAAGCAATCCCACTAAAATCAGGGACTAGACAAGGCTGCCCTCTCTCTCCCTACCTATTCAATATAGTACTTGAAGTTCTAGATAGAGCAGTCAGGCAACAAAAGGAAATCAAAGGGAAACAAATTGGAAAGGAAGAAAGCAAAATATCACTATTTGCAGATGATATGATGTGACGTGAAAAACTCCACCAGAGATCTGCTACAGCTGCTAAACAACTTCAGCAAAGTGGCTGGATACAAAATTAACTCAAGCAAATCAGTAGCCTTCCTATACTCGAAGGATAAACAGTCTGAGAAAGAAATTAGGGAAATGACACCCTTCACAATTGTCACAAACAATATAAAATATCTTGGTTTGACTTTAACCAAACAAGTGAAAGATCTGTATGACAAGATCTTCAAGTCTCTGAAGAAAGAAAATGAAGAAGACCTCAGAAGATGGAAAGATTTCCCATGCTCATGGATTGGCAGGATTAACATAGTTAAAATGGTCATCCTGCTGAAAGCAATATACAAATTCAATGCTATCTCCATCAAAATCCCAACTCAATTCTTCATAGACCTAGAAATAGCAATTTTCAAATTCATATGGAATAACAAAAAACCCAGGATAGCAAAAACTATCCTCAACAATAAAAGTACTGGGGGAATCAGCCTCCCTGACCTCAAGCTGTACTACAGGGCAGTAGTGATAACAACTGCATGGTATTGGTACAATGACAGGCAGGTAGATCAATGGAATAGAATTGAAGACCCAGAAATGAACCCACACACCTATGGTCACTTGATCTTCGACAAAGGAACTAAAACCATATAGTGGGAAAAAACCAGCATCTTCAACAGATGGTGCTGGATCAACTGGCAGTCTACATGTAGAAGATTGTGAATTGATCCATTCCTATCTCCCTGTACAAAGCTCAAGTCCAAGTGGATCAAGGACCTTCACATAAAACCAGATACACTGAATCTAATAGAAGAGAAAGTGGGGAAGAGTCTCGAACACTTGGGCACAGGGGAATTGTTCCTGAACAGAACACCAATGGCTTGTGCTCTAAGATCAAGAATTGACAGATGGGACCTCATAAAATTAGAAAGCTTCTGTAAGGCAAAGGACACTGTGAATAGTGCAAAACGACAACCTACAGATTGGGAAAAGATCTTTACCAATCCTACATCTGATAGAGGGCTAATATCCAACGTATACAAAGAACTCAAGAAGCTAGATGCCAGAGATCCAAATAACCCTTTCAAAAAATGGAGAAGTGAGCTAAACAGAGAATTCTCAACTGAGGAAACTCGAATGGCTGAGAAGCACCTAAAGAAATGTTCAGCATCCTTAGTCATCAGGGAAATGCAAATCAAAACAACCCTGAGATTTCACCTCACACCAGTCAGAATGGCTAAGGTCAAAAACTCAGGTGATAGCAGATGTTGGCAAGGTTGTTGGGAAAGAGGAACACTCCTCCATTGCTGGGGGGAATGCAAGATGATACAACCTCTCTGGAAATCAGTTTGGCGGACCCTTAGAAAAATGAACATAATACTACCTGAGGACCCAGCTTTTCCACTCCTGGGCATATACCCAGAAGATGCTCCAACATGTAATAAAGACACATGCTCTACTATGTTCATAGCAGCCATATTTATAATAGCCAGAAGCTGGAAACAACCCAGATGTCCCTCCACAGAGGAATGGATACAGAATAAGTGGTACATTTACACAATGGAATACTACTCAGCTATTAAAAACAATGACTTCATGAAATTCGTAGACAAATGGATGGATCTTGAAAATATCATCCTGAGCGTGGTAACACAGTCACAAAAGAATGAACATGTTGTGTACTCACTTTTAAGAGGTTATTAGCCCAAAAGTTTGAAATACCCAAGAGTCACTTCACAGCAATAGTAGTTCTGAGTGTGACGTCCCAAATGGAGGGCTCGGAGAAAGGACTGAAGGAACTGAGGGAGTGTGCAGCCCCAGGGAGGTAGCAACAGTGGCAACTGGCCTGACCCCTATGATACTTCGGGAGACTGATCCACCAACTAAAGAATACACATTGAGAGACCCATGGTGCTGGCCACAAATGCGGCAGAGGAGGGTCTTGTTATCCATCATGTGGAGGAGAGGCCCTTGGGCCTGAGCGTGTTAGATCCCCCAGTATAGGAGAATGAAAAGGAAGAAAGATGAGAGTGGGTGGGTAGGTGGGTGGGAGAATATCCCTATAGAGGCAGGGGGAAGGCGGAGGGAATGGGGAGGTTCCAAAGGGGAGATCTGAAACATTTGAAATGTAAAAAAAATATGAAAATAAAAAAAGAAAAGAAAACAATAATGAATGTTATAGATGATAAATATGTTAATCATGCTGACATTTTCCATATTATTATGTATACATGAATCAAAATATCACACTGTACCTCATGAGTACAAACATTGTTGTGGGACAATTGGAAAGAAAACAAAAGGAAAATGTCTCTACAACTTACTTGTTTTAACTATGGGGAAAAAATCAATATACAAAAAAAGTAAATGTTTGGGGAAAAAATGTAGTAATATAAATAAAAAGACACGTTCAAACAGCCAATAAGAAAAAATCCCTTAGTTAATAACATTTACTGTTATAATAAAGTATCAGTGTTTTCACCTTGTATATTACAGATGAATAGACATTAATTACCTGATCATGTAAGTTCAACAGTAGTGTCTTGGTCAATGTCACCTTCTAAGGTGACTTTATTTAATATACTCAACAGCCCTATAAAGGTATGTGATTCTTCATTACTAGATGGAGTAGCAGAGGGATAATGAGAAAAAGCAACAGATCCATCTGTTATACAATAAATGCATAAAATGAGAGAAAAATTAGGAAGGCTCATCAAAGGAAACTGGCTGGCCTTACTTGTATATACATATAACATGACTGATCTGTTTAGTGCTGCTCATATGTATACAATTTACAGGCTGACCACTTGCTATAGGAGAACCAATTAGGGGACTTAACCTTGGAGAATGCTAATTATCCCTCTCTCAGCATTTCATCGTTACCTGTAGATCTCTGTCTAGGACTGGGTCCTGGGAGACTTCCCCTTTCCACAGTAGAATGTCTATTGAAGGGGTCCTTGCTCAAAACTTATTTCAGTAGCCATATTGTTGACCAATCATGGTTGAAGCTTCCCTGTCATTTCTAAAAGATATAATCACACAGTAGATTTCCTGGTCTTACTCTTTCTAATATGCCACACTTTATGTCCTGAAGCACCTTCTGGCATAATAAAAATTCTAAAGTAAAGTAGAATTTTGTTCTTTTCCATACAAGAAATTCTTGGAATGCCAGAATTTCTTATAAACTCTTAAACCATGTTCTAATAATAGTTATGACTTGACCAGAGAGAAAGGAAAGTAATGGATTCTCCAATACTTTCTACTCATTGTACATATCTGGTAGAAAAAAGCTGTGGCAGAATGTCTACCTGTATTATTCAGGGTGTATTAGAAATACAGAACTGACAGAATGAACATATTTAAAATGGCTGTTTATCACATTATCTATGATGAAGTCTGGATAGTCCCAGTTCATATTGGAGATGCTGTGGATCTGCCATTTAGTCAATCCTTGAAGGTAGATTTCTTAGGAGTTCCAGTTTCACATTGAAGTCTTGTAGGATTTCTGGACAGCCAATTTTTCTCAGTCTACATTTCAGGGCCAAAAATCTGAATTCTGATGTCAGAATGTCAGTAGCAGAGTAGTGGCAACAACAGTATAGGTACATTCACCAACAAAGAGTAAAAGTGAGAGAGAAAACCAACCAACAACAAACCAAACCAAAACCAAAACAACCAATAGAGTTCCCTTGATCTTCCATATATCTGGACTGCTAAAAGATGACACAGAAGGAGAGAGTCTCTCCCCTCAGTTAAGACTTCTGGAAATTCTCTTCTTGTTCACCTTGCCTGAGGCTTGCTTCTTAGTTGATTACAAACTCAGTCAAGATGGCAACAGAGATTAGCCCTCACATGTCTACCTGAGAAATCTCAGTCCTTTGAAACGTGATAAGAGCCCCTGTCTCTCTTATCTACTAGATTTTTTCTTTCTCTCTCTGTCTCTTTCTATGTCTCTGTCTCTTACTCTGTCCCTGCCCCCCCCTCTCTCAAAACAAAACCAGATGGAGTGTGATGTAGGCCTTTAATCCCAGCACTTGGGAGATGGAGGCAGGCAGAGGCAGGCAAATCTGTGAGTTTGAGGATAGCCTGGTCTCCTGAGTGACTTCTAGGAGAATCAGGACTCCACAGAGAAATCTTGTGGCAAAAAGGGAAAAAGGAAAAGAAAATAGTGTCCCTTTTTCATATAGTACACCCCAACTACACGCTCCCCTCCTTGTGCTCCTCCCAGTTTTCGCATCTTTCCCCTCTCCCCAAGATCTTCTCATCCTGTTTAATTTTTAGAAAACAGCAAGCTTCCAAGAGACTAGAACTAAACAGAACAAAAGATGCAATAAGACAAGGCAGAAGCCCTCATATCTATGCTGGAAAAGGCAATCCAAACAGGAGGAAATGAATCCCATGAGCAGGCAAAAGAGTCAGAGATATTCCTGCTTCTTAGAAATAAAGCCTGCACAGGCATAGAGCCTTCAACACTATGTTCTAGTTCATTTATCTTCTAGATCTTCATACTTGTTGTGTGACTATCCTGAGATTGAGTGGAGACATCAGGATGGTTTTTTTTTTTTTCTATCTCTTGAGGAAAGCTAGTTCTTGCTGTTCCCACAATCACTGCTGTATGAAGGTAAAGCCATGGGGAAGCTGTGTGGGTGGGAGTCTACTGCTATTAGGGTTTTCATTCAGATAACATCACTCCATGTGCCCTCTAAACTTGTGTCATCTAGAAGAACACTAAGTGCTCTTAATGGTTGAGCAGTCTTTCTACCCTGATTTTGATACTTTAAATTTCTCAGAATGGAAATTTATCATTGTATTAACCACACATTAAATGTTATTAGTTTTTTTTTTCCCATTTTAAAAAACAATCAAAATAATGATAGTCCTAACATGGTAATTTCCATATATAGAGAACTGGTTTAAAACTGAGACAAGGATTAGATTGTGCAAATATCTGACCTCAGAAATTCTGAGTATCAATATTAAGAAAAACAAGCTATGTCCATGAACAGCAAATAATAAGCCTCATAATCCAGCCACAACTGCCTTATATTTTTCCTCAACTGACGATTAAATGTCTCTTGTTTAATGATTGTACACTCATCATTTCCAGTTGAGTGCTGCTTCTGCCTACTACTCATTCCCAGAATTTCAATTCATAAAAATTCTGTTTGCACAAATAGAGGTAAGGGCCCAGAGACTTCTAGATGATGTGGCTCATAGGAGCTGTCAATTACAGTCAGTGCACTGATTGAAGTATATTATGTGTTTAATGATCTCTAGTGCTCTTTGCTTACTCATAACACAGTGAATCCAACAAGCAGATCCACAACATCTGGAAATATTTAGGGCACCTTTTTTTTCTTTATTCTGAAGGTTGAACTTTTTTTTTTTAAATAACAAAAGATGCTTCTATGATGAATCTTCATTTTCTCTGTGAATGTTTTTAGTATTTGAGGAGATATGTATTCTTTAAGTATCTGGGAATATCTGTATTCTTTAAGTATATGGGAAGAAACAGAAAATTATCAGATAATATATTTCTAGAATGAATTTATAATATAGTGCCAGGGAAATTTTAGTGATACCCCCCTAAAAAAATAGACAGGAGTCAGTCTGATGTAACTCACAGCAGGGTCTTTATTGTATTCAAGCTATCTCAGGCCCCCCTCCATGAATCATCACAGGACAGGTTTGGTGGTGGGGGAGCCCCAAATATCCATCTGGGTAAGGCTTTATAGTAAGCACCAAGCAGGGGGTAAGTGCAAGCATCTAATTGGAAAGCTATTGTGACCTTTAACATACTTGGCTAGGGCTGGGAATTATAAACTTATTTTCTGCTCCCCTCTGCATTGGTGGTCGTTAGTCAGGGGGTGGACTTGTAACCTGGAGTTGAAGATCTTTGTGGTAATAACCTTGAGACATTGGTCTTGGTAAAGGTGTAACCTAGAGACACTGGTCTTGTTGGGGTTTAATTAGCCTGGAGATTCCAGCTTTGCTTGGTTTTGTTTGGGGGGGGCAACTTAGAAACTAATGTTAGGTACCAGTCTGTCAGTTTACCTGAGTTCAAACTTAGGTCAGGTTCACTAAAATGAAGTCTGAACTTAAAAGATTTGATTTGGCCTCTCAGTAGCATTCTAGAGAGAGAAATAACAGTGACTAAGTTGGGAACAGAGAGTGATGGGCAAGGAAGACAAACTGGTGTCAGGTGGTGGTACATTTGCACTGATTCCTGTAGCAACTGACTGTGAATACTCCCAGTGGAAGCATTATAGGAAAGTTACCTATGAGAAAGATACTGAAGCATTAACCCAAGCAGTCTGAACCATGACATATGCATTATAAACCTGCAGTAATTGAATCAGTGTAATATACCATAAGACAAAAATATAAATGATGTAAAACATTCTGAAATAGACTGGCTTATATTTAAAATGTGATGATCCAGTTAGTGTGAGAAAGGTTGAATGAATTACACTGTAAAGGGTATTGAACAATTTCCTATTTTAAGCCAGAATTTATGACTTTATATTTTATAATATAGTAATATAAATTTTTCTGCCTATGAAGACAAAGAAACTTGAAGCAGCAAGCATAACCTACACACTGAACCTTAGATAAAAGAGTCATTTATAAGCATTAGTAAACATATGAGTTGATTTGCCTGAAATATTGTATGCAGCATTTTAAGATGCAAAATGTGTACAAATTTGATTACTTTTCCTTTCCAAATTTATTTGACAGGAAAATAAGAGGGTTTAAAGATAATACATTTATAATCATACTAAGAATGGGAAGTGAGGCCACCACTGAATTAGATATTTGACAAGTTCTTGGAAGAAGAATAGTGGATTTAATCATGGTAGACAATTCAAATGGACACAATTATTTTCAAGAACACTTGCCGTATATGAAAGTTCAAAGCCAAAGAAAGACAACAAACTCAGGTTGACAGATTGAGACAACAGTGATAAATGCAAATTGTGGAATTGTGTGTCCTGAAAGACTGCCTCTGAATTGCAAAAATTTCACTGTAGACCATGGATAAGCTAAGTTGCTTGGAGAAATTGGTAGCTGACTAAAGATTTCCGTATGCTATCTTTAGAATCATAGGTAGTAGGAATAAAGAGCCCAGGTCTGTGCTGTGGACACTGACACAATTGAAAATAGAGGCACAGCTTATTATGGTCGAGTTCTCTTTCTGGTAATAGAATTATTGATAAATGAACGTTTGTCAACTGATCAGAGCCAATATCTATTTCTTCTTCATACATACACTTCAACAGCTAAGCCTGTTTGGAATATTCTATAGTTTAACTAGTAGGTCCTTTTCTTTCTTTTTCTTTCTTTCTTTCTTTCTTTCTTTCTTTCTTTCTTTCTTTCCATTTTATTTTCAGCCATGTGTATTAGTGTGTATTTGAATATTACAACATGGAGGTGAGTTTGGGTGCCAGTGGAATCCAGAGGAGAGTGTTAGATCCTCTTGATCTAGAGTTTCAGGCATCCATGAGCTGCCTAATGGTACTAGAAACTGAATGTGGGTATTTGACAAGAACATGAAGCACTTTTAACTGTTGAGCCATCTCTTCAGTCACATAAATCTACTTTTTCCTCTTAAGACTTTGACAAGTGAAACATATTCCATTTTGGAGAAGACAACATCAATATTGAAAAGAGTAAGAGTAGAATCTGGCTTAGTAATGAGAGAATAAAGAAAGCAATGCTCTTCAGAACTAAAGAACATATGCTTCCATTAAACAGACCACTCCCGAAGAGTCACAGGCTGTGGCTATCAAGTACGGAGAGCTATGAAGTGAGGGAATTGCATAAAAGTAATTCAGATCCTTGGGTCCTTATGTTTACTCTCTCCTCATTTTAGTAAGACTGACTGTCTTTTGTCATCCTGTGCTGATATAAAGTTTAGAGAAGACTGGATAGGGCTGCGAGATGACTAAGTGGTTATAGCAGTTGTCATACAATTTTGAGGATCAGCATTCAGATCTTCATAATTGACATAAATGATGGGTGGGTATAGTAGTTCACCTGCAATTCCATCTTCTGAAGGCAGAGAAAATGTATCTCAAAAGTAAACTAGCTGGAAACACTAGTTTGTCCTCATTGGCTAAGCTCTAGGTTTAACTTTGTACCATTAAATGAAATGGTAGAGTGATCAACAGTAGATCCCTGACAACATTTATGTTACAACCATGTTCATGTGCACCCACATACATGTGTGGAGAAATCATGTGTGAATATGCACATACAAATATGTACCACACTAACACACAGACAGAGAGATGAGAGAGAGACAGAGAGAGAGAGAGACAGAGAGAGAGACAGAGAGAGAGAGAGAATAAATGATTAAAGGAGCATTTAGTATGTATTTGTCTAACATAAAAAACAAACAAACAAACAAACAAACAGTGACATATAGAAGAATGAGCCTGCCCTTCATTGCTGGTTTTTCATTTTAAGCATTTGCCAGTGAAGAGTGAGGCAAAGGAGATGAACTGAATAGATAAAATACTCTAGAATTTTAGGTGGAAAACTCTGAAAAGTGTGCGATGATATGAGTTAATTATGTAGTACCCTTACCACACTATATATGTTGAAACTGATACCCACAATCATATTGAGAACTAAGACTATTAGTAAGTAATTCTAGCATTCCTCATAAATCAAGTTGTTGCTCTTGTATTTAAGTATGCCTACTTGTATCTACCACCACATAATGACACAACAATTAAGGCATCACCTAAGAAGCCTTCACTACTCACTGAAGCCACTCAGTTCTTGAGGATGTCCTTCCAAGGCTCTAGAATGATAAGCAATAAGGCTTTATTGTGTATAAATTATCCATATAAAAGTATATTGTTATAGCAACATGAGTACTCTAAGATAAATGACAATGACTTAATGATCTGATTTTTGAAAACTGAAAGAAAACTGTTGTTAGAGTTGTTTTGAGGTCCTGTGCTGAGGAAAGGCCATGTATCTCTATGCTATAGCCATAGAATGTCAAAGGTGATTTCTTCCATAACAGGGAAATACTATCAAAAACTTCAAATAAATTATTCTCTTTATTTGAAACATGTATTTACTATTAACTCACAATGGTATTCTCATTGAGAGCACTGATGGTTCTAGGTGGATCTGTACCTCTCTATTCCCTCTTTCCTTTTATTTTCCTACTGAGTCTTTACTTTTGGAACATTAGTGAATTTTCATTCTTCTGTTATTTTTCTGTTTATCTTATCTTACAAAAATTAGTTGTGGATAGGCAGAGAGTTTTGTTTCTTGTTTTTCTCTTTTGTCAATACCTGCAACAGTTCTTAGACTAGAATTTGCATTTATTAAGCATTTGTTAAATAAAATCACATTTCTGTTCATTTATATAGTATCTTCTAACCTATCAGTATTTCAATTATTGTAAGTTTTTATTTTTCTTGGGTATCTCTTTATTTTCCATATTTTCTAACATCGGCATATATTATTTATAAGATCAATTTGTATACATTTCTATTGCATTGAGAGGCCTTGAAATTAAAAGTAATTTTCTCTTAAAACTAGAATGCATCAAGTCAGAAACAGATGATAACATTTTCATATGATTCTTTAACACTATGAGGCTATGTACAATCACATCACTGTTGAGTCACCATTGTGACACACCTTTGGTATTGACCTGGTAAGGTTGGAACACCATGGGGATGGAACAGAGCCAGGCTAGCCAGACATTGAAAATTGTTTCTCTAAGCTATTTTTATCGTTCAAGAGCCTACTATTATATAATGTTCACAAAGACTATGTCAATGCTAAATTAGGGTCTGCTCCAGACATTGTCCAGGCCATATGCTCCCTATGTCTTTCACCATCTGTCAATTTTTTATTATGTTTTAGTATATTATAAAAGACTGCCTCATAGACTACACAGTCCATATGTTTCTTGTATATTTCACTATCTTTCAATCATTTATTATGTTTTATTATATTCCAAAAGATTCTGCTTTGGAGATTACACAGTCCATAGGCTTCATATATGTTACACTGTCAATAATTTACTATATTTTGCCATATTGCAATAGATTCTGCTACAGAAATTGTGCAGTCCATATGCTTCTTACAGATTTCAGTGTCTGTCAATCATTTATTATGTTACAACAGACTATTCTGTAGAAACTATACAGTTGTATGTTCCATATATATTTCATTATTTGTTAATTACTCATTTATTTTTCCTTCTACATCGACTGGGCATTGAGAAATAAGTATTTCAATTGAATTTAAAAACTGTTATTTATAGAAAATTATTAGTAATAAAATATTTGTCAATAGGAAATTGTGTGTCTAAGTTCATTTTATAGCTTTACTTATAGTACACAACAAAATATAGTGACACTTCGTTGATTGTGTGGTTAAGAAAAGTGAAACTTTTTGAAATATTAGTAATATCTTACAGATTAATATTGCTATTTTCATGGCCATAAGCATAGGTGAGTACTCCCCAGTATGGAATATTACAAGTCAAATGTCATCAGTTTATAGGCTAGAAAATTGAAAACCTCTGACAACAATGAATCTCACTCTAAAACATCATTATACCATGTACTGGCAAAGTCTAAAACAGCTAAACATGTAAAACTGCTTGTTTGAAAATGTTTACAGATCTTAGGCATTGCTGTCTTATAAGAAAAGTTGAGTCTATCTTGCTGTACAGTCTTATACAATGGCTTTTCAGTCAGAAGACAGCCAGCATGTAAGCCTTCTTTATAAAATGTAACATTATTATTGTTATACAACAAAGTAAAAGGGAAAAAGAAAGAAATGAAAGAGAAAAACCCCAATCCATTAGGCATTTGAGGCATTTTAATAATATTTCTAATATGGATACTAGTGAGTAACATGAATTTTTACAGTAACAATTTCTTAAAATAAATACACTAGAGGGAAAAATAATTTAAATATATTTTAATAATGGGTATAAGAAATATTTCCTTTATTAAAGAGTACAAGGTGTTTCTAGAAAAGTAATACTTATGTAAAATGAAAAATGTTAAAATAATAAAAGAAAATTTACACTGAAAAATAAAACGTGCAGAGGACCTGGTAGGTAGCACGTGTCTGTTCTCCTAGCACTTAAAAAGCTTTAGATATGATTGTAATCTTCTCAAAAACCCGGGCTACATAATAGTTCCAGGCCAAGATGAAAAACATAGCAAACATAGACTAAAGTAAATAGAAATGAAACTTTATTTTGATACTCAACATATCATAACCATTCTAGTAGAATCAGGAAAAAAAGGAGGGAAGAAAAATGAATAGTAATGAGAAAACAAATCACAGAACTAAGAACCAGCCATAGGGTTTCACAAAACTTTCAGAGCATATGTTTTTTATAAATACAAGTGATGACAGAATAAAACAAAGAGGGAAAATATGATTCAATTTTTAAGGTTAGAAAATCTTAACAACTGCATATAGTTAACCTGAAATTTATAGAACATACAAGTTCATAAAGAACAAATATCTAAATAAATTATTTGCAAATGAAATTTGTACTTTATTTCAAGAAGAGATGTAATAAATCAGCCTATTCTGGAATCTATAAATGTTAAGAAAAAATAGGCCATGTAATATAATTAAATTCTATTCACAGAGTAATGGATAAAAAGTAGTTTGATGGTGGAAAACACTACTTAATAAGATTCAAAATTCATTATCTAAAATATAACATGTATTAACAATAGATTAAACCCTTAATTAGATGGAGGAAGCAATAATAGTCTTATGATTCAGAACACAATCATAGTTTTGAAAGCTTGTTGAATAAAAAATTAAAAAGAAAAACTTCACTTAAAAGTAATGACATGTAATTCCAACACAAAAAGAAACTAAATAATTTACTAGATTCATACTACCTTAAAAGAGTAGAAACAAATGGACATAGTAATGTTATTACCAAGATTCTACAGAAAAAAAAGAAAACAGAAAGAAAAGACTATAATAATTAAAATATTGTAACCTAAATTATTAAGATTGCTTTACAGAGGAGCCCTCTGCTAATATAGAGTCATACAATTATGACTCCAGAAAGCATCTTGAAATACAGGTGGAAAGTGAAACCTAATACAGCATTCAACCAAAAATTTGTTTACATAATTTTACAACTCTAATGGGAAAGGAAAGAAACAAGCAATAGAAGTATGGGAAATTCCAAGAAGTTCTATTAAACGAACTGAAGTATACCCAAATAATTCTGAGACTTACATATATCAGCTCAATAATACAATGGTGTGATTTCATAGAAAGATACATATATTCACCAGCACCACATGCATACAGTGCCTCAAGAGTTCAGGAGAGGTGTCTACAACTAGACAGGAAGTTATGACTTGTCATTTGGCAATGAAAACCAAACCTGCATTCTCTGGAAAAGCCACCTGTGCTCTTATCCTTGGGTAATTTCTTCAACTCCACCTTCAAAATATTATAATAATAAAATAATAATAATAATAATAATAATAATAATAATAATAATAATAAACATGTTTAGTATGAGAACTGGGCACATGTTTGTTATGATATATTATCTGATGTGAAAAATTGTCAATTAAAATTTATTTAAATTAGTCATTTTCTACTATTGGTGGTTTTATCTATTAAAAGACAGTGTTGTTTTGATTATATGAAAATCATTTTGTAACTGGATAGAAAGGGGTTGTGTTTCATGTCTATAACTGCAGCAATTAAAGGAAGGTCCTACAGATATTTGATAGGCAGTTTGTGACCACAATGCAGTAGAAACAAGTTACACATGTCTCTTACCTTCAGAAGCTCACAGAGTTTTCATCTGTAGTTTTAGAGAACATCATCCCAAAGTCCAAGTAAGCAGACAAATGGGATAGCTGCAAAATGAAAACCAATATAGAAGTTTGGCTGCAATCATCTTTCACTGGGGATAGATGACTGTCATTTACTAGCAAATATATTGCATGCAGCTTAAATTGCCTTGTGATTTAGATGTGTATGGCATCTCTCCAGGAACACCAGACAGTTGACTTCAGCTTCTGAGAACAAGGCTGAATTTACTGGAAGACTTCCCCTGGCTGATATAACTTGGGGTGTTGTTAGACATAGTTTTCTCCTTTTTGACACTACCCCATGCATACTTACAATTTTTTAATTGAAATATAACAGCTGCTTTGGTTTCAAGGTCTCTATGAAAGCATCAGGTCTCAAAAGGGAGTTTTGTCATGAGTTTATAAGTAAGAAAGTGCAAGTCCTGACTAGTGTAACATTGTGTAAAAGAAATTATTCCTACTATAGTGTAGACTTTGATTTAAATTGTGGGTTTCTGCTCCTTTCTGCTTGCTTTTCAGGATTCAATGACCTCAAGCAACACTTCCAACTGTGAACTTAAACTTTAAAGAAAAGTTTATATAACTTTTTTAAACTTCAAAGTTCTTTTATTTTTCATTTCACTCTGATAATAAAATCCAAATTAGTTTCATGAAACTAAATACCTTCTCTAGTAAACAGTGAAAATCTACTCAGTTTTCCACACTGTTAGTATAAACCAAAGAAAACTTTATGTGAGCCTGAAATGAGTTAGGGTCAATATTGTCTAAGGTGATTAGAAATTGTTGTACCACATGACTTAGAAATGTAGGAAATTCAGTACTCACTCTTTAACCTACTGCTGTCACAATATGATAGAAAGTAAGGTAATAAACAAGTATTCACATATGTGAAAATAGAAATGGCATTTATGTGTGACCATCAATCAAACACATCAAGCAAGGGTCCTTTTAGACTAATATTCATGACAGATTATTGAACAAACCAAACCAAACAACTTACCGCTTTTATAGCTACAGAATTTATTTGTGACTCTGTAGTTTAGCAATCACCATTTATCTCTACTGAGTGTGTTTTATCCTTTACACTTTGGGGGATAATATGCAGTGGATTATTGTTAGGATTGAATTGTCTTGTCTGTATCTATCTTTTCTAGAACCTTGTCAGGAGCATAGTAGGGAATGCAATATCTACTCATATCTACTTAGTATACATATGTGCACATATACATATTCATGAATACATGGACATATGAAAAAGGACATTCTCTGTCACAAAAGTTGTGGGTAATTATTAAAATTTATGTTATATTTACTGCATTTAGCATAGGAATGAGAACTAACCAAGCAAATGGATATATTTTTATCCACATTGGATATTTCTTCCTAATTTTTTAAAAATTATTCTTCTCACATACAATGCATCCTGACCAGAGTTTTTCCTCCCACTACTCCTCTCAGTTCACCCCTTTGACATCTCTCTTTCCCAGATCCACACCTCCTCCAATTCCCTTCAGGAAAGGGTAGGCTCATAATTAGAGAACAAAATAATTGAGTAGGCTTCATCCTCAATATTTCATCTCTCTCTTTGTATGTAATGTCTAAATGAAGGTGCATATTTAAATGATAATTCTAAAAAGCATATAACTACTAAGTTTAGGAAAGAGCATGTTGGATTAGGTTAAGAAGGTTGAATATATGGAAATTCCTCTGTAGTTTAAAATGAAAATGAATCGTGATATTTCCATATTTCCCAAATGCTGAAGTATGTTTAAGATATATAAAATAATCAGCATCCAATCAAAACTCTGGAAATTTCTTTACTATATTATCCTCATTTTGCAGGCCTAACTTCCTCATTTTTTAATTCCATTAAAAATAGTAAAAAATTGGTTTATGATACAGTGCATATTAAAATATGGTTCAGTAAATTATTTCTGCTAAGGTGGCATGAAATCAATATATGTCTGCATGTCTTTTTCTCACTCTCTATTACATTCACACCTAGGATGAGAAATAGCCTAAGAAATGCAGTTATTAACAATGGAGGTTTTAGAGATAAAATTGTCTCATTCATTGTGGGAAAGAATGGCCCCAAAGGTCACTATGTAGACTTATTGACCACCTACTACCACTGATAGGTACAATATTTCCTCTGAATTAAAACTTTCCCTCCAGGAAGTAGGGAGAAAGCTCAGGAAACTCAGAAATTAAACAAACTTCTCATGTATAGGATAGCAGACACAACGTTTTTAAGAGCCCCTCCCCCTGCAAGATCAGCCAGTTGCAGAGAAGATATTCCCAATCTTCTGAACTTCTGCAAGCAAGCAGAGAGCACCAACCAGCGATACACATTTTGTGAGTCTTCACACATGCTATGGTGGGTTTTGATGATTCAGCTTGTGCTGTTCCTCCCTACCCCTGTAGAAATCTCCTCACATGTTCCAACAACCCATTGACTGATTTTGTATGACTTTGGTAACATCTTTATGTTGTTCTGTCATTGTGTCTAACAAGGAAATGCCTCTCAAGCAAGACATTACTTGGGGGATTTGACTTTTCTCATAATTTGTAATAGTTTACAGCAGCTTCTACCAAGCCAGTTCTTAACTTTCTAATGTTACCATGAAAGACTTTTTTAAAGAAAGTAAGGCAATTGTTGTGTTCCCACTTCAAAGTAGGATTGAAGCATCCTCACTTGAGCCTTCCTTCTTGTTAAACTTCATGCAATCTATGAGTTGTTGTCCCGCACTACCGTCTCGCCAGCAAGAACGACGCGGCACACATAGGATCCTTCT
>JADRCH010000043.1:10265295-10312279 GCA_019843965.1 Rhynchomys soricoides | reverse complement strand
GCGCCATCTTGTAATGGCGAATGTGGGTGCGACTCGGGCGGCTCCCCACAAGTTGTATCATGGGTATTCTGTACTTTTGGCTAATATGCACTTATCATTGGGTACATACCATCTGTGTTATTTTGCGTCTGTGTTACCTCGTTCAAGATGATATTTTCTAGTTCCATCCATTTTCCTGCAAAATTAATGATGTCATCATTTTCAATAGCTAGCTGAATAATATTAAATTGTGTAAATGAACCTCATTTTCTGAGTCTACTCTTTGGCTGAGGGACATCTGGGCTGTTTTTAGCTTCTGGAATAAGGCTGCATTGTGGAACACCTGTTTTTGTGGTATGGTGGAGCATCTTTTGGGTATATACCCAGGAGTGGTAAAGCTGAGAAAAGGAGGGCAGGATCAGGTATGGGGGAGACAGGAGAGAAGCCCAGAGGGCCAAGAGAAACCATGGAAATATGCAGCTAATTGGGGTGGAGGGTGGGGGAGCCTCTAGAAAGTCCCAGAGACCTGGGATGTGAGAGTCTTCCAGGGCTCAATGGGGATGACCTTAGCCAAGATGACCAATAGTGGGGAGATGGAATCTAAAGAGTCCACCTCCAGTTGATAGACAGGGTCCTCAGTGGAGAGATGGAGGCACCCACCCATGTTCAAATTTTTTGACCCAGAATTGTTCCTGTCTAAAGAAAATTCAGAGATAAAATGGAGCAGAGACTGAAGAAAAGGTCATCCAGTGACAGGCCCAACATCTATTCCATACATGGGCACCAAGCCCTGACACTATTACTAATGCCATGTTTTGCTTGCAGACAGGGACCTAGCATGGCTATCCTCTGAGAGGCTCTACCAGCCAACTATTGGACTGAGGTCAGGGATGCCTATAGAAGAGAAACGATTGAAGTAGCTGAAGCAGATGTCAACCCCATAGGAAGAGCAGCAGTATCAACTAATTCAGACCCCTGGGAGGTCCCAGAGACTAAGCTGCCAACCAAAGAACATACATACATGGACTGGTCCATGTCCCCTGCACATGTGTAGCAAAGGACTGCCTTGTCTAGCCTCTTGGGAGAGGTTCCGCCTAATTCTGTAAGACTTGATGCCACAGGGAAGGGTGATGGTGGGGAGGGTGAGGTGGGAGAGGTTGGGAGAAGGAGCACTCTCTCAGAGGCAAAAAGGAGGGGGGATGATGTGAAGAACTCTGGGTGGAGGGACCAGAAAGGGGGCAACATTTGGAATGTAAATAAATAAAATAATTTAATAAAAAGAAAGTAAGGAAATTTCAGCTAATTATGAGACATGTTTGAAATTTAAAATTTGTTTTTTTATCATAGAAACTTAGAACTAAATAGATTAATAATTTTCTATGTAAATGATGACAAAGCAAAATTCAAAAAAGAGTGTGACTGAAATGCAACAGAAAGTTAAAGTTTAAAATAAATTTAATGGAATGAAGAAATGAGTTTAGAATGAATAAAAGATAAATTCCATTGCTAATATACAACTGTTATGAATTTTAAAATCTTTATAAATCAACAAAAGGTATCTACAAATATGTGGTAGATTTATCAAAAAGTTACTCAAAAAGTAGAGAGAGCAAGATGTACAACAAATGTAGTAAAACGTAGTAAAATCACCATACTTCCACACTACTGGGTCTGATCAGGTTTGAAACCTTTATGCTCTGGTTAGGCTCTTTGCTTTGAAGCTTTATATATTCCCAATAGAGCAGTGGGATTTAGTACACAGAAGTAATTAGATTAGATTCAGTGGTAGATAAAGAATTAACGAGCTTCAACTTCCTCCCCAAGTCTAAAGGCGCTGTTTCTGCTCTTCATGCCTAAATTTTCCCATGGATAGAGTCATGGAGATCTAAGAAATGTGTGCTTGAAGCATGGCTTGTCATACAGGTGACGGACTCTTGTATCTTGCTGCTTATTTGCCTGATTTTTGTTAACCATTTATTACAGAAGTTATTTGATAACATTGAATTTGATATGTGAATATAGATACCTACTTCTCACAACATACAGAAGATGCTTTTCTTTCTTGAGGGCAGTGTGGCAGAAAACCTGACTTCCAAGGGACTCACTGTTTCATTTTAAATTTTATCTTGTGAGGTCTGTGAGCAGAGATGGTAATAGAGGTAGAACACAAACTCAGAAGCAGTGTGGGTGCTTTGCTCTACATGTGTGATATAAGATCCTGTCTATGGAATGAAGAGAGTTATAAGTGTTGCAGTCACTGTTAATGTTAGAAGAAACAATCTAAAGCTACAAAAGACCAAATGATTGTTCTACATTTTTATTCATTTGATACAATAACATTTCATAATGCAATACAGTAGGAGGCCAGAATGCTTTTTGTCTCTTTTTACAATTTATTTAAGCTTAGACATATCGTAAGAAAAATGTAAGCAGGGGGATGGAGAGATGCCTCAACAGTTCTGAGTACTGAGTACTCTTCAAGAGAACTGGAGTTCAATACCCAGTAGCAAGTGGCAGCCCTCAGCCATCTATAACATTAATCCAAGGAAACCTGCTGTGTTCTTCTAGCTGCTGTTGACAGTGCAGGCATGTGGTATGGTGCAAAGACACGCAGGCGCATTGTACTGACTGGTTTTGTGTCAACTTGACACAAGCTGGGTTATCACAGAAAAAGGAATTTCAGGTGTGGAAATGCCTCTATGAGATCCAGCTGTAAGGCATTTTCTCAATTAGTGATCAAGGGGGGAGGGACATTGTAGGTGGTGCCATCCCTGGGCTGGTAGTCTTGGGTTCTATAAGAGAGCAAGCTGAGCAAGCCAGGGGAAGCAAGCAAGCCAGTGTGTAACATCCCTCCATGGCCTGTGCATCAGCTCCTGTTTCCTGACCAGCTTGAGTTCCAGTTCTGACTTCCTTTGGTGATGAACAGCAGTGTGGAAGTATAGGCTGAATCAATCCTTTCCTCCCCAACTTGTTTCTTTGTCATGATGTTTTGTGCAGGAATAGAAACCTTGATGAAGACACACATAAAACACCCATACACTTAAAATAAAAATAAATATTACATTTTCAAAAGAACAATTTGAGTGATAATCAGTTATTTTGGCAAAATGATATTAGAATATGGTTGATTCAGACAAGTATGAAGTACACCAAAGATATTAAACTTGCAACACTTTAGTAAAATTCATAAAATGATAATTGCCATTCGGATTATCCTGAGACAACCAAGATTCAAACACACATTTGTGAGAAGAGAAAGAAAAAGAGAGAAATGTGATATTTGTATTTTCTTGAGCTTGTGGTCTTATGTTTGTGCTTAAGAGTGCAAGGGGAAATATATGACAGGAAAACACTGAGACTCCAAACTGTTGCTGTAACCAATTCTCATACTTAAAACCACAAGGACCTGTGTGTACTCATGGAAGCTCATGAGACATTTACAAGGCTTTCCTTTGCATGGCCCTGGATGTGAATATAAGCACACCCCCCCAAACACACTCACACACAACTTAACAGTAACGCAGACTCAAAAACAAGTCAATTCACTTACTTATTTTAATTTCTTACAAAAATTCAATAAAATCAGAGTTGATGTCTCCTTGTGCTTTTGGATATGTGATATTAGCATTAAAACATGAATATTAACAGAAGAGCATTTTAAAAGGGAAATGAAGGAAACACCAAATATCCAATCCTCTAGGATATAATTGAAGAGAATGTATCAGAATTTAAGAAAGATGAATTAAAATAACTGAAGTTTCCTATGCATATCTTACCCCAAAAGAGGTGATGAATGAAAAAAAACCTCAGGAGTCAGATGGGGGAGGATGGAGGAAAGGAAGGAAGGAGGAAGTGTGTGTGTGTTTGTGTGTGTGTGTGTGTGTGTGAGAGAGAGAGACAGAGACAGAGACAGAGACAGAGACAACACAAATATTAATATTTGAGTGATTGGATTGCTTCTAGAATTTTACCCATATACTCAAAACTATGAGTGCTTGCTGGACTGCCTTTTCTGTTCTCAGTGGAAGAAGAAGCACCTAGCCTCTTAGCGACTTGAAGTGTCAGGGTAGGGGGATACCCAGGGAGAGCCCCCACCTACTCAGAGGAGAAGGGGAAGAGGAGATAGTGGAAGGATGGTGGGAAGGGGTTACTGGGATGGGGGGAGTGAGCAGAATGTAAAGTGAATAAGCAAGAACAAATAAAATTAAATAAAAAACCACATGGCATTTGCATAAAATCTATGGTATAAAATAGCTATAATTAGTTTTAAAATATATTCAAAATACAGTTGTTGTATTGCTTAATAATAATGTATTGTCTAATGATGATATTATATTATTTGATAATAATGTTTTATAAGGAGTCTAAGAGACCCACAGGGAAGGAGATATGAGGGTAGGTTGTGGGCACCCCCTCTGAGGAGAAGAGGAGGGTGAATGGGGGAAGAACCCTGAAAGGGGGAACAAGAAAGGGGACAACTTTGGAATGTAAATAAATAAAATAATTAATTAATAAAAGACAAAAGGTAAAAAGGATGGCAGAATGGAGCAGAAGCATGCTGGGGAGAGAGGTGGAACAGGAGGAGCAGCAGATAAATGTGCATGATATTTCAAAATAGGGTTGGTTCTCCAGCCTCTGGCATTGGGAAGCTAGGGCTAGCCTCAGGTATGCCTTGTCTTGTTTCCACATGCTAGGGCAATAATGCCACTTGATCTGCAGACTTAGCCCTCATCATGGAGCCATGTTGCTCAAGCTGTTCCACCTGGGAGGTGGGGCAACAAGAGAGGGCAGGCCAGCAAATGCTACCCATAGACTTTGAGCACTGCGGTCATCACAAGATACCCAAGATGAAGAATGGTTAAGTTTCAGGATTAAATATCTTTGAAATATTTCTGTGGTCTGTGGTGCCATCAGAGGCTATGTTGATTTCTGTGGTTTCTGATGCCACTGGAAGCCATGTCTGTGGTCTGAGCTATAGCCTGAAACAATGAAGCACACAATCTGCTGCTTCATTTACAGTGGTATAGATTACCTCAGACTCATAATTGAGATTGCAAGATATTGAAAGCTTCAGTTACCCCCCCCCCCCAAATCCAAACAGACCATGGGGAAGTCCACAGGGAAGGAGGGTGGATCTTGGAGGAATAGAAAGCAAGAATGATCAGGGTGCATTGTATGAAATTCCCTAACAATTAATAACAATATTATGTGTAGTAAATAAAGTTGTGTATTTAATAACAATGACAAAGAAAATTAGTACATGAATAGTAGAGGTGAAAGTCTCCTGAACATTTCTATTTAGTTATTCATAATTAAAATATCATCACACTATTTTGTCCCTTGCCACTTCTTCATTCAACCCATTCACTGTATAACCAAGACTTCCCTCTCTTAAATACATGACCTTTTCTTTTCTTTTAATTGCTACTGTTAGATTATTGTTTAGTCTGTTTAGTGTTACCTGTATATCATTTCATAATGGAACAATATGGCCTGAGTAAGTACAACACAAGTAGACATGCTTACATGAAAGGGGAAAATCTCCTGGGGCTCAACTCAGAAAAGTAACTAGGCAATTAAGAAATGCTAAAAGAGGAAGAAATAACCCTTTCCAGGGATAAGCCCTAGAATTGGTTATTCAATACTGTCTTCGTTACTGTTCTACTGCTGTAAAGAGACACCAAGACTTATAAAAGAAAGCATTTAATTGGGGGCTTGCCTACAGTTTCAGAGTGTCAGTCCATAATCAAGACAGGAAGCCGACTGGCATGGTGCTGGAAGAGTAGCAAGAGCCTACAAGCTCAGGAGCCTGGATCTCAGCATCTTTGTCAATTATGAAGGTATGTCTATTTAGCCAATGTCTTATGAGAAGTAAAACTAGATTCATTTATAAAATCTAGGAAATATCTACTCATAGATGGCATAACTTTAGACTATTACACCATACCCATACTGGCCCCCTTGTTCAGTCTGAAACCCATGCTGGAAAGATGGTTCATTAGGTAGAGCATTTACTGCACCAGTTGGGAGAAGTAAGAATGTCCAGAGCATACATAAAGCTGTGTTTTACCACATACAACAGCTCACTCCTGTAATCCCAGCATAAGGTGGAGACTGTTCCTCAAAGCGAATGGGTCAGCCAGTCTAGCAGATGTAGTGATCTGAGACTCTGTCTCAAGCAAAGAATAAGGGCAGGAATGAACACTTATACAATGTATTTCTGAAACTTACATTTCTTTGTACAAACATGACTTCAGTCACATACATGAGCCATACACTGATTAAAAAACCTATGTTTGTATACTCAGACTGAAAGATTATTATAACTGCAATATTTTAGTTGTTAAAATATTAGACTATAGATTATGTAATTTACACCTAGAAATCAATGAGAAGAAGGCAGAGAAAGTCTCAAAGAAAGAATATATCAGGAGTATAAATGAAAAATTCACAAAAACTGAAATCTAGTTGCTTATGTATGATATGTTTAACCTTCTCAGATTAGGGAAATGGAAATTACTGATATGATGGTTTATCATTTGCAAATATTATATTTAAAATTGAAAATACAATCTCTGCATTAAATGGGGAGTCAGGAAATAAATGTTTTCATGCCTTGCTCGTGTCAATGTCTATAGATGATCTTTGCTATGTATAACAATTTATTAAAAATTTGCAAAATGAGATGAGATAAACATATTTTAGAAAATCACCAAATAATTTATGCATTATGGAACATGCTTCTAGATTGAATATGCTGGGAGAAATTGAGGATAGACATCAAAGTGTTGACAAAGCCTTTTGAAAATTCAGGAACATTTTAAAATAAAGTCTCTCAGACTAGGATATATATATGGCATGAAATATATATTCATAGTTCACTTTCTTCCTCATGAAATAAAATAACACTAAAAGTATAGGAATGATAAACTAATAAACAAAAGCTAAACAATTAGAGATATCTCCAAATCCCAATAAAATATTATTATATTAAATTTTCATTTTATTAAAATAATTTGTAAATCAAGATTTTTCTAATTAAAATGCTATTTCAATATTATAACTTTATTAAAGGGAAACTTTGGATTACAAATTAAATAATAAATTAAATATCCCAATAACTGCAAAACTACTTGACTCTTAATAGTCAATTTTAAAAATATGCATATAAATGCATTGCCTGCATGTACATACATGCATCAGTTGACACCCATGTAGACCAGATGAGGTTTCTGAATCCCCTAGAATTAGAGTTACAAATGGTTATGAGCCTTCCTCTGTGTGTGTGTGTGTGTGTGTGTGTGTGTGTGTGTGTGTGGAATTGAACCCTGGTTCTTTGGAAATACAATCAATGCTCTTAACCATTAAGCATTCTCTCTATCCCTCTCAATTTGTTTAAAATTTTATAATGAACTCATGAATTTATAAAGAAACTAACTTTTCAATATATATTTTATACACACATATACATATATTCAACATATATCTACTTGCCTATATGAAGATATGGAAAAGTTCAGCCAACTTTCACAAAGAACATGTAGAAGGTACTTTGCTCTAATATTCCATATTCAACTGTTGTTTCCATCACAACATGATCATAGCTGTAAGAAATATATACACTGTAGTGTGTTTGAATTTGTAGGGAAATTATAAAATTATTTAGTGTATGAGTATTCATTCAGCTATGTTCTAGAAACATTTACTGAAACTCATACTCATTTGTAAAGAATTAGAAATAATATCATGAGATTTAGAAACAACAGTTAGATAAAGACTGTCTTAGTCCTAAAGACTCTGTTTTTCTTAAATAGCTCTGACCCATGAGTCATAAACAGCAGAAATGCTCAGACCCAAGCATAGTTCTGGAAGCTGAAAGCTGGCTACCAAGATACCACCAAAGTGCCTCAGTTTGTACCTCATCTGAATCTTAATGTGGAGGTCCTTTCCCTAGAAAGCTATCATCTTTGTCAAACCTCATTTGAGAGAATATCAGGGATCTTTCTGAAACACATTTGTAAGGGTGATAGTTTTACTCAAGAGAGCTTTGTTTTTATGTCCTAACAACTTACAGAAAGCCAAAAATCCGAGAACCATACCTACAGGCTGAAGAGTTCATAACATGAATATGGAGAGGAAATTAATATTCATTATATAGTATCCCAAGCTAACTCCAAGCCTATTCCTTCTCAACACACAATGATTCCATCTCAATAGTTCCAAGTCCTATTTTGTTTCAATATCCATTTCAAAATACAAGTTTACATTTCATCTGAATATCTTGTAAACTTGATATTATGAAAACTCAATGCACAATTTATTCTACAATATTTCTATTCTGCAATGGCAAGATATGGACAGTTAGGCAGGAAAAAAAATAGAATTAGGAGGGACAAAGGAAATTTTAGGTCTAGAAAAAATTAATTCTTAAAGCTTAAAATAACTCTATTTAATTCCTTGCATTTCTTACCAAAAAAGGTATAGAAGATGTCTCTTCCATGAATGTAGCATTGCTGGCCTGCCTACCTCAAGCTTTGCTTTTCTGGGGTTGTCTTCATTTATTCCCAGAAGGCCCTGACCTTAAGGATTTGGTGCAGGTAATGCATTCCATCTTGCTGAAGGCATAACTGTACACAGAAAAGCTCTGCTGGTCTGTTTGTGCTAGCCCTGCAGTCATCTGAGATGTCTTTTGAAATCTATATGGAAGTAAAAATTGCTTCCAGTAGCTGCTGAAATGCACCCACACACACTCTGTCTGCATCTCTCTCTCTTACTCTGTCTCTCTCTCTCTCTCTCTCTCTCTCTCACACACACACACACACACACACACACGCGGACACACGGACACACAAGCACACATCCACACACTCACACACAACCCCCCCCACTCTGTCTGCATGTCTCTGTTTCTTTCTCTCACACACACATGCACACACACACAAACGCATCCCACACACTCTGTCTGCATGTCTGTTTCTCTCACACAAATACACACACGCACACACACAATCACACCCCCACACACTCCGTCTGTATGTCTGTTTCTCTCACACATGAACGCACACACACAGAGAGAGAGAGAGAGAGAGAGAGAAAGAGAGAGAGAGAGAATAACACTAACATGATAGAAAAAATTGTTGTTATGGAAACAGATTCCTGAAATAGAGCTACTAATCATGGCTCTGAGTCATGCAGAAGGCAGCAGTCTTGACTGAAGGCTCTACAGCAATTTTTTTTAAAAAATGTAGTTTGTAATTCATAGTTCTCAAGAACTCTTCTGATTAAACTATCTACATTAGATACTGCTATTTTTAACAAAGATTTCTAACACCAATATAAGCCCATTAACAGTGGTCAGAAGCATTGAATTGTGTCATACTTCAAAAGAGTTTATTATTGAGAGCATTATTTGTGCATAACTAAATTTGTTCAGAAGTCTGTCATATATTTTTGTAGTGATAAACTTAAGCTATAGTGTAGGCATGTTATCCTTTTCTACAACAGGGTCTCATGTGTATCAGGCAGACTGTGAATTCCCTGGGTAACCAATGATAACTCTGAGCACCTGATCCTTTTGCTCCCACATCTTTAGTGCTGGTATTATAGGTGTGTGTTACTACACTCATTTTTGTAGAGGGTGATGAGGATCAGATTCAAGACTTCATGCATTCCAGAAAAGCACTGTATCCTAGACCTTTGCTTTCTTTTTTAGCACCTATTCAGAACTCAACATGATCAAACATTCTGAAAGGACATAGGGATTTGTGTTACAAAAATTACATGACCTAACTGTTTGTGAAGTGTGTTTTCTTACATGGCCAGTGAATCTGTAATATAACTAGACTTTACATAATAGATAAATTGGTGAAAGCATTCTAAGGTTATCAACTGTATTCCAAAATTCCACACATGGTTCATATTCAGACCTTTTAAACTTTTAACTAGTACAATTTTTGCTTAACACAGATGTAGACTATTTCTATCAGACGTGTATTGTTTCAAAAGGTATTCACTTAACACAAAGATGTCTTATCTGCCATGCAAAAATTCCTATACACATTTAACAGAACACTTCTGCTTTTCTTCATATTGTAGGAATAGAGATTAAGCTTCGTAGTGAACCACACATGTGATATATTCTTATCAAATGATGACAACCTAGGAAAAACAGTGTTCCACAGCATTCCTTTCTACATGACACACCATAAATGGCAGCTTACCTCAACTATTAACTTGGTATGCATGGACTACATGAGTTTTCTTTTATATGAAGATATTATATGATAGTTAAAGAATAATAGTAAACCTTATGCTCAAGGAAGTACTAGAACAAGTTTGCAAATTCACTTCTAGTATATTTATATGGGGACAAGCTAAAAATATTGACTCTATTATCCATAACAATACATCACTGTTTTTTATTTTTGATAAATGTCTACTAGTTTTAGAGTTGCAAATGAGAAAATGGTGAAGGAAATTGGGTAACAAAAAGAAAAACAAAATTCACCTGACTCTAAACAAAGTGAATAAAACCAATTTGCTGAGAAGATCCAGTCTCTTCCATTTTTTCAGACTACCACTTTAATCTTTCCTATGCAAAAAAGTAAACAAAAGTAAACAAAGGATTTACTTTGAATCAAATACTTCAGGGCTCATATGCATTTGACTAAGTAGATTTGGATTCTTGATTAGCCTAACATATACAAAATCTTTTCATTTTTCCTTTTAAATCCCTCCATAACTCAGACTTCAGGCAAGATACCTTCAAATACTTTAGTCATTGTGAAACAACTTTTCAAGAACTGCAATTCTACATTACAGGCAAAATGAATGAAAATGATAAGGAAACATTTGACATTTCCTAGGCACCTTTCCTCTTATATAAAAATCCTGTCTTTGTGTCATGCAAAAGGGTTCCTTAGTTGTCTAAGTCTTTGGCTCAAAAAGATATTTTAGCTCAAAGTAGAGATTCACATAGTAAATACTAGAGGCTTCTGTCTCCATAGCAACTGCTCGACTCTGCTGTAGTGTAAGCACAGTCCTGGCCAATACTGAAAACAAGAGATATATCTAATCCAGCAGAACTTTATAGAAATGTAGTGGGCTGGATTCAAAGCATAAGCTGTTGATTTTTACCTCTGCTTTAATAACAAAACAAACTTACACTGGGACATTAGTTCTTTAATCATAAACCAGAAAAACTCTTTGGAACACTAAGGTAGATTTTCTATGTAGTACAAGCAACCCTTGATCTTTAGACCTTTCTACTTCAGCCTTCTGTTTAGCTGAGCTTACAGATTTGTCCCAAGACTCAGAACGTTGTGGATTTTCTTAAGTCAAGTAAAGAACATGTAATGAAAGAAACCATAAAAGTTTGGATTTGGGTCAGAAGATGAAAATAATGGTTCCAATAATTGTATTGTCTTCCCTCTCACAGTGGGCTTTGCCTGGACACAATGTCCTTTCCTCACCTAGGACTACTGGTTTATTTATACCTCATAGGAAACTGCAGAAAGACACTGAACACCTCCAAATAATCTTCTGTAAATAGTATGAGATATCTAGTCTAGTATTTGTTTGTTGGACTGTGTACTGTGCCCTGGTCTCTTGATATAAACTCTGACTTCTTTGAAGCTACTATGATTGAGGAAACAAACTCATAGAGAGGACACATGCAGATGTTCTAGTTTGAAGCCTCAGTCATGGGCTTTCTTAACACAGATGCCAACTATGTAAAACACCATGGTTTAGATAGATTTCACTTTCCAACTATCATGTCAAATTGAAACTTACGAGCAACAATTTGGGCAGGGAATTAAGTAATGGAAACAGAGCTCTCATAGAATAAAGATCCACATAAACTGACTTGAGAGAAGGGGTTCACTCTTTTCTCCTTTCTGTCCTTCCTGTTGTGTGAAGACATAGCATGTCCTCTCCTGGAAAATGCCATATAAAGATACCATATTGGAAACAGAACAGCCTTTCCCATCTAGTTGAATATGCTGGGTCCAAATCCATGAGTTTTCCAAGGTCAGAACAATAAAAATCACATTTCTGATCTTTATAAGTTACATAAACCAAGATGTTTTGTTAAAGTAGCACCAACAGAGTACATTTGGATAATCACATCTGCCTATCAGTTGTGGCAGTTTCCAGTGCTTTTTAGCAGAAGCTGGACAGCTGAGACAAACTCTGGTTTTTCCCTTCCATATTACTGAATCAATGCATCTATGACTACAGTAAACTTTTCATTGATAAGTCTGGAATATGGCATAATGTAGAAATTTACCTAAAATATGTGGTTTTAATTTTGGAAAACATTTAGCTGCAAATAAGTATGTCAAGAAGTAGAGCATATGATTATGTTTATGGACATCTCTTAAATTATGATGTGTGGAACCCCATTTTTCTTCAAATAAAACTCGGATGAACTTGTTGCAGTTTGGCTTTCCAAATAAAACTTTAGTCTTCTACCACAATAATTGTATAAGAAAAAACAAGGTGTGATTGCAGAAAAAAAATGAGTAGCTAACAAATAATAACAACATTTTTATATTTCTCTATAATCATAATTGGTGATTATTTCACGCCTTGACACTTGGGAGTCCAATCAGCTTTAATTGCATAGAAATGCTGTTTGGGATTTTAAAGATGAATACACTCATACTGAAACTTAGCAACTACTTTTTTTTTTTTTAAACAAACATGGAAATATAAAATTATTTTACTTGGAAAACTTTCCTGAAACAAAAGCAGATTGCACAATGGGGCTTTAAAACTCAGGATTAGAGTTCTGTCTTCCTGTGCAGGAGGCCTTGGTTTCAATTCTGAGAACTGTATTTGAACACACACACACACACACACACACACAAACACACAAACACACACCACATGCATCAGGTATCTAAGGTCATCTATAGTTACATATGTAATTTATACTGACTTGGGATACATGGGAAACCTGACCTAAGTCAATCAACCAATCAACAAAGTAACAAACAAGCAAATAAATGGATTGAGGCAGCTGATAAAATCCAGTCTGGTGACCTTCAAAATAACTGTCAATTGTAAGAGTCAAAATGATACTCATTAATCTTACTTTAACCTAGGGAGAATCTGAGCTTGATCATGTTAATGGAAAAATCTATAGCTAGGTGTAATGATTTCTGTGGATATACAAGTTTCTTCTAATCTAAGTCACTCCACAAATACAGTAACTTTACTCATTTATCATGTAGCACAATTTATACTTGATATAGCATTTGCCATTTTCAGTGAGGGCTCTTCTATTTACTAGTTCACAAGCTAATATGTTCATGTGCCTTCTTCACTGTTTTCTGTGTGTGTTAGTTTTGTTTTGCTTTGAGTCATCTGGTGGGTTTGAATGCCAATTTTCTTGGGAATTTTGAATAAACATCCATTTAATCTGTGCACCCCTTTTCAGTCACACATCATGTTGAGTTAAATCACTTTTAATGATGTGAAGTTTCACTGTGCACATGCTATGAAAATTCAATTTTCTCTGGAATTTGAATCTTTTTTGTCTCCTGGGATAAGTAGCATTTGCAGTCTTTGACAAAACCTTGGAAAGTTTGCATTTTTTCTCATTGAAGTCTTTTTCAAGATATTTCATATCAATATTAAATATATATTTAAAAATTATTCATCTTGGAGGAAAGTAAGACTTACTGAAACTAAGTTCTCTAATAGCTATTGTTGCCATTTGTTTGTGATAATAATCTTATGTCAAGATCAACTAATTTATTATTTATACTAATAAATATATAATTTATAATAAATAAAATGAATAATTCTAAATACTAATCTGGTATTTAAAATTTTTCCTTGCCTTTAGGATGTAAAACATCAACAAATCCCAAGAAAAAAATCTTCATTTTTATTTTGGACACATATAGGTCGCATTAAAATATAATTGGGATGTTTACTACATAGTTGTTATGAATAAAATCATGATCTTTTGTTTATCATTTTTTTTCCTTTCTTGTTGGTAGTTTGATGAGACCCCTTATATCGGAAATATTGATAAGCAAGGGGATAGGATCTGAAACAAGGGTAACACTCTAAACTTTGGTACCTAGAATCACCAAGACAAGGATATGCATGACTATACTTTTTCAACATTTTTAAAAAAATTTGGTAATGTAATATATAAATTCAAGTATTTGGATCATTTTCCATATTTTTATATCCTCTAGGATCAACTGAAACACACATCCACTGACATAGGAGTAATTTTAGGCCTGGTAGGAAACCTGGTCAGAAATCCATGACTGGGGAAATCTTAAACCCAAATATTATTATTTTTCTAAAAATACAAAGTAGCAACTCTTCTCTCTAAATATCTTTATTCCACTTGTCTAGTACAACTCTTATTCTTCATCAGAGTAACTTCTTTGTGCAGTAGAAACTACTGGATAGATGGTGGTTAGTACAGAAACCCAAAACCAGTCAAGAAGCAGAGAATAAATACCTATGGAGTGCTCAGCTCTTACTGGGAAATCTGTATCACATTGCCTCCTTCACAAGAGAGGAGATACCATATAAGATAAAGGAGAAAGATTGAAAGAGCTAAAGTTTAGAAAATCCTGCTATTTTTATACTTTTTTAATTTTTATTTTTTCTTTGATTTAAAATAGATTATAAGATATAGCATAGTATGATTATGGTTTCATCTCCCCAAACAACTTGAGATCTTCCCTAGTTCCCTTCCCATCAAAATCTCTACTCTCTGTTTCTTATTATAATAAACAGACAGTTAAAGAATAATAATAAAATAAAATAAAATATAAAACCAGACAAGTTAGATTAGGACAAATTAAAAGAGTAAGGAGGAAGAAGAAGAGGAAGAAGAGAAGAAAAGGGGGAGAAAAAGAAGGGGAGAGGAAGAGGGAGGATGGAAAGGAAGAGCCAAAGAATAAGCACTAGAAATATAAATAGACACACAGGTTTTCACACATAGGAATCCCATAAAACAAGAGACCTGAAAGGTGAAAAAACAAGGCTCTGACAAAATATCATGAAACAAACAAACAAAAAATCTTTAATGATGCCACTGAAGGCACCATTTTGTGTTGGCTTTCTACAGCTGGGCATGGCGCCTACCATTAAGAGTGATTTATATCCCTAGTGAGACACCATTAGAGAAAACTGACTTCTCATTTGCAAATAGTTATAATTTAGAGATAACATCTGAGTTAGAGATTGTGCCCACTTTCCTTCTCAGGGCTTGGACTGAGTTAGAGTGGTGCCGGTTCTGTGCATGCTGCCACAGACTTGGTGAGTTTATATGAGTGTAGGCACTGCTCTGTTTAGAAGGCAATTTCTGTATTGTCCTCCATATCCTATGACTCTTATATCTTAGGATCCTTCTGCTTCTTCTTCTTCCAAAGGGTTCCCAAGCCTATAGGAGATGGCATTGATGGAAACACCCTACTTAGGACTAAGTGTTACAAGGTCTCACACTCTTGTCACACAGTTGTGGGTCTCTGTATTTCTTCTTATCTACTGTAAGAAGTTGCTCTGCTAGTGGCTGAGTAAGTCAATGATCTATGACTATAGCAGAATGATATTAGAAGTAATTTAATTTCTATATAACTTTAACAGAACAATAGTATTTGATTTTCCCATAGGTTCCTGGCCTATCTGGTCTCAGGTTCTGGGCAACATGAAGAGTGTTATAGATATTTTCCATCTGATGGAATGGGCCTTAAATTCATTCAGACAGTGATTGGTTACTCCTACAAGGTTTGGGCTACTAAAGCACCAGCACATCTTGGGGACAGGTCACTACTGTAGATTAAAGGGTTTATAGCTGAATTAGTGTTTACCTTGCTTCATTGGTAGTGTGCAGAATACATTCTAGTACCATGACTATTAGTCAGTAGGACATGAAGATTCTATTTCTCTTTTTTCAATGGGTTGTGTATTATGTGTTGTCTTAAGCAAAAGTCCTTTACTTTAGGTCTGTGGCAAACAGCCAAAAATCTTTACAATAGCCTAAGTTATTTGGGGGATTCCCATGGAGTTCCCTTGGCCAACAACTTGATTATATATAACTCATTTCTGGTACTAGAAACTTCATCTGAGGGTGAGATATGGCCAGTTAGGGCTTTGTCTTTCCCATTATTTAATAATTTCATTTATATCACCTTCTTATATGTATATGCTTTAGGACTCTTCTACTGTATTAGTTTTCCATATGACCCTTCAAAGGACCATTAATTTTAACTGTCCTCTCTGCATCCCTCTTCTCTCTCCTCCCTGTTTGATCCTCTGGTTCCAGCTCCTGATCCATAAATATTTTATTTCCCCTTCCTAGGGAAATCTATCTCTCCCTCTAGTCCATACCTAGCTACTATGGTTATAAATATTATAGCTTGCTTATTAAGGATTTAGCAAGCTAATATATAAGTGAATACATACCATATTTATCTGTTTGGTCTAGGTTATTTCACCCAGGTTGATTTTTTTCTAGTTCTATTTACTTACCAGTGAATTTGATGATTTCATTTTTATTTTTTGAGACAGAATTCTCTATGTAGCTTTGGCTGTCCCGGATCTCAGTTTGTAGACCAGGCTGACCTCGAACTCAGAGATCCTCCTGCCTTTGCCTCCTGAGTGATAGGATTAAAGGTGTGTGTCACCACCACCCAAGTTATGATTTCATATTATTTTAGGGCTAAGAATTAAAATTTAATAAAGGAATTATTCAAATGTAATAATTGGCATTTATCAAAAACAAATTCACCCAGAAGACTTATTTTGACACTCTTTAAACCCAAGTCAATTAAAATATGTTGTAGAAGGGTGTACCCTAAACATAAGGAAATATATGAATATAGATATATGCTAAAATATGAACCACATGGTTGGCTTTTTTGTCAGCCAGATATTAAAAGCATGAAGGGACTAGTAGGACTTCCTATTTCATATTTTATTTTTTTTTTAGTTTCATCTGTTTTTCTTTTTTAATTTTTTATATAAAATTTAATTGTTAGAGAATTTTAGAGAAATGTTTCATATAACAGTACAAATTAATACAGTACTTCTTTTTTGTTTGTATTTTTGTTTTTCGAGACAGGGTTTCTCTGTGTAGCCCTGGCTGTCCTGGAACTCACTCTGTAGACCAGGCTGGCAGTGAACTCAGAAATCCACCTGCCTCTGCCTCCCAAGTTCTGGGATTAAAGGTGTGAGCCATCACTGCCTGGCTCAATACAGTACTTCTAATGAACAGTTTACCAACAAGTACCAAAGTATAAATTGTACATAAAATTTTATCTAGCAAACATATTTCTAGGAATTTAAGTTGACAAAAATATGTATGTACAGTATTATATACAATTGTGAATTATGAGAAACATGTCAAAATTAAATACAGAATTAATAAATTATAAAATTACTTGTAGACATTTCTATAATAATTAAAATGTTATTTTTTGGCTAAAACTTTAGAAGTCATTATCATCATCCTCTTATACTTTCACATCATAAATACGATTAAAATATAGTAAATCACTTTGTAAAAACATTATGCAATTGGAAATTATTTATGACAGATGAACTCTTACAGTTTTATAGGCCATTCATTTTTTTCTCCTTTGAAATGACAATGGAAAGTTGACCTCAATCAAAATACACATAACCTAATCTCATAAATCACATGTTTAATATTACTTGTTTTAGGTAGTCTTTGAAAATCTTACTACTGTCACACTCAACTAGAAATAAGTTGACAACTCCTGACTAAATCCAGAGAAAATAAATACTAGTCTTCTAAAATATACAGGACTTACCTCCCTAATATGCACATAAAATTCAATACCTCCAATTTTCTCCCTTAAAGATATGTTAGCTTAACCCCAAGCAAAGAGCAACATTCCTTTGTGTTTCCCAAGGCCATTACACTGAGATTCATCCGATATCTATAACATTTGTTGAAGTTACCCCTTAAACTTTTCTATTTGACCAATATGAAGTGTTGACCAATCAGAATGACCTTATCATTTCTGATACCTTTTGGTTGAAAGCTGATTTTATTCGATATTAGAATGGCTACTCCCACTTGTTTTTTGGGGCCATTTGCTTGAAAAATTGTTTTCCACCCTTTTACTCTGAGGTAGTGTCTGCCTTTGTCACTGAGGTGTGTTTCCTGTATGCAACAAAATACTGGGTCCTGTTTACATATCCAGTCTGTTAGTCTATGTCTTTTTATTAGGGAATTGAGTCCACTGATGTTAATAGACATTAAGGAAAAGTGATTGTTACTTCCTGTTATTTTTTATGTTAGAGGTGGTATTATGTTTGTCTGGCTATCTTCTTTTGAGTTTGTTGAAAGATTACTTCCTTGCTTTTTCTAGGCTGTAGTTTTCCTCCTTGTGTTGGTGTTTTTCATCTACTATCCTTTGTAGTGCTGGACTTATAGAAAGATATTATGTAAATTTGGTTTTGTCATGTAATATTTTGCTTTCTCTGTTTGTGGTAATTAAGAGTTTTGCTGGGTATTGTAGCCTGGGCTGGCATTTGTGTTCTCTTAGGGTCTGTATGACATCTGGCCATGATCTTCTAGCTTTAATAGTCTCTGGTGAGAAGTCTGGTATAATTCTGAAATGTCTGTCTTTATATGTTACTTGACCTTTTTCTCTTACTGTTTTTATTATTCTTTGTTTAGTGCATTTGGTGTTTTGATTATTATGTGACAGGAGGAATTTTTTTTCCTTCTATTTTGTCCAGTCTATTTTGAGATCTGTAGACTTCTTGTATGTTCATGGGCATCTCTCTCTCTCTGTCTCTTTTTTTTTTAGGTTAGGGAAGTTTTCTTCTATAATTTTGATATTATATTATAAATATTATAGATATTTACTGGTCCTTTAAGTTGGGAATCTTTATTCTTTTCTATATCTATTATTCTTAGGTTTGTTCTTTTCATTGTGTCCTGGATTTCCTGGATGTTTTGTGCTAGGAGCTTTTTGCTTTTTGCATTTTCTTTAATTGTTGTATCAATGTTTTCTATGGTATCTTCCATACCTGAGATTCTCTCTTTTATCTCTTGAATTCTGTTGGTGATGCTTGCATTTATTATTCCTGACATCTTTCCTAGGTTTTCTATCTCCAGGGTTGTCTCCCTTTGTGATTTCTTTATTGTTTCTATTTCCATTTTTAAATCCTGGATGGTTTTGTTCATTTTTTTGCCTGTTTAATTGTGTTTTCCTGTAATTCTTTAAGAGATTTTTGTGTTTCCTCTTTAAGGGCTTCTACCTGTTTACTTGTGTTCTCCTGTATTTTTTTAAAGGGAGTTATTTATGTCCTTTCTAAAGTCCTCTATCCTCAGCATGAGAAGTGATTTTAGAACCAAATCTTGTTTTTCTGGTGTGATGGTGTATCCAGGACTTGTTATGGTGGAAGAATTGGGTTCTGATGATGCCAGGTAATCTTAGTCTCTGTTTCTTCTGCTCTTGAGCTTGCCTCCTGCCATCTGGTTATCCCTAGTGCTACCTCCCCCCGCCCCCTTTTCTGACTGGAGCCTGTCCTTCCTCTGATCCTGGTTGTGTCAGACCTCTGCAGAGACCATATATCTCTGGAATCCTGTGATTCTGTGATCCTTAGATCTTGGGTGTGTCAGAGCTCCTGGGAGTCAAGCTGTCTTTGGGACCCTGAGATCCTGGTGTGATCAAGCTCCTTTGATCCTGTGATCTTGTGGTTCTGGGCATGTTAGAGCACCTGGGATTGGAGTTTTCTCTGGGTGTTGTGGGACTGGCTGAGGAGTGTGTGCCCAAGTTCTGCTCAGGACACCGGCCCAGACTTGGAGCTTTTTCATTTTTTAAAGACTTATTTGCTTATTTTATTTATATGAGTACACTGGAGCTATCTTCAGACACACAGAAGAGGGCATTGGATCCCATTACAGATGGTTGTGAGCTACCATGTGGTTGCTGGGAATTGAACTCTGGACCTCTGGAAGAGGAGTCAGTGCTTTTAACTGCTGAGCCATCTCTCCAGCCCATTTTTTTCTTTTATTCGACATTTTCTTTATTTGCATTTCAAATGTTATCTCCATTCCTGGTTTCCCCTCCTGAAACCCCTGATCCCATCCCCCATCTTCCTGCTTCTATGAGGGTGCTCACCCAGCCACACACTCCCGCCTCTCTGCCCTAGCGCCTTGGCATTCCCCTACCCTGGGGCATGGAGCCTTCACAGGACCAAGGGCCTCTTCTCCCAGTGATACCTGACAAAGCCATCCTCTGCTGCATATGTGGCTGGAGCCATGGGTCCCTCCATGTGTACTCATTAGTTGGTGGTTTAGTCCCTGCTAGCACTGGGGAGTCTGGCTAGTTTATACTGTTGTTCTTCCTATGGGGTTGAAAAACCCTTCAGCTCCTTCAGTCCTTTCCCTAACTTTTCCATTGGGGACCTTGTACTCAGTCCCATGGTTGGCTGCCAGTATCTGCCTCTGTATTTATCAGGCTCTGGCAAAGACTCTCAAGAGACAATTATATCAGTCTCCTGTCAGCAAGCACTTCTTGGCACCTTCAATATTATCTGGGTTTGATGACTGTATATGGGATGGATCCCCAGATGGGGCAGTCTCTAGATGGCCTTTCCTTCAGTCTCTGCTCCACACTTTGTCTCTGTATTTCCTCCCTTGAATATTTTGTTACCCCTTCTAAGAAGGACTGAAACACCCACATTTTGGTCGTTCTTCTTCTTGAGCTTCATGTGGTCTGTGAATTGTATCTTGGGTATTCGGAGCTTTTGGGCTAATATATACTTATCAGTGAGTGTGCTCTTTTGTGATTTGGTTACCTCACTCAGGATGATATTTTCTAGTTCCATCCATTTGCCTAAGAATTTCATGACTTCATTGTTTTTAATAGCTGAGTAGTATTCCATTGTGTAAATGTACTGCAATTTCTGTATCCATTCCTCTGTTGAAGGACATCTGTGTTCTTTCCAGCTTCTGGCTCTTATAAATAAGGCTGCTATGAACATAGTGGAGCATGTGTCCTTGTTATATGTTGGAGCATGCTTTGGGTATATGCCCAGGAGTAGTATAGCAGCCCATGATTTCATTTTTTAAATTGCTGAGTAATATTCCATTATGCAAATGTACCATATGTTCTTTATCCATTCAAACTTTGAGGGATATTTAGGCTGTTTTAAATTTCTGGCTATTATGAATAAAGCAGTAATGAACATGGTTGCACAAATGTTTTCATAGTAGTATGAGGCATCCTTTGGGCATATGCTGAAGAGTGATATACCCGAATCTTGAGGTAGATCTATTCCCAAAATCCTTGAACAATCACTGTACCCAATCTAACCTCTTTATATCCCTCTTGTTGATATTTTATTTACATTTCAAATGTTTCCCCTTTCCAGGTCTCCCCTTTGGAAACACCCTATCCCATCCCACCTCCCACTGCCACTATGAGGGTACTTCCCCACACATCTACCCAATCCCATCTTCCCTCCCTGGTATTCCCCTATACTGGGGTATCTAAGACCCTCAAGCCCAAGGGCATCTCCTCCCACTGATGGCCAACAAGGCACTCCTCTGCCACATAAGTGGCCAGTACCATGGGTCCTTCCATGTGCATTCTTTGGTTGATGGTCCAGTGTCCGTGGGCTGCTGGGAGTCTGGCTAGTTGACACTGTTGCTTCATCCATGAAATTGCAAACTCCCTCACATCCTTCAGTCCAACTCCTCCATCTGGCACCCCACAGTCAGTCTAACAGTTGCTATGAACTGAATCTTGGGTATTCTGAACATATCCACTTGTGAGTGAGTACATAATGAGTTTGTTCTTTTCTGACTGAGTTACTTCACTTGGGATAATATTTTTAAGTTCCATCCATTTGCCTGTGAACTTCATGAAGTTGTTTTTAATAGCTGAGTAGTATTGTCTTGTGTAAATGTACCACATTTTCTGTATCCATTCCTCTGTTGAGGGACATCTGGTGTGTTTCCAGCTTCTGGCTATTATAAATATGGCTGCTATGAACATAGTAGAAAATGTGTTTTTATGACATGTTGGAGCATCTTCTGCCCAGGAGTGGTATAGCTGGGTCATCAAGTAGTATTATGTCCAATTTTTTGAGGGTTTGCCAAACTGATTTCCAGAGTGGTTGTACCAGCTTGCAATCCCACCAGCAATGGAGGAGTGTTCCTTTTCCTCCATATCCTTTCCAGCATTTGCTGTCACCTGAATTTTTGATCTTAGCCATTCTGGCTGGAGTGAGGTGGAATCTCAGGGATGTTTTGATTTGCATTTTTCTGAAGACTAAGGATGTTGAACATTTCTTTAGGTGCTTCTCGGCCCTTCGTGTTTCCTCAGTTGAGAATTCTATGTATATCTCTGTCCCCCATATTTTGATAGGGTTATTTGGTTCTCTGTAGTCTAACTTTTTGAGTTCTTTGTATATATTGTATATTAGCCCTCTATCAGATGTAGGATTGGTAAAGAATTTTTCCCAATCTCTTGGTTGCCATTTTTTCCTATTGACAGTGTCCTTCACCTTCCAGAAGCTTTGCAGTTTTATGAGGTCCCATTTGTCAATTCTTGATCTTAGAGCATAAGCCATTGGTGTTCTGTTCAGGAACTTTTTCCCTGTGCCCATGTGTTCGAGACTTTTTCCCACTTTCTTTTCTACTAGATTCAGTGTATCTGGTTTTATGTGGAGGTCCTTGATCCACTTGGACTTGAGCTTTGTGCAGGGTGATAGGAATGGATCAATTTGCATTCTTCTACATGTTGACCTCCAGATGGACCAGCAACATTTGTTGAAAATGTCTTTTTTTTCCACTGGATGGTTTTAGCTCCTTTGTCAAAGATCAAGTGACCATAAGTGTGTGGGTTCATTTCTGGGTCTTCAATTCTATTCCATTGATCTACTTGCCTGTCACTGTATCAATACGATGCAGTTTTTATCACCACTGCCCTGTAGTACAGCTTGAGGTCAGGGAGGCTGATTCCCCCAGAAGTTCTTTTATTGTTGAGAATAGATTTTGCTATTCTGGGTTATTTGTTATTCCAAATGAATTTGAGAATTGCTCTTTCTAAGTCTATGAAGAATTGAGTTAGAATTTTGATGGGGATTGCATTGAATCTGTAGGTTGCTCTTGGCAGGATGGCCATTTTAACTGTATTATTCCTGCCAATCCATGAGCATGGGAGATCTTTCCATTTTCTGAGGTCTTCGATTTCGTTCTTCAGAGACTTGAAGTTCTTGTCATACAGATCTTTCACTTATTTGGTTAGAGTCACACCAAGATATTTTATATTGTTTGTAACAATTGTGAAGGGTATCATTTCCTTAATACCTTTCTCAGCTTGTTTATCCTTCAAGTATAGGTTTGAGTTAATTTTGTATCCAGCCACTTTGCTGAAGTTGTTTATCAGCTCTAGCAGTTCTATGGTGGAGTTTTTTAGGTCACTTAAGTATATGATCATATCATCTGCAAATAGTGATATTTTGATTTCTTCCTTTCCAGTTTGTATCCCTTGGACCTATTTCTGTTGTCTAATTGCTCTATCTAGAACTTCATGTACTTTATTGAATACATAGGGAGAGAGAGGGCAGCCTTGTCTAGTCAATGATTTTAGTGGGATTGCTTCAAGTTTCTGTCTATTTAGTTTGATGTTGGCTTCTGGTTTGCTGTATATTGCTTTTACTATGTTTAGGTATGGGCTTTGAATTCCTGAACTTTCCAAGAATTTTATCATGAAGGTGTGTTGAATTTTGTCAAATGCTTTTTCAGCATTTAATGAAATGACCATGTGGTTTTTTCTTTGTGTTTATTCATGTAGTGGATTTCGTTGATGGATTTCCCGGTATTGAACCATCCCTGCATCCCTGGAATGAAGCCTACTTGGTTGTGGTGAAGGATCATTTTGTCATGTTCTTCGATTTGGTTTGTGAGAATTTTATTGAGTATTTTTGCATTAATATTCATAAGGAAAATTGGTCTGAAGTTTTCTTTCTTTGTTGGGTCTTTGTGAGGTTTTGGTATCAGTGTAACTGTGGCCTCATAGAATGAATTGGGTAGTATTCCTTCTGTTTCTATTTTGTGGAATAGTGTGAAGAGTATTGTTATTAGATCATCTTTGAAGAGCCGATATAATTCTGCACTAAACCCATCTGGTCCTGGGCTCTTTTTGGTTGGAAGACTTTTAATCACTGCTTCTATTTCTTTAGGGGTTATGGGACTGTTTAGATGGTTTATCTGATCCTGATGTAACTTTGGTATTTGGTATCTGTCTAGAAAATTGTCCATTTCATCCAAATTTTCCGATTTTGTTGAGTATAAGCTTTTGTAGTAAGATCTGATGATTTTTGATTTTCCTGAGAATCTGTTGTTATATCTCCCTTTTGATTTTTGATGTTGTTAATTTGGATAATGACTCTATGACCTCTGGTTTGTCTAGCTAAGGATTTATCTATCATGTTGTTTTTCTAAATGAACCAGCTCCTGGTTTTGTTGATTCCTTGTATAGTTCTTTTTGTTTCTACTTGATTGATTTCAGCCCTGAGTTTGATTATTTCCTGTCTTCTACTCCTTTTGGGTGTATTAGGTTCTTTTTGTTCTAGCGCTTTTAGGTGTGCTGTTAAACTGCTAGAGTATGCTCTCTTTAGTTTCTTTTTGGAGGTACTCAGAGCTATGAGTTTTCCTCTTAACACTGCTTTCATTGTGTCCCATAAGTTTGTATATGTTGTACTTTCATTTTCAGTAAATTCTAGGAAGTCTTTAATTTCTTTCTTTATTTCTTCCTTGACAAAGTTATCATTGAGTTGAGCATTGTCCAGCTTCCATGTGTATGTGGGCCTTCTGTTGTTTATGTTGCTATTGAAGACCAGCTTTAATATGTAGTGATCTGATAGGAGGCATGGGATTATTTCAATTTTCTTGTATCTGTTGAGGTTTGTTTTGTGACCAATTATATGGTCTATTTTGGAGAATGTAGCATGGGGTCCTGAGAAGAAGGTATATTCTTTTGATTTAGGATGAAATGTTCTGTAGATATCTGTTAAATCCATTTGGTCCATAACTTCTGTTAGTTTCACTATGTCTCTGTTTAGTTTGTGTTTCCAAGATCTGTCCATTGATGAGAGTGGTGTTTTAAAGTCTCTCACTATCATTGTGTGAGGTGCAATGTGTGCTTTGAGCTTTAGTAGTTTCTTTTAATAATGTGGTTGCCTTTGCATTTGGGACCCAGATGTTCAGAACTGAAGGTTCTTTTTTGGTAGATTTTTCCTTTGATGAGTATGAAGGGTCCTTCCTTATAATTTTTGATGTCTTTGGTTGAAAGTTGATATTAGAATGTCTGATATTGGAATGGCTACTCCAGCCTGTTTCTTGGGACCATTTTCCTGGAAAATTGTTTTCTAGCTCTTTACTCTGAGGTTGTGTTTGTTTTTAACAGTGAGGTGCACTTCCTGTATACAGCAAAATGCTGGGTCCTATTTATGTATCCAGTCTGTCCAGTCTGTCAGTCTATGTCTTTTTATTGGGGAATTGAGTCCATTGATGTTAAGAGATATTAAGGGATAGTGATTGTTGCTTCCTGTTATTTTCGATGTTATTTTTATGTTTGTGGTACTATCTTCTTCTATGTTTTTTGAAAGATTACTTTCTTGCTTTTTTTAGGGCATAGTTTCCATACTTGTGTTAGCTTTTTCCATCTATTATTCTTTGTAGGATTGGGTTTATGGAAAGAGAAATTGTCTAAATTTGGTTTTGTCATAGAATATCTTGGTTTCACTATCTATTGTAATTGAGAGTTTTTTTTGGGTATAGCAGTCTGAGCTGACAGTTTTGTTCTCTTAGAGTCTGGATGAGATCTTCCCAAGATCTTCTAGCTTTCATAATCTCTGGTGAGAAGTCTGGTGTAATTCTGATAGGTCTGCCTTTATATGTTACTTGACCTTTTTCCCTTACTGCTTTTAATATTCTTTCCTTGTTTTGTGCATTTGGTGTTTTGACTATTATGTGACAGGAGGAATTTCTTTTCTGGTCCAATCTATTTGGAGTTCTGTAGGCTTCTTGAATGTTTATGTTCATCTGTTTCTTTAGGTTAGGGAAGTTTTCATCTATAATTTTGTTGAAGATACTTACTAGCCCTTTAATTTGGGAATTTTCACTCTCTTCTATACCTATTTTCCTTAGGTTTGTTCTTCTCATTGTGTACTGGATTTCCTGGATGTTTTGTGTTAGGAGCTTTGTGCTTTTTGCATTTTCTTTGACTGTTGTGTCAATGTTTTTATGGTATCTTCAGCACTTGAGATTCTCTCTTCTATCTCTTGAATTCTGTTGATGATGCTTGCATTTATTACTCCTGACATGTTTCCTAGGTTTTCTATCTTCAGGGTTGTCTCCCTTTGTGATTTCTTTATTGTTTCTATTTCCATTTTTAAATCCTGGATGGTTTTGTTCATTTTTTTTTCCTGTTTGATTGTGTTTTCCTATAATTCTTTAAGAGATTTTTATTTTTCCTCTTTAAGGGCTTCTAGCTATTTACCTGTATTCCCTTGTATTTCTTTAAGGGAGTTATTTATTTCCTTCTTAAAGTCTTCTGTCATCATCATGAGATGTGATTTTAAATCTGAGTCTTGCTTTTCTGGTGTGTTGGAGTATCCAGGGCTCACTGTGTTAGGAGAACTGGGTTCTGATGATGCCAAGTTGCCTTGGTTTCTGTTCCTTATGTTCTTGTCCTGTCTTTCATCATCTAGTTATCTCTGGTGCTGGCTGGTCTTGCACTCTGACTGTGTCTTGTCCCTCCTGCAAGCCTCTGTGTCAGTACCACTTGGAGACCAGCTCTCTCTGTGAGAAATTTATGTTTGGAGAGCTGTGGTACAGGGTCAGCTCTGGGGTGCAGACAGAAACCAGAAGGATCCTGTCCCCAGCTGTTCCTTGGTTCCTGTGCCCTGATGGCTCTGCAAAGGTCCCTTTTGATCCAGGAATTTGAACAGAAGTGTTGGCCTTGCCTGTGCTTAAAGGTGTGTAGGCACTACTGGGAGAACAGCTCTCTCCTGGCACTATTTGAGTATGGAGCCTGTGTCACAGCATCAGCTCCCTGGCCACAGGAGGAAACCCAATGGTCACACCTCAGTCCCTGTGTCCTGAGGGTTCCAGGTCGGTCCCTCTGAGAAGAGGTGCTGGTCTTACTTCAGCTGACAGGCTTATGCACACTCCTGTGGGGCTATCTTTCTCCTGGTGCTCTTTCACTATTGAGCCCTGTGGCACATGCTGAGGTCCCCAACCACAGATGGAAACCGGAAGGCTCCTGTTCTTGGCTGCTCCTGGATCCTGTGTCCTGAGGGTCTTGGGCGGGTCCCTCTGAGCAGAGGTGCTGGCCTTACCCCCGCTCACAGGCTTGTCCACACTCCTGGAAGGCTAGCTCTTTCCCTGCGCTATTTGGGTATGGAGCCATGTGGCACAGGACCCAGGCATAAACCTCTGTTTATACTCTTAATGTATACATTCTTTTCCAAATGTTAATTCCATTTTAAATTTTTTTTTTTTTAATTTTAAGTATGTCTAATCCAGTGCATGGTCACTGGAGAATCTGACAAATTTGACTGGCTCCTGTACCATTGCTCTAAATTTCTACATGTTCTTCTTGACTAAAACTTAAAATATTTCTTGGGACCAATATCTTGCATAATGTATCTTTAATATGTAGACATCCATCATTTTAGTTAAGACTGCCCATTACCATGTTGTCTATATGGGTTGAATTGTGTGAATGCTATTGTGTCTTTCCTACTGTCACTTATATAATGAAGTATAATTCCTTGGTCTCAGAATATGGCTTTATGTAGAAACAGAATTACCATGGCAGATGCAGTTTGTTAATATAAGACAAAGCATGTATGCCTTAATCAAATTTTACTATTGTCCCACCCTCTATAAGAACACAAATTCTTGATACAGACATATACACACACATGAAGAATGCTACAGCTATCTAAAGATGAAGGTAGATAAATTGAGAATTCTTTGGATTGACTGCACACACTACAAGCCAGAGGAAATTGATGGGAAAAAAAAATCTATCGTGTGGACCTCATCTCTCTTTGATCTTGGACTTGTAGCCTGTAGAGCTAAGAAGACAAGTCTCTATTATTTCTACTGACTAACTAGTGTTATTTTGGTTCTCTGTTGAACCTAAAAATGGGCTTTGGGGAAGGACTTCTGAAAGCATTGTTTTAAATTATAGAAATTCCAGACTTCTTTTGCACACACAATATTCACATCCCAATGTCTACAATTAACCTGACGTCTCTTTTGAGCATTGTGCATGAAACCATTCAATTAGGAATTTTTTATTTTGTACTAGAAAAAATATAACTAGATTGTTTACAATGTCACAAATCCATTAGTACCAAATTACTGTAGACAGAGACTTATGTGAGATTTGTACCTTGCATATTTTGAGTGACATGTCATGTGTTTTTATTATCTGAATGAAATGAAAGAAATAAAGGCTGGCTTTGCAGTTAAATTTATATCAATAGCACTCAGGGAAAAGTCAGCTGAAATGATCCTTATTTATTAGTAGCCTTAGTTGACATGAGTATGGAAAGTTAATGTATGTAATTTTTATAAAAATAAATTACAGAGATTGAAACTGACAAAGAGCCCAGGTATAGGGAGATAAGACATCCCAGGCCTGACTTCATAACTGGACTCATCATGTTTGCATATCTCTTGGCCATTTTACTGCAACTGTTACATTAACCTCAGATGTGATGTTTCAAGTCACTGAAACAAATAGATCATAATAATCCTAACAGAAAGGAAGGAATTTTATCTTGCACTAATGTTCTTGAGTGGCTATTAATTGACTAATTTCTGAGGAACTGTGGTGTAGATTAAACATATGGGTCATGATTTATGCAGACACATATTCATATTTACAGGAAATGCATCTGAAAACTCAAGAAGAATGTTGGGTTCCTCCGTTTGCTGCAGACTCATTTCCTTGTGAGGCCAAACTTCTTTAGAATGTAATTGACATAAATTGCTTTGCAGTAAATTTGCCTCATTCAAAACATATAATGTAACCAAATTTATTTCTTTCTTTCTTTCTTTCTTTCTTTCTTTCTTTCTTTCTTTCTTTCTTTCATCTTTCTTTCTTCTATCAATTCTGGGAAACCAGCTTCTCCTTCAAATTTTGGTAAGATTCTTCTGACAGGATACCAGTATTTCATTCATATTATACCATCACAGGCATCTATAATCATGATGACATTTTTCATTTACTTTGTTTATGTGATAAGAATTCTTCATAAAAGGATCTACTGAGTTTCTATCAAATGCAAAAAATTAGTTTATTACTAGAAATGTGTTTGCCTTACTTTCTTTTCATATCATTAATTAATATTATATAAATGACTACAGGTTCCATTGGCAATAAATGAATTCCACCTCTAGAAAATGGTATTTCTAGGTTCATAAAATATTGTTTTGAATTATGCATGCATTGTTATATAAATATATATTAAATCATAAATAAAATAATATGCTATTCATTTTCAGTCTTATATTGTAAATATGAAGTTTTAATATTTTGATGGAGGAAGCAATAACATAGATCTGTTTTGATCTCAATTAGAGCTTCTCTTCCTGTCACCTTTGTCCTGGATTAGCCACTGACCATTCCTTCTTCCAGTCCAGTCCAGACACAACTAATATTCATGCAAATCACTTCCAAAGTGTCATTATTTTTATTTGCTCATGTATCAGGGTTGATACTCCAATTATAGTATTTTCTAAGCCTTTGCTAAAGTTTCTAAGTCTTGGGAGTTTTATACATTATCACATACTGTTAAATTAATTATCGAACTGATATAAGAACATATATCAAGATTGTAGCTGTTTAAGATACACTGATTACTTCATCATTTCAGATGGTAAGAACTACTGAATTTGCTTCTTAAATGAAGTTAAGGCCTCTTCTGCAGGGAGGATCCCAACACAACAGCTGACTTCTTACAATGATGAGTTACCTTCTAACAGAGTCCCCTACCTTAGTTATCACCAAGCTTCTAGAAATGCATATATTTATTGGGTTATATACGTGGAAAGGAAGATTCTCTTATCCCTTCCTTGATCTCTCTCTTTCCTTCTATCTTCTCTGTATGCTAGTATGTATGACCTTATCCATGTGTGTTTACATGGAGACAAGAGGCTTATATTCAGTTTCTACTACTATAGTTTCAGCTTAATTTTGAGAGAAGGTCTTATATTAAATCCACTACTCTCAATTTGGGCTAGACTGTTGTATCTATCACTTTCCTAGGATCTGCTGGTTGGTGGTGTTTTTCTCTGCTAAGCGTGTGGTTGAAGATATGACCTTGCTGCATCAGGTATCATCATCATCATCATCATCATAATCATCATCCTCATCATCATTATCATTGACAATTCATATATTTATATAATTAATTGGAGGGCATATTTGCCTTCTTAATGGCTTTCTCACATCCATTCACTCTTATGTTGAGAGCCTTTTTGCTGACAACCTCCCCACTTCTACTTCAATATCATTTTTTGTGACTCACTCAAATTAACTAAGGTAGCTTGCCTGAGCTTACATGAGGGTTATTACCTGGAGCATGCATACCCAACTTTTCATATGGTACTGGGATCCAAACTCAGGTTATCTCCTTAACTGACTGAATCATTTCTCCAACCTAGATCTTGTTTCCTAATCCTAGTCACTGATCTATATCAATTAATAAGTTGAGATAAATTACATTGTTGAGAGAAGATTGCTAATACTTGCAACTTTTTGTTTACTATTCTTGCTCATTAGATTATTTGCCACTTCCCTTCTTCCATATTGGTGTGAGAGATTTGCTGGTGACTAGGTTGCACATGGTGGATTCTTGCTTGCTCTTTGTTGCTTTTCTTCTGCATTTCTTGATATGTAAAACATGGGAATGAGTGTATCATTCATTTAAAAATGCTTCCCTTATGCAACCATGGGAAGAGTTTTTAAATTGTACTTACACTCTAATCTACCTTTCTCCAAGTCTCTGTTTCTCATACTATTTCTATTGTGTCATGAAATACAGTTTCTTTTTGAAAGGCTAAATCTGAAATACATTAAAGAAAAAAATCTTCCCAGTATCTATTAAAGCAGTGATTCAAATCCAGTGAGGCAAGTCCCAGTATACTTAAAGTTATTCAGCAGAGGTCTGGGGCACATAATGACCAAACTGTTAACAGAGGCCAGGGTTAGGGTTATTTGCAGATATAATCACATTAGAAGTGAGTGATCTCTTACAGATATTCTGGTTTGAATTTCCATATTTCTATTATATAAGATCTGAGGGTCTTCAGCTTCAACAACAATGAAAAGCTTTCAGTATAAGCCAGTCTCACTTCAATGAGCTTCCCAAAGACAAATGGCCATGCTCCTATGTGGGAGGTTAGAAGGTATGAAAGGCTAAACTGAAGCTAACCTCACAGGAGACTATATGGCTTAATGACAAATTGTCCTGTTTCAACCTGAGAAGATGAAAGATGCTGCATTTGCTTTGAAGCACAACAATCCCCCAGTGCTCACTACCACTGATTACAGAGGTGTCTAAATAATTAGAGTGGCAAAGTACAAGACACTATTACACTTAAGAACTATCATTATCATTTTCTTTGCTCCAGAAAACACATCTGCTGCCTAAGAAATCATTTATGTAGCTATCCTTGGAAGAAAATTCAAATAAAACTAAGACAGCAAGTTAAGTAAGCTCGTTTCTTTAGACGAGAGCTTTCTATGAAAAAGCAGAGCACAGAGCAATCAAAATTATTAATTTCTTATTTACAAAAACTTACATTTTATAAAAACTTGTAATATGAACCAACTGTCAAATAACATTCTGTGTTTTGAATAAACATTTGATATCTATAAGAAAAGAAATTATTATATAATTTGTTTATGAATTTTTTTGTCAGAGTGAAAATAGAATGATGAGATGCCTTTAAGGGAAGAAAAATACAAACAAGAAAGGCTACAACTCAGTATTTGAATATATCCACTTGTCATGATCTCCACCTTCATTGGACTTTATTTGAAGATTTTTGGCATGTAGATCACTATTTCTCATTTCTTGAAAGGAATTGTCCAAATGTATTGACATTGATACAGGAATGAGATTATTTTAAAGCTTATATATCATATAGACCATATAGTCTAGAAAATACTATTGAAGAAATTATTATTATAATATGAATGATTTTGAGATTCTAAATAATTCAATTAAAAATTAAGTGACTAGACAGGCCTACCATGCTCTGACGACCTCTTCATGCATAAATACAAGCGATTATTCTGGGTTTATGCTTAAATTTATTTTTAATTAATTACATTTGTTCTCATTTGGAGAAAATACATATCAGTAAAATTTCTCTCACCTGGGTTATTGACATGTTCAGTGACTCCAGAGCATGTTGATTTCCTTCCAAATCTTGATTTCAGATTTAGACATATATCAACCATTTCCCTGTATCTATGGAGTTCTGGAGATTAGAAATAAAGAAAAGAGTGTCAAGGCAATAACTTGCTTGTAGACCAATGCCCATCAGATTCCAGTCATACTGGGGTGGCTGCAGAATCATCAAAGACAAGCATACCCCTATCTCACAGAAGCTCTCTTGACTTCCATGTGGGATGGAACCACTGCTGGGATCATTGCTTCTTCGGTACTCCTGCTGTAAACTGAACCCTAGAATAGTACTGGCTATCCTAACCAAACTGAGGCATGTTATGTATTTCAAATATAACCCAAAACCCTGCTGGTGAAACTTGATGAGTTCTAACAAAATCTATCGCCATGCTTTCCAGTCCAAATAAGCTTTATTAGCATATACATTGCTTCTTTTGATTATTTCAGAATAGACCTTTTTTATTTTATATTTTATGTATTTACATTTTAAATGTTATCCCTTTTCCTGGTTTTCCCACCTCCCCCAAACCCCTTATCTTATCCCTCCTCCTCCTGCTTCTATGAGGGTGCTCTGCCACCTACCCATCCACCTACAACCGCCTCCCCACCCTGGCATTCCCCTACATGGGGCATCTAACCTTCATAGGACCAAGGGCCTCTCCTTCCATTGATGCCCAACAAGGCCATCCTGTGTTACATATGTGGCTGGAGCCATGTGTACTCTCTGGTTGGTGGTTTAGTCCCTGGGAGCTCTAGAGGGTCTGGTTGGTTGATATTGCTGTTCTCCCTATGGGCTGCAAGCTGGAGAGATGGCTCAGAGGTTAAGACCATTTTTAGTTGTTTGGTTTTTCATTGTATGTTTTTAGTTTTTGTTCTTTTTGTTGCTTGAGTGAAACTAAATTTACTCTAGTTGTGTTAATTGGGTTATACATAACTATATGTCTACATTTGTTCATTTTAGGCTTCCCAGTCAGCCCCTATTTTGTATGAGCAAACCTTAGTGGGGAGAATTGTGGATGTATAAAGATATTACCATTCTCATTAGGCTCTAAAGTGTCACCTATTTAAGCAGTGAATAAAAAATTGAAAGGACAGTGCAACCATCAGCTTTATTCTTTAAACATTTTACTACTATGCAACTTATATGTGAACTTGAAAGAAAACTAAGCATTTAAAGAAATATTTTCAGTGATCTAGTTTCTGCTAAAAATCTCTCTTTCTTTCTCTCCTTCTCTCTGTGTGTGTCCATCTTTCTCTTTTATTGTATCTCTATATATCCATGTGTTATTGACACATGGATATGTAGACATATACATTCTTCATTCCTCTAACACATGCAGATATAATATGTCAAGAGCACCTTCTGTAAAAATGTAGGATTTATTCCCCAGTATCCTAAAGGGTGGCCTGGAGGGAGTCCTCATCTTCTATCCTCAGCTTCTATCCCATGAGGCTACAATCACAATGCTTGCTTCTGCATCTCTAATATGGAGAATTCTGAAAAGTTACTTGGACTTTAGAATGTTCAGTGAGACTTCATTGTAGCCTATCTTCATTCTTGTACTGATTCATCTTGATTCTCTCCATCTTCTTCGCAGATGGTTATTACAGGAGTCGTAACACACATTTACACTTCAATCTTCATTCCAGAGTCAGTTCCCAAGATAATGCTGCAATAATATGAGTAGAGAAAAGTCGGTTAAAAATATGTAAACTGTAATTTTATTTGATATTGAAATTTATTTTTATTTGTAAAATGTTCAGCTAGGCAAAGAGAAGTATTACAACTCCATGTATGTAAATATCACCTATGCTATTATTTATCCAACACACCCAAACACACACACACACACATACATACACGGCAAATAAAAATGTGTCTCCTATTAAAATGTGAAAGGCAAAATGATGCCTCCCACATGCCAGCAGGATACTTAGTAGATGTGACAAATAAAGATCAGTTGTCCACATGTGGATGTAGACTCCTTTTTTGTCACATGTCTCTGTTTAACTCAGTTATGATGGGAATAAAAATATCATTATTACTGACCCTGCAATGCTTTGATTCCAGAGGTCAAACATTTTATGCATTCTCTTTTACTGGCACGATTAAATACAATAATAAGTGAATAAACAGACAATGTTTCAACCTTTGGAAAACTATGAGATCCCAGTCAGTTTACGAGATGTATAGGATTCTATTGAGTGGTCTCTCTCTATGTAGGAAAGCTGAGGTCCAAACACAGCAATTAAATAAGAAATCAGTCTTTTGTGATTGGGTTACTTCACTGAAGAAGATATTTTCTAGTTCCATCCATTTGCCTAAGAATTTTACGAAGTCATTGTTTTTAATAGCTGAGTAGTACTCCATTGTTTAAATATACCACATTTTCTGTATCCATTCCTCTATTGAAGGACATCTGGGTTCTTTCCAGCTTCTGACTATTATAAATAAGGTTGCTATGAACATAGTGAAGCATGTATCCTTGTTATATGTTGAAGAATGTTTTGGGTATGTGTCCAGGAGGGATATAGCTGGATCCTCAAGTAATACTATGTCCAATCTCTGAGGAAATGTCAGACTGAATTCCAGAGTGGTTGTACCAGCTTGCAATCCCATTAGCAACGAAGAATTGTTCCTCTTTCTCCCACATCCTCCCCAGAATCTGCTGTGCCCTGAGTATTTGATCTTAGCCATTATGACTGGTGTGAGGTGGAATTTCAGGGTTGTTTTGATTTGCATTTCCCTCATTGTGGGAAGCCGCCTGAGTCGCACCCACATTCGCCATTACAAGATAGCGCCTACATCCGGCCGAGGACAAGTTGTAAACAGGCTAGTGCGCATACACCTGGTAATTTTCCACCTCAGAGTCTCAGCCTCTCTCGTGGCAGCATCTGGCCTGATGTGCGGGAGCCAATGGGAAGCTCCACGTCCCAGGCAAGCGCTGTGACCCATATAAGGGACGGGTGTTCTATTGTTCAGGGTCTCCACTCGTGGCAAGCTTATGCTCTCCCTCTCAAGATGCATTAAAGCTTTACTGCAGAAGGATCCTATGTGTGCCGCGTCGTTCTTGCTGGCGAGACCGTAGCGCAGGACACCTCATGACTAAGGATGTTGAACATTTCTTTAGTGCTTCTTGGCCATTCAATATTCCTCAGTTGAAAATTCTTTGTTTAGTTCTGTTCCCCATTTTTGATAGGGTTATTTGATTCTCTGAAGTCTAACTTCTTGAGTTCTTTGTATATATTGGATATTAGCCCTCTTTCAGATGTAGGATTGGTAAAGATCTTTCCCCAATCTGTTGGTTGCCATTCTTTTCCTATTGACAGTGTCCTTTGACTTCCAGAAGCTTTGCAATTTTATGAGGTGCCATTTGTTGATTCTTGATCTTCGAGCATAAGCCATTGGTGTTATGTTCAGGAAATTTTCCCCTGTGCCAATGTATTTGAGACTTTTCCCCACTTTCTCTTCTATTAGATTCAGCATATTTGGTTTCATGTGAAGGTTCTTGATCCCCCTTGAACTTGAGCTGGTACAAAGATAAATATAGATCTATTTGAATTCTTCTACATGCAGACTACCAGTTAGACCAGAACCATTTGTTGAAGATGCATTCTTTTTCCACTATATTGTTTTGGCTTCTTTGACAAAGATCAAGTGTCCATAGGTGTGTGGGTTTATTTCTGGATCTTCAATTCTATTGTATTTATCTCTGCATCTGTCTGTCTCTGTACAAACACCATACAGTTTTTATCACTATTGCTTTATAGTATAGCTTGGGATCAGGGATGGTGATTCCTCCAGAAGTTCTTTTACTGTTGAAAATTGTATATGGAAATCCATCAACGTAATACACTGTATAAACAAACTCAAAGAAAAAAATAACATGATCATTTCATTAGATGCTGAAAAAGCCATTGACCATAATCTAACACACCTGTTCAAAGTGTTGGAGAGATCAGGACTTCAAGGTCCATACCTAAACACAGTAAAAACAACATACAACAAACCAACAGTAAATATCAAATTAAATTGAGAGAATCTTGAAGCAATCTCACTAAAATCAGGGACAAGACTGCCTACTCTCTCACTATCTATTGAATATAGTGCTCAAAGTTCTAGCTAGAGAAATTAGACAATAAAAGGAGACCAAGGGAATATAAATTATAAAGAAAGAACTCAGGGTCTCACTATTTGATAATATACATAATCAACCCCAAAAATTCTATCAGAGAAATTCTACAGCTGATAAACTACTTCAGCAAAGTGGCTGGGTATAAAATTAACTCAAATCAGTAGCCTTCCTTTATACAAATTATAAAAGGGCTGAGCAAAAATCATGGAAAAACACCCTTCACAATAGTCACAAATAATATAAAATATTCTGGTGTAACTCTAACCAAACAAGTGAATGTTCTGTATGACAAGAACTTCAAGTCTCTGAAGAAAGAAATTGAAGAAGACCTCAGAAGATGGAAAGAACTCCCATGCCCACAGATCTATAGTATTAACATAGTCAAAATGGCCATCCTACCAAAAGCAATGTAAAGATTCAATGCAATGCCCATCAAAATTTCAATACAATTCTTCACAGATATGGAAAGAACAATTCTCAACTTCATATGGAAAAGCAAAAAATCCAGGATCACAAAACTATTTTTAATAATAAAAGAACTTCTGGTCAAAAGTTTTTTTTGTTTTTGTTTTTGTTGTTTTTATAAAAGTCTAATGATTTCATTCCTGTCTGCTTAAGTGACCATAAGGGACAAGTATCAAGCTTTTGCATGTGATCTTTTATTGCTACATGGCTTAGGTGATTATGTTGCCAACATGACTCTGGAATTATTGTTCTTTTGGTGTGTTTGTGTGTGTGTGTGTGTGTGTGTGTATGTGTGTGCTTCCACAGGCAGGGGTATGTACATGTGTGTGTTCTTGCATGTGGAGATCTGAAGTTCATGTTGGGTGTCTTCCTCAATTATTTCTAGACTGGCTGAGGAGCAGTGAGCCCATCACTGAGATTGCAAGATCATACTTAGCTTTTGGGTACTGGCAGTTAAACCTGGGCCCTCATGCTTTCATAGAAGTTTCTCAGTGGCTGAGCCATCTTCCCAGCCCCATGGAGTTCTATTTTTGAGTAATGGCATTTAACATGCTATTCCCAAACACAAACCCAATTGGTGAGTTTATGGGACACGTTTTGTTCTCTTAGAACAGCAAGCTCAGCAAATGATCTGACACTATTGAGTTATTCTCTCTAATGCATTTTAGTAGAAAATCAAATCATCCAATTTTATTGGGCTTGAGGCTCTTTGCCATCTTGTTAAAGATTACATTTTCTTTATGAAAAAGATCATTGTCAGGTCGTATGAAAAGGCAAACAAAAAGCCTTTGTATTTTTAATGATACACTGGCATAAATCCTAATGGAACCTGTGCATCTCAAGCAAAGTGCACTAGGACATATTTAGGGTAAGCCTTACAAGTATACTTCACTGCATGTTCAGCTATTTGTTTTGTTTGCATTTGCTCATTTGTTTGTTCTTTCTTATCTAAATCATAGCAACTTTATATTCTTGAATACCTCTAACTTTTCTCCTGATGAAACTGAACTATTGAGGGTAAAAAGAGGTTAGTTGAGTAAAAAGTTGAGCAGTCACAGAAACCATAAAGACCTGACTGTGTACCTACAGTTCTATATGTAAGTTTCTTTTCAAAATATAAAGCTGTTAGTGACAATGTTATTTCTTTTATTAAGTGCATATTAATTTTGTATATCTCACATTATCTCATGTATGTGTTTTAAACTTTTTTCTATTCATTTATTTATTTTTATTTTTATACATTTTTATATTTACAGTTCAGCTGTTACCCCACCCTGGTCCCCCTCCACAGTTCCTCTTTCCACCCCTCCTCTCCCTGTCTCTGAGAGGATGCTCCCCACCATCAGGTCTCCCCCATCCCTGTGGCCTCAAGTCTCTCAAGGATTAGGTGCATCGTCTCCCATTGAGGCCAGAATAGGCAGTCCTCTGCTTTGTATGTGTCAGGGTCTCAGACCAGCTCCTGTAGTCTACCTGGTTGGTGGCCTAGTATATGGGAGCTCCCAGGGGTCTGCCTTAGTTGAGACTGCTGGTCTTCCTTTGGTGCTGCTCTCCTCTTCTACTTCTTCCATTCTTCCATTCAACCATAGGAGTCTCCAACTTCAGTCCAATGGTTGGTGTAAGTATCTGCATCTATCTCAGTCAGCTGCTAGTTGGGCCTCTCAGAGGACAGGAATGCTAGGCTTCTGTCTGTAAGCACTTCATAGCATCAGTAATAGTGTAAGAATTCCGTGTCTCCCCATGAGGAGGTTCCTCTGTTGGGCCAGTCACTGGACTGCCTTTTTTTCAATCTCTTCTCTACTTTTGTCTCTTCAGTTCTTTTAAACAGGAACACTTCTGGGTCAGAAATGTTGACACCATCCCTCCTCTTGGGGCACTGTCTATTTATTAGAGGTAGACTCTTAAAAATAGGGTACAGAACAAAACAGAGAATTCACAACAAAGGAATCTTGAATGGCTGACAAATGTTCAAAGTCATCAGGGAAATGCATATCAAATGAGCCTTACAACAATCAAAATAACTCAGATCAAAAACTCAGGTGACAGCACATGCTGGCAAGGATGTAAAGAAAGAGGAACATTCCTCCGTTGCTAGTAGAATTACAAACTGGTACAATTACTCTGGAAATCAATCTGGCTATTCCTCAGAAAATTGAAAATAGGCCTACAAGAAGATGTAGCTATATCACTCTTGGGCATATACCTAAAAAATGCCCCACCATACCAGAGGGACACATGCTCCATGATGTTCATAGCAGCCTTATTTGTAATAGTCAGAAGCTGCAAACAACACATATTTACCACAAGGGAAAAATGGATACAGAAAGCGTTGTATATTTACACAATGGAATACTATTCAGCTGTTAAAGACAATCATGAATTTTGCATGCAAATGGATAGACCTAGAAAATATCATCCTGAGTGAGGTAACTCAGACCCAAGAGGACATGCATAGTATGTTCTCACTAATTCAGTAGACATTATATTCCCCCCCCCCCCAAAGTGCCAAATACTTAAGATATAGCCCGCAGAACTCAAAAAAGTCAACAAGCTGAAGGGCCCAAGTAAGGATGCCTCAGTCCCACTTTGGGGGGAGAAGAAACTAACCATAAAGGAGAAGGGAAGAAGCTAGGAGGGAAAAGAAGATGGGGGGTGGAGAAGGGAACATGATTTCAGGTATTGGGTGGGGGAAAAACACTGAAACGCAGAGAGCCAGCAGAAGAATGGAAATATGCAGCCTCAGAAGGTGGGAGGTAGAGAGACCCTCTAGAAAGTACCAGAGACCTGGGAGATGAGAGACTCTCAGGACTCAATGGGAGTGACCAATGATGAAGTGCCCAACAGAGGGGAGAAGTGATTAAATGTTTTTATTTATATTATTTTAAATTATGATTATGCATGTGGGGCTATGTGGCAGTATGTGAATTGAATTGCAGTTGGAAGCCAGAAAATGAGTCAGGTACCCTGGAACTATAGTCACAAGCAGTGTGAGCAGGCTAACTTGGGGGTTAGGAAGAGAACTTGTCTTCTGCAAGTGTAGCAAGTACTTTTTTTTTTTTTGCATGTATCTAAATGTTTTATTCTACTAAATTTTGTGAAATTGGAATTTTGAATACATTTTTAATGTAAAAAGGGAGGCTTGCTGAGTATCTTTCTGCTCATGTAGAAAACTAGAAGTAAAACTATCCTGATTTCCGATTCCTTGTTTCACACCTACCCTTTAACTTTTGGAAAGAAATTTTTAAAAGTTTCTTCCCTATTCTACCCATCCCCTTTTTTGTTTTGTTTTTTATTTTTTAAAATATTTTTATTATTCTTTAATCTGCTTTTTTTTTTACAGTCCAGTTGTTATCCACCTCAGTCTGCCCTTTGACTGTTCCTCATCCCACACCTCCTCTGTCTCCAAGAGGATGTTCCCACCCTCACCCACACTCCCACAGACATCCCCACTCCCTGAAGCCTCAACTCTATCATTTGTATACTTTAATTTATTTTTTATTTTTAAATTAAATTAAATTAAATTAAATTTATTTTTACTTATTCACTTTACATCTGACTCACTGCCTCCCTCCTGGTCAGCCTCTCCCACATTCCTTCTCCCTAACTTTCTCTCCTTCTCCTCTGAGAAGGTTGGGGACACCCTGGGTATCTCCCCCACTTTAAGTCTCTGCAAGGCTAAGTACATCTTCTTTCACTGAGGCCAGAAAAGGTAGCCCAGCTAGTAGAACATATCCGAAGTACAGGTAACAGCTTTTGGGATAGCCCCCATTCCAGTTGTTCATGACCCACATGTGAGTGAGGAGGCCTAGGTCCAGACTGTGTATGTTTCTTTTGTTGTTGCTGTTGTTTTGTTGCTGGTTGTGGTGGTTCAGATTCTGAGAGCCCCAAGAGTTCAGGTTGGTTGACTCTGTTGGTTTTCTTATGGAGTTCTTATCCTCTTTGGGGCCCACAATCCTTCCTCCTATTCTTCCATAAGGGTCCCCAAGCTCTACCAATGTTTGGCTATAGGTGTCTATATAGGTGTCTAGCTATGAGAATCAGCTGTTGGGTGGAGCCTCTCAGAGGACAACATGCTCCTATTTGCAAGCAAAACTGAGTATTATTAATAGTGTTAAAGATTTGTGCTTCCAGCTTCTGGCTATTATAAATATGGCTGCTATGAACATACTGGAACATGTGTCCTTATTACATGTTAGAGCATCTTCTGGGCATATGCCCAAGAGTGATATCGCTGGGTCCTCAGGTAGTATTATGTCCAATTTTCTGAGGATGTGCCAAACTGATTTCCAGAGTGGTTGTACCGGTTTGCAATTCCACCAGCAATGGAGGAGTGTTCTTCTTTCTCTACATCCTGGCCAGCATTTGTTGTCACCTGAGTTTTTGATCTTAGCCATTCTGACTGGTGTGAGGTGGAATCTCAGGGTTGTTTTGATTTGCATTTCCCAACCCAGATGTCCCTCAACAGAGGAACGGATACAGAAAATGTGGTACATTTGCAGAATGGAATACTACTTAGCTATTAAAAGCAATGACTTCCTGAAATTCACAGGCAAATGGATGGAACTTGAAAACATCATCCTGAGTGAGGTAACTCAATCACAAAAGAACAAACACGGTATGTACTAACTAATAAGTGGATGTTAGCCCAAAAGTTCGCAATATTCAAGTTTCAATTCATAACAACTGTTAGACTGAGCGTGGGGTCCCAGATGGAGGAGTTGGAGAAGGGACTGAAGCTGCTGAGGGAGTTTGCAGCCCTGAGAGAGCAACAGTGTCAACTGGCCAGACACCCCAGATCTCCTGAAGACAGGACCACAAACCAAAGAATACACATGGAGGGACCCATGGTGTTGGCCACATATGTGGCAGAGGAGGGCCTTGTTGGCCATCAGTGGGAGGAAAGGCCCTTGGCCCTGAGGGTGTTAGATGCTCCAGTATAAGGGAATGCCAGGGAGGGAAGATGAGAGCAGGTATGTGGGTGGGGGAGTACCTCATAGAGGCAGAGAGAAGGGGGATGGGATAGGGGCTTTCCAAAGAGGACACCTGGAAAGGGGAAAACACTTGAAATGTAAATAAAATAGCAATAATAATAATAATAATAATAATAATAATAATAATAATAATAATAAAAAAAAGGATTGGTGCTTGCCCATGTGCTAGATCTCAAATTGGGCCAGTTATTCATTGGACATTCCCTCAGTCTCTGCTCTTTCCTCATACCTACATTACTTGTAGGTAGGATGAACTTTGGGTTGAAAGTTTTGCTGGTAGCTCAGTGTCTCTATGGCTCCACTGGGGTTCCTGTCTGGCTACAGGAGTTGGCATCTTCAGTATCTATATCCCCAGTGTGGTCAGTTACAACTTAGGTCACCCCCCCATTGATTCATCAGTTGCCTCCCTTATTCTAGGTCTCTGTTTCTTCATGGAGATGCTCCCACCTCCTCACCCTCATCTGTTGCAGATTTTCATGCCCATCTAGCCATTTCTCCTATACTTTCCCACACGTGATCCTGAACTCTCCATTCTCTTCCCCATCCCCTCTCCCTCCTAGTTCCCTCCCTCACTCTGCTTCTTATGCTTATTTTATCCCCTTTCCTAAGTGAGAGTCAAGCTTCCTTTTTTAGGCCTTCCTTCTTGCTAGCTTCTTTGGGTCTGTGTAGTATAACATAGTACTTGTATTTAAAGGCTAATATCCACTTATAAGTGAGTACATACTATATATGTCCTTTTGTGACTTGGTTACATAACTCAGGATGATATTCTCAAGTTCCATACATTGGCCTGCAAAATTCATGAATGGCTAAGATCAAAAACTCAGGAAATAGCACATGCTGGCGAGGATGTGGAACAAGAGGAAGATTCCTCCATTGCTGGTTGGAGTGCAAACTTATACAACCACTTTGGAAATCAAGTTGACATTTTCTCAGAAAACTGGGATTAGTTCTACCTCAAGACCCAGACTGTCAGGCATATACCCAAAAGACATTCCAACATCCCACAAAGACACTTGCTCAACTATGTTCATAGTAGTTTTATTTGTACTAACTAGAAATTGGAAACAACCTAGATGTCCCTCAACTGAAGAATTGATTAAGAGAATGGGGTACATCTACACAGAAGAATACTATTCAGCACTTAAAAACAAAGACATCATTTGTATACTCTTAAGTGATGTTTATTTTATTTGTGTTTGTATACGTGACACTGTTTGTGCTTTTCTATATGGTGTCAGATTTATGGCACACAGACAACAAACTCAATGTTAAATGTCAAAAATGTGATGCAGAAAACATGGTAAAAGATGTGTGTGTGTGAATGTGCGGGTGGGTGGGGTAGGGGTTAGAGAGATAGATGGAAAAGAAAAGAAAAACCAAGATAGGAAATTAGAGTAAATCCTTCAGGATTTGTTTTTAGATTTGAGTTCAAGGAACACTTAAGTTTTTAGGTGAAGTCAAAAAGTCTTACCATAGAATTTCTAGCCAATAGCTGGAGGTCCTCACCTGTTCACTTGCTGTATTTATGCAAGTGTAGCTGGGACTTCAGTTTGAGACCCAATTAGCATCTTGCTAATAGATACATATTTTTTCTTACTTTTTACTATGCTTTATTTTTTTATATTTTGAGATTATAATATAATTACTAATAATTATAATATATTTCATTCCTTTTCTTCTTTCAAAATCTTCCAAAGCTTCCAATGGATGGAGGCAACCAACTATCCTAGTCAGAGCCAGTATGATGTCCTTGAACAACATCAGCACCTAGAAGCATGTTTTCTTAAACAGGAATTTTCATCACTAATCACTTAGATTTTATGCAAGTTTATTTTCCATGAATATTCTTCAAAACAAAATATAAGTGGAATCTACAATATGAACAGCACATTCTCATAAGACCAGAATCTTCTAGAAAAGGCTACTAATGTTCTGCTTTTAGCAAGCCCTGTTAATTAGATGTCTTGAATTGTTAAAGCATCATTTCAGGCTTCCTTTGGTATTTTTCTACACATTTAATATTTAAATCTTTAATTGTATTTTAATTTCACTTATTTTTCAATATATTGGTGTTTTTCTTCACGACTCCTGATTAATATTCATGGTACTGATAGGTACTCTGAGAAAAAGGTAACTACTGTTTCAGCTACAAACTCATCAATCTCCAATGGTAAATTTCTTGTATGATACTAGAGCAATAGTGACTCAAATGTTGTGGGAGTACAACCACCACTAACTGATTGAATTTAAAGCCCACTTTACAAGCTGGAACCCATTCAAGAGACTAAAGTGGCCAAGAATTTGAGATTCAATAGGCCATAGAACATTAGGAAAATAAAATACTTTTCTGCTAATGCAATAAAATGATTCCTAATGACATTCTGCTATATTCATGATCAGTAACTCAGTCTTCCATCATTGGAGATTTTTCATTCAGTACTTGGGAACTAATATAAAGACCCACAACTGAACCATGTGCAGAGAATGAGAGATTTTAGAATAGCTAAGTTTAAATTGAATGTCACAAATAAAGAAGTGCTAGAAGAGGAAGAAGAGGAGGAGGAGAAGAAGGAGGAAGAGGAGGAGGAGGAAAGATGAATATCTCTATCATGTTAAATAAATGTCCAGAATATATTGTTTAATAAGAAAAATAAGGACCAGAATGTTTTAACTGTTAATTTTCATAAGAAAATATAGAATAATATATATTCATTGGTGGGAATGTATCATGGTGGGAACACAATTGACTACCCTGGGACTCAAAAATGAGTGACTGGAGTGTGGTGCACTTTATGTTGCTTTGAGTTCTACTTCACAATTATGTCCTACTTTACTAACACAAAAAATGAAACACCCTGCTTGTAGATGTCAATGAGAGTTGCTTGTTTTAGATTAATCTCACTGTAGCAGTGGAAACATCTAAGCTCTTCATTGAGTTTAGGCAATTTGTACCTATAAAACTAAATAGAAAACACAGAACAAATGAAATAGATTTTGCTTGTGTGGATTTCTTGACTAATTTTGTAAGCATAGAGATATAGAACTTTCTTTTGATACTTTGTGCAACCATCTTATTCATGTTGCAGTTAACTTTGATTAATAATCTAGCTTGCTTTTGCATTTCTTGGATTTAAATAAATATTCTGTGATGCAGAAATACTAACTGCTGTAAAATTTACTCTGTTATTCACATTTGTATGTTATTTGGGGGTTTTGTTTGCTTTTTTTTGTTTGTGGTTTTTTTTGTTGTTGTTGTTATTGTTTTGAGGTAGGAGTATTGGTTTGTTGTTTGATTTTGTTAGGTTTGAAATTCATTTTGTAGCCCAGGATGGCTTCCAATTTTTGATTTTTCTACCCAAGTCAACTAAGTTGGGTTACTACTGTGTACTATGGTGACTAGCTTGTACGTATTGTCTTAAAGTATTTTCCCCTCAAAAAAGTTAGCAACACTAAGTGATGGTGTAAAGTCTTACAGTTAAAGAAAAAGAATGGAGAAAAAAATCTTCTCTTTGGGGCACAGGGTGTTTGTGGAAGAGAAGGTAGAAGAATTATAATAGCCAGGGAATGGGGATCACGAAGTAACCAAAGCCTTCCAGGCATAACGGGCCTTATGGACTTATTAACTCACAGAGACTGAGAATGCTCAGGAACTGAAATGTGAGTACTGAGAGGAGTAGACACCATCTCCCATTCCTAACCAATAATCTATCTCTAGTTGACAGCTGCTTGCAAAGGAAAAATCAGTTTTCTCTAATGGAGTCTCACTGTGTATACAAACCACACTTAAAGGTAGACCCAACAGTAAAAGACTACCACATTTATTGTCTCTTATTGCTGTGTTTGGGCATCTTTACATCTTATTGCTTTTTTGACTTGAATTTTATGGTTTCCCAATTTGTGTTTTTATGGAATTTATTTTTTGTGTTTTTCTTTTTGTGTGTATTTATTTCTTACGTATTCTCCGTGTTTCATTTTTGGGTTTTTTGTTTCTGGTTTCCTTGCTTTTATATTTGCCTGTTTGTTCTCTAAAGAGAGAAAAACTGGAATGGAGTTGGATGGGTTAGAAGGTGTGGAGGATCTGGGAGAAGATGGAAGAGGGAACCATTATCAGAGTAGACTGTATGAATTTTCAATTAAAATATTATTAAAATATTTTTATTTTATTTATTATTAGTAATAATCTGTGAATGTGCCATGTATCTACAGGCACAAATCATATGGCTGCATACGGAGGTCACAGGAGAGTTTGTAGACTTAGCTCTTTTGTGGTACTTTTCACAGATTTCAGGGATTGAATTCAGGCCAATAGGCCTGAGTGTGAAGCTCCATTTTCCACTGAACCACCTTGCAAGCCCAATGACTGGGGAACTTTAGTATCCATTGGCATGTATAGGAATTTACCCATCTATAATATATATTGCACATTTATGTTTTTAACATTTTAGTGGGTTCTAATTATATTATGTGCAGAAAACAAGTTTTATATGATAAGGTTTCATGTTTTTTCTTCCATCACCTAGTTGATTTGATTTTTTTAATTTTAGCTTTCTCACATAAAACTGTGCTTGTTTTTTAATAAAATTCTATGCAAATCAAAAGTATGATTTTGAGCTTTGGGAGTTCATTAAACATTTATTAATTACACTTGTTTCATATTTTATAAATCATCTATGGGTAATCACGTTTCTTCTCAGCTTATGCTAATATTCCTAACATGTTTCTGTGCATATCAATTTTTCCTTATAAGACATTTTCTGCTCTCTGATCAACAGCCACATTGTATCTTACCATTTATACTGACACAGGTTCTCTTTTGAGATTTGGAATTTCCATGAAATATGTAATATATTTTTTAATTTTTAAAAGATTTATTTTATTTGTATTCATGGTTCTGTGTGCTTGCCATTTGTGTGTGTGTGTGTGTGTGTGTGTGTGTGTGTGTGT
>JADRCH010000043.1:10123661-10265285 GCA_019843965.1 Rhynchomys soricoides | reverse complement strand
GAGAGAGAGAGAGAGAGAGAGAGAGAGAGAGAGAGAGAGAGAGAACGTGTGTCTGTCTGTCTGTGTGTGTGTCTGTAGAGGCCAGAAGAGAGCACTGGATGCCCTGGAGCTAGAATGAAGTACACATGGTTCTGAGGTGCTTCTTGTGAGTACTGCAAACCAAACTCAAGCCCTCTGCTCTAGGAGTAAGTGCTCTTTATTGCCAAGCTATCTTTCCAGCCTCTCATTAAGTACTTTGCTGTGTTTTATTTCATCATTGAAAACATTTTGTGAGTTAACAACTGATCAAATTTTTCAGTAATGCTTACCACACTCATTCAGTATCCCTTTGCTTAAATTTCTACAGTTGTTTATAATGCTTCCATGGATGCAGAATATCTCTTAGTCTAGTTTATTATATATAAGCTTTTACTTTTATTAGTGCTGTCTGATTTCTTTTGTCTACTTGCCATATGTTTTAAGGAGCACACAAATATTTACTAAAGTTTTAAGTATTAATAATTAATTGGTTCAGTAAGGCTCAATTACAAAGAAAGCAATTCCTTACAACCTGTCAGTCAGTCATTGATGTATCTGTCAGTAAAACATATTAGCAATGAATTATATATGCTCTCTGCTCACTAGAAACACTACATCCTATCAGAGCCATAAGAATGCAAACTCACAGAACTAGTGTGAGGAATTTAAATGTAAAGTAAACACACAAAATCCACTAAACAGCTTGTACAGACTGGTGTCCAACAGGATGAAGAAATCCACTGAAGAGAGGAAAATAAATTTTTCTTATAATTTTAGGGTAAGAATTTGGTACTGAAAGTTTAAATATGACTTGAATAATCAGATTGTAGTGATAAAGAAAATACATGATTCAGAAGGATTAATATAAAATATAGACATGTAGAAAATATATGCTAATATATATATGCTAGTAAATATATGAAATTATGTGCATAAAGATTCTTCAACTTGTACATTGGCTAAATTGCTGGGTAGAGGGCAACAATATAGAAAATGTAGAGTTACTTAGAAATATTAATATGGGAGGTGGGATAAAAAACCTCCTTCAATATCCCTGACATCAAAAAGATATGAGAAATAGTGATGGGAAATAAAATTGTCGTGTAGACTGAGATTATCTCATTTTAGAATAAGCTAAATTTCTCATGTATCACTTTGCTTTCCAGTTTTGAAACTCAGTATTTAATGCCTAATTTTATTTTTCTCTAAAGGCAGAAATGGTGACTCCCCTTGTGCTGATGCCTTAAGTGGGCCAAGACTTCATCAGAGTTGTGTAAGTAAATATCGATTGGTGTAAATGATGTGATAGCAACCTCAGTCCAAAAGGAGATTAAATTGAGTAAACCTGGCAGAACAGGGTGATACATGCTGCAATTAACCAGCACAGCTTAACAAGACTCTAGAAACAAGGGAAGAAGACTTTCTTACTAGCCAAGCCCTCCCAACCCCCAAAATGTATGCATGTTTATGGGTCTTTATTGTGGCAATGAATTGTTTTAGTTAGATAATGACACACTGAAGGACAGCCTGGTGACAGGGTAATAATGCTAGATGCTTTTTATAGACATTATAATACATTTATATATTGGATGAATGATCTAATTATTTTTGGCCTGTTTTGCAATTGTTTCATCTATTCAAGCTATCCCTTATTTCAAATGCTGCATTCAAAATTATTCAAGTTCACAGGGTTGAACATTCTGCTTGAAATACTTGTTCCAAACCCAGTGTCCATTCATACCAATGCCCATTCAATACTGAAACAATTTGATTAATTGAATAATAATACCAAATATTTAAACATGTCAGGTTTTGTTGAAAGTTAGAATTGAAAAAAAAAATTAGAAGTTTCTTGTCAAGCCTACAATTCTCATTATCCATTGCTTTGTCATTGTCAAGTGACTTCAGCAAATTGAACTTAAGACCTATCTTAGGCTTCGGAGGGTTGATTAATGTAGTTTGTTCTTACTTGGAATCTCTCATGCAGTTGTGCTCAGATTTTTATTGCCATTATCTGAATACTCAACAATTTTAGACATCCAAGAGGGATCATTAGCATGGTTGGCTATTGTGGTGCTGTCTGGAGGGCATTTGCCTTTGTTCTTTGTTTTATTGGATAGATAAGGTCTTACACTGATTCCAGGCTCTTAAATTCCTAGGCTCCTGAGTAGCTGGGGCTACAAGTTTGTAGCCTTGCTTCTGTCTTCCACTGGGACATTTTGCCTTCCTTGTCAACATTGCCTGCATGAGACCTCTCTATATGAGTTGGTCTTTTTGAAGAAAGCAATGTATCCTAAGAAGTATGAATCTTCAATATTAGCATATGAGAAGGTTGATCAAGAGTGTGAATGGGTTTTATGGCGCTACTATAAGGCCATGTTTTGTCTACCAGTCATACTGAATGGTCCCAACCTGGCATTGCTATTTTTAAGTTTTCATTTCCTTTTTTAGAAAAGGTAATTGATATATTAGATTGGGACATTTCTTATAAACTTTTTACAACTTTAAAAATCTTCTGTCTAAATAATATCACATTATGAGCTGTTGAAGTTTAGAGATTCAGCATATAACTTGTGAAACATTGAACTCAACCTGTAACCAGCCTGTATCTCAATTGAAAATTTATAAACTGCTATATTTTACTGGTCAAAGCAGTTTTTAGGGTAGGATCAGTCCTGACAGGTAGAGCATATTGACCTTTTGGAAAGCAGATTGTATAAATTACACTGCAAAATACTCTAAAGAATGACACATATTGGTATAGGCATTTCTTGAAAATGAAGTCATTTTTACTCTACCCTTCATGCAGAGTGATGTAATTTTCTTCCAAATACAATACTCACCCAGTATCAGCACCACTTAAATAAGCTCCTGTCATGAATTAGGCCTCCTTGAGCATGTAGCTGTGTGATTACTGTTAAAACTTCTTTGACAATCACTGAACTAAGAGGATACTTATCTTTCTTTCACACGTTGGCACATAATGCTACAGAACTATCTGCTCTACACAGTAGAGACCATGATAGAATAGGTACTAGTTTATAAGTACATTTATATCCAGCTGGGTGTATATGTCTCTCCATGGGTGAACAACCGGAACTTCTCACTGGTAGTAATACTTTTGGTCTGTTACTGCAAAATTTTAACTTTAGCATCTTATCGAGTCTTTTTTTCCTATCAAAACTTAAATGATTAATGTTTGCACCTGAGTGCATCTTTTAGCCTCCTGTAGGTTCGTAGCTAAAATTGACAGAGGCAAGCAATTCCAAAACAAGGCCTGAGATGAAATCTCTCTCTCTCTCTCTCTCTCTCTCTCTCTCTCTCTCTCTCTCTCTGTGTGTGTGTGTGGGGGGGTCTGTCTGCCTCTATCTTCTCTCTCTATCTCTATCTTCCTTTAATAAAATGTACAGTAGTTTTACCTCCCAGACTTTGCAGTGAATAAATTTATGACACTGTTCACATTAATAAGATATAGACATAAGCTCCTGGTACTTAATGCTATCATCCATACCATTTCTTCTTCTACAAAATAAGGCTATACAGTCACACTGTCAGCTAACATCCCCAAATTCAAAAGTCAGAGTCTCAAAACAATTTAGAAATCTGGCCAATAAAACTTGTGAACATCTGGACTAAACTTTTAACAGAAGATTTCTTTTGGCTTAAATTTCTGAGCAGCTCTGTACATATGTCAGAACCACCCCAAAGCATGACACAGCAGCTATAAAATCTCAAGGCTTATTATTACCAAGAGCAAAAGGTTTTACAAGAGGATTTCTTTTTGTGTACACAAAGACATCAAAAAACAAATGCCATCAGAAGGGCTGTGCTCCTCTCTCATTGACACAAGTAATGCTCACTGGGCATAGTGGAACACCACTCTTCCTGTTACTCAAATATTTTTAGGAATGGCAGATAAAAAAGTTAGAATTGTTTCTCTGTAAATATTGTATAGAAAGTGTTTTAATATTGTCTAGTGTCCTGATGACCTGAGAGCCTGATGACCTCTGGGCCCCATCTGCTGGGTGCTAAGAACTAACTCCTGGAAGCTGTTTTCTGACATTCTTTCTCTAGGTATATTGTACATGTTTACAACTACCATATAATAAATAAAATGTAAAGCTTGACCAATGTCCTGAATTCCAAGCATGTTCTTGAGATACACAGAAATCCTGAGAACAGTTTTGTGAACAATGGATTGACATATTACAATTTCATTTATTAACAACTATAAAAGCATCTCTATTGGGCTGGAGGGATGGCTCAGTGGTTAAGAGTACTGACCACTCTTCCAGAAGTCAATTTCCAGAAGTTCAATTTCCAGCAACCACATGGTGGCTCACACCATCTGTAAAGGACATCCTATGCAGTCTTCTGGTGTGTCTGAAGAGAGTGACAGTATACCCACATACATTAAATAAATAAATCTTTAAAAATATAAGCATCTCTATTTTAATGAATAAATTAATATTTAAAATACTATTATATGCACATTTATTATCTTTGGAGTTAAGATGATTTTTAAAGTCATGGCTAATGAATTTGATAATATATCAAGTTCCATTTTGGTTGACTTGAAACCAGTTCATGAGATCTGTGAAAAAGAAATTTGTGCAAATTACTTTTATTCTAGAAATCCAAATATAGTTCAAAATGCACAAATATGACATAGCAATATATTACACAAAAATCACATGATTATTGCCAAAGGCTTTTGGCAAAGTTCAATATTTTTTCATTATAAAAGTTACTAAAAATAGGGAATATAGAAAATGTACCTTAATATATTAAACACTATGTATGAAAAGCCCACACCCAACAGTATATTAAGTGGGGAAGGATTGATGTCATTCCCTGTAAGATTAAGGAAGCTCCCACTGTGTCTATTTTGCCCACTATCATTCAACATTGTCTTTGATGCTTACATTCTAGCAGTAATTTATAATAGAGATACAGTAAGGAAAGTGGCACAAGAAATTATTCCTATTTGTAGACAATATGATCTTTACTTAAAAGATCCTAAGTACTCATTTTGATCTGATAATCCAACAAAGCAGTAGGATACAAAATCAGTATAAAAATCAATAGCTTTACTAGGAGTCTTAGCTGGGATCTCCCTAAAAGATTCCTGGGAGTTTCCATCTATTCTCCTCTGAGTTGTTTCCCAATTCCCATTGTCACCTTCAGTACTCTTTTCCTCTATCTTCCCCTCACCTGACACACCTGTTCTGTCCTGTCTTTCTCCAGTTCACCCACATTATCTATTCTCTTTCCCCTTTCCAGGGACATCCATGTATCCCCCATTGAGCCATTGTTTCTTAGCCTCTCTGAGCCTCTGGATTGTAGCATTATTATCCTTTACTTTACAGTTATATTCACTTATAAGTGAGTACATAACTTGTGTCTTTCTGGATCTGCGTTATCTCAGGATGAATTTTCTGTTTTCCATCCATTTGCTTGCAAATTTCCTGATGTCATTGTTTTTAAGAGCTGGATAATACTCCAATTTGTAAATATACCATATTTTATTTATGCGTTGTTTGGTTGAGAGACATATAGGTTGTTTCCAGTTTATAGCTATTATGAATAAAGCTGCTTTTAACTGTCTATCTCCTATAACAAAGCAAGACTTTTAGTGGAGGGATTGGAACAATCACAAAACCTTTAAACCACAATTTGTTCTACTAGCAAGGTGTCATAGAAATTGTGGGAGTGATCAACCAATAACTGACCAAAACAAACAAGCGAACAAATTTCTAATGATACTCTGCTATACTCATCCAAAGATATCTGACATATTCAGCACCAGAGATGCTCCAACTAGCAGCTGATAGAAACAGGCACAGAGACTCACTGCCAAATATTCAGTGGAACAACAGAAGGGGAGGAAGAAGCATCAAAGACAACACATGAAACCGCACAAAATCAACTAACATGGACTCATAGTGGCTCACTGAGACTGAACCAATAATAAAATAATCTACATGGGTCTAACCTATTTCGTCTGTTTTATATGTTATAGTTGTGTAGCTTAGTGTTTTTGTGAGACTCCTAAAAGAGTAAACAAGGGATATTTCTGATGCTTTTGTCTGCTTTTGAGACCCTTCTTCTCTTACTGGGTTGTCTTGTCCAGCCTTAATATGAAGGGAGGTGTCTAGTTTGATATGTGATGTTTGGTTGATATCCCTAGCAGGCTTGCTGGTTTTTGGAAGGAGGAATGGGACTTAGAATGAGTCTGGGAGAAAAGGAGGGAGGCAAAACTGAAGTTGGGATGTAATATATGAAAGAATAAACTAATAATAAAAAATCAGTAGCTTTCCTATATGACAGTAACCAAGTAGCTGAGAAAGAATCAAGAAAAATTCCATTCACTATAAACCCAAAATAAACAAGCAGCAAACACATACATCTATGGATAAAAATAACCCAGAAGCAAAATATCCATCTACAATGACAAGTTTAAAACACTAAAGAAAGAAATTGAAGAATACTCTAGAATATTATTTGACTTCTCATGCCTGTGGGTTAACACTTAACACTGTAAAAATGACTGTTAAAACTCATAAAACAATCCATGGCCTTTTAATAGAATCATTTCAGACTTCCAATGATATAATGATAAAAACAATAGGGTACTGTGAGGTCAGGGAGGCAGGAGTGGGTGGGTATTTGGGGGAACACTCTCATCGAATCAGGGAAAGGGGGATGAGATAGGAGATTTCTGGGGGGAAGGGGGAAAAGGATAACATTTGAAATGAAATTAAGAATATATCCAATAAAAAATTGTATGGGAAAACAAAACATCTTTAATAGCTAAAGCAAAAAAAAAATCCAATTTTGAATTATTTCATAGAATCAGAGTAATAAATAAAGTGTAATATCTGAATGCAACAGTCATTTAGTTCAGTAAATAGATGATTTATAAACACAACTACTTAGCTATAACAAAAGTATTACAAACTTACACTGGATAACAGGCAGTATTTTCTACAAATGGTTCCGGAACACTGGGTCTTTTTAAGTACCCTGAGCAAAAGTCACTTTAAACAGAATCTAAGTTTAAGTTAGATTTAAACAGAATCTAAGTTATTTGAGAATTTTGGGTTTTTTTGTTGTTTTATTTTGATACTTTATTTACATTTCAAATGTTTCCCCCTTTCCAAATCTCCACTTTGGAACCTCCCTATTCCCTCCCTCTTCCCCCTGCCTCTATGGGGGTATTCCCCCACCCACTCACCTACCCTCTTCTTCCCTCCTTGGCATTCTCCTATACTGGGGCATCTAACACACTCTGGCCCAAGGGCCTCTTCTCCCCCGATGGCTAACAAGACCCTCCTCTGCTATATATGTGGCCAGCACCATGGGTCCCTCCATGTGTATTCTTTGGTTGGTGATCCAGTCTCCGGGAGCATTGGGAGGTCAGGCCAGTGGGCACTGTTGCTCCCTCCATGGGACTGCCAACTCCCTCAGCTCCTTCAGTTCCTTCTCCAACTCCTCCATCTGGGACCTCACGCTCAGCCCAATGGTTGCAGTGAAGTGACTCTTGGGTATTCTGAACTTTTGGGCTAATAACCACTTATCAATGAGTACATACCATGTTCATTCTTTTGTGACTGTGTTCCATCGCTCAGGATGATAATTTCAAGTTCCATCCATTTGCCTAAGAATTTCATGAAGTCATTGTTTTTAATAGCTGAGTATTTTGATCTTAGTCATTCTGATTGGTATAAGGTGGAATCTCAGGGTCTTTTTGAATTGCATTTCCCTTATGACTAAGGATGTTGAACATTTCTTTACATGATTCTTAGCCATTTGAGATTTCTCTGTTGAAAATTCTCTTTTTAGCTCTGTACCCCATTCTTTAATTGGGTTATTTGTTTTATTGGAGTCTAACTTCTTTAGCTCTTTATATATTTTAAATATTAGCCTTCTATTGGATGTAGAGAAAGAGGAACACTCTTCTCTTGTTGGTAGGAGTTCAAACTGGTCCAACCACTCTGGAAATCAATCTGGTGGTTTCTCAGAAAACTGAAAATAGTTCTACCTGAAGACCCAGCTATACCACTGCTAGTCATATATCCAAAAGATGCTCCACTATATCAGAAGGACACATGCTCCACTGTGTTCATACTTATTTGAAACAGCCAAAAGTTGGAAGCAACCCAGATGTTCCTCAAACCAAAGAGTGGATATAGAAATTTGCATATATAAATAGTACAATGGAATACTATTCAGCTACTAAAAACTAGAAAATATCATCCTGAGCAAGGTAACCTAGACCTAAAGGAACATGCATGGTTTATATTCACTGACAAGTGGGTATTAGCCAAACGGTACAGAACACCCATGATACAATTCAAAGACTGTAGACATTTAACAAGAAGGATGATCGCAGTAAGGATGCTTCAATCCCACTTAGAAGGAAGAACAAAATAATCACAGGAAACGGAGGGAGGGACCTAGGTGGAAGAGGGGAGGGGAAAGGGAAAAGGAGGCAGTATCATGTATGGGAGAGGGGGTCAGAAGAGAATCCTAGAGAGCCAGCAGAATGAATGTTAATACGCAGTTGTTGGGATGGTGTGGGGGGGGGGTTGCCAAGGGGAACCTCTAGAAAGTCCCAGAGATCTGGGATATGAGAGGCTCCCAGAATTCAGTGGGGATGACCTTAGCAAAAATGCCAAACAGAGGGGAGATGGAACTTGAAGAGACCACCTCCAGTAGATAGACATGGTACCCAGTAGAGGGAAGGGGCCATCCCCTTTTTCAAATTTTGACCCTGAATTGTTCTTGTCTAATGGAAATGCAGGGACAAAAATGGAGCACAGGCTGAAGAAAAAGCCATCCAGTGACTGGTCCAACTTGGCATCTATCCCATGGTAGGACCGCAAACCCTCACACAATTACTAATGCCACATTGTGCTTGCATACCGGAGCCTAGCATGGATGTCTTCTGAGAGGCCCTATCAGCAACTGACTGAGACAGATGCAGAGAGCCAACGATTAAACTGAGGTCAGTGACTACTACTATGGAAGAATTAGGGGAAGAAATGAAGGAGCCAAAGAGGATGGCAACCCCACAGGAATACCAATTGTGTCAACTAACCTGGACCCCTGGGAGCTCCCATAGGCTAAGCCACCAACCACGTCAGTGGATTCTGCACATAAATAACAGAAGACTGCCTTGTCTGGCCTCAGTGAGAACGAATGTGCCTAATCTTGTAGAGACTTGATGCCCCATGGAAGGGGGATGCTCGGAATGGGGGTGGTGGTGGTGAGGTGGTGGGATGGGGTTGGAGGAGCACTGTCTAGAGTTAAAGGGAACTAGGACATGGGGTAAAGAGCTCTTGGGGGAGAAGAATGGGGGAAACATTTGGAATGAAAATACAATAAATATAATACAATACAATGCAATACATGCAATGCAATACAATATAATATAATACAATACAATAAATAGGCTTGTGTAGGGACTTCTTGTAAAGGGTTCTGTTGCTCAGGCAGCCACAACAATGTTGACATATGGGTTTACATGAAACAAAGAAAAATCCTTTGTAAAAGGAAACATACAATCAGCAGAATGAAACCTCCAAATATTGATAAAGAATATTTGCCAACCATCCCTCAGAAAGGGGAGTAGTAATTAGAATATATTGTTGAAAATGAAAATGAAAATGATAACAGAATAAAACAGAATGTCTGATAGGTAAGTGGGTTGTGGACCCATGCTGGTCACAAAAGAAGTCATACGAAATGAAATTAATAAAGTTTAATGTTGTCAGCCATCAAGGAAAAGCTAAGACTACATTATGATTGCATCTCACTCTAGTCAGAATGACTATCATTAAGAAACAGGGGTAGGCAATGCTGGTGAGAATGGAGAAACTCCAATGTGTAGTAACATCCCACATTTGTTTTATCCATTCCTATGTTGATGAGCTTGGATATTACGAATAAAGTAACAATAATTATGAATGTACAAGTAGTTTGATGGTATTTTGTCTTGCACATTGGTGAAGGAAACATGTCTAGTTTAGTCAATATAAAAATAACAATAATAAAACTTATAGGCTAGGCAAGTGGCTCAATTGCTAAAGCATTTGGCAGGTAATATTGAGAGACTAGGTTTAGATCCCTACATCCATGTTAAAAAAAAACCAGGTGTGGTGATTCTTTATTTTAATCTCAGGCTGAGGAAGAGACAGGGGAGTCTCTGAAGCTCACTAGCTAGGCAGCTGAGGTAAATAAATGAGCTCTCGACACAGTAAGAGATCCTGCTTCACAATTAGACAGAAAAGAAAGGAGACACTGAGTGTCAATATTTGCCCTCCAAATAGGTGCACAGATGAGCATATGTACCCCGTATGTACACACACTTTGAATAAACAGAGAGAAAGAGAGTGAGAGAGAGAGAGACAGAGGGAGAAAGAGACAGAGAGACAGAGAGAAATATTAGAACAAAAATAAAATTAAAAGTTGGTAGTTCCACAAAATTCTGAAAATAGAGCCATCATACAATCTGTCTACAACAATTATATAACAAGTTATATGACAGAAGGTAGATAAGTCAACATTCCACAGAGATAATTGTACATGTGGGCTTATTTCTAAATCTTTTGCAATATACAATATATGGAAACAGCCTTGATAATCAAGAACATGTGATATACATAGTACAATGCTATACATTGTAGTTTTGATTCAGCTATAATTATTTCATGCAGGATATTGGATAGAACTTGAGATATCACCTTAGTTAAATAAGGCAGACTCAGGAAAATAAATGTTATACTTTCTCACATGGGGAATCTATATTTAAATTCTTGTGTGCACATAAATTTAATTTGTATGAAGGTAATAGGGTAGAGGACTTGTAGAAGAAATCTTTTCTAAAGAAATTAGGGAAAGAAGAGATGGCATAAGAAGAAGAAAATCCAAATATTGCATCTTCATTCAGGTCCAGATTCAAGCACATGCAGAATAAAATAGGGTCTATTTGGCTGGATGGAGGCCAGAAAGGGGGGTGAGGGAGGGGAAGGGTAGTTGTGGTGAACATGACCAAAGTACCATGATATATGTATATGTAAAATTATCATTGTCAAATGTATTGTTCTATTAAGTATAATTGAAATGAGATTTTTCTAAAAATAATCAATGAATAGAGGTGTATTTCTGGCAAAGAAAATTTAGAATTATTACATTGAAGGAAATAATACACAACAGATGCATTTTTTATAGCATCCTATTAAGGAAGTCACTAGTCTGATAGGGAATGACATGTATCTGAATCAGTAGTGGAAATGAGTTAGATTCTAGTTACACAGAATTCAATCTGATGTGAAATGTAGATGCATAAGAGGATTACAACCTTCAGAGTGCAGGCTCTCTGGTAACTCATGGAAGGGACTTACATTGTGTAAATGTAAGTATAATGCTGTCTGATTCTGATGGAAGATTTGGTAGTGAGGAACATCTAAGATTCTCCTTTGGGTAATGACCATTCCCTTCATGTGAGGAGCTAGAAAGTATCCATTGGTAGGACATAGGCAGAACCTGCTAGGAAAGGCTGATACAGGTATCTGACTGAAATACATTTAGAATCTGCAGCAATCGAAAGATGGACATTCCAGTCAGGATTAGCTACATTAAATTCATATTTTTTTCTTTTGTTACAGATTCTAGACATATTGTTCTCAAGTAACAAACTTGAGACTTTGTGTTAAAATTTGCATATTTGTAAAACTACAGAATTGTAATACATACAAATAGTAGCAACGATAATAAATTTCACCTCAACTTTATCTTTGTTATGTTTTGAGTGGTAGACACACAAGGACTGCTAGTATAAATTCAAATCTCATAGTACAGCTTAGGTTAATGGTAGCTTTCTCACATAAAGCCATGCTTTTCAATATTTTTGTTAATATAAATTTTTTTTTTTTTGCTTATTTATGTTGATGGTTGTCAACTCAGATAACTTGAAATTGTTAAACATATTTCTTCTCTGGTACTTTCACCGAAAAATTACTGTTTTCCAAACCAAAATGTATATATTGAATTTATATTGGTATTGTCACAGATCTGAAGTAACAAATTGAAAGATTATTGTGTAGAAGAAATGTGAGATACTGACCAATTGTGAAATCTATTTAAATATCAGAGGTGGAAAGAGGTCACTTATAAGTCTGGAAGCCATCCTCAATTTAAAAATAAGTGGCAAAGTGAAATTAAAATGTACCTGGTTTGGGATGTTGGCTCAGCAGATAAAAGCACTTGCCACATAAGCTGATATTTTGAGTTCAATTTCTAGATTCCAGGAACAAGAAAGTCAGTTCCTACAAATTCCCCTCTGCATTTTACCTGAATACTCTGACATACATACACCCAAACCTATACACATATACAATAGTAATAAATTAAATTACATTAAAATAAATAAACCAATCTCCTCCCATATTATTGCCAGGTTGATTTCCTTTTGTTTTACATGTCTGGAACTGCTCTACAAGGAAAATAAAAACTATATAGTATTAAAAATAGTTCTACAAATCTCACTGACATATAAGAAAAAGAGACAGGGGAGGCAATCAGAGATGTTTTCTAGGCACTTAATACCTTATCTACAATTTTTTATTCAAAAACTAGCTTTCTGACTTGCTGAGTTTCAGATAAAAAAATGAAAATGCTAACATCCTTCTAAGTTCAGTAAAAGAGGTATGGAATATGGGAGTTTCAGTTGATTTGCTGTCTGTTAGACTGCTTCTCCTCACTGGTCATTAGCCAAGATTTAATTGAGTGTACATTTGTTACAGCCATAAGGTGTTGAAAGAATCAAGAAATATACTATCATACTGGTGAAACTTTATGGAAAGAATTGAAAGAGTCTGTTCAGTTGTGAGCAAATTTTATATAAAGCAAACTTTGCCAAGATGAATCAAGTTATTTAATGTTATGCTAAGACACTAGGAACTATTGAACACTTCTACACAGAACACAGCATGATTGAAATAGAGGGATATGATCAGAGATATAGGAAGAAGTCACATGACAAAACAATCAGTTAACACAAAACCTGGGTGAGAAGAAGCCATGGGAGGATCAGTGGGGTGACAGGGGTTTAGAAAGATCACCCCTCCAAAAATTTGATGTCAGACTTCTAGATTCAAACTATTTTTATTATAGTTTTGTTACTTAAATTTTAAATTTCAATATATTTTCATCCTATTCTTCCCCTTACCAAAGTCCTTCTACATCCTCTCCCCATATTTACCCAAGCCAACTTTAAGATCTATTTCAAAAAAGAAAAACCTAATATCAAACAAAAATCTCCAAAACCAAAGAAAATAAAATAAAACAACACCCCCAACACACACACACACACACACACACACACACACACACACACACACTTATACACACACAAACCCACAAAAAAACTGCAGGGTCAATTATCTGTTAGTCAACTACTCATAAACAAGATGCCTGCCCTGGGGTAGTTGATATACCCAGTGCCACTTCATTGGTGAAAACTGATTTTCCCTCTCCAGCAGTATAAAAGACAGTTTAATTGTTAACCTTTATGCTATTGGCTAGGTATTCATTCATTCATTCATTCATTCATTCATCTTTGTTCATTTTTAAAACATAACAAAATAAAATATACTAAGATAAGGCAAAAACTATCACATCAAAATTGGACAAGACAGACCAACAGAAGAAAAAGAGTCCAAGAACAAGCACATGAAATAGCCAGAAATGTGGAGACCTATTTGTTCACACAATCCATAATCTCACAAAACACTAAACACAAAGGATCTGTAGGGTACAAAAAAAAAAAAACCATACATATTATAAAATAAAAATTAAAAAAAGTGTGTGTGTGTGTGTGTGTGTGTGTGTGTGTGTAAAATGATCTGTACAGATGTTAGATCCATTTGGTGTATAGCTTAATTTTTGGTTTATATGACTTTTTTGTGACAAGTCAGATATTGTTGTCTCCCACTTTTAGTGTAATGTCTGTTTGTGATTTAAGCTGTGGCAGTGGATATTCTTGACCACTATTTTTGAGAGTAATCAATAATCAAAAATTGTTGTTTTCTGCTATTTTTGGGAAGGGGTACGAGAGAGGGGGGATGTGGCTCCCTCTTTGATTTGTTGGTGCTGGTGTGAGATTATTAATTCTCCATGTTTTATTGGGTATAATTAACCTATTTACCTATTTAGGTTGGAGTTTTCTTTGTAGTGCCTTCTGTTGGGCTAAATTTGTAGCCATATTGCTTAAATTTGGTCATATCATGGAATATATTATTTTCCTCATTTATTGCAATTGAGAGGCTCTCCTGTGTGTTGTACTCTAGGGTGGAATCTGTGGCCTCTTAGTGTCTATAGAACATCTGTCCAAGCCCTTCTGGCTTTTAGAGTCCCTATTGAGAAGTCAGATGTAATTTTAATAGGTCTGCCTTTATATATTACTTTTGTCCGGAAGTTTTTAATATTCTTTGTGTCCTGTATGTTGAGTATTTTGATTATTATGTTCTGTGGGGAACTTTCTTCTTGACAGTCTCTTTTGTACTCTATGTATTCCTTTTATCCTGATAGACAACTTCTTCAGGTTACGAAATTTTCTTCTATGAGTGTGTTGAAATATTATCCGTGTCTTTTACCTGGTTTCTTTTCGTCCCTCCATTCATACTTGTATTTGACTTGGACTTTTTATAATGTGTCACATTTCCTGCTTAATTCTCTGAGAACGGGGGCAGAAAGTGAGGAAAGGCCATAACATGTAGTGTTTTATAGCGCTAGAGATGAAACTGGGGGATTTAATATGGAGGAGATAAAGGAGATTGAAGAGATGAACCTTGCCTACCTGCTTTTTTGGCCTATTTGTTTCTCTAGCAGTTGGCTGATGGGTTCACAGGGAGTGCTTGCTGGAGTTGGAAGCTGGAATAACAAGATGAGTGTGGAGGAACACTGGAACAGAAAATCTGCATGATCCTTTTGATATAAGAACAAACAGGGGAAGATCATAGCAGCTGGTCTGCTGCAGAGCTGAAGTTGAGACTGGGGGATCAAATATAGTGGACAGGATGGAGAGATAGATTTTGTAGTTAAGCTACATGCTTCTCTTTCCTGATTCCCAGGGAATCACTAATGACTTTTTGCTTTTACCTGAGCCTTGCTATTCATGAAAGAATTCATTCTCCCTTAAGGTCAGAGAACGTCACAGAAGGGGGAAGAAAGACTGTAAGAGCCAACAATCAATGAAGACTGATACAAGAAAATCATTATTGTTATACGGGCATCACAAGGCCACTGTATTCATAAATTCAAGAAACTGATGTGGTCTGCATAATATATGTACAAAATCAAGCTTGCTCCAGTAGTGATGCAGAAAGGGCTTATGTGCTTTTGCCCCTAGCTGAGGAATTATGAAGCTGATGGCAGCTGGTGAGAACTGAGAGAGGAAGAGTGAGTTATTTTTAGTTGTGTGTGCTGTGGTTAGTTGCCTATGCCCCCTTACCACACACCTGTTGGGTTCAATGTGTGTGTGTGTTTTTGTTGTTGTTGTTATTGTTGTTGTTGTTGTTGTTGTTTAATAAGAACAAGCCATGAAATGGAAGTGGGATGGGATGTACAGATAGTGTTTGAAAGGAGCTGGTGAGTATACTATACATGCTATCCATACATGAAATTATTAAATAATATTTAAAAGTAGAAGAGAAAGTATGTAGTACATGTGAGGTTTAATTACAGATCTTTCTAATTTTGTATTAAGTACAATTTATTATTGTTAGGTTTAAGATATTCTTTTGTAAATCATGTTATCTTAGTAAATGATCATAAATGGTTTAAGGATAATTTTACTGTACTTAGCGTGTGACAGAAAGCTTGAAAAGGGACATGCGTTATTACTTAGAAGCCTCTATGTGGCTTTTCCTCGGGAGAATGCAAATATTTTTAAATATATCATTGTCTATAACTGGATTCATTGGCCCTTTGTGGCTATGGAGGACATACATGGCCTTTCCAAGTCCTCTTGTGGTAACCATAATAGTGCAAGGGGTAAGTGACTTGTTATTAGTGAGATAAATGACACTGATGAAACTGCTTTTTGATGACTATTGAATAATAACCTTAAGCCATGCTCCATCAGTAAAGCCCAGCACAAGTGTATGTGGTAATGAGATACCTGCCTCTTAATGTTTTCTGTCACCTTCAGTTATTTATGTACTCTTAGTTATTTATTTTCATGCTGTTTCAGCATTCGTGTTACAGTCATGGATGTTCATATGAAATGCTAGTTTGGCAAATGTGTAAGAATAATCCATTTTTCAGTATAATCCTTCACCAGGAGAATGATGGCAGTTTTGCTGAATTAGATACATAAAATAGTTTATAGTCAGAGGACATTGGAGGGCAAATCGCTAGCAGTGGTAATTATTCTTGCATGATGTTCCTCACACATCAAGGAAATAAAATAATGGGAATATAGGAACAGTTAAAGCGATAGATGAATGTTTCAAAGCTATTGTGGGTCACTTTTCTTTGCTTCATTCAAGAATGTCACACTTAAAATTATGTATGATGGGAGGGTAGCATGAAAGGAATACTTGTGCTGTGAGAACCAGATTTTGCTCCAAGGAAAGACAGTTCTTGTGCTCTATGGCCACAGATCAATTTGAATGGTGCTTCTCATCAAATCTGTATAGTCTATTGCCTTTCACTTAAGTGGTCTTCAGACTCTGGGGCCAACAGATCCATCTGTCATTGCTCTATCAGCCACATTTCACTTTGATAAGCCTCACACTACAGCTTAGCTTCAGGTGTGATTCCAACTACATCCCGCAATTACTAAGCCATCATAAATTAATAATATATTTGCTTCAACTGGATCTTCAAGAGTTTATTCTCAGTTTTGTTTTCTTTAAGGGGGTGAGACAGGCAAATGTGCTAAGAGCCTCTGAACAGAGCATAGCTTGTGGTCAAAAGATAGGCGGGCCATTCAGCCACTTCTTTAATAAAGGGAAAATAAACAGATTTTTTTTTTCTTCTCGGCCAAATTGTAACAGGGACTTCTTCCCCTTGTGGACCAGTAGAGCAACCAGAGAGCATGGCAATGATTGTTAGACAGGAGATAAGATGCAGTTGAAGCCGTTGTCATCTTCTCACTTCTTCCTCTCACCCTCCATACTTACCCTAACACACTTGAACATCACAGTCACCTGTTCCTGGTACATCCCATGTTTGCTCAACAACAGCCGTGTTGTGCTACAGTGAAGGTCTTCTGAGATATATTTTCATCTAGAGGAGCATAGGGTATGTTCTATTACCTTGAGGGACACTCATCAATTAGAAGGACTAATTCCTTTGGATCCATGCTTTGTTCTTTTATCCTTTGTTGGGTGATTTCAGTCATCATAGCAGGATCCTGTAGCTGCCTTCTGTTTGTACAACATAAAAAAACTCTGGGTTTATCATTCTTGACACAGGCACACCTTCCAGCATGTAACCTACACCTTCCTTTGTCTCACCTTCCCTGTAGATTCAATGATCCATCACTAGACTGTGTTATTCATGGTAACATTGTTTTTTGTTTTGTCTTGTTTTGCTTTTGTATTTGATTCAATCATTGTTGTAGTACTATTCATATACAACTGTCATGATGGCCTTTCACAAATCAGACTATATTATTTCAGCACTAATGGCTTTCCCTTCCTTTATCCTAGAATGAAGCCTACTTCCCTTGACTAGTTAATAAAAATCTAACTATGGCCCTTGATTTTTTTTCTCAGCTTTCACTTGTAGTGTTCTTCTTTGAGTGGCATGCATCTAATTCACTGTATCAACTGTTTTCATTATTCTTCTAACCCTTGGTACTTTTGAGATATTTCCTTCTTTAATTTTCAGCTTGAACATGTTGAATTTCTCTATATCCTAATTTTTAAGTGACTGTCACCGTTTTAGCTGCCCACTACATTTCAACACAGCCATTTTGTATGCAGTTCAGCTCTCTTTCCCTCAAAACTAAAAGCAATAACCTGCAAATTATCTTCCTGACTATAGCAACCTTTATGAAGTCCTTAATATGTGTGAAACTAAATTTCTTCACTGGTCTCTTCTATATATTAGTTGCTATTCTATTTCCAAATTAAACACAGACAGATTTTTACATGTATCCCACAAGTATTGGGGAAGTACCTGGTTAAATTTGTTCACTTCTGCATTTTCCAAAATAAGTAAAGGTCAATGACTGGCACATATGGTATGGATAATCAATACACTTTGATTTATTTTCTTTGAAATGTAGAATTATGTAAAAGAAGAACAGTAATGGTAGGGAGAACACAGGCTAATAAACATTGATTTCAGTGGCTTCTAATTATGATTCACGTGTATCATTCTGACTACCTTATATATAATACAAATGGTTCTTAAAAACATCTGTGTTGTAGGCACCACCACTGTCTATGATTGGCAGAAGATAAAGCAAGAGCTAAAGAAGGCCTTTTGTGCCCCCTAATCTTATACTACATCCATGTGATCTGAGTCTGGTAGGTGAACAGTGATCTTGAAGTGAAAAATTATAATGACTTCTGTTTTGAAACTTGGCATACTTGACTATTTCTTGGAAGTTTCTACAGGTCAGTGTCTATGGTAACATGTGATGTGTGAAGTAGCTAATTAATATTATCCATAGTAAAAGAACATAATAATTAGATCTGCTTCAGTACTAGATCTTCTAACTGCAATAAGTCAGAAAAAAGGTTTGAGTGGTGGCAATAGATTTTGGCAGGTTTGTAAACACAGTTCCAATTTAGATGTAAGACAACGGCAAAGAAATACTTTCTCATTAATTGCATGGTACAATCCATTTCAATACATTTCTTCCTTGAATTTTATTTTAATTAATCCCATGATTTCACAAGAAGCAGTTTCATCCCATCATTATTTGATAGCATTCTGTTCAGTTATTTCATTCAACTATTGCTGATGACTTTGTAAATATAAGAGGGATGTTTTGTTGTTGTTGTTGTTTTGCTTTTTGTTTATGTTGGGACTAGGAGTGTGCATTATGGAGCAAAGATAAATTTAGAGTATTCTTTCCAGTAAGTTAAAATCTAGGAAGGAAATATTTCATATTGGTGAAACAGAAAGCTCTATATTTTAAATGGATGCAAAGAAGATGGCTAGTCTTTTTAAAATTAATTTATTTTGTAGATTTATTTATGTATTCTCTTTACAACCCAATATCAGCCCTTTCTATCTTCCCAGTATTCTTTCAAGCATGTCCTCCCCCCCATTCCACCTTCCTGTTCTCTTTTGGGAAGAGGAAGCTCCTGTCTGGGTGTCACTACCCCCACTAACATCCTCCATCCTCCACTGCACAAGCATACACACCTTTCAGCCCCCCCCCTCAGGACAACACATCAAGTCTCTGTAGGACTAGGCATATCCTCTTCCACTCAGGTCAGATAGGGTGTGGAATCCACAGGCAGGTAGGCAACATGCTCAGGGACAGACTCTGTTCACGCTGTTGGGAGAACAAGCTGTTCACCTGTTACACATGTATAGGAAGCCTAGTTCCAACCTGTCCTCACTCTTTGGTTGGTGATTCAGTCTCTTGGCGCCTCCAAGGGCCCAGGGTAGTTGATGTTGTTGGTCTTCTTGTGGATTCCCTGTCCACTCCTGGTCCCTCCATCCTCATAGCTCTTCAGTAAGACTCCCTGAACTCTATCTAATGATCTGGTTTGAGTCTCTGCATCTCTTTCCATTAGCTGCAGGGTGGAGCCTATCAGAGGACAGTTATGCTAGGTTCCTGTCTGCAAGCATAACAGAGTAGCATTAATAGTGTCAGAGACTGGTTCTTGCAGGTGAGATGAGTCTCAATTTGGGGCAGTCATGGGTTGGTCATTCCCTCAGTCTGTGCTCTATCTTTGTCTCTGTACATCTTATAGGCAGGACACATTTTGGTTGGAAGGTTTTGTGGGTTGATTGCTGTCCCTATTCCTCCACTGGGCGTCCTGCCTGGCTACAGGAAGTATGGCCATTTCCCAATCCATATCCCCCACTGCTAAGTGTCTCAGCTAGAGTTGTCTCTATAGACACTCTGGGACCTCCCCTCATCCAAGGTCTCTGGCATGTCCTAGAGATTGCTCCCCCATCTCCCTTTTCTCTCCCCTACTCTCTCTATGTATGATCATTCTTAATAATGCTCCCCTCCTCATCTTCTATTCCAGGTGCCTCCTCCATTGACCTCTGATATCTAGTTTGTTTCTCCTTCTGAGAAAGATTCAAACATCCTCCCTGTTACTTGGCTTTTTGGGTCTATTAATTATAGCATGGTTATTCTACGCTTTATGGCTAATACTCACTTATATGTGAGTACATACCATGCATCTCCTTTTGGGTCTGGGTTTCCTCTCTTGGGATGATATTCTAGTTTCATCCATTTGCCTGTGAAATTCATGATGTACTTGTTTTTAATGGCTGAGTATTATTTCATGGTGCAAATGAACCACATTTACTTTATCCATTCTTCAGTTGACAGACATCTAGGTTGTTTCCAGTTCCTGGCTATTATGAGTAATGATGCTATGAACATAGGTAAGCTACTGTCCTTGTAGGATGGTGGAGCATCTTTTGGGTATTTTCCCAGGAACAATATAGCTGGGTCTTGAGGTAGAACTTGTCTTCTGAGAACTTGATTTCCAGAGTGGTTGTACAAGTTTGCACACCCAGCAGTAGTGAAGGAGTGTTCCCCTTGCTCCACAATCTCCTGTCCTGTTCTTTGATTTTTTTTATCCTAGCCATTCTGACAGGTGTCAATCTCAGAGTCATTTTGATGTGCATTTTTCTGATGGATAAGAACACAATTCTTTCAGCTGTGCCTAAAGCAGACCCCATTGTGTAGGCTATGTCCCAGTAGGAGCCAATTGGGATTCTGGTTGGATCCAACTGAGATGAGATTGGAGGAACAGGGTTCCAAACTGGTTAGCCTTTGTGTCCCCACAACATTTCTTCCTTTCCTACCTGCAAATTCTCTCCTAGACACCTATCCATCTCCACCAAATTCAAGGCCACTTTTTCTTATTAATTATATATATATATATATATGTGTGTGTGTGTGTGTGTGTGTGTGTGTGTGTATATTTAACCTACCCATTCTGTATAATGTTATTAATATTGTTGCATACTTTCAGTGATGACTACTTGTTACTGGACAAATGATTTATGTGCTCTTTCTTGGAAGGCCAGAGTTCCTCCTTCCATTTCTCTTCAGTTGCCTATATTTCTTTGCATACACTTGCATTATCATGGGCTTTTACCCATCAATTTTGCTATTTCCATTGGTATAGTCCTTGTTCAGCTCACATTTGGACAGATATGTTGGTGAAACTTTATGTATATGGTTGTGTTACCTGAATCTATGCATGTCTATGCACCATGTACATACCTAGTACTCTTACAGGCCAAAGAAAAGCTTAAGATACCCTTGAATAGGACTTATTGACAGCTGTAATCAACCATGTGGGTACAGGTATACAAATTCACATCTTATGAAAGAGTGACAAGTGCTTTTAATTTTATGAGCTGTATCTTTCCCCAGTATATAGCAACTATTGGTAACAAAAAATAATGGATTTTTGCTGGTCTCTGATTAAATACTCCAATATTAGCAATTAAGTTGCTGTAACTGCCTTTGTCATCTTTTAATTAATTTTCTGTTTCTGTGCTCAAAATCTTTTCTTAGAAATCTGTAGGATTTTCCTTTTCTTATTCCATGTAGAAGCTTTGCTTTATTTCTACCAAAAACCCTTTAGGGATGCTGATCAAATTTCATTATGTTTGAAGCCTCATAGCCTAAGCTTTAAATTATTCTTTCATTTATTAAATCATTCATGCACAAATATATTCACACATTTATTCATTTGCATATAAATTTTTGCATCTGTTCATAATTCCTCTGGAAGCATGCTAATGTCTCCCATATACCTTTAGCCAAGCTAATTTTTAGTCATAAGCAGTTGGGCAAAACATGTTTTTTTGCCTATGTTTTGCAAGTCAGAGAGGTGTGTAATGAATACGTCTTTCCTGACTTCTCCTCTCTCATTTTAACAAGGATCCTTAGGGGAAGTTCCTCATTGTATCTTCAGGTCAAATATAATAGTCTATGTTGGTTAATTTGTTACCTTGACAAGGTAAGGTTATGTAATACCAGAAAACTGGTAAAATAATATTTCTGGATGTAGCTTTTCTAGTTTTAAGCTATCAGGACTTAGAAAGAAAAAAATTATGTTCCCACTATTTCACTCCAGAAAAAGCTAGGAGAGTGTGGGCCTATTGCTCTAATGTGATAGCTATTCTTGGTTGTCAGCTTGACTATGTTTGAAAGAAACTACAATCCAGAAATGGAGGACACGTCTGTGACCTGAAGCCACAAGCTTTTGATTCAGATCTTGAGGTGGGATGACATATACCTTTAATCCAGATTTTGAGGCATACCTTTAATCTGGACCATACATCCTGCTGGGGGCCTCTCTAAGGACAAGGAAGGGGTCCTTTTATACCTGCTTACACTTATTGCCAGCTCATCTGTTGAAGCCTACTTCTTCAGGATTCCAGCTTATACAGAACACCAGCTTAAACACCCAGCCTTTCTAGGTTGGGTTCTTGGACTACTACTACTAAGTTCTTGGACTTTCCATTCACAGTTGTCCATTGTTGGATTAGTTGGACGGCAACCAGTAAGTCATTCTAATAAATTCCCACATTATATATATGTATATATAATATGTATATATATTATATATATGTGTGTGTGTGTGCGCACGCATGCGTGCACGTGCGTGTGTATGTGTATATGTATATATTCATTCCTTAAGTTCTGTGACTCTAGAGAACCATGACTAATAACTAATAAACCTATGTAGTTCTTTCTTTCTATCTAATATCTATCTATCTATCTATCTATCTATCTATCCATCATCTATAACTATCTATCATCTATCTACAAATCATCTATTTATCATTTATCTATCTGTCATCTCTATCATCTATATCTGTCATCATCATCATTATCTGTCTATCTATAATCTATTTATCATAAGATTTATGTCTTCTATATTTATCATCTATCCTCTATACTGTTTTATTTTTCTGGAAGATTTTCACAAATAAACATTCTCAGAAGACTAGAATTAAAGTTTTAATTAGTTTATTATTTGTTTTCTTTTCTTAAATATGCTGTCACACATCTGCATTCCCAACACTTGGGAAGTAGTGGCAGGAGGATCAACAGTTCAGGGTTACTCTTGGCTACATAGCATGACTACATAAGATATTGTTTAAAAAACATAAAGGCATCTAACTGGAAACTCTCCTCCTTAAGTGCTATATATAGTCAAGAAAACCAAAAAACAATAGATGGCAGACCATGCCTAGTCATCACCTATAGTATACAAGAAATTTGAGGATGAAGAACACTCTGAAATTATCAGTTCAGCAATACTAAAAATGTATTCTATGAAAAAGATGTTTGATTACATTCTACTTATGCACAGCTAACAAGAAACTGTAAATTTTAGAGTCTTTTATCATGTTTTTGCTTGCTTGAAACCTGAGAATAAGTTCTCAAGAAAATGCAAAAGCCTAAAACAAAAATCAAAACAGTTGAATGAGCTCCTCTTAAGTTTCTTGTAAGACTCCTACACCAAATAACCTTAAATGTTCTGAGAAAAAAAGCCATGGATTTTTCATGGGTCCAGAAATGACAGAAGTACTATTATGGATGGGCTGAGAAATGACTCATTAATCTATGGCTAGAAGATGAAAAGTCTTCCTGCAGAGCTGTTGAGCACCTGAATTTCTAGGGTTCCCAGTCGAGCCTTTAAAACATGTTTCTCAGCAGCTAGCCCAGCCATTGATGATAGACACATTATCCCTAATGTTAATACGCAAGCTTTCTGGACCTTGTATGTATGGTTAACTGAAGAGATTTAGGCATTGGTGCATTCATCTACCATGGACCAGTAAAGCAAGAGTTACTAGAAATAAGTAGCTTGAGAATGCTAAGATAAGCAACACCAACTTGAGAACACACACAGATAGATGAATTTCTCTTCTCTTGTTATTTGGGAGGTAAAATAGCTTCTTCAGATTCTGATTTATTTGAACAATTAGAAACCCCAAGAATGAAACTATAAAAGCCTGAGTTCATTCCTTATAAAAAGCCACTTTTCTCACTAGTCTAACTGCAGCATACAAACCATTTGCTTAGTTTAAATTGAGTTAAATTTGACAAGAATAATTCACAGCATGAGTCAAACCTGTATATTCATTTCACAGAGCTGAAATGTATCCAAATTCTGCTTTATTAATAATGTAGTTGTCAAGGAGGGGCTGGTGCGTAGTGATTGAGAGTACTTACTGTTTTTCAGAGGATAGAGTTTGGATTACAGCATCTACATAATGGCTCACAACTCTTTATAAGTCCAGTTCTAGGAGAACCCAGTGCTTCTTCTGACATTTATAGGTTCAACACTCATACAGTATGCGTACATACACATAGGCACATAAAATAAAATAAAAATTAAAAATAATGTAGAAGATACTGTTAGCTTATTGGTAGTTTAACTATTACTAACAAAGTAAAAACACTGCTTGTGATAGTTTGAACAAGATTGTTCACCCATAGGCTCATAGATTTCATTGCTTGGTCACTAGAGAGTGGCACTATTAGGAGGTGTGGCCTTGTTGGAGTAAGTGGGCTTTGAGCTCAAGCCAGGCTCAATATCTCACTCTTCCTGATGTCTTCGATTACAGATGCAGAGCTGACAGCTCCTTCTCTAGCACCATGTCTGCCTGGGCACTGCCATGCTTCATGTCATAGAAATAATGAATTAAGCCTCTGATCCTATAAGCTAGCCCCAATTAAATGTTTTCCTGTATTGGAGTAACCATAGTCATGATGTCTCTTAACAGCAATAGAAATCCTAAGACAGGAGTTGATAGCAGGCATTTGAGTATTGCTCTGATAGGTCTTACTACATTTCTTTTTAACAGAATGTGAACTTTGGGATTTTGTTTTAGGAAAGCAGTTGGGCATTTTAAGTGAGGTTTAATGGGCCATACAGGTCGGAACAGGGAAGACAGTGGTGCAAAGAAAGTAGATTATGATGGTCTGGCTCAAGTGGTTTCAGAGAAAAAGAATATTAATATGTGGCTTAGAGATTTTTGTTATAATGTTTTGGTGAAGAATGTGGCTGCTTTCTGCTCTTGTCCAAAAAATCTGCCTGAGACTAAATTGAAGAGTTTTGGGTTAAGAAACTTGGCAGAGGAGATTTCAAATCAGCCTAATATTGAATATGTTATGTGGTTAAAAGTTCTCACTCTTATGTAGATCTATTATGCAGATCCATAGTGAAAATGAGCAAGCTGAGCAAGGAAAATAGAAAATGTACTGTATAAGGAGAAGAAGACCCCCAGAAGTGTGATGGAGTCAAGTCCAGTGATCAAGGAGACAAAATGTTTAAAGAAAAATGTGATGCTAAATGTGCTAAAAGGAAGGGTGACCTCAGGACAAGACCCCAAGCAGCTAAGCTTCCAACTTGTGAAAAGGAATTTTAGAAAAGTTTAGGGACCATTGTAGTGGTATATGTCTTTAATCCAGCATGTAGAAGACAGAGGCAGGTGGATCTCTGAGTTTGAGGCCAGCTCACTCTACAGATCAAATTCAAGGATAGCCAAGGTTAGATAGCGAAGGAAACTGTAATAACAGAAAGCTAATGCAGACATAATTGAAAGGGGTTGGGGGAGCATATTCTAGCCTCAGCAACAATAACTTGGCAGTTTTGGCCATGTTGTTCTGGATTTATTTAGAAATAAAAATAGTGTGGTTGTGAAATCTCCCCTCATGGCTAAGAAAAGCCACTGAGGCCAGGTGTGTGTCAGCAGTGTCCCAGAATGGAGGACGCTCAGAGAGGCCATTATATAAAGCGTTGTGAAGGTGAAGCCTTGGAGAACCCAAGATGTTGGAGATGCTGGAGTTGTAGAATTCTTACCTAGGAGAGCTGCTTTCAAGGAATGGAACCAACCCAAGAGAAAGTGTGTTGCAGTCAACAAAGTTGAAAAGAGTCTGAGATCTGAAGAGTGCTTTGACTTCAGACATGGAGATGAAGAGTTCAGAGTTTGCCCAGCTGGATTTAGGTCTCCCTTTGCTCCAGTATTTCCACACTATGCTCCATGTCCTCCCTTTTGGAATGGTAATGTACATCTAGTGCCACTGTGTATTGGAAGCATGTGGTCTGCTTTAAATTTTGATTTTACAGAGCATTACATTTAATAGATTGCCATAAGTCTCAGAGACTTTGAACTTTGAACTTTTAAACATATTTTAGACTGTCATAGACTATGGAGATTTTTGAAATTGGACAGAATGCATTCTTGAATTATGATATGGCTACAAGCCTATGGGAGCCAGAGAGTGGAATGTGATGGTTTGAATAAGAATGCCCCCCATAGACTCATAGATTTGAATGCTTGGTCCCCAGAGAGTGGCACTATTAGGAAATGTTGGGAGATCCAACTCAAGGTGAGACCCCAAGGCCTGACACTATTACTGAGGCTATCGAGTGCTCATGTAAAAAGTGCTTAACATGACTGGCCTCTAAAAGACCCAACAAGCAGCTGAAAGAGTCAGGTACAGTTATTTATACCCAAGCAATGGACAGAAGATGCTGACACCTGTGATTGAATTAGGGAAAAGGTGGAAGAAGCTGAAGAGGAAGGTGACCCTGTAGGAGGACCAGCTGTTTCAATTAACCAGGGAACCCTGAGATCTCTCAGACACTGGACCACCCACCAGGCAGCATACACCAGCTGATATGAGGCCCCCAGAACATATACAGCAGAGGACTGCTGGGTCTGGGTTCAGTCAGAGAAGATGAACCTAACCCTTAAGAGACTGGAGGCCCCAGGGAGGCCTAGTGGGTCTAGACCAGAGAGGTCTAGTGGGGTGGAGGTTGGGGGTGGGAAAAATCCTTGTGGAGATGGGGGTGGAGAGTAGGTATGGGATAGGGAACAGTCAAAGGGTGGACTTGGAGGGGGATAAAATCTGTAGTATAAAAAAATTAAATAAAATTTATAAAAAGGAAATGTTAGAGTTGATGTGTCACTTTGAGGTTTTCAGAAGCTCTAGTCAAGCTCAGTATCTCTTACTTCCTGATGCCTGGTGATCCAGATGTAGACATCTTGGCTTCATCTCCAGTACCATGTCTGCTTTTGCTACCCTTAAGCCACTACTATAGTTCTTTGAGAAAATTGTACAATAAGATTTCATCATATAAACCGCTCCCCAACACCTCTCAGCTTTACTACCCTTCCCCAAATTTATGACCTTTTTTTTTTTTAAAAATAAATTCACCAAATTTAAGTTATATTGGCCATATATCCTCCCTGGTTATGGGCTTTATATTTCCCATTTATTCTCTCTGATTATGTGGCTTTCCAATTTAGTATGGCCAATAAACTAAATGCTACATTGAAAAAGTAACTTGTCTCCCTCACTCCTATTCCTAAATAAATACAAGCCATATTGTATTTATTTTGACAATAGAAACTATTTTAATTATAATCATGGGAAACTGTTTACAGCTCATTTTATGAATGTATTTTGCTCTTCCTGAGGAATAGTTTGGATTTAATCTTTTTAAAATTCTCACTGAATTGGACCATGACCACTTAACAATAAATAAAAGCATATAGAGGCAAAAGAATCAGTAGATATTTGTCCTAATGTCAAGGAGTGGAGGAAAAGAAGCCTTGACATGACATTTTCAAAACAGCTCTGGCATCAGAATAACATAAGGAGTTACATGCAAGAAGTAAATGATTAAATAGACAACTGACTGGTTGAACATATCAGAAAGTAATATATGTGTGCGTACAACTATAATGTGTTCCAGACAACTTGTAATGAATTAAACTTGAAAATATTTGGACAAATGGAATGAGCCTGATATCCTGGGGTTATTTCCACTAGTTTATTGGCTAAACCATTAGAATCTTCACTAAAATGCCACTCAATAAAAGATCTGTTTCACAAGTTAACTCATAGTTGTAGCAAGAAACCAAGACATGCTGATGCTTAAGCCGGACAAAGACTCTTCCATGGAGTAGGGAAGTGGGCATCAGGTTCTAGCCCTATCTGGGGAGCTATTGACAGTTGTACTCTACCACGAGGGTAAGAGACAGTTTTCTTTTTGTATGTAGCCTTTGGTAGATCAATCATACAAAATGAGAATTCACAAAGCCAGAGGTATATGGGCACTGTAAATTAGCTTCAAGGTTTATTGAAAGAATGAAGATATGATAAATCTGGGAGAATATGGAAGGGCCATTGTTGCAGGAAGTATTAAAAAACGAGGAATGTATAGCATGTTCCCTAACTGTGCCCTGGTCCTCTCATCCCCGTGGGCTGGCCAGCCATGCACTGGTGGGCAATGGCCGACCTGCTTTCATCTCATGAAGCTCTGACTCAGAGCTCCATGATCTCTCCACCCAGCTCGATAAGTTCTCACTGGCGGGTCACTACCATGCCAGCCTCAAACTTCAATACTCCCTTGTCCTCAGTAGTGCACATCAGGCAAACCCACACTTTGCCGCTGTACCTTTCTCTCTGGAACCCAGACGAGCCACTGCATGAAGGAAAATGTGAAACAAACTTAGTTTAGAAACAATAATAACTCAATCTCTGGGTGCATCAGTTAAAACCTAATCTTGTAAACCTTAACAAAGTCTAATTCCTCTGGTTGTGAATCCTTGCAGATCCGCCATGATACCAAGAGACTACTAGCTACATCTTACCTACTACATGCTGTTCCCATTTCCAAAGGGCTCTCACTCTCCTGCTCCTCTCTTCTGCTCTCTGACCTGGAAGTCCTCCTATGCACCCAGTGATTGGCACTTTTATTTATTAGGGGGTTTGTTCACAAGAAGTCACAAAAAGGTTTAACTCACTCCTTGTCTGAAGCCCCTCCCAGGAGGGCAAAATTAGAATGCAAAAAGCCCCAGGGCTATCCACAGCAGGCCATGAATTTGGGAGGAGTTGGGGAAGTTAGTGAATATGTTCACAACATATTCTACAAATTACTCAAATAACTCAACTTAATAAAAAAGACTCCTACTGAAAATTTTTTACTAAATTTTATTGAAAAATCTAATTCAATATCTAGATATTGATATTAGTATATTCTATGGGGACAGAGTTGTTCATTATATGCTTGCTCTAAGTTCCCATATAACACTTGACTCAGAATTGTTTTTTATTTTCAAAATTCCAGGTAACATACTCCATCTTCTTCACATTGTATTTCCAAATTGAGCTAAGCTTGACCAAAGTGGTATTTCCCTTCCCTATACTGCTTGCTATCTTACTTATTATCTGTTTGTCACCGTTGGCCCATGAGAATATTTTTTTCTTTAAATTTGTATTTAAGGTATTTTCATGTCCATATCTTCATCATTTCTGTTCGTTCCTGCTCATCAATTGTAAGAGACATGAAAGGAGATTCCACAACACAGACAAATAGTATGGGCTGAACAAATCTTGGCAAATAGATCTTGCGTGGATATGTGTGATACTTACAAGCACATAACACATTTACTTCTTCTTCCTTCAAAATGTAACATATATTGGCCACAATATGTAAGGGCAGGTTAGAAAAATATTAGTTCAGCATTTTGCACATCTTTAAACAAGCTTTACTTAAATTTTTATTCAATAGCTGTTTATGTAAGAATGTCTACTAACATGGGTATTGTCTGATTATATGTATTTTGCTACTGATATGTATTCCTGTGTGTCTTTATCAAAGTATGTACATATGAGTTCAGTGCTTACAACATATAGAAGAGGGTGTTGGATCTTCTTGGAGTGGAGTTGTGAGTTTTTCAATCTGTGTATTGGAAACATGACTCCAGTTGTCTATGGAAATATTAGGAGCAGTACTTGCTGTACTTTGTCTCCATCCTTATCAGCACACAGTAAGAAACTGAACTCTGTAAGAGGAGTTTGAAGCAAAGTCATTAAATCTGTCCTTTTTATATATCTGTACTTTGACATCCTGGGCAATCATTTAGCTAACCTACTAATATGGCTTTTAAAACCTACAGGATTAAATAAGTCAGGGTGAGATTCAAATTTAACTGTCATCCAGAGAGTAGTATTTGGCTTAAGATTCCATCACTAATGATCACTTCCACAGAGGAAATTATTTTAAAGGAGAGTAACAGTCATGAAGTAGAGGCCAGGAAGCAAAAGAAGGCAGTAACTTCTCAGGTATCAAAAATAAACAGGTCCCAAGGAGCTATAATGTACATTCCTGTAAATGTCTCTGTGACTTGCCAGGTTTTATTGGTCTTGCCATGAAAGCTATTCCTCCCATTCCAAATGTTTCATGAAATAATCTTCGGGCCTTTGATGTATTTTCAGGGAAATAATATTTTCAGTAAATAAATGTTTTCCAAGTATCTGAAATTTAAAAGAAGTCTAATTCACTGGAAACCTCAGAACTCAAAGTGTTTTGCTTACTAATGATAGTTATTTATTAAAAATACAATTGATGCCCAGCTATCCCAACCACCCTGTGAAATCTTTGATAACCTGAAAGGGACACAGTCTATACTCATCAGAAGCATATACTTTAAAAAGGTGGATAAGTATTGTCTAAACATTTTATAAAATATATACAGTGTTATAAAAGGTATAATATAAGTCTGTGGCGATGCAAGAGACTTATGAAAGTTGATCCAGGAGAACTATAGACAGAAACCATTGTTTTCTGTCACTGATACTCAAAATAGCTTGTATAATCCAATTTTTAAAAAGGAAATTTTTCTTTTAAAACTTGCCTTTAAGATCACTGAATTGACATAGATCTTAAGTCTTTCTTGTGAAAGACAAACTGTAAGCAAAATAATAATTGAGAGGTATAGTGTGGAAGTCTAGATTCCTGAAGTGGTTTTCATATGAAAAAATACATTTTGCATATTGAGAATAAAATGTTTCTCTGGAGTAATTCCAGTGTAAGGGAGGCAGATAAACAAAGGAAAGGTCCAAAGTAATGATAACTTTATTTTTGCTTCAGTTTAGATTAGAGCTTTTCACTTTCTTTTCGTTATGGTAAAGCTGCATGCAAAATTTCAGTTAAAAGTAGTTTGTTTCCTGTGGTAAAAGTTAATTTCAGGAGCTATAACATAAATAATGTACAATTAATTACAGTTGTAATTTCTACTTTCATATTCAAATGAAGACTTCTCAACCTCACCTCAAGATCCTCTGGTGACTAGATTAAGGAGGACCAGAGTCTCTGAAGTCATTACAGGTTACTTTTCAAATGCCCTTTATTGTCCACCTTAACTGTAATGTAAGATCCTGTTGTTGAAGACACCAATAAATTGGGTTAAAGAATATTGAGAAATCAATCTGGTCTGAACTGGAGATGTCTTTCATGATGGATTGCTATCATAGTCCCAGAAGGTACTATTCAAGTTGTTTGCAGAGAAAAAGCATCAATGACCCTATCCAGCTGTGAGCCCACAAACTGTAATAATAACATGATTTATAAGATACACACACTGTACAGTAGTCTCAAAACCAGAACAAACCAAACATAAAAGCAGCAGGGATTGCCCAAGTGAATTAGATTTCCTGTCTGTGGGAAACTTTAGGATAGGCACTGAGAAAGACAGATATGGGTATAAAGAGTCTTATGATGTCTGCTTCATTTATTTTACAGTTATTTGTGAGTGTGTGCATGTGTTTGTGTGTCTATGGAGGTGTGTAACTGCACAATGGAGTACATGTGTGAGATAGAATCCAACCTATACAAATAAGTTATTTCTTCTGACTATGTGAGTTCTGGAACTGAATTCAGGTCATCACTCTTTAGTAGCAAAGAGCTTTGCAGTGGTTCAGATAACATGTGATTAATTATGTATAAATAGGTGGAACTGAATAAGTAAAGAAGAGATCAGCAGCAGCATTCCCAGACACAGTGACCTATTCAGTCATCACACATTATCTGTGTAAGATGGTGCCAGAGACCCAATGGGTACCAGGATCCTTAGATCTTCAAATTTGTTATTTAAAGTTGTCTTGCGTTTGCAAATAATCCTTGCATATTTCCTTGTGTGTTTTAAAGCAATCCATGTTTATTTATAATTTCATTTCAATGTGCAGAATATACAACTTACATTATATACTTTGTTAAATACAATGAAGTCTGTACATATCTAACAGGTGGGCTGAATCTGCTGGCTTGCAATAGAGGGAATGAAAAAGATGACTGTATTCTCTTTGATTGAAGTGTATTATTCTTTTGTTCCTCAACAAAGCAAGACAAATCTGTGAAATATAAATAAAGTCCAAGAAAATTAGTTTAGTAGATAAATAGTGTGGTAGATATTTAACCCAACTAATGTTGGAAGAAGCAAAAGAGTATAGGGCTAGCACAATAAGTTGTCTCCTCAAAAGATCAAGGGATCTAGAACAAAGAACAAAGAGAAAAATTGTGGGCCTGCATGCTGGGAGTTTTCCTCAGGGATCTCTGGCCTGGCCAAATGCGAGGGTTCAGGCAAAGGGGAGAGTGCAAGTCTCCTCCACTTTGGTCTCCACAGTTGCTGCCTCTGTTGGTCCAAGATTTCCCCCCCCCCCCAGCCACCCTGCAGGCTGGGCTGAACCCACAAGAGGCTGACTAGTCTAGCCAGTGAGGAGTTCGGGAAGCTTCTGGTGGTGTTCGGGAGAGCAGATTTCTTCCCAAGCAGCAGTGCTACAGCTCTTATGATAGAAGCTCTCAGACAATGGAGTAGTTCTCACATCTTTATTTCTTCTGGATAGGGATCTCCCTATACAGGTTGGGAAGGTCTAATAGACTATTTGGTTCCCATTGGCTTGGTCTGAGAGTTTAAGGGAACCTTATCAGCATGTGGGAGGGTTTGGTGTTGCCCCTAAGTGACAAATCTCACATGACAGGCCTCTCTCCACAGGGTGCTGTGGAGGTTGTAGCTGTTTGACAAGAACCTCTGGGAGCATTAGCAAAAATGTTTTCCGGTCCCTTGCGAACTGCCCTGCTGGGTTGCCCAGAGTTTCAAGCCTATGCTCAACCGGGTGCCAGACTGCCTACCACAGACAACTGCTCCACAAAAAATAGCCCGTGGAAATGTCCAAATACTGTAAGAATCTGGAATGGGGTCGTGACATCTCTTACTACTTTCCATCATAACATGAGTGTAACAGATCATTAATTCATGAAAGGTATCAGTGAAAGAATAAATGGTGATTAATTTACATATGATTGAAAGATCTCATGATGATATCCTCCTTCTCTTTCTTTTTCTCTCCTCCTCTCCTGCTTTCTTCTCCTCTTTCTCTTCCTTCTCCTTCTTCTTTACTTTTCCTTTTCAGTTTTTTAAAACAGATTCTCACTATGTAGCTCTGACTGTCTTTGGAACTCACTAAATAGACCATACTGGCTTCAAACTCACAGATATCCATTTGTCTCTGCTTCCTGAGTACTGGGATTAAAGGCATGCACCTCCACTCTGTTTGCACTATGTTTTCAAAGGTTGAAGGACATTTGGTGCTGATGTAGGTAGGGTGTCATTTCCAGTAAATATCTCTATACCTCCCTCAGAATCTGTTTAAAATAGGATCAAATGTGATCTGGTCTGGCCTTGAACTCTCTATTTAGCCAGGTCTACTTTTAAATGCCTAATCTTCCCAACTTTCTTCTCAGTTGTTGGGATGATAGGCATGCATCACTATACCAAGTTCAAACAATATCCCTTGACTGTAAAAATGACCCATATTGAGAATGAAAAAAAAAAAACAAAACAAAAAAACCAACAGTTCTCTAACCTGCCAAAATATCTTTATGTAACAGAGTTTTGGCTCCACTACACAATTGAAATTATTGGAAAATATCTTCGTTATTACTTTTCCAGTGTTGGATGGCCAAAAGTCCATTACTTGCTTGGCATCTGATGTTTACAGTGAACTGAGAAATAGAAGAAAACATCCAAGGAGTGAGAGTAAAAGAAGAGGAAGAGTGATCAGTAAAGGGCACTTTGTTGGTGTAATATTGTTTTTATCTATTGATAGAATAAGTAATAATTAACTAATTTATTGAGAGTCCCTTTTGATGTATTAAAACCATTTATTAAATTAAAACATTCTATGCATGGCAAGATGGTAAATACCATACATTGCCTTTTATTTTTCTCATGTACTAAAATATATTTCCAGACATTGGCATTAAGGAAATTATGAAACTAAATATCAGATAAATATTTAGCTGATAAAGAGGTAGAAATAAAAAGTTGTTATTTACAGCTAACCCCAAGGAACAGATGTGGAATGGCTCAAAGCACAATGATGATTCTCGTGTTAGTAAGAATGGCTCTGTAACAAACAGCAGGCTAGACCTTGCAATCAAAAGTATGAGTAATTTCAAATAACAATTAACTGTTTGTTGTTTTCTAATTAATCATTCATTAGGTTACTTATTTAATAAAAAGTAAAAAAAAAATTCCTTAAAGCCTACCTATCTCTTGATTAACAAAATGGAATATTTTCAATAGAGTTACAAGCTAGATTTGTGAGCTTATATATCAGAACAACCAGGTTTTAAAGGACAGAACAGAAAAAAGCCACAATTTACCATTTAATAATTCATCTATGTATCATATATCTACCCATAACCTTTTATTTATCAATTATCTATCCATCCACACATCATCAATCTATCTTCTATGTAAGAACCTGTGAATCTACTATACCTGTGCCAGTTATGTGTATATTTACTCACTTATATCAGTCTAAGATAGTTTAAATATGCACTGCATAAACAAATAAGACATAGGTAGATTACATATAAAGAGAGATATTTTATGATATTGCAGCAAATTCCACATGTCTCAGCCGGTATTAATTGCTAATTGCTTAACCAAGTATGGGCTTTGCATCGTTTCCCAATGTCAGTTCTGGGATTTTGTTTGACTTGTACCTGAGCAAATCCTCTGCATGCTATCCCAGTCTCCACAAGTTTATATGTACATCAGTTTTGTTGTGTCTGATAGATAGTTTCCAGGGGTCATAACCTACCCTTGGATCTTACAAGATTTTCATTCCTTTTTCTGTGTAGATCCCTGAGCCTTGAGTGGAAGTGGATTGATCATCTTATTTAGTTACTTGTGATCCAAAGTTTCTCGCTGTCTGATTCTCACTGCAAAACTGTTATCTGTATAGGTAAGTATGTATCTGTCATATCTCTACCAGTCATGTATATATTTACTGAACTCTATCAAACTGAGATTAAATATGCACCATATAGACAAAGAAGTAATAGGTAGATGATCGATAGATGGTATATTGACATGTATACTTTACAATATTGCAGCAAACCCTGTGGGACATTTTTAGTAGCTCTACAATTTTATTTGTGAGGTTACACCACAAAATACCTAGCTGTTAAGTGATGGAAACTGAAAAAAACAAAACTTACCATATATCATTGATTAGTCTTTCTTCTATGGATCATATATCTATTCAAAATCTATCCTCTATCAATTATCTATCTATACACACATCACCTGTTTCCTATATAAGTATCCATCTAACTAGTGCCAGTCATGTATATATTTATATATGACTTGTGAGTCTCTGTGTTAATTTCTATCTACTGCAACTAAATGCTTGTTTGATGATGGTTGAGTGATGTATTCATCTATGGGTATGGCACTATGTTATTAAGAGTCATTTATTGCTGTGTTTATTTAGCAGTATAATAGAAGTGGGTTTCCCTTGATATATCTATTTTTTTCCACTTTATCAGTGTCAGGTATGATTTCCATCTCATTTAGTACTCCTTAAATTCAATTGGAAAGAAGTTGCACATTTGTGCTATTTTGCACCAGTATATTTTACAGGCATGGTAATGTTGTAGGTCATAGAGTTTTTAGGTGAGTAATAATTACTACTTTTCTCTTCCAGTTGTGTGTGGAATACCTTCCTGTACCATGAATGCAGTTATCAGGTGTGAAGCTTCTAACGGAGCATCAGTTCAACTATTCTTTGTTCGATGACATAAGCACTGTTATCATCAATATTAGTTTACCAACTAATTGTGGAGAGCAACTCATATCCTTGTAAATAGTCTGAGATGCTTATAGTGTCTGACTGAAAAAGATGTTACCCACACATGGCATTAGACATTTTACTTGTTGACATAAGATATCTAGTTGGTGAATTGTTTCCCCATTGTTTGGTGAGTCCCTTCAAATTCCTTTCCTAGATGCATATTTTAGGAAGCTTCAACAGTAGTAGATTTCCATATTCCAAAGGCCTTTTAGTGTTAGTTGCTTCTCCCCATGTTCCTTTTGTTCCCTTGCTCTCCACTTAATCATTCTACTCTAGTTTCCTTCTTATGTCTTCATAGTATTATACTCTTTCCTGGGTGATGCTCTCCTCTCCCCTGTCACCTTATTAGGTACCTAACCTCTGTAGTTATTTGGGTTGTAGACCTCACAGAAAGCTTAAGAGCTAAATCCTGCACATAAGAGAAAACAAGCATTATTTGTCTCTTTTGGGTCTAGATGAACTCACTCAGGGTTATTTTAGTTTTCTTTGAATAAACTTATAAGTTGTTTTTGTTTTTTTACTAAATCCACTTGAAATACATAATAAATAAAATTTAAGCTTACAGAAGAATTAATTATTAGGAGTAGTGAAGTAACAGAGCAAAAATAATTTGCAAATGATACATTTTTTTAAATGAATTAATTTTTTATTTAATCTTTTTTTGCAGTCCAGATTTTATCCCCCTCCCTGTTCACCATCTGAATGTTCTATATCCCATACCTCCTCCCATGAAGCCCCATCTCCATGAGAAAGTCCCTACCCCATAGCTCCCACCCCACCAGAACTTCTCACTCTCTGGGGTATCCAGTCTCTTCAGGGTGAGGTGCATCTTCAGTGACTGAGTCCAGACCCTGAAGTCCTCTGCTGTATATGTGTTGGGGCCTCATATCAGCTGGTGTATGCTGTCTGGTTGGTGACTTAGTGTCTGAGAGATCTCAGGGGTCCATGTTAGTTGAGACTGATGGTCTTCTTTTCTGGTCACCTCCTCCTCAGCTTCTTTTACCTTTTCCCTAATTCAATCACAGGTATCAGCAGCTTCTGTCCATTGGTTGGGTATAAAAATATGCATCTGACTCTTTCAGGTGTGCTTGTTGGGTCTTTTGGAGTACAGTTGTGATAGGCCCCTTTTGTGAGCACACCATAGCATCAGGAATAATGTCAGGCCATGAGGCCTCCCCTTGAGCTGGATCCCAATTTGTACTTCTTTTTCCGGAGGCTCTTCTACAGTTTTGTCTCTGCAGTTCTTTTAGACAGGAACAATTTTGGGTCAGAAATTTTGACTGTGGGGATACCAACCTCATCCCTCCTCTTGATGCCCTGTCTTTCTACTTGAGGTAGGCTCTAAAAGTTCCCATTCCCCACTCTAGGGTATTTCATCAAAGGTCCCTCCCTTTGAGTCCTGAGAGTCTCTTACCTCCTTGGTCTCTGGTACATTCTAGAGGGTCCCCCCTACATCCTCCTTCCCAGGGTTGCCTATTTCCATTCTTTCCACTGGCCCTCATGGCTTTAGTCCTGTTTCCCCCATCCAATACCTCATCTTGTTCTCCTCTTCCCCTTCCTATCCATTTTCCCAGCCAGGTCCCTCCCTCGCCCCTCTGTGACTGCTTTCTTCTATCTCCCAAATGGTATTGAGGCATCCTCATTTGGGCGCTTTGGCTTGTTAACCTTTTTGAGTTCTATGGCATCCTAAGTATTCTGTACAGTTTTTGGCTAATATCAGCTTATTAGTGAGTATATACCAAGTATGTCTTTTTTGGTCTGAGTTACCTCACTAAGGATGATATTTTCTAGTTCCATCCATTTGCCGGCAAAATTCATAACGGCTTAGTTTTTAATAGCTGCATAGTATTCCACTGTGTAAATGAAACACATTTTCTGTATCCATTCTTCTTTCATAGGAAATCTGGGTTGTTTCCAGCTTCTGGGTATCACAAATAAGGCCACTATGAACATAGTGGAACAGGTGCCCCTGTGGCTTGGTGGGGCATCTTTTAGGTATATGCCCAAGAGTGATATAGCTGGATCTTCAGGTAGATCTATTTCCAATTTTCTGATGAATCTCCAGATTTATTTCCAGAGTGGTTGTACCAGTTTGCAATCCCATGAGCAATGGAGGAGTATTCCTCTTTCTCCACATCCTCACCAACATGTGCTGTCACCTGAAGTTTTGATCTTAGCCATTCTGATGGGTATAACGTAGAATTTCAGGGTTGTTTTGATTTGCATTTCCTTGATGATTAAGGACTTTGAACATGTGCTTCTCAGACATGTGAGATTCCTCTGTTGTGATTTCTTGGTTTAGTTCTACTCCTTATTTTTTGATTGGGTTGTTTGGTTTTGTGGTGGTTACCTTCTTGAGGTATTTATATATTTTGGATATTAGCCCTCTACTGGATGTGGGGTTTGTGAAGTTCTTTTTTTCCAATCTATAGGCTGCCATTTTGTCCTATTGACACTGTCCTTTGTCTTATAGAAGCTTTTCAGTTTCATGAGGTCCCATTTATCAATTCTTGATCTTAAAACCTGAGCCACTAGAGTTTTTATTCTGATACCTAAACCACTCAAGGGTACAACAACAAAAACTGAGAACTTCAGACCAATTTTGCTTATGAATATCAGTGCAAAAATAATCAATAAAATTCTTGCAAACTGAATCCAAGATCACATCAAAATGATCATTCACCATGATCAAGTAGACTTCATTTCAGGTATGCAAGGTTGATTCAATATCCCCAAATCCTTCAATGTCATCCACTACATAAACAAATTCAAAGAAAAAAAAATCATATGATGATCACCTTAAATGCCAAAATCATTTGACAAAACACAACACCCCTACATGTTAAAAGTATTGGAGAGATCAGGAATTCAAGGCCCACACCTAAACTAATAAAATCAATTTACTGCAAACTAACAACCAATATCAAATTAAACAGAGAGATATTTGAAGCAATCCCACTAAAATCAGTGGCAAGACAAGGATGCCCACTCTCCCCATATCTATTCAGTATAATACTCCAAGTTCTAGCTATAGCAATAAGATAACAAAAAGAGATCAAGGGGATACAAATTGGCAAAGAAGAAGCAAAAGTATTACTATTTGCAGATGACATGATAGTATACATATGTGACCCCAAAATTTTATCAGAGAACTTCTCCAGCTGATAAACAACTTCAGCAAAGTATCTAGATATAAAATTAACTCAAATAAATCATTAACCTTCCTTTATACAAGTGATGAACAGGCTGAGAAAGAAATTAGGGAAACAACTCCCTTCACAATAGTCACAAATAATATGAAATATCTTGAGGTAACTCTAACCAAACAAGTGAAAGATCTGTATGATAATACAGATCAATAACTTCAAGTCTCTCAAGAAAGAAATCGAAGAAGAACTCAGAAAATGGAGAGATTTCCCATGATCATGGATTGGTAGAATTAGCATAGTAAAAATGGTCATTCTATCAAAATCAATTTACAGATTCAATGCAATCCCCATCACATTCCCAGCACAATTCTTTAAAGACATGCAAAGAGCAATTTTCAAATTCATCTGGAAAAGCAGTAAAACTAGAATGGTGAAAACAATTCATAACTATAAAAGAATGTCTGGAGGAATCGCCATTCCTTACCTCAAGCTATACTACCGAGCAGTAGTGATAAAAACTGCATGGTATTGGTACAGAGACAAATATTCAATAGAATGAAATAGAATAGAATTGAAGACCCAGAAATAAAACCACACACTTAATGGACACTTGATATTTGACAAAGAAGCTAAAAATATACAATGGAAAAAAGAAAGCATCTTCAATAAATGGAGCTAGTCTAACTGGCTGTCTGTATGTAGAAAAGTGAAAATAGATCCAGAATTGTCACTTGCACAAAGCTCAAGTCCAAGTGGGTCAAGGACCTCAACATAAAACCATTTATACTGAAGCTAATAGAAGAGAAAGTGGAAAAGAACCTTGAGTTCATTGGCGCAGGGGGAAATTTCCTAAACAGAATAACACAATTTCTTAGTCCACAATAATTTATTCAATAATATTCATGGGGGCTGGAGAGATGGCTCAGCAGGTAAGAGCACTTACTGCTCTTCCAGAGGTCCTGAGTTCAATTTCCAGGAACCACATGATGGCTCACGACCATCTGTAATGGGATCTGATGCCCTCTTCTGGTGTCTGAAGACAGCTACATTGTACTCATATAGATAAAATAAATAAATATATCTTTAGAAAATAATATTCTTAAAAAACAATTTTTGTAGTTTATAGAAAAGATTTTTATTTGAAATATATTTCAAACAATCACATAGCTTTTTTGGCTTATAGATTATAACATCATTCTCAGCTTGGTAATGAATTTAGCAGATTCTTAGCTTACACTATTCAGCAGGCTTTCAGGAAAGGTTGATTGTAATGATTATAAAGAATGTTGCATTGTAATGATCATAAAAAATGTTGAATTATAACCAATTTAAAACTGTGTTTAAGGACAGTTTACAGAAATGGTTGACTTTATCTGGTGTCTTGGAAGCTCTCACAAAGAAAAGTGAACAGATGAGTTTAGTTCTTTTTTAAAAAATAAATTATTGTTATTATTATTTACATATCAATCACTGCCCTCTTTCCATCCTTCCCTCACAGAGTCCCTACTTCTATCTCTCTCTCCTCCTCTGAGAGGGTACCTACCCTGGTATCTCTTATCTTGGAGTATAAAGTCTCTGTGGGTTTAAGCACATCCTCTCCCACTGAGGCCAGAAAAAGTAGTCCAGTTGAGGAACAGAATCTACAACAGCCCCCACTCCAGTTTTTGGGGGACTCACAAGGAGACTGAGCTGCACATATACTACATATGTGCTAGGGTCCTAGGTCAAGCCTATGCATGCTCTTTGGTTGTTAGGTGAGTCTCTAAGAGCTCCCAAGGGTCCAGGTTAGTTGACTTTTCTGGTCTTCTTGTGGAGTTCTTATCCCCTTCTGGGCCTTCAGTCCTTCTCCCAACACTTCCTTAATAATACCCGAGCTCTAGCCAATGTTTAGCTGTGGGTCTCTGCATCTTTTTCAGTCGGTTGCTGGGTGGAGCCTCTCAGCTGACAGCTATTCTAGGCTTCTGTCATGCATGATTTTTTGGGGTCTAGGTTACCTCACTCAGGATGATTTTTTTAAGTTTCATCCATTTGACTGCAACATGCTTGATGCCGTTGTTTTTACTAACTGAATAATATTCTATTGTGTAAATGAACCACACCTTCTGTATCTATTCTTCAGTAGAGGGACATCTGGGTTGGTTCCTGTTTTTGGCTATTGTGAATAAAGCTGCTATGAATATAGTGGAGCATGTGTCTTTGTGGTATAGTTGAACATCTCTTTTGGGAATATGCCCAGGAATGGTTATAGCTGGACTGCCAGTTAGAAATATTTCCAATTTTCTGAGAAGCCACCAGATTGATTTCCACAGTGGTTGTACAAGTTGTCCATAAGCGGGTTGTACAATCCGACTCCAATGGAAGACTAGTCCCCTTTTACAGCATCCTCACTGCATGTCCTATCATTTGAGTTTTTGATCTTAGCTATTCTTATTATTATAAGACAGAATCTCAGGGTAATTTTGATTTACATTTCCCTGATAACTAAGATACTGAACATTTCTTTCAGTGCTTCTCAACCATGCAAGATTCCTCTGTTGACAATTCTGTTTAGCTCTGTACCCCATTTTAAAAATTGGGTTATACTGTTTTCACTTGATGTCTGCCTATAGAAGAATGTAAAAACATCCATATTCATCATCCTGCACAAAACTCAAGTCAAAGTAGATTAATGATCTCAACATAAAACTGGATACAGTAAATCAAATAGAAGAGAAAGTAGGAAATACCCTTGAAGGCACTGGAACAGGAGACAATTTCCTGAACAGAACACCAGTGGCTCAGACTCAAAGATCAGCAATTGATAAATGGCACTTCATAAAACTGAAAGATAATGTCATGCAGAGGGCATAGTCAATAGAACAAAATGGTAGCCTGCGGATTGGGAAAAGGGTCTTCTTCACTAATCTTACATCTGATAGAGGGCTAATATACAAAATTTATAGAGATCTCATGTAGTTAGGCACCATTGTTTGGTTCTTATCCTGGAATTAGCATCAGGAAATTCTTTCTCTTCAAAACAATTTGCTCCTGGTAACCATACCTCACCAGATGCAGATTCTAACCTCTTTTGAGATCTGTAATATGTTTCTGATTTAGATTAAGATTTCTATTCTACCCATAGCCCCAAGTTGATCCACAATAGCTATTTGCAGGGCCCAAATATTCAAACTTTAAAACTTTCATGCTATGAGTTGAAGAGATGGCACAGAGGATAAAATGATTTTTGTTTAAGTCCAAAGATCTGAATTCTTACCACTACGACCCACATAAATCTGAATGAAGTAGAACATGTGTGTAATCCTAGCATTCAAGTGAAAAGTCAGAGAATGTGAACAAAAAATCTCTGAATCTCATGGGCCAGGTAGCTTGATGGACATAGCAGGAAAGAAGAGAACACCTCAAAAATGGTAAAGACAAAGTCTGGCATCCAAGGTTGTCCTCTGACCTCTATACTGTTATAAAATACACACACACACACACACACACACACACACACACACACCACACATGCAGACAGGCACACAAACTCATATACAGACATCAAATTCACAGTGAGACAAAATAGCATCTGAATTGATTTCTGGTATAATCTATATTAATTTGTATGTATTTTGTAATCTTGCAGAATTGCAAAATAATGTCCTATAATTTAAGATGGATAGAAAATGTGGAAAATAAGTTCAAAATAAAAGTAACATAGTGAGAGAAAAATGTAAAAATCTGTAAATAAGTGAGTAATAAGGAAACTTATCTTGGAACCACAAGTAAGCCTGGGATAAGAGATCCTATTCGCCGGGCGATGGTGGCACACGCCTTTAAATCCCGGAACTTGGGAGGCAGAGGCAGGTGGATTTCTGAGTTTGAGGCCAGCCTGGTCTACACGGTGAGTTCCAGGACATCCAGGGCTAAGCAGAGAAACCCTGTCTTGAAAAACAAACAAGAGAGAGAGAGAGAGAGAGAGAGAGAGAGAGAGAGAGAGAGATCCTATTCCTCTAACCCTGCTGTTCTAGTTTCCCCTTTATCTGTCCACAAAATTATATTCTATTTTCTCTTCCTTTGGATATGTTCTCCTCTCTCCTGGTCCCTTTCTAGGTATATAATCTCTGTGGTTATTTAGATTATAGTAGATGCATAGTAAGCTTAAGAGCTAAAATCCACATAAAAGAGAAAATATGAAGTATTTATCTTTTGGGGTCTGTATCACCTTACTCAACGAGAAGATATAGGGGAGAGGGGAGAAAGGGGGAAGGGGAGGAGGAAGAAAAGAAGGAGATAGTGAAGGATAAGGAGAGGGGGGATAAGAGAGGAGAGAGAGAGAGAAGGGGGAGAGGGGAATGTGATCTTTAGTGAATAGTGAAGAGTCACTACAATGAGTAATTTCTTGCAGAATGTGAAATTATAACTTTTCCACTTCATTGTGTGCTAGGCACTGTCCCTGCACAATACTTAAGATTCTCCATCTTGTCTGTCAGAATCCAAATCCCAGGGCCTTTTTACGGAACAACAGACAAAAACATACGTTGTTATCATCATAAGAACTGCACAATGGCCATTTTCCTTTCATTTTTTAAAAGTAGATTTCCCATAGGATATGTTGTGATTGTGTTTTCTCCTGTCTTGATTTCTCTGAGATACCCTACCACTTACCTGCCATTGGAATCTGTACCTTTTCCTTCTCTTCAAAAACAAACAAACAAACAAACAAACAAACAAACCCACAAAACCAAAACCAAAAACCAAAAAACAAACCAAAAAACCCACCACCACCACCACCAGAAACCAAACTCTTATAGTCAAAACCATAAGAAAAAAACACAGTACACACACAGACACACACACACACACAGAGACACAGTACTAAACATGCTCCTACATCCTACATACATGAACCAAAAAAAAAAGCACTGAAAAAGTATTATGAGACAAAGAACTTCCAAAGATGTCACTGAATTTGTGTTGGCCATCTACTGTTGGGTATGGGGCCTGGCCTTAAGAGTTGTTTGTATCCTTAGTGAGATTCCTGAAACTCCATAGGAGAAAAACTGATTTTTCATTTGGGACTGATTGTCAATTGGACATAGCTTCTGGGTTAGGAGTGAAGACATATCTATTACTTCTCTTAGCACAGATACCCAGTTTGGCATTGACTCATGATCCTAACTGCGTTCAATGTACCCATATATTTAGCAATTTTCTTTACCATTTGTCATTGGAATATAGGCCTTATTTCATTTCTAGGTTATAGCTTCTATAATATCTGTTCATCACCTTGAGTATAGAATTTTAAGTATGGAATTTTAGAGAGGTCATTTTACTTATGTAATTAATATATTAATCATGCCAATAATTGAGAGAAGGAAGGCAGCAACATTGGTGCATGTCCCTCCTTCCAGAACATATGCTTTGTCTTCAAGAATTAATGCAGAAATCTCACTGTTTAGGTGTTGGCTAGGTATTTATGATCCCTTAATTCCATAGAGTATCTTGACAGCAGTTTTAAGGTAGTGAACTTGAAACAGGCTAACTGAGCTAGGTGATCCAGGCTAATACCAGTAATGAAAATCATATGTGTTTGATATCTTGTAATGATAATCTTTTGTTTTTTGGTTATCCATCAAAATATATGCACCACCTATTTATTATCTTTTCACTACTCCAATATGAACCTCTACATCTTTTATTTGGGTGATAAAATTCCTTTTTTTTTTTTATTTTCATATTTTATTTACATTTCAAATGTTTCAGATCTCCCCTTTGGAACCTCCCCATTCCCTCCACCTTCTCCCTGCCAATATGGGGATATTCTCCAACCCACCCTTCCACCCACCCACCCATTCTCGTCTTTCCTCCTTGTCATTCTTCTATACTGGGGGATCTAACACCCTCAGGCCCAAAGGCCTCTCCTCCCCATGACGGATAACAAGACCCTCCTCTGCCGCATTTGTGGCCAGCACCATGGGTCTCTCCATGTGTATTCTTTAGTTGGTGGATCAGTCTCCCGAAGTATTGGGGTGGTCAGGCCAGTTGCCACTGTTGCTAACTCCCTGGGGTTGCACACTCCCTCAGCTCCTTCAGTCCTTTCTCCTAGCCCTCCATTTGGGATGTCACACTCAGAACTACTGTTGTTGCGAAGTGACTCTTGGGTATTTCAAACTTTTGGGCTAATAACCTCTTAACAGTGAGTACATACCATGTTAATTCTTTTGTGACTGCGTTACCTCACTCAGGATGATATTTTCAAGATCCATCCATTTGTCTACGAATTTCATGAAGTCATTGTTTTTAATAGCTGAGTAGTATTCCATTGTGTAAATGTACCACATTTTCTGCATCCATTCCTCTGTGGAGGGACATCTAGGTTGTTTCCAGCTTCTGGCTATTATAAATATGGCTGCTATGAACATAGTGGAACATGTGTCTTTATTACATGTTGGAGCATCTTCTGGGTATATGTCCAGGAGTGGAATAGCTGGGTCCACAGGTAGTATTATGTTCATTTTTCTGAGAGTTCGCCAAACTGATTTCCAGAAAGGTCTTCTGGGGGAATCAGCCTCCCTGACCTCAAGCTGTACTACAGGGCAGTAGAGATAAAAACTGCATGGTATTGGTACAATGACAGGCAGGTAGATCAATGGAATAGAATCGAAGACCCAGAAATGAACCCACACACATATGGTCAATTGATCTTCGACAAAGGAGCTAAAACCATACAGTGGAAAAAAACCAGCATCTTCAACAAATGGTGCTGGATCAACTGGTGGTCTACATGTAGAAGATTGTGAATTGATCCATTCCTATTTCCCTGTGCAAAGCTCAAGTCCAAGTGGATCAAGGACCTTCACATAAAACCAGATACACTGAATCTAATAGAAGAGAAAGTGGGGAAGAATCTCGAACACTTGGGCACAGGGGAATTGTTCCTGAACAGAACACCAATGGCTTGTGCTCTAAGATCAAGAATTGACAGATGGGACCTCATAAAATTACAAAGCTTCTGTAAGGCAAAGGACACTGTGAATAGTGCAAAACGGCAACCTACAGATTGGGAAAAGATCTTTACCAATCTTATATCTGATAGAGGGCTAATATCCAAAGTATACAAAGAACTCAAGAAGCTAGATGCCAGAGATCCAAATAACCCTATCAGAAAATGGGGAAGTGAGCTAAACAGAGAATTCTCAACTGAGGAAACTCGAATGGCCGAGAAGCACCTAAAGAAATGTTCAGCATCCTTAGTCATCAGGAAAATGCAAATCAAAACAACCCTGAGATTTCACCTCACACCAGTCAGAATGGCTAAGATCAAAAACTCAGGTGATAGCAGATGTTGGCGAGGTTGTGGAGAAAGAGGAACACTCCATTGCTGGTGGGAATGCAAGATGATAACATTCCTTTAAGCTGATATTTGAGCTTCTATTATTTATCTCTAAAGTAATATTATACCGAAAGTACTGGTTGCAGGTCTGTTGTCTATGACCATGTAGGGTGATCAGTGTAAAACGATAGAGAGTGCATCTCATGTAGGACATGTGGTTGGATGTACATTTAGCACAGCAATATTGAATATGTGTATAATACTGTCTACAGAAATTAATCCACATGTAATAATTGCAATCTTCCTATATAAATGAGTGCATCTGAAACTTTTCTTTAGGTAACAATGGCCTAGGGTTATTGCCACATGTTGACCAGATACAGAGGATTCAGGTAGGTCCTTGTTTTCTGGAATATCACAAGCCTGGATGATTCAGATGAGTGTTCTGCCCAGAGGCAATGTTCCAAAAAATCTCTTTTCACTCATGCCTATGTTGTCTTTTGCCTTGAAACATTATGTTATCCATATATTTAACTTGGGGTAGTATTTTTTATGTGAGGCTGACACTCTCGCATCCTTCTGGCATCATTCTTCATCTTATATGCTTTTGATCTCTGTTTCTTAGATTGTTATCCTTTCCCTTTCACTGTGTTTGTCTCTCTGGGATTCACTAGTTTATTATATTGCATTTGCCAATTAAAAAGTAATCTACAATCCCAATTCCAGTTTGAGCTCCATGATGCCAAGATTATTGCTTTTCTTATTTTCTCAATCCCATATCTCTAAAACCTGGGATGGGGGGTTCTAAAATAAATATTTGCAACTGAACGCTATGCTCTAATATTTTTCTTCTCATTGTAGACTTTATGAAAGAAATGATTCAAATTTATAACCAGTTTACCTCCTGACGTATTTGCTCATCTATTTAATTAATACTACACTCTTCTCTGCCTGCTTCCTGTCATAAGTACACCATGTTCCATTTAAACAGAAGATTTAAGTGAATTATTGACCTATATATAAATATCTCTTAAAGAACTTCAGTGTGCATATCATAAAACCAATAGATATATTGCTTCTTAGGGATCCAGATCCAATATCACTTTTCAGAAGAACAGGGAGAAAAATCCTTTGGCTGTTATAATACCAAATTCACATAATGCTGTAGAATAATTCAGAATTTTCTTCTTACCTAATATTTCATTTTAAAATAAGAAAACTACCTATGTATTATATATTTACATAATATAAAATTTGTAGATGTATTTCATAGTTAATTATATGCATGTGTGTATACCCCATATGTGGGTATGTGCACATGAATCTCCAGAGGCTAAGAGATGATGTCAAATCTTTTGGACAAGAATTAAAAGCTATGGTAAATTGTTTGACCTGGGTGCAGAAATAAAACCCCAGATACATTGCAAGAATAGAATGTCCTCTTAGCTGCTGAATCATCTCTCTATTGAAAGTGAAGATAAGTTACTGCTGGGGAAGACTGCACACACTTCAGGTATAGGATTTGGAGGAATTAAATTAGAACCTAGTCTCATCCTTGAGGACTAGGTTCTCATACAGTAGGGAAGGTGCTATGTGAACTACCCAAAGAAAACCAGTAGGTAGTTGTATGTACCTGTAAAATCTATGAACCACAAGAATGACTGGACTAGTAAGGTATTTACAGTGCTAGAACACTGATGATTTTATCTTGGAGATAACCAATAATTGTCTAATTATACTTGAGACCAACTCAATATGATGGAATTAATGCTTGCTACTGTAAAGTTAGCCAAGTAACCTTAGCAAGAGGGTTCTTAGAACTGGGAGAAAAAGCCAGTATCACAATTTTCTGGAAAAAAAAATTTCTAACAGTATTCTAAATACTTATTTATGTAACTACAGGTAAATGTAGTTCTTACCCTCATTGAAGATGCTTCTTTCTGAAATAGATGTGGACTACTGGAGAGATCTACAACTGGTCAAAATTCAGAGAATACTTGATTCTGGGGTATCTGGATCTGACTGATATGACTGAAATGCACCCCGTACAACTCTTAGGAAAATCATGGAAGAGGGACAGAAAAACATAAGGAAGAACAAAAGGACCAGGATGGCTGCTTCAAGATATTGTCACATTGACATGATTAGGTTAATGTATTAAAGACATCTCAACAATTCAATTGCCTGAAAAAGACTATTATAATGACATCAGTTGACAAGGCAATGTGAACAGGGGAAATTTCACATGGCATTACACTGATGAAGAGGTCAAAGGCTGCTAGGAGAGAATCAGTTTTCTCCTCTAAAGAAACTCCTGCATGGATTGTCCAACCTCAAGTTGACAGCACCGAACACGTGTGTTTAAAAGCAATAGTAAATGAAATCATTACTCTAGGAAATACCATATACTCTCTCTCTCTCTCTCTCTGTCTCTCTGTCTCTCTCTCTCTCTCTCTCTCTCACACACACACACACACACACACACATACACACACTGTACATATTTATAGATATGGCACTAACTTTAGAAAGTGATCATGAATTTAGGAGGGAAAGGGGGGACTTGGAAGGAGTTGGAAAGATGATGGTGTTGTAGTACCATAGATAAAGCATTCATGTGCCAGGCAGTGGTGGCGCATGCCTTTAATACCAACACTTGGGAGGTGGAGGCAGGCAGATTTCTGAGTTCGAGGCCAGCCTGGTCTACAGAGTGATTTCCAAGACAGCCAGGGCTATACAGAGAAACCCTCTCTCAAAAAACCAAAGGAAACAAAAAAAAGCATTCATGTATACAGTTTCAAACAAATTAAAGAAATACAACAAAACAATAAAATTAGCTTTTTATGTTTCATGTTAATTTTCATATAACTATAGTTTCCATTTATTTTTTTTAACTTTGAAAAAAGTCTTGGTCATTTTTGTTCTCACATACAGAACTGTAAATATCCCTCCATATATAGGACAGAACTATAAATATTCTCCCTAGCATAGGACTATTCATTTCCTGGATCACCATTGTGATTCAGCCCCCAGGTTCCTAATTAACATACTGTTTGTTTTATTTTCTCTTTGTCAGAACACACAAAAATAGTACATAGAAACTAAAATATAAATTAATAAAAGCTTTCCATGCTTGATAAATTAATAATATAATTTAAAATATGAAATTTATTTGTTTTATAATTATTTCTGAGAGTTTTTAAGTCTACAAATTTCATGAATATGAATTTTAGGTCAGTCATAGGATCTAGGCTCTTTAGTTGTTTTCTAAGTGTGAGAATTTATCTCAATAAAATCCAGCTCTAATGACTGTGCCTGCCCTTTATATAAGTACATTTTGAGGGAATTTTTTCCATTTCCTGATTCCAGGATCCAGAGATATCCATTCAACCAATAAGACTAATTTTAGCTTTGATGATGATAAAAATGGAATTAGAAAAAAATAATAATTTATAAATAGTGTAAATTCTGGGTTTGGACATGTTCAACAAATATACCAAGTGTCATCATTAAAGCTTCAGTTTTGGATAAAATAATGCAGAAAACAATAATAAACAATATTTACTTTTTCTCTAATTGTTAATCATTTTTTACATTTTTTAAAAGATACAGGTGTGTGTGAATGTGTGTAAATATGAATGTCAGTGACTAAAGAGGTCAAAAAGGGGCTTGATTCTTTTAGAAGAGAAATAATTTACAGCTGTGAGACACCCAATATGATGCTGGGAACCCAATTCAGTTCCTCTACAAAAGCAGCAAGTGCTGAATTTCTAAGTCATCCCTCCTGCCACTCTATCTACAATGTCTTGGCCTCATGTTCATGTTTATAACCCACTTGATATAAGCAAGAAGACTTTAAGATAGGGGCTGGAGTATTTTAGGTTCACACGAAAATATGAGCAACCCAGAGGTTGAGAAATACAAACTTAGTTATCTAACAATTATGACCTAAACCTAAACTAATATTCTAAATTAAATTTGTTAAGTCTATACAAGTAAGCCCACAAGGCCATACAATATTTAAAATTAAAATTTTAGATATATTTATAAATTTAAATTTAGTTAAAAATTTGAAAATAATACAAATACACTAGTAGAAAAATGGCTCAGTAGTTAAGAGCTCTTGCTATTCTGTCAGATAACCCAAGTTCAGTTCCTAGAACCCAGTTGGTCAGCTGACAACAACTTGTAGCTTCAGCTTCACAGAATCTGACACCTATTTCTGATATTCACAGGTACCTGTACACAAGGAACATATAGACAAACATATAAAAATAAAAATAAGTATTTAAAAATTAAAATAGCTAATCTATAATCTTATCATGACAGATTTTAGTTGTATCATGCATTTATACATAAGTATTTGACCTAAATCAAGTATCAAAGATTATGGCACTAAAATATATATCCATTCATTCCCTCTCTCTCTCTCTCTCTCTCTCTCTCTCTCTCTCCCTCCTTCCCTGTCTTCCTTTTTATTTCACTTCCTTCTTTCCACCTATGTGAACTATTTTAATAACAGAATGCTCAATGTGAAAAAGCCATTATGAAAAGCACCACAATTTATAAACCCATATTCATTCCTTCACAGACAAATTTAAATTTATAAATATAATCAAAATTATAATTAGACTTAATTAACAAAGTAAAGACTGCATACCATTAAAGCACGAGTAAACCCTGAAACACCTGTAAATTAGCTCAGAATCACAGGATCACTTTCATACTCATAAAAAACCTTAAAATGAAAACAGTAAAAAATTGTTGCAGAAACCAGTGATGGAATGATTAACCAGACTGGGCGGGACTCTAAAGAACTCTAAAAGGAAAATTCTGTATTTCTGCTATTGTAATGTGAGATTTGAGAACACGTGAAGGGAGAAGTCATATAAAAATATCAGAAAGTACTCATTGATTGGACAGTTGTTTATTGATACCTAGAAAATTAATGCAAATATTAAAGCAAGACATTTCAGAGATCTTTTGAATGATTGTGAATTGAGGTAAATATCAAGAAATTTGATGATATGCCCCTTCCAGGTTTTCCATCTGCAAACTCCCTATTCCCTCCCCCTCCCCCATGCTTTTATGAGGGTGATCCCCCACCCACCCACTCACTTTCGCCTCACTGCCCTAGCATTCCCCTGTGCTGAGGCATCTAGCCTCCACAAGACTAAGGGCCTTCCCTCCCATTGATGCCAAACATGGTCATCCTCAGCTACATATACAGCTGGAACCATGGGTCCCTCCATGTGTATTATTTGGTTAGTGATTTAGTCTCTGGGAGCTCTAGGGTTTCTGGCTGGTTGATATTGTTCTTCCTATGGGTTGGCAAACCTCTTCAGCTCCTTCAGTCCTTCCCCTAACTTCTCCATTGGAGAAGTGCTCAGTAGTCCCAGTGCTCAGTCTGATGGTTGACTGAGATCATCTGCATCTGTATTGGTCAGGCTCTGGCAGAGCCTCTTAGACCAGGCTCCTGTCAGCAAGCACTTCTTGGCATCAGTAACAGTGTCTGGGTTTGGTGTCTGCAGATGGAATGGATCCCTAGCCCAGGATACAACTCATTGACCATATGATGCTCAAGAAGAAAGAAGACCAAAGAATGGATGCATCAGTTCTACTTAAAAGGGGGAATAATATAATCACAAGAGGTAGCGGGAGGGTGGGATCTGGGAGGGAGAGAAGAGAGGGCGTGCAAAGGGGGAAGATCAGGTGTGGGAGGAAACAGGGGAGAACTACAAATGGTCAAGAGATTGAACAGAGGTGTGTGGCAGTGGGGGATGGGGAACTGGGAGTAGCCACTAGAAAGTCCCAGATGCCAGGGAAGCAAGAGGTTTCCAGGACCAACTGGGATGGCATTAGTCAAATACCAGAAAAAGGGATGCTACAACCTATAGAGACTAGGTATAGCCCCTAGTTGAGGGTTGAGACCACCCACACATCTCAAAAATATTAACCCAGAATTGCTCCTGTCTAAAGGAAATACAGGGACAAAGAGTGGAACAGAGACTGAAGGAAAGGCCATCCAGAGTTGGCTTTACTTCTAAAGCTTCTTATTCTTTTATTTCTATATCATGTAATGGATAATTACTATATAATTGTGTTATTTTCTTTTTCCTATATTATTATCTTCAATCAGATTCTGATTTTTTGAGGATGAGCTGGATAGATGCCTATTAACAATTTAAATAGAACTTTTTTTTTAAAATAAGTATTTATTTGTACTCTGTCAAGGATGAGGATCACTTAAATAGAATTGAAATGAAACGAACACAAATTTTCACTATCAGATCAGCTGAGCCCACACTAATGACCACTGAGGTAGTAGTTGATCCTCTGACATCATACAGCTGCCTGATGGCTTTTCTATTGGAATTTACATGTTGTTAGAACCAAACATTGTAAGTTGTTCGATATTAGGAGATATTTTTTATTCTTTTGTTTATACTAGCAGTTTGGTTTCATTTCAGATAAGTCCACAAAATTAACTTAATGGTATAAGGGTTCTTTTGAGCTAATGGTTTCAGAAGTTTCAATCCTTCATGGTGGAAAAATCATAGTTGCAGTAGTAGGAGGTTGCTTGTTCACTTCACAGCAGATGAAGAAGAAATAAAGGCAGGCTAGAACCAGGTGTGGACATAACTTCAAAGATCCACTCTGAGTAACCCTCTTCTACCAAACAGGTTCCTGTCCTAATATTTTTACAACCTTGGAGATAATACCATAAACTGAGCACAGAGGCTTCAAGACATGGACCCAATGAGGAAAATATCAGATTCAAACTATAACCATTGTCTTACTCATATCAAAAAATGTGGGGCTAATTTAATGCTTACATTTGAGCTTTTAGTGATAGGATAACCAATTCATCAAAAAATACATTTGGTGTCAAATTTTCCAATAAAAATTACTTTGAAAGTTGATGGTAAATATGTAGCTGAGTTACTGTGTAATTCAACTGTTATAGCCAAGGGAACAGTGAAAATGAACCAACCTGTTTGAAGACTGAAGAATCATATCAGAAAGCCAAAAGGTTGAACTTCATTAGTAGATCACACACAGATTGGGGGGTGGGAGGAGAGAAAAAAAGGGAGGGGGGAGGGATGGAGTGAGAGGGAGAGGAAGAGAAGGAAACAGATATGAGTTCTCTGGTAGAATTTTGGGGTTTTCGTATATATAATATCATATCATCCACAAATAGTGAAATCTTGATTTCTTTCTTTCCAATTTGTATCCCCTTGACCTTCTTTTGCTTTCTAATTGCTCTAGCTAGACCTTCAGGTGCTATATTGATAGGGAGAGTGGATAGACTTGGCTTGTCCCTGATTTTAGTGGGTTGTTTCAATTTGTCTCCATTTAATTTGATGTTGGCTAATGGTTTGCTGTATTTGGCTTTTATTATGTTTATGTATGTGTCGTAAATTTCTGATCTCTCCATGACTTTTAACATGAGGGGCATGGAAGGGGTGTTGGATTTTGTCAAAGGTTTTTTCAGCATCTAATGAGATAATGATGTAATTTTTCTTTGAGTTTGTTTATATAGTGGATTATGTTGATGGATTTTCAAATATTGAACCATTTCAGCGTTCCTTGGATGAAGTCTTGTAGATTGTAGTGAATTATATATTTTATATATTCTTGGATTTATAATAGCCAGAAACTGGATGCAACCCAGATATCCCTCAACTGAACAGTGGATACAGTATGTGTGGTTCATTTGTACAAGGGAATGCGATTCAGCATTTAAAAACAAGGGTGCCATGAATTTTGCAGGCAAATGGATAGAACTAGAAAATATCATCCTGAGTGAGGTATCTCAGACCCAAAAGAATTCACATGGTATGTATTCACTGATAAGTGGATATTAACTAAAAAGCACAGAATACCCATGATACACTCTACAGACCCAAAGAAGTTAAACAAGAAAGAAGGCTCAAGAGAGGATGCTTCAACCCCTCTTAGACGCATGGACAAAGTAATCATGGGAGGAAGAAGGAGGGAGGGATCTGAGTGGAAGAGTAGAGAGGGAGAGGGAGTAGGAGAGAGGGAGTGGTACAGGGACAGCATCAGGTCAAGGGTGGAGAGGAAGAGAAGCCCAGAGGGTTAGGAGATTGAATGGAACTTAAGAGGATGGCAACCCCATAGGAAGACCAACAATGTCAACTAACCTGGACCCTGGGAGCACCCAGAGAATAAGCCACCAACCAAAGAGCATATTCGGATTCCTGGCACATAGGTAACATAAAGCTGCCTTGTCTGGTTCCAGTGGGAGAGGATGTGCCTAATTCTGGAAAGACTTGACCCTCAAAGAATGTGGATATGGTGGGGTGGGGCTCACCCTCTCAGAGGTGAAGGGGAGAGGAATGGGGAAGAACTCTGGAAGGGGGACTAGGATGGGAAGGAAACATTTAAAATGTAAATAAGGAAAAATAATTAATTAATTTAAAAATAATCTAAAAAAATAAAAACCAAATTTGAGTTCCCTGGGACCTTCCTTGTGGGAAAAGAATGGGAGAAGAGAACCAACTTCTGCAATTTGTCTTCTGATCTCCATAGGTACATGCATATTGAGCACATACACATACCACAAAAATAAATAAAATAAACAAATTTAAATATATATATATATATATGTGTGTGTGTGTTCTTAGTATATCTATTCTCATATATGCCTTAGAGAAGTTCGCCACATAAATTGGCAATATTACTGTAGAAGAGTTTATATTCTTTACATACTATTTTGACTACTTTGATATTATTAATTGTGTGCTTTTTAATATTTCATTTAGTATTAAAGAAATAGAAAATGAATAATCATGTTTCATGACCATTTTAATTTTCTTCCTACCTTTGTATTTCTGTTATCTCTGTGTGCTTCATAAACACTAATTTTATCCAAGGATTTGTGAAATGGAGAGGTGAGGGTATAGAGGCCATTGCCTTCCTCTAATTAAGAGCATTTGTCTTCTGACTCCATTCTCACAGCTAGAACTCCCTGGTTGCCGCCCAACAGAGTCACACCTGAGGTACTCACTGCATGAGACTCACCTCTGCAGGAAGACCTGTTTTACTTCCTAAATCAACCAGAAGGCTCTTTGCTAAACAAAGCATTATTTTCAAGTAGGTTTATTGTTCTCACTTCTCATTTGCTTCCAATAGCTCAAAATTACTCTTGTGTGTCCTATACTATCGATTGATGAGACTTAGGATATGCACAACATGACTCTAACACATTTTCTCTCTCAAACTAGCTCCTTCAAAAGGATGGTTAAAAAAATATATAGTAATGGAGAATGAATTCCACCAAACTGGTGTTTGGATGCAGAGATGGAAAAACTCTCTAGATTCTTGCTGTGAATGTGGGATCCATTTAGTATACTGTCCTGTACTCCAACCATGTGTTTGCTTATTGAATAAGACAGTTTATTGCTTTATAAAACAACCTTGAAATTTTCCCATGCTTATAAAAACTTGTGAGTTTAGCTCACAAACTGGAGTGTGTTGACACAGGTTTGTGACTTGGATGGTGAAAACCTAGATTATCAGAGGGTAGGAAAGAAAGATGCATGGCCTGAAAACTACTTTTATTCTTGTATTTTCCATATGTTTAGTTTAATAAATGCATATAGCTAGTATACTTTAAATGGAAACTTCATGCCACCCATTTTCTAGTGTGGTACAACACAATGGACTGGAGATGGGTAAAAGTCAGTGGGTGAAGATTTTAAATGTAGATGGAAAGACCTGATGATGCTGAAAACCAATCTGAGAAACAAAGTGGAAGCAGAAGGAAATGAAGTTACTGTCATTCATTCTTGAGCTTTGTTTTTACTTGGCCTGCTTAGGCAGATGAATTCCATTTCGCTCACTGTAATGTGTTTGTCATCTTGCTTTTTCCTGATGAGGTTGTGAGCAATGTCTCATCTGTGCATTCTTAAAGCCAATCACACAGCCACATACAGATATTCTTAGTAATAATCAATAAGTGGATTATTTAGGTACTGAGGAGATGGCTCAATTGATAAGGTGTTTGCAGCATCTGAGTTCAGATCTCCAGCATTTATGTAAAATGTCAACTCAAAGATGTGGAGATCTGAAGATACTTTGAATTCTTCAGTCATACAACCCAGGTGATTGGTGAGTGCCACCTTTAATGAGAGACTCTGTCTCACAAAAATGAAGTGGTAAGAGATTGATGAAGATGGCTCAGGTTTTCACATGTTCACACACACATATGCAGCCAGCCATGAGTGTACATACTCAAAATACACAACATAACAATAAACAAATACATATATATATAAGTACATTAAAAGCAATAAAATAATTACATTTACATTTCAAATATGAACAGGCAGTCAGAGGGTGACGTTAATAATTTTAAGACTGTGATGATGGTGGGGTTTACATATGCAAAACACTCCTCTCCTTTGATACCATCCTAAGACACTCATGATGGAATGTAGCTTCCGCCAACTTGATTTCTATAGCACATGACATTTTCTGACAATGTTTTTTGTACATTGCTATATCTGTATTTTATCATCATCCATATTTCAAAGGTTTATGAGTCCACATTACTAATATTGAAAATAAAGTCAGAAGTTTGCAGTTAATCCATGACTCTAACATTTGGAAAGTCTTCCCTTGTCATCCCTATGCAGACTTGCTACATATTATTACACTTACTTACTGGCACCGTTTATCCAGGGAGCCAGGAACTAATCCATCATATAGACACAAGGCAAATGTATTTATTTGGGGGCTATGAATAAAATTTAATTGTTGATACAATAGTGGAAAATTGAATTCAAGCAAACCAGAAATGATAGGGAGGACTGAAGTTTTCAATCATGGATCAAAATGTTTCCTTTATATACTATTTGTGTGTACAATATTTGTGTGTATAATATACTAGTATATTATTTATGTTTAATAAAAACTAAAAGACTATTTCATTTGAAAATAGTTTAGATATTGGAATTTGTTTCAACTTACTTTTCTTTTCCAGTGAGTTGGCTGGAAGTAAAACTAAATGTGAGGCTAATGACATGGCTCAGGAATAAAGTGCTTGCAACACAGGCAAGAAGACCTGAGCTTAGATCCCAAGGACACATATAAAGCTAGGAATGGTGGTGAGCACTAATAGGCAAAGTGGAGACAAGGATTTCTGAATCTCACTGGCCAAGTGCTCTGTCCAATCAGTGGGCTCACATTTCAGTGTGATACCCCTTCTTTTAAAACTGTATTGAGAGCAATGGAAGACTCCCAATGTAGACCTTAGTCTCCACACATAAGTAAGTACACATACACAGGTACAAATATACACACAGAAGGAGCTGCAGATTTGGTCATTGGGAAATTTCTCTGAATGTAAGACTCTTTGGCCCTGAAATACAGTCTAGACTTAGAGTGTTTGACAAGCATGCCAAGGCCTCAGATTTCATCCAAATTACAGAAAAAAAGAAAGGGAAACCTATAATAACTACTCTAAAATGATAGCAACAGACATAGTTGGGTGATACCAATATTTTCTCTAGATCCTTGAAATAGATGTTCAAGCCAAAACACATTTGCATTCTAAAAGGAAGGAGGAAATTGGACCTGCACAATTTACCACCCAATAGTCTGTCTCTGATCTTCAGCCAAGTCGTGCTTAGGCACCCAATTCTTGGGTCCCAAGGAGATAATGATGCAAGCTTAAGAGAGAAAGAATCTATATATTGGAAACTGTACATTACCTTGGTACAGTTGATGTCTGGAGCATTTTGGTTCTTTTATCCCTTTACTCTTAACTTTAGTAGGAGTTGATGACTTTGCTTAAAGAGTAACTTTATTTACTTGCATTAGGAACAAATTAGCTGGAAAGGTGCTGTGTGACAGGAACTTCTGCTGAGCTAATATGAGTCCACAGAATTGAGTGGAAATTATGTGTTAAAATTTTAATAACACTTCGTTATGTATACAACTAAAGGCCAGTAAAATCAGAGGTAAATTACAAAGCAGTGATCTCCCAGGGGCCAGATTTAATGAATAATTAATTCACACTTGTGTCTGTTCATATTTTTGGCTTGTTAGTGTCTCTTTGAAAGATAAATAATGTGCTTCATAAGAAATTTCTATTAAGACTGCCTTTCAACTCCAAGCAAGTTTAGTTCCAGGTAGAATATTATGTGATTCAGCAATTCACTAATTCAGTCAAGTTCATACTCATGATTTTCTAGGGACCCTTAGGTTATTCTTATCCGGAATTTAATTCCATTGTTTTTAACTGGAATGAACAATTTTTAAATCATGTGTATGCTAATTCTGGATGATTTTACAAGGTACTGAGGTCACACTTACCCTCTGTATGACCTGTACTTGCCTTTTCCGTTCTCCCCTTCCATATCCCTATTAAACTTACTTTATTGTCATATGAACCCCTCACCTTCATAGCATGTAACACTTTTCTTTCTGGGTCTGGAATGTTTCATTTAATAGGATACTCTCTGGGTCAGTCCATTTTTCATTAAAAACATGTTATTATTCTACATAGTAGTCTAAAAATAAATTATATATGTGTGTGTATGGATTATATATATATATATATAAAATAGATGTAATAAAATAATTTACCTCCCATCAGCAGTGTATGAGAGTCTAGTTCTGCCTCAACCTCACCAGTGTTTGTTATGGTTCATTTACAGATGATATATAGTCATTCTTACCAAGAGGAGATATAATCTCAGTGTGTTTCAATTTGTATTTCTCTCATTGCTAAAGATTTTGAACATTTAAATATGCTTTTTGTGTTCAGTAGATTGTAGATTTGTACATAACCTACAGATTTGTAGGTTATGACTTTATCCCAACACACCAATATGTTCTTGATTTTTCTGTTGTGCAGAAGATAGTTCTTATGTGCAAGAGATAGTTAGTTAGTTAGTTAGTTAGTTAATTCTTATGTGAAGATGATATTTAGTTAATTTGTTAGTAAGATAGTGGTTAGTAGGTTTTATTTTTATTTTTCAGGCTACCCAGGAACTTATTATGTAACTCAGGATCATCTCAAACTTAGAACAATCCTCTTGACTCAGTCTCTATAATACAAGACATTACAGGTGGGAGCTACCAGGATTGTTATCACCTCCAAGTTCCAGAAACTTTTTAACATGATGCACTCTTCTGTTCTTACCTTTCCTGAGCTTGAAATCCTGTTGGTGACTTAAAAATGCTTTCCTGTGTTTCCACTTTTGGTTTCCAAGTTTTAGGTTTTACATTAATGTTGCTTTGTTTTCAAGTGACAAAATAGTTTTAATCATGGTAATCAGAAGTTTCAATAAAACAGATGTGTATCAACAGTAAAATAAATAAACAAACTGGGACAGAGTCAAATCATGAAGTACCATTCAACATATTTCAAAATATTAAAGAAGATCTATAGCAAGATCACTAGAATAAATAAAAGAATACCACATAACACCTCAAAAAGAGACTAGGGATAATACCAATGGCATTGTATATTTGCTCTTTGCCCCAAATAGTGAATACTCTGGTCTAAAATAAAAGCACAAAGGCAGTTGTGAGAGGTGTGGGTGCTGGTCACAAATAACAGGTTCTGGATACCAAAAATGAGTCCCCTGTAAGAACAGTATGTGTACTTTTTACAAAAAATATTTCATTTCTGAGATTATAATCACATCATTCCCCCTTTCGTTGTCGTCCTCCAAAGCCTCACTTCTCCTTGCTGTCTTTCAAACCCATTTTCTCTTTTAAATTAATAGTTGTGCATGTACATATGCATATGCATGTATATTATTTGATATAATGGGCAGACAGACAATTCTGAACACAGACATGCTGACGAAGAAGATATACCAGATATAAGTAAATATGTACCTCTTGGGGTAGATTGATTCTATATCTGGGGCTGTATTTTTGCTTGTTCTTTACTTTTGTTTCTTATCAATGGTGTTTTTTTCTAAATTTTTTTGGATGATAAGTGGAATAGTGCTTTGATTAAGTAATACTTATACTGAACAAAATTTATATAGAAAACATTCCTTTAAAAACACTCTTTAAGTGTATCATAGAAGATCTTTTTTCTACATTATATTCATTTCTAGAGTTCAGTCTGACTGTAAATGTGATCCTCACTAAGTCCAAACATAGTGACAGGGACATTTTCTTCCTAAATACCACCATATGCTTTGTCAATGGCTGATCCTCTATACAACAGTGGTCCCATATACTTATATAACCTAGCGACCCAGTGACATTGTAGTCATCTTGGTTATAACTTTGCTCTATGAAATTCTCCTTCTAACAAGATAACCTAACAATATATTTCTCATATCATATCCCCTTCTGATAAGTGATATACAAGTGCAGTGTGTTTGTTCAGGTGATGCTCCTCTGGAGTAATTATCATTATTAGTGCATTGCTCACTCAAATCAAGAAGTCTGCCTTTGAGTTGTTTATTTAAATCTGCAATGATAATAATGCTTATCTCCCTTATAGTGTCAGTGTGAATGCTAATGATGGACATTTTAAGTAATTATCTTAGTAGATGGCATTCAGTTAACACTTCAAGTGCTAATGATGAGGATGAAAGTGACTGTCCAAACTATATAAACAGTAGACAATCTAAAAAAAGATGACATTTTTCTACCCAATAACATTCATCTACTTGCCATTTTGGATGGCACTTTCAAATCCCGTCATGCTTTCTCCAAAATAACTGAAACTAGAAACAACTATAATATGTGTTGATAGGGTATCAATAAACAACTGTCCAATCAATGAGTACTATCTAATATTTTTGTATGACTTCTCCCTTCACTTGTTCTCAAATCTCACATTACAATAGCAGAAATACAGATGTCAAGACTGCATGTCAGTGGCATGTATGAGGGAGAGAGAAAGAAGGGAGAGGAAGTCAGTTTATTTCCATGAAATGGGAATAAGAACTGCATGGAAGCCTGCTAGGGAGAGAGGGAAATATATATGTTCTTTTAAAATGATTCCATTGGTTTGTAATCCCATTTACCCATATCTCTGAACCTTCATCTTGGTTCCTCTCCCTAGTCCTTGAATCTAAGGGTAAGTGAAATGTTTAGTGCAAGAACTTGGGCTGAAGGGAAAGTAGACTCTATCACAGACTCTATCACTTCTTCTATCTTTATCAAGAGTATTTGCAGAAGCTGCCCTGACATGCTAGTGATCTGTAGTTTTACATTTAACAGTTGCTGTTGTTTTTCTTGTATTTCATTAGTTCAATGTCCTAATGGGAAGAATGTAATACCCAAAGGACATTTCAGTTTGACCTGTTCCTCTCCACACAATACAAAGCTATGCCAGTGTTTGTATCACTTACTCTCTCTGCACATGTCTCTTGTTTGGTAGTTAGGAGGTCATAGTAACTGAGATCTCCCACCTTTGTTCCTGGCCTATCCATTGTTTGTAAGGTCATCTCCAGCATTGTCCTTAGAAGAGCCTACCTTAGAGTCCACAGTAAGGAGAATTCTCAAAGTGGTAGAACTGAGAAACTGATAAATATTAGTCTGGGACTTAACAGATTTAATTATTGGTTTGCAATATGTGTCTATGGGGAGACGGGGACCCTAATTTTTAAGAAGCTCTCATGTAACTCAAGAACTGTGATGCAGATAGTATTCAGCCATAAATTACACTCACTGAGTTAGTAGTTACCTTTACTATGTATATGAATTGCTTGTGTGGGAAAGTGCAGTGTCTAAAACACTGCCACAAGCACATTTCATGAATTCTTTTCAAGTGCTAAGGAAAGATAAAAGAACTGGAAAGAAACATGTAGGACTTAGAAAGTAACTGCCTAAAAGGTTAACTTTCAGTGAGTTCTGTAGATGAATTTGGGATCAATGTAAAGGTATCTGAAAGAGAAGCTATTTCCATTGAACAAACCAGACTGTAGAGAGTGGACCTGAGGGGATGGTGCTCAAAGAAGAGCAAGAAGAAAAGCCTGTAGGATAGTGGATTTATTCTGGGTGCTGAGAATAGATTAGGGAGGAGCTAAACTAACAAAGGGGAGACAGAAACTGCCCATTGAGTTTTCATTCTCAATCCATTTTTTCTTTCTTTATTTTTTGTTTTTGAGAAAGGGTTTCACCATGTAGCCCTGGTTGTTCTGGAACTCACTCTGTTGACCAGGTTGGACTCAGAATTCACAAAGATCCTCCTGCCTCTGCCTCCCAAGTGCTGGGATTAAAGGCATATGCTACCACTGTTGGGCCTCAATCCTATTTCTAGTAATCATAGGGGAAGAGAATTAAAAGATTTATCACATAATCAAATAAAATGGCTGACTATGTCAACAGGTGGGGAGATACTACCCTGTGCTAGCTTATGTCTTTTTGTTTTTACAAACAGCATGTCTAAATTTTTACGTTTGTGTATCTTATAATATTTGGTCTTGGCTTAGAGGGCAGGCATGTAATAAATAAAAGTGTTTATTTGATACATTGCATAGTGTGAGCATGAGTATGTGCAGGTTCCTGTGTATGTGTGTGTGTGTGTGTGTGTACCTATGTGCGTGCATGCATGTGTGTATGTGTACATGTGTGCGTACATGCATGAGTGTGTGTGTGTGTGTGTGTGTGTGTGTGTGTGTATGTGTGTTTCTGTGTCAAGACCAGAGGTCAGCGTTGAATATTACCCCTAGGAGTCATTCCTGAACCCTGGAATATTTTTGCTTCCATTGACCACTAAGTCTTAGAAATCTACATGTCTCTGTCTCCCCAGTGCTAGGAATACAAGTGCCCCACTCCCATATTCAGTTTTTTACCCAGGTTCTTAAATGATCTATCTCCCCAGCTTGGTTTTGATATGTTTGATGAACATAAATACTTTTAAGAGAAATAATGAAAAAACTTGAATAATACTGCTCATAGTCAAAAAGTTTTCTTATTCTAATAATAACTATTTTAGGTCTATTTAATACAAGTATTGTTACTGAACTCTATCTGCATAGTATTAGTTTTCCTATTCTAATCATGTAAAAATGTACAATTCATTTTCCCTAAGCAGTTCATGATGTTTCACACTCATTCACCAGTGTCTCATTTCAAACATTGTACCATTAAAATGTAACTACCCACACTGGGTAGTTATTCTCATTTACTTTCTCTCACTGCCCTTGGCCAAAACCAATCTGCATATTCTTTATATTGGAGACTTTTATTAATCTATTTAGATTTTGAATAGTCTTTAGTATCTGGCTTCTTTTGCTTAGCACAATATATTCTAGAAGCATCCATATTAGAATATATATTGGTATAGCTCATTGCTCCTTATGGATGAACATTTTATTGCATGGATATAGAATATTTTATATAGCCATTCTTCAGGTTATGGTCATTCAGTGGCTTTTGACAATAGTGTTCTTTCTTTCTTTCTTTCTTTCTTTCTTTTTACAAATAATACTGTCATAAAACCTTATGTGTTTTGTCTGCAGTTCACATTTCAGTTTTTTTTTTTTTTTGAGTTGAACATGAGACAGATATTTTCATAGTATGATTAAGTATTTGTGAAACTACTGAGTTTTGTTCTACAAAGACTGTTCCATTTGACCTTACTACCAAGCATATCAGCAGGTTTAAATTTCTTGAAATTCTGGGCAGAACTTGATATTTTTCATTTTTGTCTCTTAAATTATAGCCATTCTAGTAGGAGCAAAATGGTACTTTGATTTTAATTTTGGATTCACTCAATAATATTTATACTAGAATGCTTTATTTGTTATTTATATGTTTTCTTTAGATAATGATGCATTTTAGTCAAGTGTATAATATTTATTTTCTTGGGCTATCTTTTATGTTTTCTGGTTATGTGTATATGTTTATATTAATGTATTGTCCAATATGTTACAAATTTATTTGCAAGTATTTGAACAGTTCTGCTCACTTTTCATTCTATAATCATCTTGAATGCAGAAGTATTTTAAGCAGTTCAATATGTGTGTGTGTATATACTTATATAAATTATTAAAGCTAATAAACAATTTATAGCAGTTGTTTAATATTTTAAATAATGGGAACATTTAATGTCCTGTATGGTATTGCTACTTTCTACCATTAACTAAGTCTGGTGACTTGGTCATGAACAAGAAGAGGTTTCATCTGCTCTTTCTTGTTCAGGAACAACTCTAGTGAACAGAAAAGTAAACAACCCCTCTTTTGAAGAGTAGCAGCTACAGTTCATTCTTGTGATCCATGCCTCTTCTCTTCATGGCTCTTATTCTGTTTCCATTTCTGTTCAGATGTAGATTGTAGACCATGTAAGGTAACTGAATGAAATGACCATAAGAAGGTTGGGTTACACGATAGAGAGATAGCAGACTGTTCACGAGCAGCAGAAAATCATGGGAAACAGTGATCATAGATGTTGACTGCTTTCACACTTTGTCAATATTAGATCTTCAAATACTGGGCATCTTGTTAATAATTACAAGCAAGTGGAGTTGTTAGTAATTGTATAGCAATCCACTTCTGCACTAAAGCATGTTTTCTAAAAGTGAGGATACTCGGTGATGACGAGTCTGTAATACAATGGCCCTTCTAGTTCTTTTGTATATTCAGTTGTGAAATTCAACAGGCTCAGCACTTTTATCTTGAAAGCCTTGGACAAATGTACATTAAAATTCATTTTTCTGGATGTTAAAAAGCCAAGACAATGTATATCCATTGACAGTCTTTGAGGGATGATTCTATGAACAGTTTATTAATTCTGTAGCAAAATATATGTATATTTCAAGCTAGAGAAAATACAATTTATAATGAGAACCAGAAAAAGTAAATGGAAATAAGTGTTGCCCTTCCAAGAACTGGCTTAGTGCTTACTAAGGCTGGCTTTCATTAATTTCCTATTTTTGTAGATGATCAATTTCATAGACTAACAGCCTGATGCAAGGACAAGCTTAGACCATAATATAGTTAAGTAAAACAAAGCAACATTGCTGTATTTTAAACCAAAGGAAGAATGTCAAATATTTATTTTCTTAAAGCTATGATTGCTATTTCTTTCTAATTATTTTATTAATCAAGATATCTGATTACACACACACTCTTTACCAACAGCATCCAAACTGGAGACATCTCTCTTCTTCCTTAGTCCATCTCCAAATCACCCACTGGAGATCTGATTTCTGGAGGAAATGTTTTCTAACACTGCTTGCTCTACACTTGCCTTGGTACTCAGTGGTACCCAATGGTTGTTAAAATACCTGTTTCCAAAAATACCACATATTTATGGCATGAGATTCAGATGAATCAAGCTGGATATCCAAAAGGATTTCTTCCTGTAATCCAAATCACGTAGTACTAGAAAGTACATGCAAGCTGCCAAAGGATGGAAGAAATCAATAATCCTATCCAACTATTATGACTAAGAAGCACAACACTGACCCACATTGCAGGACATCTCTAAAGGAACAATAGTAGCACTTACATCTTAGTAGTAACCAACAGCTGTCTGATTAGGTGCGAAGACCTAATTAGACAGGACAACAGGAGGGCAAACAGTGCCTGGTCCTAAAAACCTAGCCAAGTACCTAGGGCTAGTGAGGTTGTGGATCTCACAGAGTAGCTATCTACTCTCAGCAAAGAAACTTCGTTTCACATCAAATGGAAATCATTACATTACTACAACTGGATACAATACAGAGAAAAAAGAGCATCAGAAGCCTAGCCTCAGTGCATACATTAACAACCCCTGAATCTAAAAGCTCAGAGAACATCACAGAAGAGAAGACAGGAAGATAAGAAAAGCCAGAGGGTCAGGAAGACTAATGTAAAACTCTTGTCTCCTAGAAATGGCTACCTAAAGAAGGCTGAATGCCAGTAGATATACTAATGTGGAAGAGGGAAAACTTTAAGGAGTTCTACCATTAAATAAAATGTATAGGAAGTTGATTCCTGCTGAAAAAGGTTTATATTTAGCTATAGATAAGCCACTTAATTTTTTATGCAATACAAAGAAGTAAGTCCCAAAACCATATATGCATATACCATATATACATATAGCAAAAATAGACTAGCATATCTATCTATCTATCTATCTATCTATCTATCTATCTATCTCTCATCTAAGTAACTATCATATATTAATCTCTTGATCAATCTGTCAATCTAGCTATCTGTCATCAATGTGACAATAATACAGAAACAAAGACAATCAATTTGAGAGGGAGACACAATGGCATTGGAAGAGCTAGATAGAGAGGACATGGGGAAGGTTTTGAAGAAACAAAGAGAAGGGAGGATAATTAAACTGAATTCTAATTAAACAATTAAAATGAACTTCTTCATCTGCAGGTGCTTTTTTTTTTATTAATTTTGTTTGAAAAGCTTTGACATATTAAGTTACATCTGTTCAGGCCAGCTCTTTATATCCAATGAGCTTGGTTAGTCAATTTGTTTTATTAAGTGAGGAAAACTTTTAGAGATGAAGTTAATGTGGCTTTGTATACTCCATAATATTTTTGAGAAGTACTTGCCAGAATGTAACTAGAGGTTTAAATATGGATGTCTATGCAATAACTTTCTACAAGAGAATATAAAATTTAGTTATTTTTATGCTGTGATATATGAAAGTTGATATCTTAAAATTAAAGTAGATAAGTTAAGTTATGAAGGTACATTAGAGAACATATTCTGCAAATATAAAACATGACATAGAAAAGGATTTTGGTGACAGAAGAAATAGCTGTGATATAATAGTATGTCTAGTCAAAATATATTATTTATACAAAGACAGAATATGTGAAATGTTTCCAAATGAAAACACCAGAAACAAATGTGAAAACCATTTTGATTGATTTTTAAAATTTTTTTCTCCTTCAATTTTCTCTTCTGCACTTTTTCTAAATGCATTAAGATTATGAATTCACAGCCTCTTGAAGATGAAAACATTTTCCATCTATTTTTAGTAGCAATTATTTGGGATATAATATCAATGAGACCCAATATGGAAATACATTTAATCATTTAAGAAGCTTACAGAATCAGAGATGTGGTGAGGAATGAAAAAAGTCAATAATTAGAACTCAAACATCCATTAAGTGTTGAACAAATGCATACAGTGCATTGGCTGGTTGTCATCAGATGCACAGGAATGATGAAGGGGTTGTTTTGGGTGGTGTTAAACTAAAAGCACAGGAAGGAGTGATGAAGCACAGGACTAAATCTACCATTGATCTTGCTTTCATAATTCCAGTTACCTAAACCAGTCAATCAATTAGAAAACACACTTTTCTATTATTTTTTCTTTGGTGTACTTGAAAGCAAGTGATTTTGACATAAAAAAATACTTGTTTATTTATTTATTAAGCTTGTCAACAGGCTTCTTCCAATACATTTTAAGTAGAAAAATTCTCAAGTGATTTATGCTTTGAGGTGAGCATCTTTCTTTGCTTTTTATTCTCTGTAGGAATTCCATTAAAAGAGCACAATTTATTGCACATCTGTCTTTGCAGATTTTATCAACACTGAAACCTTTTAAACTGAGAATGGGATTAAATAAACCCCATTTACCAATGTGGTAAAATATAATAGACACCTAACCCATTAAATGGCCCACTGAATCAATATATCCACTTGGCAGAGATTTCCAGCAGATAAGGTGAAACTCTTCTGTTCTATTTGATAGATGAGAAAACTTACAGGGAAGAATTTACAGCAGATTCACTGTGTACCTTGAAGGGATGTTTATTATTCCTAAATTACCTCCTCATGTCAACAGATCTGTGGCTTGTAAACAGAGAGGCCACTTATACTTGCCCTTCTGTGTGGCTGTAGACTCTGCTTTGAGACAAGGTAGTGACATGGCTGTTAGGCTGCTAGTTGATGTTACTATGGAAGGTATTTCAACTCATTTAAAGTACTTGTATTTTGCTTGAAGCTTTAAGGTAAGTTTATAATTTTGACAATTCTAAGCACACACACACACACACACACTCATCTATCTATCTATCTATCTATCTATCTATCTATCTATCTATATCTCACACCTCATACTCTCTAACATTGCTCTCACATTTGTCTACACTTATCTCTTTCTACAAATCCTCATATATATGCATTTTCTTGTTGTTGTTTGTTTTGTTTTTTGAACCATTGAGTTCAACAAAGACTGACTGTATGTATTTAGAATTAAATATTATTGCCTGGTTGGATCTTCAGTGGTTATATCACTGAAGAGATTAAATTTCTTATCCAAGAACTAATCTGTAAACTTTATATCAGCAAGAAGAAAGGCAGGATCTTATGAACCCCTCCTTCATCCCCAACTGATTCCAGGCTAGTTCAGATAAACCTAGTTGCTGTAATTCTAAAGGGTGTGTTGTGGAACATGAGATTTTGCAATCCTTCTCCCTATAATTAGGCTCTAACTTGTTTCTATCTTCTCTTCTTGAAGTTCCCTCTGACTTACTGGAGGATGCTTATATGTCCTTAATGGTGAAAGGTATCCCATTGGAAATCATCCCCTAATGTGAGTATCTACAGAAAAACTAGTAGTGAAGAATGATAAAGAACTTAAGAAATAGCAACAACATTTCTATTTTAAGTTTGATACTGCTCATATAGGTTTTACCTATTAATTTAATAGTAGTCAACCGAATGGGGAGATCATTATGTTTGCAGTTGCTAGAAATAATTTCTGGCAATCTGACATAACTTATTTTTGTTTGGTCATTACACAAATGTCTTTGAGGTTATAACTTTGGCAGAGAGAAGCCCATGTAATTGTCCCCAAATCCTACTTCAAATATGAAGTTTGCATTGTGGCTTAGACTTCTTGTTTAGAAGACTCATTTTCTGTCTAAGTAAATACAAGAAGTAAGAAGAGAGCTATATCTTTGTTTTTAAAATGCTAGCTAAGACTAACCAGTTTCAACAGAGTTACAAAATTATTATAGAAGAGCCCAGATTCCATTAGTCAATCCTGCCTAAATAAAGCCCAGTATGGTGGCTTATGCCTGTGATCCCAACACTTGAACAGGGAGGCAATAGATTTGGAATTTAAGACCAGCTCTGATGACTTAGCAATTTTGCACTCAAGTTACCTGCTGAGACCTTATTTAAAAACAAACAAACAAAAACAAACAAACAAACAAAAACCCCAGAAACTATAAAAAACAAACAAATAAAAATCCATGAGCGTTAAGTCATAACCTTAACCATACAAACTGGACCCATCTATTACAATGTTAGCAGTAGTTTTGCCTTATTAAATCCTCAGAGAATACAGAGAATGACTTATACAGAAAACATATATTCATATTGAGTTACATTGAGTGTGATTTCAAGTCCCTAATATTTTCTGTTCTCCAGCTGTGGGTCATCTGATAGTTCTCTGAAGTTTAACCTCTCTATCTCCTAAAATAAACCTCTAGAAATTAACTTATGGATATATGCAAAAATGTTATATAATGTATTTAAAGTATTTGGATTATTGTCTTATGCTAAATATATAGGCCATAAATCTTATGTATTCAATAAATACCTGTGTACATGAATAAAAAAGGTGGATACATGTATACAAATAAGTATACATGCATTTAGACACAAGCCCTTTATGTATGTAAACATGTTCTATGTATGTACATTTATTTAAATTCATTCCATTCTTATATATGTGAATATATATGTACTTATATATTTTAAAGAAGCTTATATTTATAATTTTTTTAAATGTTGAGTTACAATTGTTTACCATATTCTATTTTAGTATTTTAGTAAAATTTCATCATAACAGTACTTCTCAGAGACAGGACAACAGTCAAATCTACAAGTGGCCATGACCACTTCAATATTCATCAGATATTTAGAAAATTTTTCTTTTTATTTCAATATATTTGTTGTTATAAAGAATGGTTTGCACTCTTAATTTTAATTTATAGTTGCTTTTATTACTATATTTGGATTATATTTTAGAGTATGAAAAATCAAAAAATAGATTACATAAATACAAATGTTTAAATTATTCTACAAAAGCAACGCAATAGGGACTAGGGTGATAGCTCATCAGTTAAGAGAACCTGCTACTCTTCCAGAGGATATGGGTTCAATTCCAGCCTCTACATGGTTTACAACTCTCTGTAATGTCAATGCTAAGGAACTCACTGTTCTCTTTTGGTCTTTCTGGACACCAGGTATACTGCCAAAAAAAATGTAGGAAAAACATTTATACACATACATTAAAATATTAAAGCCAATAAAATGTAATGTATATTTGTTGATGAATACCTGTAAGAACTATGTGTATTAATTTTTAATGTATAAGTCTTATAATTATCTTAGAGAGTTAGACATTGTTTATAGGTTTATTTACACAATAATTATGCAAAGATAGATGATTTTAATCTAGTAAGCTCTTAAAGTCAAAGAAATTAGCACTTTCTAAATGAGGTTGATTACATTAAACTTTACAAGAATACTTAATAAGATGCCAGGATGGGCAGTCCACCTGCAGACCTGAGGAAGATATGATCTTTCATAGTAAATGAAACTGAAATTAGGATGAATGCACACAGGAGCCCAAACTGTCCAATGACATGAAACAAAAAAGTGAATTTGAACTTACTTCCATGCTCCATCTCCAACAAGGAAACATATGGAGCCAATTGTTCAAGTACTTTCAGAGGGAGCTGAACACAGCAGGGTTCCACCAAGCTCTAATTTTCTCATTGTTTGGCTTTGCCAAGGCTGTCCCTGAATGTTTAGTTCAACTACCTCTCAGTGACCAAGTTGACATTTGCAAGGAAATGAGTGGAGGTGATTTTTGATTTCCTGTATTCAGGGCCCCTAGGTAAAAGTCACATTTTTAGTTGTGAAAAGTTTTAAGACTTCAGTCTGAAATCTCTTAATATTTATAAATTTGGAGAACATGTTAGAAAACATAGACCAAAGAATGTTGGATGTAGGTGTTAGAGTGAAAGTGATTTTAAAGAAAATCCAATTATAAGATCAATAAAATTTACCTCTTTGAATTAAGGGCTCCTTATAAATATTATTTTTAGAGGTTAATGCATATACCAAAATGCTAGCAGTGAACCTAGACAGTTTGGACTGGAGGTTACCCCTATTTTAAGGAACTCTTCTGAAGAAAAATGTCTTCCTCTGGGGTGTTATTGGGCATTCAGTGCTATAAACATCAGTGTAGGTATTAAGACATGAAAAAAAAAAGATTTTTTATTATAAATATGCATTTGAGTTAATCTTCCTGCATACAAATGTATTAAGTATGGCTTTCTTGAATCAATAATTCATTGTTGTGTCCGTGGGTAATAGATTTTGATCTGACATAGATAGTTTTTCATAGCCTCTTTGTGAGTTACTTCTTGCAAATGACTGCAACTTACACAGGTCTAAATAGAAATTTAAGGTAAATCTGTGAGTAGCTTTTATGGCTTTTGACTATTAGCATCTTTAGTTACTAAGGTGCCTAAAAAGGGAGAGCCAGTTTACTGGGTTATTTCATATTTTCTAACTAGCTCAGCACTAATATTCTTGATGACATGCCCATTTCTTGATGCATGCTGAATAGCTCAACACTCCCTTAAGTGTGACACTTTCCTTTTGAATGTGTGTCTCCCTTGCAACAACAAGAAGGATAAGTTGATTTAAGACAAATTTCAACTTCTTTCCCTGTCTTGTGTTGCATGCTTATCAAAGGATTAGTTTATAAATGTTACATTAGATATAATCTTCCTTAATGTGATGTCTCAAAACTTTACATAAAATCATAGAGCTATGCAATCAATTTGTTCTGTTACTGTACCCATATTCCTCAAAATCTGTTCAGATAATTTGCAGCACACATATGCAGCCAAAATTTTTTTCCTTAGTTTGAGATTGAAAGGACCACAAATATCAGGAGATATTTTTCATAGTATTTTTGCTGATAATTTAGAATTTCATATCATGAACCTTGATCACAGTCAATTCTCAGTCCTCCAAGCTTTGACTCCTACTCTTGTGACCTCCACCATCACAGAAGGAAAAGAAGAAGAAGAAGAAGAAGAAGAAGAAGAAGAAGAAGAAGAAGAAGAAGAAGAAGAAAAAGAAAAAGAAAAAGAAGAAACAAATCCAATTTGTGTTGTCCATATACTCACTAGAGTAGAGCATGGTCAATCCCTCAGTGGCCAGTCCCTAAAACAAAACAAAACAAAACAAAAACCCCTTAATCTTTCCTACTCACACCCCTGTCAAAAGGGATAAGTTGTGAAAATCTACATGTCAGTATTTTTATCACTATTTTTAAGAGTTATGTTTGATGGTTTTCTGTCTAGGCATTTTGGGGGGGAGTAGGATTGGGTGTGCTGGCTGTAGGGGTTGTCACAGAAGCTGTTCATGGCCCTCTTTCTCAACTGTGAGTCTGTAGTTATCAGTACCAGTGCAAAAATAGCTTATTTGCTCTTTACAGTCAGTGGGGCCTTGGATAATGTCTATCTACATGTTATCTGGTGACATCATAAACCACAGACATCCCCATGGTCTCTGGGGTCTACATGTACCACAGAGCTCAGCATGGTCTCTAGTAGCAGTACAGATCATGGACATCAACATGGCCTGCTAGGTCTGGCATTGCCATGGAAGAAATCACATAACACAGTTCCACCTCTGGAGCAGAACCAGCAGGGTGTGGGTCATCTCAAGTGCTGACAGTTACTGAAGGTATAAGGCTTGTTTGTATAATAATGTATATATTTTAATTTATGGTCCTTCTTTTGGGAATGTTCACCCTGCTAAGGTTAATGACTCCATGATATTCAGAAACAACACCAGTCTGGGAAGTGAGACTATGTCTCTGTGATGCTGAGATCTTCAGGACTTCCCTTAAGACTGTGGGAAAGAACTCTGAAAACATGAGTTCATGAATACAAAAATCAGTGTAAGAACTGTGCTTTACAGGATATCTCATCTTACAACTGTCTCAACTATGCAAATATAAGGATACAGAATGAACTGTATGAGAGGCTTCATGGATCTGAAAGAACAGATTCAGCTTCACTAATGAGTCAGCTTAGTTAGAAAGATACAGAGGAAGTCAGGTATGTTTAATCCCAGCATTCAAGAGACATAACCATGTAGATCTCTGAGTTAAGATGTGTCTACAGAGCAAGTTTCAGGACAGCTAAATTTAAGCAGTGAAGGATTTGGAAAACAGAAAGCTAGTGATAATATAATAGAAAAATGAAACCATGTTCCAGCTCCAGCAAGCAGCAGACTTCAGCTGCTTCCACTAAGTGGCTCTGTCTTTAGAGACAAGCAGAAGAGGTCATAAAATACTGATTCATAAGATAATCAAATGTGAACCTGGGATAAATGATTGAATTGATATGCAATTCTGAGGGAAATATTTTATGCAAAATAAAAGACTGAGCTTTGGTCTGGAAGATAGAGTGATCTCCAGCAAGGAGTGATCTTGAGCAAAGAGTGATCTCAAGCAGAGAGCTATCTCAAGCAAAACACAGAGATATCAGCTTGCATCCATCACTGAGTCTGAGTTATTTGTCTGCCTCTCCCAAACACACTTTCCTCAGGACACTCTTCCAAGCTGAGGCTGGGCCAACACAATGGACCTCTGCTTCAGCATGGGCAATGGACACCACATAGCACCACAGACCATGGACATCTACATAGTTTCAGGTGCAAATGCAGGCTAATTGCATCAACATGGCACCCAGTGTCAACATTACCTATGGACATCAGCATGGCTTTAGACTGCCGCACAGATGGTAGACATCTGAGAGACCTAAACTGCTACTTGAGGCCATGTCAGTGTATGTGGTCCATGCTGCTGCTGAAGGACATATCTGGGTTCATTGTCCTATTGTGGCCAATGTATGTGATGATGTCTATGGCCTGTGTGTGCACATGCATGAACATGTGAATACTGGTGTCTCTTAGTCCAGAGTAAACATCAAAATGCTCAGAAATTGCAATCATAGGTCATTTGGCCCATCTAGTGTGGCTTCTGGTAACCAAATTCAGGTCCTAGGGAAGAGCAGTAACTTACTGTTTAACTGTTAAGTGACCTCTGATGTCCAATATTAAGTTTTTGAGAATTGATTTGCATTGGGAAAGAAAGTTGGCTTGATAGATCCTTCTTTCAATACTGAAACACATTACACCATTATTTTGGTTTATATGAATTTGGTTGAAAATTCTGGTATTCGTACTCCCTCTGTCTGCAATGTGTGTTAACTTGTTTAATGATGCTTGCTTGCATGTTAAAATTTCAATCATTTATATTGGATATACTGTTTTTTATTTTCCTGTTTACTTACTTATTTGGAATTTATATGCTTTTTCATTTGGAATTTATACTTATCCTAATTTTATATCTGTTGCTCTTAAAAACTATCCAGTAGAAAAACAACTCAGGAGAAGAGAGTTGCAATTTAAAATTACATACTATAGTCTATCATAGAAGCAACTAAGGGCAGAATTAAAACAGCTTGTCACATCATATCTACAGTCAAATACAAGAAGAAATGAATGTATACATGCTCACTTGCTTGCTTATGCTCAGCTCAATTTTTCCACTATTATATAGCTCAGGAACTCCTGCCTAGGAATTGGTTCTACTCATAGTTGGCTAAACTTTTTTACACCAATTATTTTACACAAACACATACAATCTCTCTCTCTCTCTCTTTCTCTCTCTCTCTCTCTCTCTCTCTCTCTCTCTCTCTCTCTCACACACACACACACACACACACACACTACATACAGCTAATATCATGAAATTTGGAGGATATAACACAAGAAGAGTTTATGGAAGAGTGTGAGCACATGAGTGATATTGATGTAGTCCATGGGTGACATTTCTTACTAAATCACCACATCATCTTAAACAGAATGGATTGTTCGAAAACTTCAAAGTTTTCAGTGCCATCAAGAATGACAATTAACAAAACTCAAACCTAACAGAACACATGGCTTGATTAACTTAATCATTATTTCCAATAAATTCATTGCAAAAATATCCATTTTATTTATTCTGCCTTCAGATGAATATCTGGTTTGCAAATAAAAGTTACTTAGTTCATCAAGAAATAATTAATATACCAGAAAAGACAACAATGCACTAAGGCAAATGGAACTAGACTACAAATGTTAGACCATTTACACAGAAATTTAAGGTAATTATATGTTTAAAGATTCTTTCAAAAAGGTAAGCATCATGCATAAGCAAATTATAATTCTTCTGAATAGGTGTAAAGAGGAGAGAGACAGAACAAATCAAAACAAATATTTGAAGGTATAGTAGAAATTTTCCAAATTTTATAAAATACACTGTTAATCCATGCATGCCATCATAACAGATCAACGTGAAGTAGGTAGAGGATAAACAACATAAATTTATTTTTTATAATTTTGGGATTAGTGTACCAAAATCCAATGGCCTACAGGGTCAATTACACTTGTGAGATAGTGCTGTATTCATATGTAGTGTCTTCTATTATTTCCTCATATAGTATATAAATGATATTCTGAAAGGCCTCTTTGTAAGAACACAACTCTACTCAAGAGACATTTGGTTTCATGGAGTAATCACTACTCCAAACCCAACACTCTAATACTATTACTAAGGAGATCAGTATTTCAACATATCAATCTGCGGTTGAGGATACACATGGCAAATCAGATACAAGAAGCTGAAGAGGGATCAGACATTTTCGTAAAGGCGAATGTGGAACAAAAAATACTTGAAACCTCTCATAAACTTAGGAATCAGAGAAAAAGAACAGGCAATGGACCCAAACATCAAAGCTTCTCTCACTGATGAGCTTTCTCTACCAAATTTCTACCCCCTAAAGGTTTATCTCTGGTTTCTGAATTTAGAAGAATAGTTTTTACCAAATGTGGTCCATATTAACTTTCAGCATTTCTCTTGCTGCTTGGAGCTGTAGTATCCAACATCTAGAGTCTTGTTCCCACTGATAACATTAGACTTGTGTTTCATATTTTCAACACTAGTTAGCCAGCTCCTAATATAGTGAAGAATTATCTATTGTAACAGTTTAGACCTTATTTTTGTAATCCTTGTTTTCAAGATAAAAGATACCCTAGACTATTCTTAGAGTCAATTTATACCCAAGGATGATCATATATTTCTGATCCTTTAGCCACTACCTCTTGAATTCCAGGATTATGGATATACACCAGCACATTTGTTCATTCATATAATGCTGAGGATTAAAATCAGGGGGTCTCATGTATGTTGGGTAAGTATTCTACCAACAGAGGTACATTTGCTGCTTTTCAGAATATGATGGAATGGAGGTATTCATCTCTGAGTACAAGGACATTTCCAATGTTCAGGTCTTAGAGATTCCTGCCCCTTAATGAGGACATATCTTACCATGTACCTTTAGAGTGATATACTTTTATGTCCTTTAAGCTTTTTTATATGTGGACTATGGTAAGATATGATACAAACAGTGTTAGATGATTTCCTGCCATACCTCTACCAAGAATTATGTCATGTCCTGATTTATCCTTGCTACAGCTTGTTTTACAAACTTTTAGTGTTCCCCTGTTCTTATGAAAAGGCTGTACACACAATCCCCAGATAGTCTGTATTTCCTTGCAAATCTAAATTCATAGTATAACAATTTATTACTTTAGCTGAGTTTTCTCCAACAATGCCTGAAGTACTAGAAAAAAATTAAGTCACCAAGGGTCCTGGATTTCTTTTACAACATTCCTTCCTTTTTGTATACCATTAGTTCTTTATTCATCACTGCCCTCATCTCGTATTCAAGTCAAATTCTGATTATTCATATTAATTATTTTTACGTTGATATAAAATGCAACACCATGCATCAATATCAAAGGCAATTAACCAGTATTGATCAGCATTTACAGTTACTTGCTTTGGCTAATATCCCATTTTTGTTGCAGAATTCTATCTAGCAAGAAAAGGAATTTAGTTATCCTATCTAATTGGATGTGAAATGTTCTGAGATCATCCTTGTTTTGATGATTTTAGTTTGTATGTTGTAGAATGATTACCATTTTATTATAATTAGACCAGGGCAATGTGTTTGGAGGAATAAGACTGATGAACTGAATATTATCTTCCTCAGATCATATGAAGGATTCTTATTACCTTGAGGATTCTCTAGGAATGGAATGAGACTTTTGTCCTCTTACAAGATTACACATTTGCTTCTGATGATCAGTACTCATTTTATATTTTTTTTTGTTCTCCTTGAATTTATCAGCACACTTAATGTTATAGTCAATTCTTTCACTTTCATCCTTTGCTTTCCCCTTGCACACACTGTTGACAAATCTCTAGACATCTTACTTACTTATTTAGTATTCATAATAAGACTAGCTATGGCCATGTACAAGAAAATGAAATTAGACTTTTATCTATTACCTTGCATACAAACTAATTCAAAGTGGATGAATGACCTATACATGAACTATTGAAACAGTATAAGAAATTCTAGGTAGTACAATAAAGGACATTTTGAATAAGACTTTATTTGCCTAAGTGTTAACATCAGCAATTGACAAGAGGGACTTCACAAAAGTAAAAGGCTTCTGTACAGCAAAGGAGACAATCAACCAGGTGAATAAAAAGCTCATAGATGTGGAGAGACTCTTTGCCAGCTATACATCTGACAGAGGTTTAATATGTAGAATAAATTTTTAAAAAGTTAAAGAAATGAGTAAAAAAATTTACTGATTTATAAAATAGTGCAGGGATCTGAACAGAGGGTTCTCAAAAGAAGAAATACAATGCATTAGGGTCAGACACAGTGATTTCCAGAGAGGTTGTATCAACTCGCATTCCCACCACCAATGGAGGAGTGTTCCTCTTTCTCCACATCCTCACCAACATCTGCTGTTACCTGAGTTTTTGATCTTAGCCATTCTGACTGGTGTGAGGTGAAATCTCAGGGTTGTTTTGATTTGCATTTCCCTGACGACTAAGGATGTTGAACATTTCTTTAGGTGCTTCTCTGTCATTCGAGTTTCCTCAGTTGAGAATTCTCTGTTTAGGTCTTTCCCCCATTTTTGATACAGTTATTTGGATCTCTGGAGTCTAGCTTCTTGAGTTCTTTGTATACATTGGATATTAGCCCTCAATAGGATGTAGGATTGGTAACGATCTTTTCCCAATCTGTAGGTTGCCGTTTTGTCCTGTTTACAGTGTCCTTTGCCTTACAGAAGCTTTGTAATTTTTTTGAGGTCCCATCTGTCGATTCTTGATCTTAGAGCACAAGCCATTGGTGTTCTGTTCAGGAACTTTTCCCCTGTGCCCATGTGTTTGAGACTTTTCCCCACTTTCTCTTCTATTAGATTCAGTGTATCTGGTTTTATGTGGAGGTCTTTGATCAACTTGGACTTGAACTTTGTACAGGGAGATAGGAATGGATCAATTTGCAATCTTCTACATGTAGACCACCAGTTGAACCAGCACCATTTGTTGAAGATGCTGAAAAATGAACATAATACTACCTGAGGACCCATGTATTCCACTCTTGGGCATATACCAAGAAGATGCTCCAACATGTAATAAAGACACATATTCCACTATGTTTATAGCAGTCATATTTATAATAGCCAGAAGCTGGAGACAACCCAGATGTCCCTCCACACAGGAATGGATACAGAAAGTGTGGTACATTTACACAATGGAATACTACTCAGCTATTATAAACAATGACTTCATGAAATTCGCAGACAGATGGATGGATCTTGAAAATATCATCCTGAGCGAGGTAACACAGTCACAAAAGAATGAACATGGTATGTACTCACTGTTAAATTGTTATTAGCACAAAAGTTCAAAATACCCAGGAGTCACTTCACAGCAACAGTAGGGTGGAGTGTGAGGTCCCAGATGGAGGACTTGGAGAAGGGACTGAAGGAACTGAGGGAGTTTACATCCCAAGGGAGGCAGCAACAGTGGCAACTAGCCTAAACCCCCGATACTCCTGGAGACTGATCCACCAACCTAGGAATATACATGGAGGGAACCATGGTGCTGGCCACATATGCAGCAGAGGAGAGTCTTGTTAGCCATCCAGGGGAGGAGAGGCCCTTGGGTCTGAAAGTGTTAGAGCCCCCAGTAGAGGAGAATGCCAAGGAGGGAAGAAGAGAGTGGGTGGGTGGGTGGGTGGGAAAATACCCTCATAGTGGCAGGGGGATGGGGTAGGAAATGGGGAGGTTCCAAAGGGGAGATCTGGAAAGGGGGAAACATTTCAAATGTAAATAAAGTAGGAAAAAGAAAAAAATTAAAAATTTAAAAAAGAGAACGACAATGTCTTATGTTCTCTTTCTTTTTATTTATTTAATTTATTTTACTTATTCACTTGACATCCCATTCACTCTCCCTTCCCTGTTGCCCCTCCCACAATCCTTTCCCCATTCCCTCTCTTCTTCTCCCCTGAGTGGGTGGGGGCCCCCTTAGTATCCCCCTACCCTGGTACTTCAAGTCTCTGAGAGGCTAGATACTTCCTCTCCCACTGAGGCTAGACAAAGGAGCCCAGCTAATAGAACATATCTCACCTACAACAAACAGCTTTTGGGGTTGTCTCCAATCCAGTTGTTCATGAGTAATGTAGGTCAAGCTGCACACCCTCTACATATGAGCAGAGAGGCATAGGTCCATCCTCTATATGTTCTTTGGTTGGTGTTTCAAACTCTGAGAGCCCCAAGAGTCCAGGTTTGCTGACTGTGTTGGTCTTGTGGAGTTCCTATCCTGTTCAGAGCCCACTATCCTTCCTCCTTTTCTTCCATAAGAGTCCCCAAGCTCCATCCCCTGTTTGGCTGTGTGTGTCTGTATCAGTATCAGTATCAGTGTCAGTGTCAGTGTCAGTGTCAGTATCAGTATCAGTATCAGTTAGTTGCTGGGTGGAGCTTCTCAGAGGACAACATGTTCCTGTCTACAAGCATAACAGAGTATCATTAACAGTGTTAGAGGTTGGTACTTGGCCATGTGAGGAGACTTAAGTTATCTCAAGTTCAGTAGGCTTTTGGTTGGCCATTTTTTCCATCTCTGCTCCCTCTCCCATGTCTGCATTTCTTGTAGACAGGATAAATTTTGGGTGGAACTTTTTGTGGGTATGTTGGTGTCTCTATCACTCCTCTGGGATTCCTATATGGTTACAGACAGTAGCCTCTTCAGGCTCCATATCTCCAATGTAGTGAGTCACAGCTAAGGTCATCTCCATTGATTCTTGGGCTCCTTCCTTATCCCAGGTCTCTGCTTTATCCTGGAGAGGCCCCCACCTCTTCACCCTTGTCAGTTGGAGATTTCCATTTATTTTCATGGCCATCTAGCCATCTCTCCATTTCTTTGCCATACCTGATCCTGAATCGCCCATTCCCCTCTCCATCTTCTCTCCCTCCCAGGTCCCTCCCTCCATCTGCCACTTATGTCTATTTTATTCCCACTTCTATGTGAGATTCAAGCTTCCTCACTTGGAACTTACTGGAAGTTTCTAGCTCCAAACCTTCAATTGTGAGTACATAATGTGAATTAATTGCAGAACCCAGGAAAGTAGAATGGAATCATTGCTAGAATATGGTAGTTGTGGAGCAATAAAGAGAGGAATAGCAGGGTATTAGTATCCTCATTAGAAAACTGGAGAGTGGAGAGCTCTTTAAAGATAAAGTAAAATGTAGAATATGGTGGGAGAAGGGTTATGTAGAATATGAGGATGCAGTGAACTGATATGGGGATTGGAAAATGGAGGGGTCCTTAAAGAAAGGGGTAGGAAAAATACAGGACAAGGAGGTATATGAAATAACAGTAAGGATATCTGAAAAAAGCCTCAAGTAATCATATTATTGACTATTTTAAAAATATCTGTATTGCTGGTAATTTTGTGTATGAATATACATGTGTAGCTTTAATGAACCCGCCTGATTTTGGTTGATCCAAAAACTACATAACAAAACCCACAATACCAGTCATGAAAAGTCCCCTTTTGAGTTGTTGGTCAGCACCCTTCAATAGGTTCCACAAGCATATAATTTATTATTGTTGCCATTGATTTTCCCCAAGAGGTGGAAGGTAAGTTCTTATTGGTAAAGGCACCATGAACTTTAGAAATAGGGTCCTGAGATCTCTGTGCTGGAATTGACATGAATGCTTTTCCCAACCCTAAGGGCTAACTTTTGTGCTACCAAACACTGTTGTGAAAACTTCCAAAGAAAGGAGGAAACCAACAGTTCCTTCTAGCTACGACCTCTAAGAACCACATTAATGAATAGCATGGGATGATAAACTTATGAGTGTAGTTATGTCACATATACCTTTGTGGTATCCAGCAGCTCTCTAATTGGACTTACGAACAACAGAAGGGATACCATGCCTGATACTGGAAACCTAACTAACTACTCAGTGCTTGAAGAAAAACCTTCAAAGTTTGTAGTGAGAATATGACTAGTACTATCAGAAACTATACCCATAAAGTCTCACCTATATGACTTCCCAAATTAAAACTGGAAGGAATAGGAACAATAAGCTTGAAAACATGGATGGTTACAATATCAGGAAGCTTCAATCTTACACAAAGGCAACTATAGGCAACTTAAGAAAGCTAACATCAGGAGAGGTAGTCCTTCTCAGAGAAGATCACACCAAGTGATCATTTTTTAAAACATTCATACAAATAACTATATATAAACAGAAGAGGTTATACTTAGGAATACATTATGTATATATTTACACATACATGCAAGTAGTAACATTAGATTTACCAAAAAAAAAGAAAATAGTTCATGAATTTGAAGGAACTTTTTGATCTCAGGAGCCGAGAGCATTAGATCCCTGGAGATGAAGATAAAGGGGTCTGGGAGTCATTAAGCAGCAAGCAGTCATAAACCTTGAGCCATCACTCAAGCCTCTGGTACATACTTTTAGAGAAACTAGGAAACATTGGTTACATGCATATTTTAAGAAAAATATAGAAATGACTGAATATATTAGGTCTGAAGAGTTTTGACCAGAGGCCAGTTTATTTCTCATGGAATCTCATACTGGCGCTAATGTGCTAATGAAACACATGTAGCTATTTACATCTTAAGTTTTCCTTTATATTCCTTGTCCTCTCACTTTATAAATAACAGGAGTCTAGGTTAAAAAAGATAATTCCCCAAAGTAATAATAAGATATGCAACCCTGGTTTTCATAAATAACCATTTTCCCATGAAACCTTACACAGAACATTTCTTGAACTGTAAAACAGTTATCTTGCATTTGATGTAAATAGAGCACTCGTGAATTTTAAATATTCTCAGCATACCACATTCTAACAACTTTAAACAAGTAGGAAAGGAAGGAAGGCAGGGGAAGATATTTTCTCTACATTTTAGCATAGCGTTTAAATATCATATAGTAAAGTTTAGGGATTACCAGCTCTAAGATTTTAAGGATGGATCTTGAGGAACTTGAGATGTATACATGTACATTCAGCAGAAATAAGATTATATATTTTAATAATAGTAATATTTAAATAGGAAAATCATCTATAAGACAAATTAAAAAATCTACTGTCTTATAGGACTGAGGTTATGGGTCACAAATAGGAAAATTCACTGATGGCCTTTGTATCTTAATTTGATCATTGGACTGTATGCTCTCATATATCATGGTGAAACTGTCTGGGATTTCTCGATTGCCATGGGATTTTTTGGGTTGATAAATTAAAAAGAGATAATTAATAATTTCATTTAATAATACATTTGATATACAGTTGTGGGGGGAATACTTATAAGATTTACTTTATCTAAAGAAAGCAAACTTAATTGGTTTTCTGGTTTGCTCTATGTTGCTTTGATAAATACCATGATCAAAAGAAATCTGAGCAAAGAAAAATTTTATTTCATACTTTATTTTTAGATTATATTACATCACTGAGAAGAATCTGGGCAGAAACTCAAGGAATGAATCCAGAGGGATGAATTGAAGCAGAAACCATGGAGGAAGGCTGATTATTGGTTCATTTCCTGTATGACTGTTCAGCTACTTTGTTTTAAACAATTCAAGCCGATGAGGAATCAGTTTAGGGATTATACTGCCTTTAGTAGACCAGGCCCTCATATACCAACCATCAACTGAAGCAATCCCTCACAAATATGTCCACAGGCTAATCTGATCCAGTCAATACTTAACTGAGATTTCCACAGATATCTGAGTTGTGTCAGGTTGAGTGTTGATGCTAACTAGAAAGCCAGAAAAACCCTAGAAGTAGATATTCTAGAAAAAAATCAAGCAAATGTCTCCTGTTACTATTCTGATTTATCTTTGAAGCCATCATTGAATACAATTTGATAAATAAAACCTTGAAAAGTCAGATATTTCTAATAAAAGCACAAAAGATATTATTTATGAATGACAATAAATTTGTACATTTTTATTCTCATGTTAGATAATTGGGATGTGGTATATAGGACTTAGTAGCTTCTCATACATCTAGATAAATTCATGCATCCATCCACATAAATTAGATGACTATAATAGAATTAAATAGTCCATTGCTAATTGCTGCAATCAAATGCTAATTGTAAAATTGCTTTAGTTTTGTGCTTCTATTACAGAGTATCTGCCACTAAAAGGCAGATAAGAATCTTAGCTTTTCTTGAAACAAGTCCAAGGGAAAAAGTAAATAGGATCAAAACACATCATATGTTTAAGAATTTTTAAAGACCTAATGAAAATGAGGCAAGAGCTAAGGATCAAAATTGATGTGTTAATTCTGTTGGGTATTTGACTCATGCCTGCTGCTCTCTTTGTAGGCAGTCAGTGGCTAGTTTTCTTGTTCGGTTGAATGATTTCAGAGCAATAGTCCATTATGTGATCAACTGTAGTTTCTTTATTTGATTGGATTTTTTTTTTTATTATGTACTAGCACAGAGTGAGGGCTAGACAATATTAATTTAACAGACTCAGATAGGTTCACACACAGCAGAACTGTTAGTCAGTGAGTCAACAACTTTCATTTGTCACACAGAAAAGGTTAGCTGCTTGGAATCCATTTGTTTTATGTACAAAGACAGAGGTTTTATGTAGTTTGAGGGAGTAAAATGACCTAGTCTTTGCTGCATTTATTATAGTGGACTCTCACTCAAAGAAAACCTCCAAGTCTGACCTGTCATCCTTAGGGATCTCCCTGGAGGAACTGTGGTGACCTGTCAGAAAGGAAGCTCACATGTAGCAGCCAAGATATTCTTGCAGGCAGTATCTGCTTGGCTTTAGATGAAATCTTCTGTTCTGCATTAATCTACCATCTATGGGTATGGCATTGATCAGACACCTAGATTTGGCAGCTAATGAGAGTAAATTTTCAACCAGTGTCCATGTTACTTGATTAAATTTCTAATCTCAAAAGTATTCTTCATTTGTGAGCTATATGACATTGAACAGCTTACCTAACTTAGCAGATTTCTGATTTCTTTGGCTATGAAACAACCATGTGATATCTTAAGAGCTTGTATTGATAAAATAAAATGTGTCAAACACTAGACAAATGGTAAATGATTAGTAAATGATGATTTTTCCTCTTTTATTCCTCTTAACAAAATGATGCAGCTAATTTTTTAAAGATTAAATATCAAAGAGATCATTGAAAGCTAAACAGAGGCAACTTACAGAATGAATGGCTTATGGAGCTTTAAAAAATTGCAAATTGATATTTATCAATGAAAAACAGAAAGTTTTCAGAACATAGAATTGGTCCATGAAAAACCACATAATCATGTGAAGTATCAGAAATTTTTCTGTAATGTCAAGTATTGCTTTATTAAAAGCATTAAAATCATGTTCATATTTATCAGTGTGATGATAGACAATTCCAATGGCAATATTTTAAGATGTGCTTGCAGCTTCTAGTACACAGTTTAATGTCTCTAGTCTGCTCACATCAGTAAATACAAGGTGATAACACAGTGGGAGAAAATGAGAGTATGAGTGTTAGTATAAATAGTTCTTCATGTGTGGAACTACTGAGTTCCTTACATCAGAAAAATAAAGAAAATTAAAACTATGCATAGAGGTCTATGTGGACCCTCAGTACTGATTTAATTTTAAAATTGACTAATACATATTACTAGTGAGGCCAATAACAAAGCAGGAACAGGCACACGCTAGTTTGGGAAGTTTAATTCATAGCAAAGGCATTTGGCCAACTCAGTTTAAAATTGCAATTGATTTCACTAATTTGTGTTGGGGGAATATATGTATATGAAGCAAGGTTTTCAGATATCTCCAGTGACCGATGTCTTTCTCTAGCTTAAGCTTCATGTGAGCAGATAGGACCCATGGTTTTCTTCTTAGCTGATAATAAGTAGGTAAAGTGGTTGGCTTTTGTATCTGTGATTATATAAACTAAGGAGAAAGAAATAAAGAAAATTTACAATTGTAAGTAAGTAAGGCCTTTAGCAATTCTAGATATAACTGACCTAAACAAGCTTGTCTTTGAAAGCATATCTGGAAGAAGCAAGGTCTAGAAAGTTCTGTGATACCTCTACTGTTTTAAAATAAGCTGAAAGCTGTGACTTCCAGAACTATTGAGACCTGGGTTTGTCAACAACCTCTGTGAGCGTATAGTGAACTTGAGGACCTAGATACAATTCAGCCAGTTCCGTCTCACCTTTGTGAAAACTTGATGGAAGAATCAATTATTTCATTCTGAGTTCTAAGAAATATTTTAAGCCTTTAAATTTGTAGCCATGTTCTGATATGTTTCCAGAAGTCTAGTAAGATATTTCTTACACAGGTTTGCAAGCAGCCACAGAGATGTATACTATGTTAGCTATATTAGCATGTCACTAGGTAAACAACTGCTGGTCTGTTCATACAATGGTTTCAAAGATGACTTCAGTTCTCGACTGAAAGGATGCCTGAATGATGAGTTTGGCAAATCACATGTAGCACATTTGACAGAGTGGTGATATTTCTGTGCTTTCTTAGTCTGTATTTGGGATCTGTTTCTTTGCTCTGGAGATGCGGAATGATGTTGATAATGCTATTTGATTAATTAATGTTTGTATGTATATATGGTCTCTATGTCTCTGTCTCTGTCTGTCTCTGTCTCTCTGTCTCTCTCTGTCTCTCTCTCTCTCTCTCTCTCTCTGTGTATGTGTGTGTGTGTGTGTGTGTGAGCATACCCAAGAGGGTAAAATAGTACCCTTCTATGCTTGTGCATGGGGTGGTCACAACGAAGATTTTGATGTCTTTTACTATTACTCTCCACTTTATTGCCTGGAAGCAGGGTCTCTCGCAGACCAAGAATATCACAGTTGTGTTAAAGTGGGCAAGCTACTAGACTATTCAGATTTGCCTGTCTCTTCTGCACTCCAGTGCTGGAGGGATAAGTAGAGACAGCCATACCTGGATTTGTCTATGAGTAATAAGAACCAAAATGCAGGTTATTGTGCTTAAAGCACAAGTAGGCTTGCCCCACTAAGCCATTTCCCTATCTTCTGCATCTGTGTGTATTTCTACTCATTATCAACCCCAACAAAAAAAGGGAAAAGGAAGTGCAGAAATAGTATAATTCTCCACATTTCATTCTAATAGCCTACTGTTTAAGCTGCCACTTGGGAACTATTATGTGCTGAAAGGAAGTGTGTTCATATAGCAGACCACCTGGGAACTGTGTGAAATTACAAGTGTAGTAATTTGCAAAATACTCTCTGGAGAAAAAGCAAGAAACACAGTTTGCATACCTCCGTCTTTTAAGGTAGTATACACTATGGGAAATAGATCAAACAAACTCATCACAACAGAAAAAGCATAGACTCAAAGGATTATTCCTATAATGTCAAGTAAGGAACTTGGGAATGACGTAGTTAATTTCTACATAAGTTATTATATTAATACAGAAAAATTCCTTATCATTTTACAAGCCTCTGAAGAAAAGTATTAGCAAGCTCCTCCTCTGCCTCTGTGGAGTTTTCTAAGTAGATATGGTTCACTTGTGTTATTTTATCAGGATAAGTATTCAATGAATTTCATTCTTAGAAAATTATTTCTAATATTACTAACATGAATATTCTTTCATTTTCCATTGTTAATTTCACTGTGGGCTGAGACTTTGCTTGCATGGATTTAGGAAATATTTAAGAAATTATTGTAAGATGTGTGTGGACTAGAATGTTGTCTCTTTTAGAGAATAATGCATATGAGTTTGGTAAAAATATTTATTCAGATGTTGTTCGTACAAGCTACAATCCATAGACTCTGAGATGGTAGATATAGAGTATAGAACTAGGGTCCACATATGTATCATCCTGGAAGGGGAAATACAATAGATTTTATCAGTGGACTGGGGGCAACTGAGACTGGAATGAGAAGATCAGGTGAGACTGGGAGATTTGATAGAGGGACTCTGGGGAGACAGTGAGAATTTAGGAGCACTTGAGGGATGAGATAGAAACTTAGTGCAGTGGAAACTTTCTAAAATATATGAAAGTGATCCTAATGAAGTCTCCAAATAATGTGGGAGATAGATATCAACTGGCCATCTTTTGTCAACAAATAAAGCTTTGAGTATAGGTACTATGTTACAGCCAATTGAGTTAATAGCCAAAGAGGTCTCATAGAAATCTCCAAATAACCCAGGCTATTGCCAAGACAATAGGTTGCTTCCACAAACTAACATAAAAAATAATTTCTGAAGACAACGTTCATACAACTCATTGTACATGGAGAGAGAGAGAGTTTATGCCTACATACAGACTTCACCCCTTTGTTCTAGTTTTAGTGTCTTTGCTGCTTGAATGTCCTTTGCAGGCTATAAATAGAGAAATGTAATCACCAACTCAGCTACAAAATCTATGATCTACAATGTTGTTCTGCCTGCAAAATATGTTAGGGCTATGGTGGCACAAAGTTATGGGAGTAACCAACCAATGACCTATTTGACTTTAGGCTCATTTTATGAGATGGAACCAAGATCTAATACTTCATGGGTGACCAAGAACAAGAGACTAGAGAGCCGAGAGTCCTAGGATAAAACAAAGTATTACTGGTGAAAAAATAGTAGTGGTGAGATGACTCTTAATGACATTCTGCTATATTCATTTATAAATTAGTGCCTTATTCAGCCATCATCAGAGATGCTTTCTCCTGAAGAATATAGGAAAAAAAAACCAGAGAACCATAGCCAGACTTTACTCAGAATTAGATAGATAAATAGATAGATAGATAGATAGATAGATAGATAGATAGATGATAGATAGATAGGTGTTAGATGATAATAGATAGATGACAGATAGATAGATGATAAATAGAAAGGTGATAGATAGACAGATAGACAGATAGACAGACAACAGACTTTGGAACACTCACCTCTAAATGGGATATCTACATCAAATCTTTCCCCTCTGAGCTTAAGAAACCCTGTGAAAGAGATAGTAGAAAATATGTAACAGCTTGAATGAATGGAGGACACCAGTAGTACAAGACCCCCTAAATCAACTGAGAAACACTCATATAAACTGAGAGAGACTGAAGCAGCAAGCACGGGGATTGTATATGGGTCTGTATCAGGTCCTCTGTGTATATATTATAGCTCTCAGCTTAGTATATCTATGGGGCTCTTGGTTGTGTGAATAATGGGTCTCTGATTCTTGTGCTTTCCCTTGAAGCTCTTTTCTTCTGTTGGCTTTCCTTGTCTAACTTTAATGTGATGGTTTTTGTCTTATCTATATTTTATTTTGTTGCTTTTTTATTAACTCTTAGAAGATTGTTCATTTCTAATAAGAGACAGAAAAGAAGTAGAGCTGGAGGAAAGTTGAGATGAAGAGAAACTGGGAGGGGTAGAGGGATGAAAATTGTAATCAGGATATATATTTTATGAGAAATGAATATATTTTAAATAAAAGAGGAAAATAAATAAATATATCTTCATTGGATAATTTGATAAATATCAGTTATTTTAAGTTTATGGTCAGTGCTGCTCAGGCCAAAGACATCTGAACTGAATTTCTGGCTTCATTACTGTGGGGTGAGTTTATTCAGTATTTATTTTTTCTTGAAGAGTAGGAATTTGATGGAAAGTTTACCTCAGGGATATTTGTACCTTCCCTTTCAGTGACATGATGAGATTTCCTGATAAATCTCAATGATAATCTGGTAAGGTTCTTAAAAGAAAACTCAGGGAGTAGGTGATATACTATAACTTTGGATCCACAGGAATTTCTATTCATGCACAGCCTCCCTCCACAATGTCACCAAAATTAGTTTTTCTTGTCTTACACAGTTTCTAGCTCCAGTGGCTGATGAATCTTGTTGGCTAATAATTGACTTTTGCATATCATCCAGATGTTGGTGAGGTGATCTTTCCATATAATTTTCATTATCTAACTAGTTTCACCAATTTTCTTTTGTTAAATATTTTTATACAAAGATAAAAATGTTACATTCTAAGTTTTTGCATATCCACATGTGCAAGACATCAAGCCAACCACATTCTAGCATAGATTGGAGATGGGCTCACAAGTACCTATTTTAAGTGAAGAGGTATTTATAACTGATGGTTACTGGGAAAGGGAGAGTCATTTTCTTTGGAGGTGTGGCAACTGAAAGGTTGCTTCAGAGGATGAATCTACACATGCACTTTGGAGCAGCATTTAGGTACAGCACTTTGGAGAGGCAATGAGGCTTAAAAATATAAAACAAACAAAATCCCTTAAAATACTGGAATACAAAGGTTTTTATACTGAAAAAGAAAAAACACAGAAAGAAAGACAGAAAGAAAGAAAAGGAAGAAAAACAGATGGAAAGAAAAACAAACAGGTATGGATTCTCTTAACAAGCATCTTTGTATTTGTTTTCTTCAATATCCTCTGATGCAACATTGATGGCCCATGCATTTACATTTGGAAAATAAAATTTGCTAACTTTAGGCTTCCTACACTTCTTGGGTTATTTAACCTATATGAAAAAAGTATGTATTCCACAATTTCTGATGTTGAACTTTATGAATAGCCCTATAAAATTCCGGCTCTAGTGGAGAGTCTCTTATCTGTTTTGGTTGATGGCTGTAAATGGTCTAAGCAGATCCAGATTGATATGTGTTTATTAGCCTGGGTGCTCAACTGGGAAGCCATTGTCTGTTACAGAGACAAATCATATATGTAATAAGGCATGTTTCAATGATAAATAATTATAGTAAATTCAATGCCAGTTCACTCTAATATTCTCTGAAACATCTTATTTGGCAATCGTTAACGATGTTTACCTAGTCCATACTGAGACAAACATGCACACACACACACACACACACACACACACACACAAGCACACACATACACATACAGAAATGCACAGACATGTATATACAAACACATATTAAAAACACATATAAACACATGTACACACAAATATACACACACATACACACATATGCACATCATAAATTCTGCAAATCTTGATTTTCTCATGTAATTATATAAAAGTAAATCCAGTGTTTTCACTTAATTCAGATTAGTTTTAGTTTAAGATTAAATCCCATGTTATTCCTAACAATAAACACCAGCTAAGGTTTGGGAAATATTTTGCTGATACTTAGCAGTGTCCTGCTGGTAACTTGTAAGTACTTACTGAAAATTAAATTGTGTAACTCCAAGTAGATCTACAGTTATTTCTTCCCCAGCTGGAGTTCAAAGTGAAGACTGAAGTCATTTTGAACTTAGATTTTTTTTGTAATAAACAGCTTCTCAGTTTTGTAATACCCTAAGAATATCAGAAAGATTGTTTCCACAAATCTGTCAAAGTTTTCTTTCAGATTTGCTAACTACATGCAACTTTCAGCTTTCTGAGTTCACTGCAGAAGAAAAGTACCTTGGTTTTGGTCAGGTTCCAAGAAAATCTGAGCTGGTGGTTTTTAGTTTCAGATAAGACAATTTCACCCAGTCGAATTGCATAGCTATCATTGCCTCAAAATATATTAAAATCAAAACCCGCTTCAAAAACAGACCAAACAAAATGAACTCAGCATGTGCAATTTCAATCTACATCGAATAAAGTGTTGTGTAATATTTTCTTAAGACAGACTGTGGATGTGGATGAAGTGCCTCCATTTTAATTTTTTATTTTATCTGGTATTAATTTACATTCATCTTTCCACTTAAAGATTATCTTTTAATCAACTGTGACAATTAACACACAAATGGAGGAAAATGTCTCAGATTCTTGCCATGTCATTGAAGGGAGTTTATAGACAGGAAATTGAACATCAAAATCATGTCCTTGGAAGACTATATATGCTCATGTTTATGAAAGAGCTGAAAATATGTTGATTTTATAGAGACAATATGGAATAGCAGTTAAGAAGATTATAACAGGAGTCTGAAGAGAACAAATGCTGAAGGGAAGAAGCTTGGGCTTAAACATGGGCATGAATCCCTAATGTGGTATATGATGGTAGAATAATTATGGGTGACAACTAACTTTGTGTCTTAAAACAGATAATAGGAAGAATTTTGAATGTCCTGTGGTTTATGGAATTATAAATGTCCCCTCAGGCTCAGGTATTCGAACACTTGTTCTCCAGTTGATGGCTCTGTTTGAGATATAGTAGGGAAATGCAGCATCACTGAAGAAGTCATTTGGGGTGGGCTTTGAGAATCCATAGCTTTGCTTCACTACCAGTTTGTTCACTGCTGTGTGTTTGTGGTTGAAGGTGTGATCTCTCAGTCTTGTTTCTGCTGCTTGCTGTGTGCTGTCTAATGCCATGACTGTTGTCACTGTGGACGTTTCTTCTGAAACAGTCAGTCAAGTCAAACCTTTCTTCTATGAGTTGTACTGGCTATGGTGATTTATCTCAACAACAGGAATGTAACTAATGCAATTTCTAATGCAAACTAATTATAAATGAAGTGGTGGATAGGCCAGGCATGTTCATTGTTATTATCAGTACATATTAAGTACATGTAGTGACATATGTACACAGAATAATTACTGGGTACAAATTAAAATAAATAAGAAATAGCATATACATTCCATTCAAGGGGGGATTGGTACATTTCATAATTTAACATTCCTTTACAACAGAAATGATCCAGGTAGATAGCCATATTTTGGGGTCCTGTAATCATGGCTGTCTCTGTATGCCTCTAACATTATTTCATCTTTACAGAATATTATCTTACTGTGCTTCATAGTTTTATATCAACTTTACACAAGCTAAAGTCATCTGAGAGGAGGCAATATCAATTAGTAAAATGCCTTCATAAGATTGGGCTGTAGGCAAGTCTGTAAAGCATTTTCTCAATTAATGATTGATGGGATATGGCTCAATTCATTGTGAGTAGTGCTATCCCTGGGATGTTGGTATAGAATTTTGTAAAAAAGCAGGTTGAGCAAATCAGGAACAAGATAGTAAGCAGCAATTCTCCATGGCCTCCACATCTGCTCTTTCCTCCAGGTCCCTCCACAGCCAACACAACTCATAGAAGAAACCCCAATTTGAGCTCTTGTCCTGACTTCCTTTATTGATAGACCACAACTTGGAGGTATAAGCCAAAATATACCCTTTCCTCCACAACTTGCATTTGCATGTGATATTCCATCATAGCAATATTAAATGTAAGATGTTCATTCAACATATTTTTAAATTAATATAACTGAATTTACTTTTGTAATAAAAATGAATTCATACAATATGGATAGCTCTGATTCAGTCTCTTGAATTGTAGATGATGTGGTTATTCTAAACTCTATTTGTATCATTCTATAGTACAGATATTTTCATTGATCCATTTGCCTCTGTGTATCTTTTAGATCTGATAGTACCACAATTTTAGTGAGAGATGAGCCACATTAATCATGGATTTTCACTGGCATTGGTGACATGTAAGGGAGGTTACTTTTCCCACCAAGACTTTGCTTTATTAACAGAATATTCTCCTTGTAAATGAAAATGTATTGCCATTTTAAACTTGAACTTTGAAAACCCATGCCACAACATAGGATTTCATAGGATCAGAAATACACATATGAGATGAAAAAGTCATAATTGTTTACAAGACAATTACTATAGATACAAGGAAGAAACATAAATATGACTACAAAATCTTAGTCCAGTCTCTGAGCCCTATGTTTCTGGCATAAGGAGAAAAGACTATTCAGGAAAAGGATAGTGCTTTCTCTGTTTTAAGAGTTGATTTTAATTTATATTGAAAATTCTGAGATGAAGAGCATTTCATAAAACCATTGCATCTCAGAGTTCTTTATTACTCTTTGCCCATTATTCATGCTTCAAGGATCTTAGATGAAAAGTTGGGTTTATTTTGTTCACACAAGCCAAGAGTTATTCGATATATCTACCGATCATCTACCTACTTACCTATCTACTTAACTCTCTATCTACCTATTTATAATCTATCATCTATTATTTATCAGTTGCTTATATATTATCTATCCATTTATTTATCTACTTATAAATATGTAGTTTTTTTGCCTACATTTATTTTTTATTTATTAGCAAAATAATTAGACTTTTATTTTAGGTATTATGGTGGTCTAGGCAATAAGGAAGATAATTAGAATTACCATTCAATATCCAGCTTTAAGGTACTTATAATTTATTGTGTGGAACATACTAATACACAAATAATTATAACAGTTTATAGCTAAAATAGTTTAATACATAGTGCTCTAAAAAGTTTTGGTCTAGTTGATACTTTAATACCTTCAGAAGTGGAAATGAAACCAGCTTATAAATAATCTAAAAACTTTATTTTAAGATTTTAGAGCTTATTTCTTAGGAAATTTTATACAATTTGTCTGATAGCTTTTAATTTCAACATTTATTGGTCTATCTGTTTAAAAGCACCACATATTGACAGAAGTAAAACTCAAATGTTGAATGAATATACACTGAAATATTAAACCTTCTAAATCATTTTGATTTTAGTCTAGTGTCACTTATATTTGGGAAGTGAACTTTATTTACATCATAGTAACAAAGTGCCTGAAATAATAAAGTTAGTGAAATCTTCCTTCCTGTTTGGATCCTGAAAGCAGAGATTTAAGTCTGTGGTTACTAATCCATTGCTTTGGGCTCTGATTGAGTCAGATCATCTTGGTAAGTATAATATGTAGAATATCCCCATCTCATACTATCTGACAGGAGTGAGTGAGTAAGAGTATGGTCCTTCCAGGGAATGGTCCAGTAACCTAGTTTCCTTACATTATGACCCACTTCTTTAAGACCCTGCTAAGGCCTAGTAGTGGTAAAGACTGACAACAAAGATTTTATGGCATTTGAATATGGGGGGATCATTCCACATGCAAAATATCATATAAAATCAACAACCTTGAAACTGGGTAAAAAGATAGAAACTATGGAATGTTCAGTCTTGAATGGACATACATATCACATCCTTCCCCCTAAAACTCAGGAACCTTCCTAGACCTAGAAGTAGTAAATAACTTTAGGGAAACAGATTCTTTGAACACAGTGGGGTGTATACACAAATGGGCTCCCAGTGGTTGTGACTACATTTATGAGAGCTATACAGGCTTAGTTCAAATGACCTTTAGGATTGAGGAAGGGCAGTTGGCAAGAGGAAGACCCATTAGCTATAAGGCTATGGACTTTTAATAGCTGCTGAGAGGGAGAATCAACTTTTCCTATAGTGTGACATTTGGTATTTGATCACACACCTGGGCAGATCCCCACTCTCAAGAAAAGTATGGCAAGACAAATTAGACTTGATGAAAAACAAACAAAAAACCTCAAAGATGGGTGGGAAGGAGAGTAAAAGTAGAGAGGTTGGATAAATGAGCAGTAGGGGGAGGAGAAAGTGTGGGCAAATACATTGTATGAAATTCTCAAAGAAGTAACAAAATATTATCTTAGAAATCATAAGATATTTATGAGAAAGATGATAAAATAAACATGACATTAAAATATGAAGGATCAGGCTTTGTGTTAACTATATTAGAAGACATAACAAATAGCCAGGAAGAACAAGAGAGAAAATATGAGGGGAGATTACATGCAAAGCCTGGAGTAAGGAAGGAAGATTGAATGACACCCTGGGACATTGCCTTTGCACGGCCTTGAAGTGATTTTACCCCTTATCTCTCCATGTTTACTCCTGTTGTCTTTCAGCACTCTTTCCAGTTGGTGTTGCTTCACTGGTTCTTCATTCTCATCATCTGCCACATCTGTGTGAACTGACTGACATGACCATGTCACCTGTTTATTTCTTTACCCTTCCCCTCTAATCATACTTATGGTTTGGATCTTGCCATCATCAAGAAGCACATGCCTCATGAAGCCTCATAGTTATTTGGTCAGCTCTGTTTTCCACAGTTGCTCACGGCAAATGTTAACTAGGCATATTTTCAGTTTGATTTTAATATCTCAATTGAATCCTGTAATTTCTATGCCCTACATATTTTCCCCAGTGTGCAAGGAACATAGTGCATGAGAATAGGACATCCAGCCCAGATGGGAACTCGTAACCTATCAGGTATCATTATGATTTGAATATTAGTTGTTTCCTCACATTTTCTTGTGCCAGGATTCTAGCTGCTTCCTTGAGGCTTTTGGATCCCTTCTAGATCCTCAGGGCTCTGATTTAATCAATGGCTTAATTCACAATCTGTTGGCCTTATTGGGTGCTGGGGAAGACTGTAAGATAGGTCTAGTTGGGGGAAGTATGCCACTGAGGTGAGTCTTTGGGACGGTATCTTGCATTGACACCTTTTCTATAGACTTTTCTCTCACTCCAGTCCAAAAAGAGATGAAGGTGCTCACAACATGCTTTTCCTGTACAAAACACTACCTTTATCCAAAGGGCCAGTCAATTGTAGCTAAAGCCCTCTAAAATAGTGAGTACAAAGGCTATTAATATCAAATGTTTTGCCATGTCAAGGAGAAAGTAAACTAACACAGAAAAATCTATGAGTACTTATGGCCCAGTCACGCTTATGAATATTCAGAGAAATATATAACTTCTAGCAACTGTTTTCTTTCTATATTTCTTTCAAATTAAGCCCTTTTAACTTAAACCTTTCAGCATTTGAATATTTAAAATATTTTTAAAGGCAAAATTATTGGGTTATTTGATATAATAGAACCCATTTCTTTATCAACTTTGTTATACTATTTTATTTATCTTATTTTAATTATGGTGGGACTATTTTAGGGACATCTGCATTGATCTGATGAAATGTAGCAGTGGCAAGAGAGACTTGAGGTACACCTGGTATAGAAAAGGAAAGGCCTCACACACCACACACTGACCTTAGAAACAGGGCAGCTTTCAGTTGTCCATGGATACACCCTTTACAATACAAGGCAAGGCAAGTTTCCTACAACAACAATTCAAGGACAACAAAATCTCCATCTCAGTGGGTCTCATTAACCAAGTATAATATTTTTAATATAGGAAATTTTGTGTCTGAGAAGCCAGAGCTTCAAATTTTACCATTTCATAAGTTTTTATCCCACAACTAAGCAATAACATGCACATTTTCCTAAACTTTATCCATAATCCTTTTTGCATTTATATTTATGCTATTTTTGGCTATGCTTAAGAGTGAATATAATTGTGTTTTAGAATTTTTCAGTGTGTTGAATAGACTTATGTCAACTTGACACAAAATACAATCATCTGAAAGGAGGGAACCTCCGCTAAGGTCAGATTCTGGGCCAGTCTATAGAATCTTTCTTTAATTCATGATTGATGTGGAAGGCACAGCCCATTATGGATGGTGTTATCTCCAGGCTGGTGGTCCTGAATTCTTTAAAAAAGCAGATTGAGCAAGGTATGTGGAGCAGTAGCACCCCTCTAAGCTCTCTGTATCAACTCCTGTCTCCAGGTTTCTGTCCTGTTTGAGTTTCTGTCATAACGTCCTTCAGTGATTGATTGTAATCTAGAAGGGTAAAGTCAATAAACCCTTTCCTCTCCAATTCACTTTTTGGTCATAGTGTTTTACTTTTTTATTTTTTAAATTTTTTTTTATTTTGGGATATTTAGTTTATATACATTTCAAATCTTTTCCCCTTTGGAAGCCCTCTATTCCATTTCCCCAACTCCTGTCTCTATGAGGGTTCTTTGGTTGGTGGTCCAGTCTTTGCGAGCTCCCTCCATGGAGCTGCAAAGCCCCTCAGCTCCTTCAGTCCCTTTCCAACTCCTCCATCTGGGAAGCCACTCTCAGTCCAATGGTGGCCATAGTGTTTATCACAGCAAAAGATACTCCAAATAAGACATTCAGCATACCGAAGTTTTCCTCTGAGGTTTATCTACCATATATTTCAGAAATATCTAAATATTTTAATTATACTTAAAGAAAAATGACAATATTCCACCAATGTTTCTTATTTTATAAGATTAAATATATTAAACTTTGACTTATCATAAGGACAGTGATATAGGCTTAGTTTTAAGGCTTTCTATATATTCCAGTATGTAATAATGACTACAAGGATTTAAATGTGTTGATGCACATGTACATCTTAAATGTACAAATGTACAAACTTCCCTAAAGCAAAGCCTTCCTACATCTAACTTTACTGGAATGAACATATAAAATGATTCCTGGGCATAAACTATGTCTTAAATGTCACAGGATTCCATTTGGGATTCAAAGACATAACCAAATGAATTAATGAGAAACTAGTCATAATCAATTCTAGCAGTTTGATATTAATGGATTCTAGTTTTCTAAAATTAAAAAAAAATGCATTCAAATAAGGCTTCAAGAGGGAAACAAGCTACAGAAAAAATATAAACTTGTATGTCACTTGACTTGGTGAAATTAACGGCACATCCAGATTTTCAGTCATTTGTACCCAGAGGCTTTGATTTTCAACCTGACATCTGCCCCCAGAGATGTTCCTGTTCACTGCATTGAAGACTTCTCAGCAGTGAACACCAGACATCATTCACCTGACCTTTCAGAAGTAACCTTTCATAATGGAGCACTAGCTGAGATGAAAGAAACATTGTTCTATCGTAAGAAAAATAATATCCAATTTCTCCATATAGATTTAATTACTTTCCCTTTAGAAATAAAGATGTTAGTTTTTATTTTTATTTATTTTTTATCAAAGTGCTCACTGTTCATTGCTTTACAAGGCTGTGATCAGGTAGTGCCTTTTAGATCTCATTCCTTTCCTGAGACATTCTGATAAGACAGGATAAACACTGTGAGTCATGTTCTCTGCATGTTAGAAGCTTGTTGTGATGTGACAACAGTTAGAACATATGTTAGTCTCACTATTTTTATTATTGGGTTACTTGGGTGAGGTTGCAGACAAAGTTTTATATTTTGTTTCTTTATTCCTACCATCAAATACATTGAAGTGACCATCTCTATGTTGTGATTCCTCTTCAAAGCACATGCTTAATAAACATTTCACACAAGGTGGTAGTGGTACATGCCTTAGTACAAGCATTTGGTTGGCAGAGGCAGGCAGATCTCTTAGTTCAAGGCCAGCCTGCTCTACAAAATAAGCTTGATGACAGCCAGGGCTTTTATACAGAGAAAACTTGTTTGAAAATAAACAGATATACCACATTTTCTGTATGCATTCCTCAGTTGAGGGACATCTGGGTTGTTTCCAGCTTCTGGTTATAATAAACATGGCTGCTATGAACATAGTGGAGCATGTGTCCTTATTACATGTTGGAACATCTTCTGGGTATACAGCCAGGAGTGTTATAGCTGGGTCCTCAGGTAGTACTATGTCCAGTTTTCTGAGGATCTGCCAAACTGATTTCCAGAGTGGTTGTACCAGCTTGCAATCCCACTAGCAATGGAGGATTGTTCTTCTTTCTCCACATCCTCGATAGCATCTGCTGTCACTTGAGTTTTTTATCTTAGCCATTCTGACTGGTGTGATATGGAATCTCAGGGTTGTTTTGATCTTCATTTCCCTGATGACTAAGGATGTTGAACATTTCTTTAGGTGCTTCTCAGCCATTCGAGTTTTCTCAGTTGAGAATTCTCTGTTTAGCTCTGTTCCCCATTTTTTTGATAGGGTTATTTGGATCTCTGGCGTCTAGCTTCTTGAGTTCTTTGTATACTTTGGATATTAGCCCTCTATCAGATGTAAGATTGGTAAAGATCTTTCCCCAATCTGTAGGTTGCCGTTTTGCACTATTCACAGTGTCCTTTGCCTTTGCTTTGTAATTTTATGAGGTCCCATCTGTCGATTCTTGATCTTAGAGCACAAGCCATAGATGTTCTGTTCAGGAACTTTTCCCCTGTGCCCATGTGTTTGAGATTTTCCCCCACTTTCTCTTCTATTAGATTCAGTGTATCTGGTTTTATGTGGAGGCCCTTGATCCACTTGGGCTTGAGCTTTGTACACGGAGATAGGAATGGATATATTTGCATTCTTCTACATGTTGACTGCCAGTTGAACCAGCACATTTGTTGCAAATCATGTCTTTTTTCCACTGGATGGTTTTAGCACCTTTGTCAAAGATCAACTGACCATAGGTGTGTGGTTTCATTTCTGGGACTTGGGTATGAGGGTGTTAGATGCCCCATACCTAAGGGAAAGGCCCTTGGGTATGAGGGTGTTAGATGCCCCAGTGTAAGGGAATGCTAGGGAGGGAAGATGGGAGTGGGTGGGTGGATGGGAGCACCTTCATAGAGGCAGGGGATGGGGAATGGAGTAGAGGGTTTCCAAAGGGGAAAACATTTGAAATGTATATAAAGTAAATATCCAAAAATAAAAATAAAATAATAGACAAATAAATTTCATGAAATTTCCAGGCAAATGAATGGAACTTGAAAATATCATCTTGAGTGAGGTAACTCACTCAGAAAAGAACAAACAAGGTATGTACTCACTAATAAGTGGATATTAGCACAAAAGTCCGGAATACCCAAGATTCAACTCACAGATCATATGAAGCCTAAGAAGAAGGAAGACCAAAATGTGGATTCTTCAGTGTTTCTTAGAAGGGTGAACAAAATACTTACAGGGGGAAACATTGAGACAAAGTGTGGAGCAGAGACTCAAGGAAAGGACATCCAGAGACTGCCCCACCTGGGGATACATCCCGTATATAGCCACCAAACCTAGACATTCTGGTGGATGCTGGGAAGTGCTTGCTGATGGAAGCGTGATAAGCTGTCTCCAGAGAGGCCCAGCCAGAGCCTGACAAACACAGAGACGGATGCTCACAGCCAACAGTTTGACTGAGCGTGGGGTCCCAGATCAAGGAGTTGGAGAAGGGACTGAAGGAGCTAAGGGGGTTTGCAGCCCCATGGAGGGAGAATTACTGTCAATTGGCCAGACCCCCAGAGCTCCCGGAGAATGGACCACCAACCAAAGAATACACATAGAGAGACCCATGTTGCTGGCCACATATGCGGCAGAGGAGGGCCTTGTTGGACATCAGTGGGAGGAAAGGCCCTTGGGTATGAGGGTGTTAGATGCCCCAGTGTAAGGGAATGCTAGGGAGGGAAGATGGGAGTGGGTGGGTGGATGGCAGCACCCTCATAGAGGCAGGGAGGGGGAATGGAGTAGAGGGTTTCCAAAAGGGAAAACATTTGAAATGTATATAAATAAATATCCAAAAATAAAAATAAAATAATAGACAAATAAAAGTTTCACAATATAATTGTATTAAAATTGCATGTGCAGTAATGGCATGCATGTTACATCAACCTTCCAGAATAATTAAAACACCAAACAAGACCCCAGAGAGCTCTGTGGGCAAGAACACACACCACAAGCCTTACTCCTTGAAAGGAAGTCCCAGGATATAGGTGGTAGGGGAATAGAACTGATTCCCACAGGTTGTCCTTTGATTACTACATGCATGTCTTTGCATATATGCATTACATGCATATATAATTTAAATGTAACACCAGGCCCAAGGGCCTCTGCTCCCCATGAGGTCTAACAAGATCCTCCTCTGCTGCATATGTGGACAGCACCATGGCTCCCTCCATGTGTATTCTTTGGTTGGTTATTCAGTCTCCTGGAGTATTGAGTGGTCATTGCCACTATTGCTTCCTCCCTAGGGCTGCAAACTCCCTCAGATCCTTCAGTCACTTCTCCAAGTCCTCCATCTGGGACCTCACACTCCATGCTACAGTTGCTGTGAAGTGACTATTGGGTATTTCGAACTCTTAGGGTGTTAGATCCCCCAGTATAGGAGAATGTCAAGGAGGGAAGATGAGAGTGGATGGGTGGGTGGGTGGGGTAATGCCCCCATAGTGGCAGGGGGAGGGGGGAAGGAATGGGGAGGTTCCATAGGGGAGATATGGAAAGGGGGAAACATTTGAAATGTAAATAAAGTATGAAAAAAATAAATGTAACACCAGCAACAAAGGTGGGGAGACAAAAAAGAAACAAACAAACAAACAAAAATCAAGTCAAAAAACAAAAATCAATCTAACCAACTGTCCAAACATATAAAACCAAACCAAAACCTAAACACTAAACCAAGTAATCAAATGATTTTACTTATTTGAAGGTGCAGGAAAATCTCTGAGGGCTAGCAGAATCTAGAAGATGGTTATGCCACCAGTCACTAGATTTCATGTTTGTTCCTGAACATGGAGGAAGCGGGTCATTGTTTTTCATACTGATGAAGGTTCCAGTTGTTACCTTATAGCTGGCAAAAATAGTGAAAAACAATTGTGCATTCTCACTCTTCAGGAGTTAGAGAGTCTGTTTTAGATGACACAGAGCTGCTGTAAAGAGAGACCAAATAACTTATAAAATAAAGATGTAAACATTGACCAGTAATCTGGTGACTACTGTCATTATCATATATAGAATACACTCCAGAAAATGCTGTTATGTTTGAAAGAACCCAGAAGATAATTTAGCTTCTGTCACCTTGAGACAAAGGTTTAGAACTTGTTGAATCCTGTAGCTGACAACTGAATATCCTGTTATTATTCATCTTCAGTATTTTTATTTTCCACTGGAAAAAATTTTAATCATTACCTATTTTCTCATCTCAAATAGAGGAGAAAAAAAGTGTTAGAAGGATGGTGTTGGGAGGTATCTCTGAGTAACTTTTAGAACACACACACACACACACACTATCATATTTATATATGTGATAAAAATCAGAATAAGTATGATGATTTTATCATAGGATAGAAATGATATAAGCTTGGCTGGAGACCTCCTCTGGTCTCCTGTAATATTTTATCTAATGACTGAAGGCAAATAGTATTTCTCTTTTGTATCTTGTGTGTCTTAAAGTCACCTCTGATCCAGCCTATTTCATGCATCTGCTTTCTATATTTATATTTTATCTATATTTTATGGTTATATATGACCATGAGGTTTTAAGCATAAAGCAGTAAAGTAGATATGGCCTCAGTTACAAGGAAAAGCAGGTGAGCATGGCTCTTCATTTGGCAGTGATGGGACTATCTGCTTTAAACCTGGTAGAATCTCCTTCAATTCTAACTCAAGGACTTCTCTCTGCCCTTCTCATGTCATGTTTTATTTCCCTCATTTCTCTGTCTTAAAGCTGTATTGACCACTCTTTGGAATTCTTCCAATAATTTACTCTTGTCTTCCAATTTATTTGCTCAATGGCTAAAAGAACATTTAGACAGAAGGGTGTCCCCAGGCTTTCTGTCTGTTACCATACTACAGAGTCAATTCTCAATCCACACAAGTGGATCCTGGGTAATTTTGTCCCTGGCATTTGAGTTGCAACTTTTGTTATTAACTTTTACATATGCACATAGAGTCTTTAAAAGTCTGTATGTGCTATCTGGAGAAGTATATTGAACCTTTTGGTTTTAATTCTTCTTGGGATTCTTCTCTGCAGTTATTTCTTAAATCTATAAATGGAAAGTCAAAATTTTCTTTTTGTATTTTCAAGCATGTAAAAAGACATTTCTTAGAGTTAATGTAGAAAACTTACCATTATACTCAAAATTAAAATAAAAACTCTGAAAGCATACACTGGCAATAAGGATATTTGAATGTCTTGAGTTAAACACAAAAGGTTTTTTTTTTCTATTTTTCTTTTATAAAAACGTTTTGGGGAAATCTAAAGTTGGATCGTGGATAACAAAATACAGATCATATTTTTCATGAGCAAAACTAAACTCTAAAAAGCAAGGAAGAGCTGTTTTCAAAAGTCTATATGAAACTCATTTTAAATAAAGACTTCTCTGGCAGGACAATATATTCCTAGTGGATGAGAGTAAAACAAAGACACCATCATACTTCTGAGGTCTCAGAAAAGCTTTGGGAATTAGTAATTCAAAGCAAAAGAGCACAGGAATAAGTGAAAATATAACATATGAGAGTCTCGCATTAAAATAAAGATGCAATAAATGGCTACAAGAATTATAAATAAAAGTCAGCTTAAGGTTTACTGCTCAATAAAACTGCAACTGTGAAGATGGAAAGAGCAATGCGATTTCAATTCAGAACTGTTAGAATGACTCCAGTTAAACAGAAAGCTCCAAACAAACAAACAAACAAACAAAACAAAACCACAATAATTGGAATAGATACTTGGATGTCAATGTTCTTTCCAGTGTGATTCACAGATAAATTGAGAAAATTAATTTAAGAGTTCAATGGATAAAGAAAATATATGTATATTTTGGGATTTATTAAGTTGTACAAGGAAATGATGTTCTGAGGCATGACTTAATGCGAACATACCTGGTAAACAAAGACAAGACATGGGAGAATTAGTATTATACAACTCTCCTCATATGAAAACATTTAGGGTAGGAAAATCCACAGACACAACATGTATGCTAGTGTTTTTCAGTGCGTGAAGAATTACTATTGGTTTTATGTAGAGGTCCTTGATCCACTTGGACTTGAGCTTTGTACAGGGAGATAAGAATGGATCAATTTGCATTCTTCCACATGTAGACAACCAGTTGAATCAGCACCATTTGTTGGAGATGCTGTTTTTTCCCACTGGATGGTTTTAGCTCCTTTGTCAAAGATCAAGTGACCATAAGTGTGTGGGTCATTTCTGGGTCTTCAATTCTATTCCATTGATCTACCTGCCTGTCACTGTACCAATACCATGCAGTTTTTATCACTGCTGCTCTGTAGTACAGCTTGAAGTCAGGGATGCTGATTCCCCTAGAAGTTCTTTTGTTGTTAAGAATAGTTTTTGCTATCCTGGGTTTTTTCTTATTCCATATGAATTTGAGAATTGCTCTTTCTAAGTCTATGAAGAACTGAGTTGGAATTTTGATGGGGATTGCATTGAGTCTGTAGATTGCTTTTGGCAGGATGGCCATTTTTACTATGTTAATCCTGCCAATCCATGAGCATGGGAGATCTTTCCATCTTCTGAGGTCTTCCTCGATTTCTTTCTTCAGAGACTTGAAGTTCTTGTCACACAGATCTTTCACTTGTTTGGTTAGAGTCACACCAAGATAATCTATATTGTTTGTGATTATTGTGAAGGGTGTTGTTTCCCTAATTTCTTTCTCAGCCTGTTTATCCTTCAAGTATAGGAAGGCTACTGATTTGCTTGAGTTAATTTTGTATCCAGCCACTTTGCTGAAGTTGTTTATCAGCTGTAACAGATCTCTGGTGGAGTTTTTTGGGTCACTTAAGTATACCATCATATCATCTGCAAATATTTTGATTTCTTCCTTTCTAATTTGTATCTCTTTGACCTCTTATTATTGTCTAACTGCTCTAGCTAGAACTTCAAGTATTATATTGAGTAGATAGGGAGAGAGAGGGCAGCCTTGCCTAGTCCCTGATTTTAGTGGGATTGCTTCAAGTTTCTCTCCATTTAGTTTGATTGTTGGCCACTGGCTGCTGTATATTGCTTTTAATATGTTTAGGTATGCTCCTTGAATTCCTGATCTTTCCAAGACTTTTATCATGAAAGGATGTTGAATTTTGTCAAATGCTTTTTCAGCATCTAAAGAAATGGCCATGTGGTTTTTTTCTTTAAGTTTGTTTATGTAGTGGATTACATTGATGGATTTCTGGGTATTGAACCATCCCTGCATCCCTGGGATGAAACCTACTTGATCATGGTGAATGATTGTTTTGATGTGTTCTTGGATTCGGTTTGTGAGAATTTTATTGAGTATTTTTGCATCGATATTCATAAGGGAAATTGGTCTGAAGTTTTCTTTTATTGTTGGGTCTTTGTGAGGTTTTAGTATCAGTGAAACTGTGGCCTCATAGAATGAATTGGATAATGTGCCTTCAGTTTCTATTTTGTGAATAGATTGAAGAGTATTGGTATTAGGTCTGTACAAAGCTGAAGTCCAAGTGGATCAAGGACCTCCACATAAAACCAGATACACTGAAACTAATAAAAGAGAAAGTGTGGAAAAGTTTCGAACACATGGGCACAGGGGAAAAGTTCCTGAATAGAACACAAATGGTTTATTCTCTAAGATAAAAAATCAACAAACATAACCTCATGAAATTACAGTGCTTCTGTAAGGCAAAGGACACTGTAAGTAGGACAGAATGGCAACCAACAGATTGGGAAACGATCTTTACCAATCCTATGTCTGATAGAAGGCTAATATCCAGTATATACAAAGAACTCAAGAAGTTAGACTCCAGAGATCCAAATAACCCTATCAAAAAATGGGGAACAGAGCTAAACAGAGAATTCTCAACTGAGGAAACTCGAATGGCTGAGAAGCACCTAAAGAAATGTTCAACATCCTTAGTCATCAGAGAAATGCAGATCAAAACAACCCTGATATTACACCTCACACCAGTCAGAATGACTAAGGACAAAAACTCAGTTGACAACAGATGTTGGAGAGGATGTGGAGAAAGAGGAACACTCTTCCATTGCTGGTGGTATTGCAAGCTGAAACAACCTCTCTGGAAATCAGTTTGGCAGACCCTCAGAAAAATGAACATAATACTACCTGAGGACCCAGCTATTCCATTCCTGGTCATATACCCAGAAGATGCTCCAACATGTAATAAAGACACATGCTCCAATATGTTCATAGCAGCCATATTTATAATAACAAGAAGCTGGAAACAACCCAGATGTCCCTCCAAAGAGGAATGGATACAGAAAATGTGGTACATTTACACAATGGAATACTACTCAACAATTAAAAACAATACTTCATGGAATTAGCAGGCAAATGGATGGAACTTGAAAATATCATCCTGAGTGAGGTAACTCAGTCACAAAAGAATGAACATGGCATATACTCACTGATAAGTGGTTATTACCCCAAAATTTCAGAATACCCTTAGAGTCACATCACAGCAACCATTGGGCTGAGCATGAGGTCCCAGATGGAGAAGTTGGAGAAGGGACTGAAGGGTCTGAGGGAGTTGGCAGCCCCATGGTGGAAGCAACAGTGCCCACTGGCCTGACCTCCTGATGCTCTTGGAGACTGGATCACCAACCAAAGAATACATATGGAGGGACCCATGGTGCTGGCCACATATGTGGCAGAGGAGGGTCTTGATAGCCATCAGAAGGGGGAGAGGCCCTTGAGCCTGAGGGTGTTAGATGCCCCATTATAGGAGAATGCCAAGGAGGGAAGATGAGAGTGGGTAGGTGGGGGAATACCCCTACAGATGCAGGGGAGGGGGGAGGGGGAGTGTATAGGGAGGTTCCAAAGGGGAGATCTGTAAAGGGGGAAACATTTGAAATGTAAATAAAGTGTCAAAAAATACAGGGGAAAAAGGAAGGCAAAACTTAAAGATATTCTCATATTCTGCTCCTTTATTAATCTACTGGGATCATGTCTTATACTCTAATACTAAATTTTTCAGCTGCTTATTGAAAATAGATTCTGGGATCCACTCTCACTGTTTCTGATTCAATCCAGGGTACAATGTGACAATTTAAATTTGTACCACATAATAAATTGACTTATCCATACTTTTGTTAAATAAAATGTATGAAAAAATACTTCTACTTAGCCAACATATTTAAGATATTTGCTAAAATAAAAGTGTTTTTCTCCAGATGATTAAATAAAATTTCAATCCAGAACTCTATAAAAAAAAAGAAAGAAAGAAAGAAAAGAAAACTAAAATTACTGCTGAATGGTTTGGGGAAATGAAAAAATGGATAAAAGATAATAACAGGAGCACCACGAGACTGGTTAATGATGTTGACTGGAATATTGAAAGTATAATGGAATAACTTTCTAAATATATATGCAGATATATTTAAGATATAAATTTTTATTAAGCAGAAGTGAAAAATTAATAATGTAGTATCCTTTATAGTGTATTGTAATGGCTGAGTTACATGGCATGCCACTTGGATTAATATTCAAAATAGGTTTTAATGGTGATCCAGAGTGTTCATCCAAAGAAAATGGATGCAAGAGATAAATTAATGTATACAGAGAAGACTCCCCATGGGACAAAACAGCAGTTCAGTTTTATGCTAGATGACTTTTTCTCAAAAATATTACCCAATATTGTCTATTTACCTCTTATCATGCTACTCTTTTCAATTTCTCAAAAATATTACCCAATATTGTCTATTTACCTCTTATCATGCTACCCTTTTCAGAGAGCTGCATTAAATCATTAAAGAGTAATATAAAATGCATCCATTTTAGATTTAGAACAAAAATTCACAAGCTATCAGGTCATATCTATGCTGCCACTGGTTTTCATGTGGCGTACAATTAAATTCTCTACAACTGTACATTACTATAAGCAATCAAATTATAGCATCTTAATCAACAGGAGATGAGCTATACTACGGCCATGGTATTGACCCAAACTGTCTTCTTGTCTCCCTCAGATCATTGCTCTGCTGGCCATAGTGGATGCATAAACCTCTATAGGCACTCAAGTGTGGAGACTGAGAGGACCTAACTCACTTTTTTTTTTGAAATGTCAGACATGTTAGGCCTTAATCTTCAGTTTCCCAGAAGAACAGCCTAGGCATCTTAGAAAAACCATAAAAAGGAAGAGCTAATCAGCAGCTGTCCTGACTGGCCAGGGGCTTAGAAGAGATATGGGAATTTTTTTCTATAAGGTAACCCTCTTTTCCTCAAAGTATGAGCCAATCAGAATTGTACAAATATCCCATTCCATAAACTCAGCTAATTCTGATGAATGTGGCCAAAGCACACCAGGAAAACCACTAAACTGGCTTTAAAATGGGCCTGTGAGCTTCCCTCTTGGTTGCTGCCATTTTCTTCTTGTAGGGTCAACCCTGCATGCTGGTAATTTCTGCAGAATAAATGCCTTTTGTCTTCATACTACTCAAATGTGGGGTCTTCTTTCAGTGACTGTCAGACCCTTATAGTGATGCTGCTGTAAACCCAGTCTGCTTCTCTATGTTGGAAAATATAGAAATAAAGTTATGCAAAGACACATGATGCTTTGTAGTAAAAGCAGTCTCTAGTTTGGGTTCTGACTGTACCGTGCTTGGCTTTTATCTTAAAATTCACTCTTCCTTCTTAAAAACTTTTTTAAAAGCTATGTTCTTTGTTCCTTGGGCATAAGCCTCATACATCTTAGACATAACTATCATTTTTTATTGTATCATTTATTTTTGTAATAATATTATATTGTAGTATTCTTCAAGGATCTGAGGATGTCAGGTAATACCAAAGTAAATAATTTCTAACCTTGGCATATAGTAGGTTCTGTCATCATAGTTTGTACTTGGTACATACTACCATGTTTTTATCATGATAAAATTGTCTAATGATGATTTCTTAATTTATCATTAATATAGATCCCAACTGTATGACTTTTATGCAGATGTTAACATTGTATCTTTGATGCTAGATTGTCTCTTGAATTTTAGACTATTTATTATACAACACTTTCAAGGGCAGTTTATTATCTTTTGAGTTTATTTTTATATTTATTTTATTTTGTGTGTATGAATATTTCCCTACTCATGTATATGTGTTCTTGCATACTTGCATGGTATCCCTAGAGGCCAGAGGAACAAACACAATCTGTATGTGAGAATAGTATATGGTAATGACATCAGATTTTTATTATCATCATTGCCTCTGCATTCTCTTCAGATACATTTTATGGAAGGACTCATAATGGGAACAGGTGGTAGTTCCAGACTTCAAGAACAACATGTGTGACTAGTACTTCACAAATTTGTCTGGACTTACCAAGTTGTCTTGAGTGAGTGTGTTACTGTTTGGTTTTAGACCATTATGCATAAAAATAATATTTATACTCCAAGTTTATTCAGAAGCTATTGCTGATGTTAGACTTGTGAGCAATTTATATCCCAAATCCTCTCCCTGTCACCACTTGCAGAATTTTTGCCCCTTCTCTCTTTGCTGCACCTCTGAGAAGGTATGTCCCTGCATCCTTTACCTTAGGAAATCATGTTTCTACAGGATTAGGTGCATCCTCTTCTACTGAGGCCAGACAAGGCATCCCTCTGCTACATAGGTGCTGATGATCTCAGACCAGCTCTCATATGTTCTTTGGCTGGTCGCTCAGTCTCTGGGAACACCCAGGGGTCCAGATCAGTTGGTATTGTTGATCTTCCTATAAGATTGCCACCCCTTCAGCTCTTTCAGTTCTTCCTCTAACTCTTCCATCGGGGTCCTTGACCTCTGTCCAATGTTGTCCTCCCAGAACTATTTTCTTCCCTTTTCTAAATGGGATTGAAGCATCTTCACCTGTCTTTCTTTTTGTTTAACTTCTTTGAGTCTGTGGTATGTGTCATAGGTATTCTGTACTTTGGGGCTAATATCCACTTATCAGTGAGTACATACCAAGCATGTCCTTTAGGATCTGGGTTACCTTACTCAGGATGATATTTTCTAGGTCCATCCATTTTCTTGCAAAATTCATGATGCCTTTGTTTTTTTAGTAGCTGAATAATATTCCACTTTGTAAGTGAACACTTTTTCTGTATCCATTCTTTGGTTGAGGGAAATCTTAATAAGTGGTCTGGAGAAAGGAGGTTATTAGGTCTGAGGGTATACTACAAAAGAAACCACTTTGGAAGAACTAATTGTTAAATACATTCAAATTTCTAGACCGTCTATCAAGAAGCTGCTTAGAATTGTCTTCTAAGTGAAATTGTCAAGGAGAAGAATCAATTTAATGAATCTAGATGAAGAGTCATTCCATTGCACAGTAAAACACTGTGCTTGCCCAAATATGTGATGAGGCATGCTTAAGAATCCACCAAGCAGCTACACCCTGAGAATTAGATGCACAGGTTTGAAGCATGATATAAGGATGCTGGGAGATTCTTTGTGGCTTCATTTTTCTCTTGGGAAGTCATCATCACAACATCAGCTGATGCAACCTGAGATGGTAGGTGGGTTCATGTAGAACCTGACATATAATAAATTCTATAATAATATACTTAAATAATTAAAACATTTTAATAATTATCTATCTTCAGAAAAATAAGTAAATGCAACATGTCTTAAAAATTAAATTTAGGTATGATCAAGTATTCATATGAAGTGACTGAATATGTATATATATTCAATAATGACATAATTCATTGCAATTCTAGTTACAATTTCAATAAACTGTTCACCATAGTTTTGCACTTGTATTTCTTAAGATACTCTGACTTGTGCCTCTGTATGAAGATTGAGAAGTAATTTCCATCTTTTCACTGGATGAAAAGGACAAGTAGCAATTTGTGCTGGTTATGTGACAGATGGATGAACTGCGTTACCAAACCTACCCCCAAAGCCCTGCATCACTTACATCTGTTTATTTTCTGCAGTGTGCTTGATTGCCATTTCCATGCCCCCAACTCAAGTCAGCACCCGTCATCTCTGTGTTTGCCTCCTCTCAAGTGATTGCTGAAAAGGAAGCAGCTGATATTTCCCCCTCTAACAAAAGCTGTGAAGCACTAACCTCAGGTTCAGATCACAGATCTGTCACCTGGTTGATTTTGTTCTTTGTTATTTTTCTTTCTTTCTGGAAAATGACATTGTAACTCCTGCTGCTATTTTTAAACTGTTGAAGGCTCAATATTATTTATTGTTGCTATGAGAAAGTAGTTGATAAAACAATTAATTGGCATTAAAACAAAGAGCATTTATCTCAGTATGTTTACAAAATATTAATTAAATTAATATTTATTTCAAATAAAAACTTCTAACAATTCTTTTCTGTAGAACAGGGATATGATAGGCATAAGAAGTCTAAGACAGAAATTGTGCTGTTTGTTTAATTTGCAGTTTAAGGAATGTGAATAATTAGTCAGAAAACTGAAAGCTCATTTTGAGAGAATTCATCTCCCTATCTTTAGTATTATGGCAAATTAAGTTAAAAACATTTATGGAGAACTTGCTATTATAATACGTTGCATTAAGAAATCATGAATGTGTGATATGGGGATGGCTCAGCAGTTAAGAGCTGGATGCATATGTACCAGGACTGGAGTATGGTTCCCTAGGAAACCATGGAAGTGCCAGGTGGGAGTGGTGGGCTGCTGTTATTACAGCAGTTATAGTTGGAATGCTGATTGCCAGTTATGTATTATATAAGAGGTGGAGATAGGGTGTCGTCAGAATAACCTGGTTCACAAGAAAACCACAGTGGAGAGCTCTGTGTGTTATTGAGAGGACCCTGCCTCAATGAATAAGATGGAAGACCATAGAAAACAATTCCTGACATGGACCGTGGGCCTCTACATGCATGCACACACACTTGTGTGATCTGCACACTTTTGCCCATATCTGCATTAATACCCATGAAAAGTAGATAAAATGGGAAATCAGAAATGTTATATTTCTTCATCATCCAAAACACACATTGTTTCTCTGAAACAGAATGCTTGACTCCTGAACATTGGGATTTATACATTTCCCCAAAGGATCAATCCAGTGGCATAGATGGTTGCAGGCATAGTGAGCTAAATGCATGTTTCTTTTTATAATCCTCTGTTATATAGTATTTCCCTAGTTAGTAAGCCAACTCTGGTTCATTTGATTACCAGGAAACTGAGCATTTGTCTTGGAAATCTAAAAATATCAATGTGTGAGTGTGTGTGCATTTGTATGTGTGTCTCTGTGAGTGACAGTATAGATCTGTGTGCTTCATGTGTGTTCATGAGTATATGTGTGTATATGTATGTATGCAAGCATGTGTGTGTATCACTGTGAGTGTATGTTTGTATGTATGTATGCATGCATTTCTACATGTATGCATTTGTGTGTGTCTGTGTGTGACTATGTGTTCATGTGTGTGAATGTGCTATTTGTGCATGTGATGTGTGTGTGTATGTGTGTGTGTGTGTATGTGTGTGTGTGCATGTTTGAGGCAGAGGAATAGAGGATTTGAGAGAATAACTTGAAACATGCTAAGTTTGGAGATTTCCTGGCCCCCTCTTCCCCTGCATTTCCTTCCCAGTCTTGCTTTACGCTTTCCCCCACTTTGCCTCCCTGTCATCACCTTTCACGCCTCTGCTTCCTTTTCAGCACAACATATGCCTTCTGGAATTTTGTAGTAGAGAATGTTGAACATGGTATTTTTTACATGATGTAAACAGTAACGGGATGTTGACTGGAGGTGTGGAGTATGAGGTCATTATCCAATTAATGTCATGTTTAATGATAAAATATTAGTTTGTCTTAAAATTGAATTAGGGTGTTTTAGCAAAGCACTTTAGTCATGGTATTCAATGCAGAAAATCAGAGTTTTTGAGAAGAATTAGCATGTGCTTGACATTTATTCCCTTCCAGAACAGATGCAGAGACTTTAGGTGGGTGGCGTTCAGTGTTGCTATAAACATGACTCACAACAATATAGAGCAAAGTCAAAATTAAAAATTTTATATGAAATTGAGCAATCTGTCCATAGAATTAGCAATGAGATGAGAATATAGAAATGTCAAGAAATTTTTTTTTGTCAAAATTGGCTCCAAACTCATAAAAAGAAGAGAAGACATCAATTATGAACATGTCATTGGAAGATAATTTCCTACAGTGTGAAAAAACAATAAAGAATATCCTGGATTTCGTCATTCAAAAAGACAATTTACTGTGAGTATGCTATGTGATAAGGGAAAAAAAAGATAAAACAACGTTTCTGAAAAGTTTACTCCACCATGAAGAGAATCATGTTATTTTATTTATTTTGAGCAATAAAAACAGAAACATTTGGCATTTAGTTTGCTTTTTGATGGGTTCAGAGGGAACAACAATTTTGGAAAAGGAGCACTGATTGTAAAACCATGATTTCTAGAAAATGAAGCAAAGGCAGAAGATAAACAAATGCTAAGTGAAACTACACAGACCCAGGCAGGACACGGAAAATGTGTGTCACTACAGAAGGAGAAGACATTAGTGACTGCATTTACTGGGAAGGTTGTTTTTGGAGGACAACAGCTGGCAAAATTGATGAGAAAAATAAATGCATAATTATAATTCAGGGAATTTGAAGAACAGGCTTAGGGTTGCTAAGTGATTTATATGATGACACTTCTATCATCGTAAAGATATATTTATTTATGAAATCTGTGTGCATGTGTGTGTGTGTGTGTGTTCTTTGTGTATGTGTGTATCTACTATGTTAGTGCGCCTTCATGAGGTAGTCAGACAAGGGTGTCAGGTATCCTACACTATTATGCAGTCTGTTCCTTTCTGTCTCTCTGATCTACTTTGATTTATAGCAAATTAGGGAAGGGAATAGTTTCTGTCATCTAATATCTTTAAGTCACAGTTCACCACAGGGTAGGAACTCAAGGAAGAATCCAAAGGCATAAATCATGGAAGAACAATACTTTCTGGCTCATACAGCGTCCCCTGCCTAGGGATGGTATCACCCACACTGGGCTTGGATCTCCTGAATCAATTAATAATCTAGACATATCTATCCTCACACCCAATACTGAAGGTCCATCTGAACTGTGGAGTTCCTCTATTGAAATGCCCTTCTCAGGTGACTTGATATTGCAGCATACAAATCTAAGAGACTGGAAGTCAACAAGGTTCAACAATAGTCTTACCTGAAACCCTACTAAAAGTGGAATATATCCCTTTGTGGAGAAGTCTGGTTTGATGTGGGTGGTATGATCCATGGCCAGTTATGTGTTAAGTGAGGTTCCTAGAGAGTCAGCACTGGACATCTTCCCATTCTGGAGTGAAAACAATAATTAAACAAACAATTCTAGTGCTTCTCAAGACCGAAATCTGGCTTGAGGATTCACTGAAAGGATCTATACCAGCCAGAAAAGTTATTGCATTGAGACTAGGATTTATTACAGAGAAAAGACAGAGGTCCAAACTAGCAAAGGACAAAGATTTATGAGGCAATTTCCAGGAGAGACCAAGAGTTCATGTCTGCCTATCTCAGTGAAGTTTCAGAGGGATGTACTTTAGTTATCCAGCCAAGGTATGTGACAACACATATACAATGATGCCATTGTGGGGAAGTCATTTACGTCTTGGCATCAGGCATTTATTTGAGGAATAGTCACATAAACATTCAGCATCCACAAGACTGACCTCAGGTACTCAAAATCAATGTCCACCAGCAAATGGAAAACAGGTTAATATTCATTACAAATCACACTATTAGGATAAGTTCAGGTCAAAGTAGTAGAGCACACCTAGCTTCAGGCACTTGTTAGGTAGAAGAGAACTTGGGGATTATTGAGTTATCGGTAGCCACAGAGGATGATTTCTACCCTAAAGAGAACATTGACCTAGAGAGGAATTTTTGAGGGCATGACACAGCTTACTGTTGCCTTAATCATAATGAAAATAGAGTCCAATGAATTTTTCCAGGTGATACGTCCACTATGTGTCTGTGTGGCCAGGAGCAGGCAGAGAGAGGCTCCTCAGAGTTTACTACAAAATTTTATTCCTGTTTTAGTGAGCTTCTATCAAAGAAAGATTTATGTTACCTTCAATTATATGTACATGTGTAAGCTTGTACATGTGAAAGAAAAAGCCCAGGTAGGCCAGAAGATAAATGATGAAGATTCTGTAAATATTCTTTTATTTTTATTGTTATTTTAGTTTTTATTCAGAAAAATATACATATAATTTTACCAACAGAAATAAATTAGTTGCTTCTTCAACTTTTTGGTAATGGATGATTACTTCCATACCAGGTTCAATTAGGGACTTCTTAATAATGTTGTAATCACATTTTCATTGTATTTATAAAATCAGAGGGAAGAAAGTGTCATTAGAACTGGATTAGGAAAGAGTAATGTGGTGGTTATCATTGGTTGTTACATTGTCTGGATCTTGCATAAACTGAACTACATACCTCTGAGCATATCTACAAAGGTATTTGTTGAAAGGATTTACTTAAGAGGAGTCTCTCTTCAGAGTATATAGTACTTCTGGAGGTGATCAACCTATGAGAAAGCTCAAAGGAAAAGGAATATATATATATATATATATTATATATATTTATTTTATTTATATATATTTATATATATTATATATATATTTATATATATATAAAATTTCCTGTTTGTCCTCACTTTCTGTATTGAGGATATACTGTTGTTGCTACCATTTGCTTTTATAAGAATCCAGCTTCTTCCGATGAGGACTGAAGACAAATTGCTCTACAAGAATTCTTAAGACTCTCAACATCAATTTTTAATTGCTGAACCTTTCAGTTTTATGAATGTGGTAGCTACCAAATTCTAGCGTGAAGAAAGCTACTGTTGGACTACATGTATCATGAATCCCAATTTAATAAACCCCATATACATTACTATACAATATATTAATATATCGTATATTGATATATCTTTATATAACATATTGTATTATATTTGTATATAATATATAACATTATATAATTATATGAATCACACTGATATATATATATTACATTGCATATAATATACAACATATATCCATTCTATTTCTTCTCTTCCTCTAGAGAACTCTGTCATATATATCTCAATATTACTAATAGAAATTTGGTTAAAGTAAACAGAAAAAGAAATGTTCTGATCACTCCTGAGAATATTCAAGGCCCATTTTTCACCACACTTATAACCGAGATTTGAGGTTCATTAACCACACAGCTGCATCTGTTTGTATCTACTTCTTAAAACCATTCATGGTTGGTACAATGCATGTGTTAGCCTTTGCTACGTGAACTGTTTATGACTTATCCACATTTTCTTAGGCCTTACCATTTCAGAATATAGTGGATCCAGCTGTCATTCTCTTGCAGTCTTCCTCTAGAGACCCCAATCTTCATTATCTACTATCATAGCTGCACAGAAGAGCTCAAAATTGGTTCCAGGAAATAGCATGCAACAAATTATTGACAAAAATGATATATAAAAACCTCAATTTACTAGTCTCTTATTTGGGATAATGTTAAAACATGTACTTATACCACTGTCCCTGGGTTCCCAGGCAGGTTTATTTTTCCAGTAGTTACTAGTGTGTAAGTTGCCTCATTAGTTTCAATTCTTCCTAGTTTGATTTCTTCAGAATTCTCTAGTGTTTTCCAAGATCTTTTTTCCACATTGGCATAAATTGGCAGGAAGAAGGCATGCAGACACAGAAAGCAACTTGAATAATATCTTCTGAAGTTAGGGAATAATTTAATATATCTTCTCCAAATTAAAAAATGACTTGAAGCAATAGTTTTTGTCATCCTGCTTTTAAGTTGAGGAACTAAATAGCAAGTTCTAGAACAAATTATTATCTCAGAGTCTTACTGATGAATAAGTTTACCCCCTCTAGTTCTTTCTGAACACTTGGTGGATTGTTCAACTCAGCTGTTCTGATCCAAACTCCTTTCCAAGCTGACTCAGAAAGCTTTTAGGTTCTTCCATTCATTTTTATGATAGTATTTGACTTATGTTGAAAATACTTCCATGTTCCACCAAAAAGCTTCAGTGTTTGCATACTACCCACATGCTCAGTTTTCTTAAATGCTTTTTCTGCATCATTAGATGATTACATGTTCTTTTTTCACGTTTGCTATAATGTATTATGTACATGTGTTTGTATGCAAATTTATTTCTTTATCATTCAGATGAATCCCACTTGATCATGCACACAATGCCTTTAATTTGATGCTAATGTGATTTTGAATTGTTAGTTGAAGATTTTATGACATTGACCAGTAGCTTACTTTTCTTGGTATCACAGCTGATTTTATAATCAAAGAAATGTTTATTTCATAGATTATGTACAAGACAGGTCCTCATCTATAACTTTTAAGGAACAATTTAGGAGGAATTGGCATTTTTTCATGTTAAAATACTTAACAAGCCTCAGTAGTGAATTTACAGGCATTTCTTTGATGAGAAATTTCTGAAGAAAATGTACTCTTATAAACTGTTGTTAATAGTTGTATATGTGTGTGTGTACTTATTCATTCATTATGTGTGTATTTGTGTGTTTTGTGTGTGCATGTGTATGTTTGTATTTATGTATGCATATGCTGTTTGCATGTGTGTGTGTGTGTATGTATGTGTATGTGGGGGTGTGCGTTTGCAATGAACCTTCAGAAGTTGATGACTTCTTGTTATAGAATGCTTGTGCATGTGTGTGTATGTGTGTGTGTGTTTGTGAGAGAAAGAGAAAGAGAGAAAGAGAGACAGAAAGAGAGGGGGACAGAGAGAGGGACAGAGAGAGACAGAAAGAGAGAGACAGAAAGAGAGAGAGAATGTGTATGTGTGTCTTTATCTTTCTGTGCAAAATTTTCCACTTCTAAGTTATCAAGATGGTTGGTGTTTGGTTTTCATAATAATTTCTGTGATACAACTATGGTACCAACTGTAACACTTTTACATTTTAGTTTTGAATTTTACTTTTGTATTTTATTTACTGAAGCCTTTTTTGATAATATATTTGTTGGTTTTTCTTTGCTGATATTTTGCATAACTTGTTAATCTCCATTTTACTAATTATTCTGTTTATTTTTCTTCACTTCTAATTTTGGGTTTGATCTATTCCTTAAGATTCATGACAGAAAATTTAGTTAAGCTCATTGTGCATTTTCCTTGGTTGCTGTTTTTCTGTTTTTACTTCATGTTCTAAGTTGTTAAATGCTATTTTCATATTGGTTTCATGATATTTTCAGACTACTTGTTGCTTTGTAATTTAACAGAATCAGGAAGAAATGAAAATACATATAAAACAGAAAGAATGTGGTTTTAATATTTTAAACTTTAACCCATTCCTCAACATACTTAGAATTTTTGAAATCCCACTTATTTCTTTCTTGTGTTAGTAAATGATATAGATCAATTTTAGTTAAAATTTTGCAATCATTTATATTTATTTTTTATGTTTTAATCTTTCTCTTAGAGATAGGAAGGCTTTCTGACCCACATTTACATGATTAGAAAAAAATCCAAAATTCTCTTTAGTTATTCTTATTTGTGAGATTTATACCTTGTATCATTTTATTTACTTATCAATGATTATATCTTTCAATTTGAGAAATTCCCGTTTGGGCAAGGAAATGACTCATCAGAAAAAGAACTTGCTCCACAAGCATGAAGACCTGAGTTCAAGTTACCAGCATCCACAAAACGTTACAGGTGTGGCTACAGCCACATATAATCCCAGAGCTAGATACAGTATAAAACTGGAGGGTGGCTGAAGCTTACTGACTGCTAGTAGAAATCCCATGCAAAATATAGTCTCAAGTAAGCATGGTAGACAGTGATAGAGTAGGACAGAGTATTTTCTCTCTCTCTCTCTCTCTCTCTCTCTCTCTCTCTCTCTCTCTCTTTTCTCTCTCACTCTCTCTTTCCCTCTCATACATTCTGCTGTCTTTTGTTAGATTGGGCATGTCTCTTTGTGGACAATATGTTCTCATATGTAGATGATGTAGGACATCATGAAGTTTGCAGGCAATGGATGGAACTAGAGTGTATCATCCTGAGTGAGGTAACTCAGATCCAAAAGAATATGCATGGTATGCACTCACTGATAAGTGGATATTAGCCAAGAAGCACATAATACCTAGGATACAACCTACTGATCTCAAGAAGTACAACAAGCTGAAATGCCCAAGTGAGGAGGCTCCAACTTCACTTAGAAGTGGGAAAGAAATAATCACAGGAGGCAGAGGGAAGGAAGGACCTGGGTGGGAGAAGGTAGGGTGTGGGGAAAAGGAGAGCAGGATCAGATATGGTGGGGGAGAGTACAAGAGAGAAGCCCAGAGGGCAAAGAGAATAAATGGAAATAAGCAGCCTTGGTGAATGGGAGGTGTGGGGACCCTCTAGAGAGTACCAGGGACCTGGGAGGTGAGACATTCTTAGGACGTGGGTGTGACCTTAGCCAAAATGCCCAAAATTGGGTAAAGGGAATTCATTCGAAGAGTACACCTCCAGTAGATAGACAGAGACTCAAGTGGAGGGATAGGTTTACTAACCCACAGTCAAAATTCCTGACCTAAAATTGTTCCTGTCTAAAAGAACTGCAGGAGCAACAATAGAGAAAAAGACTGAAGGAAAAGAGGCCCAATGACTGGCCCAACTTGGAATTCCTCTCATGGGGAAGTCAACAAGACTAACACTACTTTGCTATGATGTACTTACAGAGAGGAGCCTGGCATGGCTGTCCTCAGAGAGGCCCTACCAGCAGCTGACCGAGACAGAAGCTGATACTTCAATCCAATCATTGGACTGAAGTTGGGGACCCCTATGGTTGAATTGGGGGAAGGATTGAAGTAACTGAAATGGAGAGCGATCTCAGGAAAACCAGGAATCTCAATTGGGAGCTCATAGGAAAACCAGGAATCTCAATTAATCCAGACCCCTGGTTGAGCCACCAACCAGGAGCATACATGGACTGGTCTGAGGCTCCTGGCACATATGTAGCAGAGGTCTACCTGGTTTGGCCTCACTGAGAGGAGATATGCTAGTCTTCAAGAGCATTCATGTTTCAAGGATGAGGGAGGTTTGGTCATGGGGAGAGCCTCCTCTCTGAGGCAAGGTGGAGGAGGAATAGGATGAGGACTTGTGAGATGGGATACTGAGGGGGCAATGACTAGAATGTAAATACATAAAATAATTTAAATAATAAAAAAGTTAGTTTTGTGGATAATATGTTATCATATGTAGTTTTTTTTTCTTTATTGCAGAAATCTCATGCTAGTATCTTCTAGACATAAAAGCTTCTAAGAAGTTGACTGTCAGATGAATTGAGATGTCCTTATGTGTGATTTTTGTGACTTATCTCTTTCTTTTGAGATCTTCTTTTAAGCTTTTAGAGATCGATTATAAAAGCACAGTTGAGTTTAGGTTCATTAAGTATATTTTCTTTACTTTCTGTGTGGTTTATTTAACAAAAATAACATATTATGTAGTTAAATAACTTTTTCAAACTCAACATGCTTTTTTACTAGGATACCATTGAGCTTGACTAATTATAGAATTAATTGTGATTATTCACAGAAGTGACTGTAATTACTTAAGTATACAAACATGGTACACATATAAATCATGTATGCAAATGATATTCATATATATATGAGGCAGATTATAATCATAGATTTGTATTTTCTTCTTTTACCAATTGTTTAACGCATCTTATTTCCTAACTTCTACATCAAGGGATCTGTAAATACCAGGACTTCTAAGTAAAATAATCTGGAACACAATAGCAACATTGAGATAAGGGACACAATTCACAGGAACTAAATTTTTTAAAGATACCACCTAAAAGAGCAGGAGATATCAGACTGACTTACTTTAAAATTTTAGCTGGAAGACTAATGAAAGTCAGGGAAAGGTGTGATGCTTGAAAGTAGGACCTATTAGAGGGAAACAGTGTGAGTTAAAAACAGCAAGAGAGAGAGAGAGAGAGAGAGAGAGAGAGAGAACTGCACAAGTATAGCTTACTCAAACAATCTCCAGGAGTTTATTCTCCATAGAATACAGGCTTCAATAATCATTGTTTGGATTCAGAATATGTATGGATTGTTTTGAAATGTATATGTGCATATGATACTTTTTATCCAGAGCCCTTTTGAGGTATAATATCCAGGCAGGTTTAACTGTCCATCTAGCTGATCTCAGTATTTCTTTCAAGAAGTCAAGCCAGTAATTTATATCTTAAATAACTCACCCCAAACCATGTTTTAATGTGGTTCTAAAGCCTGATGACAAGTAATCCTAGGACATATAGTTACTTAAAGCATTACTGACAAGAAATTAAGGGCAAAGTGCAAACTATTCTAGAAAAAAAATATTTGCTGGGTATGGAAATCTAGAATGAGACTATGAACGTTCCCTACTGACTTCATGCAGCTTGCTTACCACTGATTTCTATGGAGAGGTTTAAAACTTGTGCTTCAGATTATATACATTGGTTCTATGTAATGTGATATTTGAGAATATATTTTAAATTTTAAAAATTTTATTTTCAGGCTTTTTAGAAGCCATTGACTTCAAACAAACACATTAATGAAATTGTGATTTTTTTTAAAGTTCAGAGGAAATGTAAAATATGTAGGTTAATATAACATACATTTAAAAATGAAATATTGTTAATTAAGCAATGAGCTATATAACCTTACACATAGTCATTGCCTAAAATAAATACATCACGTGGGCTTTCAAAATGAAAGAAATAGCTTAGTTTATAAATGATGTTATATTTAGACTTATGTTGGTTTTTTTTTCACTCCAGATTTTATTCCCCTCCCAGTCCATCCTCTGACTGTTGCATATCCCATACCTCCTCCCTGCCTCCCTGTCTTCATGAGGATGTTTCCACCCCTGCTTCACCAGACCTCTAAACTCCCTGGGGCTCCCATAGTCTGATGTTTGTAACTTCAAGTGAAAATCCACATTAGAATAAATAATCACAGGAATAATTTATCCACAGACCCAAAATATATTTTAAAAGGAAGCTTTTTTTAAATCAAAACCTGTTGAGAAAACTGCTAATCTAAATGTAAACAGTGAAGCTAGATTCATATATCTTGCCTTGTACAACTAGCAATTTTTATAAAGATTGAAGATATAACTTGGGATCTGAGTTGTTTAAACTGCTACAGAAAGACACAGGTTAAACAAGTTAAGATTTGAGCATGGGCAAGAGGTTTCTGCAAAGGTCTCTAATATCATAGAAAAAATTTCAATAACTGATAGGTGAGAATACCTGACGTTAAGATGTTTGTGTATAGCAAAAGAAACAATCATTAGAGTAAACAGATAATCTAAGTAATGGGATAAAATTCTTGTTAGCTCTTCCAACTGAGAGTTACTATCTAAAACATAAGGACTCCAAAAATTAAATATCAATTCATCCAATAAATTATTGGAATAATGGAATTAATAAAACTGAGTGAATATATAAATAGCCAATAAATATTTTAAAGAATGGTCAATATGCTTAGCTTTTGGGGTAATGTAAATGGAAACTATTTTGAAATTCCATTTCATTCTAATTACAGTGGCTAACTCCAAAATCAGAAAAGGAAAGAATACAGAGATAGGTAAGTGGGGAGGTGAGAGGATCTGAGCGGAGTTGGGAGAGAGGGAAACTATAATCATGTTATGTTTTATTTTCATTTTGAATAGTAAAAATTGAAAAAAGGAAAAACAAATCAAAACAAATGCTGGGAAGGATGTGATGAAAATACAACTCTTATTCCCTGATGAAAACATAGGGAAACAACTACAGCCCAGCTGTCAATCATTGCAAAAGTCCACAAAAGCTTAAAGTTGAGCAAAAAGCTACTATACCACTTTTGGGTGTAACCTCCAATGTTTCTAATTCCTACTACAGAGATGCTTGTACAACCACTTACACAGGGCTAAGAACTGGGGCCAGCGATGAACAGATAAACAAATGATGCAGCATATATCCAATAATGTTTCATTCAGCTATAAAGAAAATGATGATGGAATGAAATTTTTGGGAAATGAATGGAACCCAAAAGCGTGATGTCAAAAAATATAAACCAGACTGAGACAAAATAACATATGTACTGCAGAATTATGTATTTCTTCAGTTGAGTGTGTGGGTATAAAAAAGATTTCAAGGAAGGGACACAATGAAGCAAACAAATTTAAAGACCCAGACCCTGCTCTCTACCATGCTGGAATTATGGTAATAGAAAAATTAGATTAAGAAAAACAGGAGATAAACTACTATGCTTGCAAATAAATGGTACAGAAGGGGGAAAAAGCTATACTCTATGTAAAAGTTTACGAGTGTCGAGTTTTCAGTACCAAGAAAATTCATCTCAGCTTCAAGTCATGTCATCAAAAAAGGATTTTGTTAAAAAATGATGCTTTTAAGCCATGAGAAAGTATTGGTTTTGGTGAGGGGTAAGACAGGCAGAGGAGGCGAGAACACACTATAAGAAGGCACATAGCATATAATAAGGAAAATAAATGAAAACCAATAAAAATATTTAAAAAATGAGATTCTAAGGTTGTTGCACAATACTACAGTTATCATTTTATTAAAATCTCACCCATATTCATTCAATACATAATTATTTCATATTTACTCTGAGTTAAATATTCAATCCACTATCTAGAAAGTATTCCATGAAGACAGTCAAAATTCACAGTAGATCTTTTATTTTTTTCACTCGTATATAATTTCCTTCTACTTTTGCACTAATATCTTATTTGGAACTCTGATTACTTTATCCTGAACATTCAGTCATATTGTTCTGTCTGTTAAATACTGGTCCTGTTGCTGTTAACCGTTATATGAGTTGCATTCTCTTTAGGTATAATCTGAAATACTTGGGTTTCAACACTGCTGTGTTTGTTACTAAGGAGCATAATAAGGTCAGAACCCTGGTATGTGAGATGCTGCATCAAATATCCTTGCAATTGATGTTTAAAACATTTTCTGCAATCCAGGACAGGAGATTTGGGAACAAAGATCTCTTTAGTTACTTGTTATTCTTGTCACTGTTTTATCAGCATCTGTCAGGAAGGGACACATGCTGTCTCTGTTTTGTATAACATGACCATCCTGGTTATCTAGCAAAGATTCAGCAATTCCCACAAGCAAGTACTTAACATTGATGGTAATCCTAGCACTGAGACCTGCTCATCAACCTTTCATGAATTACAAATATTTCAAGTTGGATTCATTTTATTTTTAATGTTTTTCGAATGCCTGGAGAATGCCCAGCATGGTAGAAAACTCCCTGGAGTAGCAGGTGCTTTTCTTGCAGTTCTGAGTAATCAAATACATGCATTCACCCTTGAGTGACTGTGATAACCATGATATTTCTGAGAAATTATTGTAGCTCTTCATATGCCTTAGCTGCTATTCACACCACAGATTACCATACATATTCACCTTTTAAAACAACAAACATTTCAAGTTAAAACCTTATTGAGTCAGATATATTTTAAACTGTTTCCCTTGTTTGTTTATTTAATCTCATCTTAACATTCCAAACAAATGCTTGGTAAAGTTTGTTTCCGTGAAGTTCACATATGTCTAAATAATAATGAGCAGTTTTACTTGTGACTAGGCTTAGGGGACATCTGAAGATTAGCGACATGGTCAATTTAATTGACCTCTTGAGAGTATTCTTCAGAGCATGTATTAGTATAAACCCAGACAAATACAGAAAAGGAAGAGACAAGGAGGATAGTGAAAAATGGACTGATCTGCATCAGGAAACTCAGCTCTCAATTCCTATCAGTAGGGTTTACTCATGTCTAATTTCATGTATTTAAAACACAGAAGAAATACTAAAGAGATGACTCAGTGGTTCAGAGAACTTACTGTTCTTCCAGAGGACACAAGTTTGATCTTGAGCACCTAGCTCACAAATATCTGTAACCATAGCCCCAAGGCATCTTCTGGCATCTCCACAGATGACATACATGCAGACAAAACAAAATAAATCCAAAGAATGGAATCTATTCTTCTTACTTTAATTATCATATTTTTAAAGAATTAACATTAGAATATGAAAGCAATAATAAACAGTTAAATGTCATGTAACTAGATGAATTTATTACTGTGAATTATAAAGCATCACTCAAGACACTAGGAGAGGTACAAAGTCCACATGCAAATTTTAGTTCTTAATCTAAAATTCTCAAGTTGAGAAAAACATTTTCAAACACATCTCAATATATTGGGTATAAGATTATGTTTATAATTTGAAGTTTTATGACTGTTGCTGTCTTTAGTTCCTTTCTTAAGAGAAATTCATTAACTTACCCTCTATGTGCTTATGATTAGAACAGTCATTCAGTCAGGATGGCTTTCTCCTTAGTTTCCAGAGGTATGTCAGGATGAGTCCAAGTTAATGATGGTCCACTTGATCATGTGTGGTGGGATTGGTCAGACCTAATCCTGTGGTACAGATCTAAGGAGAGAAAGAGAGAATGTGTGTGGGGGTGAATGGAGAGAGTTAGATGATAGATTGATGGATGATAGACAGATGATAGATAATAGATAATAGATAGATAGATAGATAGATAGATAGATAGACAGACAGACAGATAAGCATTGTTAACTCCTGGGCTCTTAAACAAAGAGATTAGACCTTTGAATTTTGGCCACAGGATAGCTTAATAAGAGAACAAAAGCAACTCTCGGTCAAGGATGTGGCTTCATCAGAAGAGTACTCAGCAAGCATGCAAAAGAGCCCTGGATTTGAGCCTAGAGCTACACAAACTGGGCATGGTCAACTAGTTTGTGAATTTGGGAGGTAGGAGCAGAAGTATCAGAAGTTCAAGGCCATCTACAGCTTGATAGAGTTTGAAGTCAGTCTGGGATATGAGACCCTTTCTGAAAAAACAAAATATTGAAAACACTTCAACATTTGCACTTATATTAACATTTTTTTCTGTTCTTTGTAGGTGAAATCATTCAATGTTATAATTCTGTTGTCTTTTAGTGAAATTTAGCATGAATTGTCTGATTTTTTTGGGCCTATGGATTTTAAAGAACCACTTGTAAGATTTTGAATATACCCAATTCCCTGTGGCAAAATGACCACAGCTTTTAAAATGATCATCGCTTCAACTGCTTTGGATCCTGAGTGAAAACAGTAAAAATACAATCTGTTGTCAGTGTGAACAGGATGCTAATTTTTCCGTTATAAATCACATGTAACTTTGACTTTGCAATCATAGCTTAATCAACTTTAACTTGATTTAATGGATACATTATGGACTGCTTGTGATCCCTGAAAAAGTACGTTGAGGTTCTAAGGTCTAAGTCCTTTGGAATATGACCTTGTTTGGAAATAGGGCAATAAGAGAGTAATCAGCCATTATTTATGTAGATTAGTTCATACTGGAGTTGAAAGGGCACTAATATGATATGACTAGTGTCCTCATAGGAAGAGGAGATGTGGGCAGATACACAGGAAACAAACCTCATTTGACAGGCATATTGATCTGTTGCATGTGCCAGCCAAGGAGCTTCAAATCTCTCCCCTCAAAACCGTACAAAAACAAACAAACAAAAAAACAGCAAGAAGCCAGAAAGACAAAGAGGCATAGGAGAATTACAATGCCATCACAAAACATAGTGCTATTTGTACTGTGGTGATATTGTCTTATTCTGTCTTCTTTTGTGTAGGTCAGGGAAGGGGGCAACTTCAGTAACTCAGTTCTTTGCTTCCATGATGGAGGCCTCAGAAGGGAATTAATGTTATCTATCTCAGTGGCAAGTACATTTTTCTGCTAAGTCTCTTCACAGGTCTTAGAATTATTTTGAAATGTTCCATTTAATTTCTCTATATTAATATGACACAATGATCAGACACAACTAAACAGGAATCCTTGTTTTTGTAGGCAGGTCTGTTTTGCATTAGGTTTTTAGGAAGCAGAGTGTCCTTCCCTGCATCTCAACTGAGTAGAATTCACCTGTGACCAGAACCTAAGGACCTTTTGGTGCTCCTCCAAGACTGTAATGAGCTGGGCCATGCACTGAGCCTAGAAGACATCATTGACACCAATTATATCTTCCTTAAACTCAGAAAATGGTGTTTCTCTGCATAAGACTGGAACCATCAACACAGAGTGCCTATTAACATGATTCACTGGATGGAAGCCAACCACTTAGAATTTGGCAGCACAATGCTGGTTTCTACTTCCTTCTGGAATTTCCATTGAGATTAATTAATTTGGGGTCATTTTATAAAACCCCTGTTTCCAAGGTGAAGGAAAGAGAATTTCTCATCAAATGATTCAGATGTACTGTAACCTAAACAGATTTCTTAGTCTCCTCTTGGTAGAAGGGTGGCTGAGGAAGTGGAAGATTTTTCACCCACAGAAGTGTCATGGCTCTTGCTTAGTATTTTAAAAGTTATGTATAAAATGATTTGAGATTTTTCTTAACAGTGTCAAGGAACAGTATGAGACAAAAAAGTTGAAGATTTTAAAAATGATCTGATCCATGCTTCATAAGGTAGCTACCTTTCTTTTTTTAAAAAAATTCTTTTATTTTTATTTTAATTTTTCCTACTTTATTTACATTTCAAATGTTTCCCCCTTTCGAGATCTCCCTTTGGAACCTCCCCATTTCCTCCCATCTCCCCCTGCCACTATGGGGGTATTCTCCCACCCACCCAGGTAACTACCTTTCAAAATACTGTTCTTGTCACCTGTTGTAACAAGAATGTAAGACTTTCTTAAAGGACATAATGATATTATACTTATACTGTTTTGGATTTTGGTTCTGGGAAACAACTGATGTGTCACATTTCCATGTTACAATGTATTTAATAGTGAATATTGTATTACTTATACTCAGAAATGTTAGGTAGACTAACATTTGCATTAGCTGTAATAACATGCATTGGCAATTCATTTAATATGTAATGTTACCCATATTTTCTATAGATATCCTGAAGCCTGAAGAAGAAGTTTAGTTTTATACCTAGATATTGAATTTTGTCAAATACTTTTTAAAATAAATTGATAAGATTATGCATTTTCTTTCTTAGATCACTCATGACTTCCAGTGAGTTGATTTTTTAAATGTATTCTTCTCACATATATTACACCTCAACAGCAGTTTCCTCTCCTTCTTCTCCTCCCAGTCCCCCATCTTTCACTATCTACTCTTTCCCCCATATTTACTCTTTCAATCAAAATTATAGTGAGATTCTCTTCTGTAAGATTAGACAAGTTTGTTCTACAATCTATGTAGAAGGAAAATAAAATAATGACTGAAGCAATTAAAAATAAACAAGGAGTTCAGGAAAATATTAGCTTCATTAAATAATAAAGAATAGGAAATTGGATATTTGCCTATGATCCACACAGTACACCCAGCACACACACACACACACACACACACACACACACATAAGCACACACACACACAGGCACACACACACACACACACACACACACACACACACACACAAACGCACATGTACCTGTACATATGCATCAGGGTCACACACCTGTATTTATGCCCATTCACAAAAATAAATGTACCATGTAGACAAAATATCCATCACTAAAATGACTTCATTGGTTTCTTTAAGTTGACTATAGCTATAGATCACATGAACTATTCAGGTTAAAGAGCATAAAGAGAAACAGAGTGGTTTCTTGAAAAGGGTATGTATATCTGTGTTTCTGGAATCAGATGAATTCAGTGCTATCCTGGTTGACACAGTCTCCAGAGCTATGGTTTTAACATAAATGAAGACAAAGATTTCCACAACTGAAGTTTACTAGTTGATGAAGCCTCAGCCATGAATTTCAAATTAATTACATAGTGATAAATTGTGTCAACATAAACAGAAAATACAATGATTTTAAAGATAAACAGGCAATAGTTTTGTATTTAATGTTAACCAAGCAATGTAGCACAGTGATGTTCACAACTGATCTACCTTATGTAGGCCCAGGAACTTTACTGAAATGGAGGATAATGGTATTTTTGTATTTGCATGGTTATTTACTTTTCATTCCCTTGATTGCTAATTACCTAGAATAATCTCACAGTGCAACAACAATAACTAACAAAACAACAATAATATAGTAGTTTATACTTCTTTCCTCAAAATGGTTCATAGATGTATATAGATAATACCACTCTCTAAATTTCTAATCTCATCATTTATATTTATATGACTTTGTAGCCTGAGCTAGAAGGATTGAAGAAGTGACATTATTTTTGCCAACACCCTAGGAATGTCTACTTTATAGCCTTTCTCTTTTTATCTTCACTTTCTTTACTCATTTTTCATGTAAAATCTCATTCTTCCTTGTATAACAAACTCTATGTAACACATTTGTCTCTGACATTCTTTAGAACTTGTTCTCATTCTTTCAAACTTTGAAATGGTGTCTACTCAAGCTAGACCTGCAAAATACAGCCATTGACCTTCACCAATGTATTTGATGTGCTAACAAGGGAACTAGTATAAAATTGTTGGCTTTCAAGACAAGATTCCATGATTAGGAAAGCAGGTATAAGCCATAGAGGGGCATGAACATAGGTTTGCATATACTTAAGATTAAAGATAAAATAAAGAGAGGGACACTGAACATCTAAATTCTTATTCAATCTCTAGCTGAAGTTGACTTTCAAAGTGGAATAATAGAAGGAACATTCCACAAAACAACAACAAAAAAATCTGTATTATCCTAGAAAAAGGTAATGTAAAATTCTACTTATTTTGGAGGATTTGTCAATAGTATCTTATTTCAGAATTCCTGTAATATCTCAAGGAAAACAAATATTCAGAAGTAAAAGGGTTCCTATTTGTTTCTGTCTCTGTCTCTATTTTAAACTATTTGTTTTTAATTTTTAAAATATTTATCTTTAATCTTTTTTTTATAGTCCAGTCATTATTCTTCTCCCAGTCTGCCCTCAGACAGTTCCCCATCCCATTCCTCCTCTCCCTTGTCTCCAAGAGGATGTCTTTACCCTCCTCCCTACCTCTCATAATTACACACTCACATACATCAATCAATAAAGAAATTGCCCTTGGTCATACTTGCTTTTAGATCTCAGGATAGCCCATAGTCAATTGCCAACATAGCAATAATTTTAATGATAGTAAATTAAAAGTTTAAAAGTCAGGGATTTTCATGCTAGTCCATGGTCCTATATTTTAGAATTACCTCAATCCCCAAAGTGTTAGAAACCAGCAAGACTCAGGTATCCCTCACCACTAAGGCATAAAATACACCAAAATCAAACAAAGCACATTGTGCTTCTAAGTTACTTTGTCAGTTTGTTGTTGAACCCACATTTCAGAAACACCCAGTCTTTTATAATGGGTGAAAATTTGAAACAGGCAGTCAGATCATTCATTTTGAGATCTGTTGCTGTTACTTACTTTAAAAAAATCCACTGAAAGTTGGGTTGGGGAAATGGTTTAGTGTGTAAAGTTCTTGTCCTGTGAGTTGAAAGACCTGATATACAAGCCTCAGAGAACATGTAAAGCCCATACTATCACATGTATTACCCATCTTTCCAATGTGAGAAGAATGGCAAGAAAGAATTCCTAGAAGCTCTCTGGCCAGTTAGTTTCACATACACAGTAGGTAACAAAGGTCCTGGCTCAGAAAAGGTAGAAGGTCAATGTTGGCTTCTGAATTCTATGTGTACATTGTGGCATGCAGACTCACACATGTATGCATACATTAACATTGACTATCATTAAATACATTGGTTGCTTTCTGATAAATCATGGGTAAGGAAATAAATAAATACTGAGAGGTTTCATGTAGAAAAGGATCCCTACTGTTTCTGTAAGCTTCAATGACTTTTTTGTTAATACATTTTATCAGTCGCAAGTCTAAATCAAACCCTAATTTAGCAAAAATGTTATTAAGGGCAAGAGAGTCAGATGTCTCTTCCTGCACCGTTTGCATTGAACAGAAGCCTCTAGAGGAATCTTTACCTCTCAATTTCTGGGTAGGTTCCATCTCCAGATTGCTTTCATCTTTCTGACCATTACACATAGAAACAAAGACAGGTTCAAAGATGATATTTGATCCTAATAACTTGTTAATAAGAACACGCCAATAGAGAAATAATCTTCTACCCTTCCTGACAGTCCCTTCTAATCAAGAAGCAGAGCTATATACACATGTTTCTCAGCTAGGAATATCCCAAACTAGGCCTCGGATTTGTAAATGCAATCAGTTTAGCATTTTGGTCATACTTAACAAGAACAGTGATCGTGGTAAAGAATGAGCACACAAAATGTTTTATTAATGTCTGCTTCTGATGTGATGCATATGCCAGATGAAACATGGCCAAATTACTTACAGAGCAATGATTTTCCAGAAGCATCATAAAGCAGATGAAAATGTGATTCCAAGGTGAATGATCTCACCTAGGTGATGTTCATAGGTCTTAACATAATGTACTGCTTACACAAAAACTTCAGCAAAATAACTCTTAGCAAGTTTAATTAATTTTTTCTTTCAAATGTATTTATTGACACACACACACACACACACACACACACATACACACACACAAAATCAGTTTTAAATGGTATAATTACCATGGGATTTCTCATAATCACAATATTGAACAAATATTGCCATTTCCTATTATATTTTCTTTTAAAATTTATTTCAGTATAATATTTTATTAGTTACTTGAGAGTTTAATGCAAGGTGTTTTGATCATATTCACCTACCTATTCTTCCTAACTTCTGTCAGATCTACTCCTCTTCTTCTAATAATACTCTAAATTCATGAATGCCTGTATTTCCTGGGTAGGGTGTGGTGTCGTTTACTGAAGAACTGTTAACCTGTGAGGAGGCACACCCTTAGAGAAAACTGACTCTGCCCTTGAAGTCATTAACTGTCAATAGACCTTTAAGTGGAGATGAGCATTTGTTTAATCCCTCCCTTTCCATACTAGAATTCTGGCAGGCTTGATCTTATTCAGGTTTTCTGTAGACAACCTCAGTTGCTGTAAGTTCATGTTTATAGTAGTCTTGTCATTTCTAGATAAGCATTAAGTCTATTCCTCCCTGACCCTGGTCCATAAGCTTAGAGTTGTCCCCTTTTGTTTTTGTTTGTTTACTTGTTTGTTTGTTTAAGTCAGGATTTCCCCATATAACCTTGGCTGGTCTGGATTCACATATGTAGAACATGCTGGTCTCAAACTCACAGAGATCTTCCTGCATCTGACTCAAATGTACAGAAATTAATGACAAGTGCTACCATGTCCAGAAAGCTGTGAGGTTTATAAAAATAATATGTTTTTGAGAAATTTGTACATGTATACAAGTTTTCTTGTACCATGTACATGTATCAATGCTTGCCCATTGTTCTTACTCTTTGAACCCTAGTAAGAGCCCAACTTATTTCTTTTTCAATCAATTTGCCAACCTCTTATGTTTTCTCAAAGTGCAACCATGCAATATGTACCCTTTTTATTTTTTGCTTATGGGTAGTTTAAAACTAAAACAGTTTTGTAGGGCTGTGAGTAGCCAGGATATTCTGAGAGGTAGATTAGCAGGCAGGTGACCTTCACTTTGATCTCCTTCATGAAACTACTTTTCTAGAGTATTTTTGGATTTCTAGCAAACTCAGAGAAGGTACAGGTATTTAACCCCCCTGTTTCCTATGTATGATTTTTCTCCTTCACTGTCAGCATTCCACACCACGGTCTCTTAACACCCATAATTACCTGAGTTAGCTGTTTGTTCAAGGATCCACTCTTGGTGTTCTACATTCTGTATGTTTGGACAGCTTTATAATGAGACTTATCCTCCATAAGAGGCATAGATCATAGTTTTAGCCCTATATTTGGTTCTTTCACAGGTCTTTCCTTAATTTCTCTTAACTACTAATATTTATTGGTTTTTTTTTCATTTTTCTATAAAATTACATTTTCAGAATATTATGTAGTTGGAAGCACACAAAATGCAATTTTAATGTTAGTGTCCTTCATTTGACAACATAGACTTATTTCCTTCATATTTTTCATATTTGATATCTTGCTTATTTTTAACTTGAATAACATATCATTGTATGGCTGCATTATGATTTTAAGTCCAATACATTACTAAAGAGAATCTTGATTGAATCAGTTTGGCTGGTTCTAAGTAAAGCTACTGTGAATACATATAGATATTGATACAGATCTAAATTTTAAACCCTTTGTGCGAAAATCAAGATAGTTGGAAGTTAGAAAGCAGGAGATAGGGAAAGGTGGAGAAAAAATAAGAAAGATTGCAATGAGAAAGTGAAAGGATGGAAAATATTGAAATAAAGAAGAAATAACAAGAAAAGTGGTTGAGAGAGAGCAGGACAGAGAGGAGGGATGAGAGGAGGGAGGAACAGAAAATACAGAGAAATGTGTTCAAAGATATCATACATGAAGACACGAATTCAGTGCAAAAGACATAGTAATGCATTGTTCGTCAGCTACAAAACAAATATCCTGGTCATGATTAGGAATGACTTGATCTGGGTAAACAGATAGTGAGACACAGAGTCTGAACATTTTCCATGAAATGATTTGGATGTAACCAATGGCTACACAGCCACTCTGTAGATTTTCAAACAATATGGCCACAGTAGGAAATCCAATTTTCTTTAATATTTCTATCTAAAGAGTCTGCAATTAAATATACAAGCAGAGTTGGGCAGTGGTGATGCACGCCTTTAATCCCAGCACTTGGGAGGCAGAGGCAGGCGGATTTCTGAGTTCGAGGCCAGCCTGGTCTACAGAGTGAGTTCCAGGACAGCCAGGGCTACACAAAGAAACCCTGTCTCGAAAAACCAAAAAAAAAAAAAAAAAATTAATTAATAAACAAGCAGTATTTGCTTGTTCTATTTCACTTTCTCCTCTTTCATTTTCTTATATTTCTAATGTTGATTCTCTGAGGAAATTTGAATAGGAATGATAAAAATGTATGGAGTAGTGGCATTTTTCCAAACTATGGGCCAGTTAATAGTGTATTATGTAGAGTTTAATTTTCTGTTCTTTTGGATAGGAGCAGTGTAGGATCACTTAATTGTGGACATTTTTCTTCATATCTAAGAAATAGGTTAGTAACATTCTTTGTTAAACACTATTTATAATTATCTTAATTCTGATTTTCTTGTCAACTGTTAGGATTGGTTAATTTTATCTGACAGCTCTTGACATATATTTTGTAGCACATATTAAGATTAAACTTGTAAATCACACATGCAAGAATAAATTATTTATTTGTTGTGTATTTTGAGGGAACGAACACAACCCTTTTGAAACACCTGTAATTTTTTTGAGTATGGAAATTCCCTTTCTCATCTAACATACTGTCTATAATTTATTAAAATTATGTTTTGTATAATCACATGAGTATACAAGAAAGCATTAAAAGAGACTTATTTACAGAAAGAAGAAAATATTACATTTAAAGAAAAATGATTGAAGGCTGAATTAATACCAATCTTACACTTGCATAATGCTAGTACTTAAGGGAAATATCCTGTGTTATAATCCATAATCTAAGATGTTTCCATATGAATAATAATGATGTATTTATACATTCATGTGGAAGTTCACTTTACATCTCTACTTTCTCGGATCAATCAAAGAAGATGATTGATCCGAGACCCAGAAGTCCTCTGCTGTACATGTGTTGGGGGCCTCATATCAGCTGATATTTGCTGCCTAGTTGGTGGTCCATGTGTTGGGGCCTCATATCAGCTGATGATCAGTGTTTGAGAGATATCATGGGTCAAGATTAAGTGAGTCTGCTGGTCCTCCTACAGGACCATCTTCCTCCTCAGCTTCTTTCAGCCTTTCCCTAATTCAACCACAGTTTCTGTCTATTAGTTAGGTGCAAATATCTGCATCTGACTCTTTCAGCTGCTTGTTGGGTCTTCCGGAGTGCAGTGCTGGTTCATAGCCTCAGTAATAGTGTCAGGCCTTGGGACCTCCCCTTGAGCTAAATCCCTCTTTGGGCCTGTTGCTGGACCTTCTTTTCTGCAGGCTTCTCTCCATTTCCATTCCTGTAGTTCTTTCAGACATGCACAATTATGGGTCATAGTTTTGACTCTGGGATAGCAACCCCTTCCTTCATTTGATGCCTTGTCTTCTGGCTGGGGGTGGGCTATATAAGTTCCCTCTCCCTCTTGTCGGGCATATCATCTAAAATCTCTCCCTTTGAGTCCTGAGAGTCTCTCACCTCCCAGGTCTCTGGTGCATTCTGAAGGGTCCCCCCAACATCCTACCTCCTGAGGTTGTCTGTTTCTGTTCTTTCTGCTGGCCCTCAGGGCCTCAGTCCTTTTTCCTCACCCATTACCACATCAGGTTTCTATCTTTTTCCAAACCCCATCTTCTTTCCCTCTCAGGTCCCTTACTCCCTCCCCACTTGTGATTGCTTTTTCTCCCTCTCAAGTGGGACTGAGGTGTCCTCACTTGGGCCCTTCAGCCTGTTGACCTTTTAGAGTTTTGTGGACTGTATCTTGGGTATTCTGTACTTTTATTGTTTATTTATTTATTTATTTAGGCTTATATTCACTTATTAGTGAGTCCATACCATGCATGTCCTTTTGAGTCTGAGTTACCTCACTCAGGATGATGTTTTCTAGTTCCGTACATTTGCCTGCAAAACTCAGAATGTTCTTGTTCTTAATAGCTGAGTAGTATTCCATTGTGTAAATGAACTACATTTTCTGTACCTATTCTTCTGTCCTGGGACATCTGGGTTGTTTCCAGCTTTTGACTATCACAAATAAGACCTCTATTAACATAGTGGAACACATGCTGCTGTGGCATGGTGGGGCAATTTCTGGGTATATTCCCAAGAGTGGTATTGATGGGTCCTCAGGTAGATTTATTTCCAATTTTCTGAGGAACCTCCAGATTGATTGCCACAGTGGTTGTATCAGCTTACAATCCTATCAGCAATGGAGGAGTGTTCCCCTTTCTCTGTGTCCTCGCCAACATGTGCTATCACCCAAAGTTTTGATTTTTGCCATTCTGATTGGTGTAAGGTGTAATTTCAGGGTCATTTTGATTTGCATTTCCCTGATAACTAACGACTTTGAATATTTCTTTAGGTGCTTATCAGCTATTTGAGATTCCTTTGCTGTGAATTCTCGGTTTAGTTCTATACCCCAGTTTTTTATTGGGTTGTTTGATTTTGGTGGTTAGCTTTTTGAGTTATTTATATATTTTAGATATTAGCCCTCTATTGGATGTGGGATTAGTGAAGATTTTTTCCCAATCTGTAGGGTGCTGATTTGTCTTATTGAATATGTCCTTTGCCTTACAGAAGCTTTCCCAATTCATGATGTCCCCTTTATCAATTCTTGATCTTAAAGCATGAGCCATTGGAATTCTGTTTAGGAAATTTCCTCTGCACCAATAAGTTGAAGGCTCTTTCCCACTTTTTCTTCTATTAGATTCAGTGTATCTGGTTTTATGTTGAGATCCGTGACCCACTTGGACTTGAGGTTTGTACTAGGTGAAAAATATGGGTCTATTTTCATTTTTCTACATACACACAGCCAGTTAGACCGGCAGCATTTATTGGAGATTCTTTCTGTTTTCATTGTGTATTTTTGGCGTCTTTGTCAAAGATCAAGTGCCTGTAAGTATGTGGTTTTAATTCTGGGTCTTCAATTTTATTCCATTGGTCAATATGTCTGTCCCTATACCAATACCATGCAGCTTTTATCACTATTGCTCTGTAGTAAATCTTGAGGTTAGGGATGCTGATTTCCCCAGCTTTTCTTTCATTGTTAAGAATTGTTTTCGATATTCTGGGTTTTTTGCCTTTCCAGATGAACTTGAGAATTGTTCTTTCCATGTCTCAAAGAATTGTATTAGAATTTTGATCAGGATTGCATTGAATCTGTAGATTTTCTTTGGTAGGATAGCCATTTTTACTATATTAATTTTGCCAATCCATGAACATGGGAAACCTCTCCATTTTCTGAGATCTTCTTCAATTTCTTTCTTGAGAGACTTGAAGTTTTTGTCATACAGGTCTTTCACTTATTTGGTTAGAGTTACCTCAAGCTATTTTATATTATTTGTGGCGATTGTGAAGGGAGATGTTTTCCTAATTTCTTTCTCAGCCTGTTATCATTTGTATAATGGAAGGCTACTGATTTATTTGAGTTAATTTTATATCAGGACACTTTGTTGAAGTTGTTTATTAGCTGGAGAAGTTCTGTGGTAGAATTTTGGGGGTCGCTTATGTATACTATCATATCATCTTCAAATGGTGATAGCTTTATTTCTTCTTTGCCAATTTGTACTTCCTTGATGTCTTTTTGTTGCCTTATTGTTCTAGCTAGCACTTCGAGTAGCACATTGAATAGATATGGGAGAGTGTGCATCCTTGTCTTTTCTTGTTTTAATTTTAATGGGATTGCTTCAAGTATGTCTCTATTTAATTTTATAGTTTCTGTTGGTTTGCAGTAAATTGCTTTTATTATGGTTAGGTATGGACTTTGAATTCCTGATCTCTCCAATATTATTAACATGAAAGGGTATTGTATTTGTTAAATGCTATTTATGCATCTAAGGAGATGATCATGTGATTTTTTTTCTTTGAGTTTGTTTATATAGTGAATTACATTAACAGATTTTTGTATATTGAACCAAACTTGTGTCCCTGGGATGAAGTCTCCTTGATCATGATGAATGATGGTTTTGATGTGTTCTTGGATTCAGTTTGCAAGAATTTTTTTGAGTATTTTTGCATCAATATTCATAAGCAAGATTTGTCTGAAGTTCTCTTTTAGTTGTGTCCTTGTGTGGTTTAGAGTAATTGTGGCTTCATAGAAGGAGTTAGGTAGTGTTCCTTCTGTTTCTATTTTATGGAATATTTTGAGAAATATTGGTAACAGGTCTTCTTTGAAGGTCTGGTAGAATTCTGCACTAAATCTATCTGGCCCTGGGCTTTTTTTGGTTGGGAGGTTTTTAATGACTTCTTCTAATTCCTTGCATGAAATGGGCTTGTTTAGATAGTTTACCCACTCTTGATTTAACTTTGCTATGTGGTATGTATCTAGCAAACCATTCATTTCATCTAGATTTTCCAGTTTTGTTTAGTATAGGCTTTTATAGTAGGATCTGATGAATTTTTATTTTAATTTCTTCTGTTTCTATTGTTATGTCTCCCTTTTCATTTCTGATTTTGTTAATTTGGATTCTGCCTCTGGACCCTGTAGTTAGTTTGGCTAGGGATTTATCTATCTTGTTGATTCTCTCAAAGAACCAGCTTTTGGTTTTGTTGATTCTTTGTATTGTTTCTTTGTTTCTATCTGGTTGATTTGTCCCTGAGTTTGACTATGTCTTGCCTTCTACTCCTCTTGGGTGAGTTTGCTTCTTTTTGTTCTAGAGCTCTCAGGTGTGTTAAGTTGTTAGTTTAAGATCTCTCCAGGGCACTTAATGTTATGAATTTTCCCCTTAGCACTGCTTTCAATGTGTCCCATAAGTTTGGGCATGATGTGCCAACATTTTCATTAAATTCCAGAAAGTCTTTAATTTCTTTCTTTATCTCTTCCATTGTTCAGTTTCCATGTGTATGTGGTCTTTCTCTTGTTTTTGCTGTTATTGAAGACCAGCCTTCAGCCATAGTAATCTGATTAGGATGCATGGGATTATTTCAATCTTCTTGTTTATGAAGGTTGTTTTGTGACCAATTATATGGTTGATTTTGGAGGAGGGACCATCAGGTGCTGAGGAGAATGCATATTCTTTATTTTTAGGGTGAAATGTTCTGTGGATATCTGTTAAATCCATTTGTTTCATAACATCTCTTTCACTGTGTCTGTTTAGTTTCTCTTTCAATGATCTATTCATTGGTGAGAGTGGGGTGTTGAAGTCTCCTACTATTATTGTGTAGAATTCAATGTGTGTTTTGAGCTTTAGTAATGTTTCTTTTATGAATGTGGGTGCTCTTGCATTTGGGGCATAGATGTTCAGAATTGAGACTTTGCTGGATTGTCCCCTTGTGTCCTTCCTCATCACGCTTGATAACTTTTGATTGAATGTCTATTTTATTGGATAGGAGGAATTTGGTTTTGTCCTGGAATATTTTTGTTTCTCCATCTATGTTGATTGAGAGTTTTGCAGGGTATAGTATCCTGGGCTGGTATTTGTGTTCTCTTAGAGTCTGCATGACCTATGACCAGACTCTTCTGGCTTTCATAGTCTCTGTTGAGAAGTCTGGTGTAATTCTAATAGGTCTACCTTTGTATGCTACTTGGCCCTTTCAATTTTAATATTCTTTCTTTGTTCTGTGCATTTAGTGTTTTGATTATTATGTGACAAGAGGATTTTCTTTTCTAGTCCCATTTATTTGGTATTCCATAGACTTCTTGTACCTTTATGGCCATCTCTTTCTTTAGGTTGGCAAAGTTTTCATCTATGATTTTGTTGAAGACATTTTCAGGTCCTTTGAGTTGGGATTCTTCATTCTCCTTTATTCTGGTTAATCTTCTATTCGGTCTTTTCATTGTGTCCTTAATTTCCTGGATGCTTTGGATGAGTTTTTAAGTTTTGAATTTTCTTTGACAGTTGTGCCGATCTCTTCTACGGTATCTTCTACACCTGAGATTCTCTCTTTTGTCACTTGTATTCTGTTGGTGATACTTACATCTGTAATTCCTGACTTCTTTCCTAGGTTTTCCATTTCCAGGTTTGCTTCTATTTGTGTTTTCTTTATTGTTTCTACTTCCACTTTTAGGTCTTGGATCATTTTATTCAACTCCTTCACCTGATTACCTGTGTTTTCCTGTATTTCTTTCAATGAGTTATTGATATCCTCCTTAAAGGACTCTATTATCTTCATGAGATAGGATTTTAGGGCAGATTCATGATTTTCAGGTGTGTTGGTGTATTCACAGCTTGCTGTGGTAGGAGAACTGGGGTTCTGATGATGCCCACGTGTATTGGCTTCTGTTGCCTATGGTCTAGAGCTTGCCTCTCCCCGTCTTGATATCCTTGGTGTTTGTTGGTCTGGGTGACTGCCTCTTTTGTCCCGGGGTTGCTTCAGGTCTCCTGGTTGGCTTGTGGCCCTGGCTGTAGCAGACAACCTGTGGGGCCTTCCAACTGGGGCGAAGGGCACTCTTCAGAGGGGCAGAGAAGTTGCTGATCTGTTGCCCTGGCTTCAATTTCCTGGGAGGCCTTCAGATTGTTGGGTCTTCAGTGCAGCAGTCGAGCTGTTGTCCTGTGTGAAGATATTCTCCAGGGGTGCCCACTGCTCTGAGTGCATCAGATCCTCAGCTGCTCTGAGTGAAACAGATCCTCTAGGATGGGTCAAGATATGGTGTCTTCATGGGAGCAGACCAGCTAGGAGTCTGCCCAGCAGAAAGGACCAAGCAGACGGGCACAATTGGTCTTTTAAATATCACACATGCTCTCTGATTTCTGAGATCCAGATTTAGATCAAGGGAATAGCTCGTTTTTTGGGGGGGGGGTATTTTCTTTATTTACATTTCAAATGTTATCCCCTTTCCTGGTCCCCCCCTGAAACTCCTATCCCATTCCCCCTCTCCCTGCTTCTATAAGAGTGTTCCCCCAGCCACCCACTCACTCTGGCCTCCCCATCTTTGAATTCCCTTACACTGGGGCATCTATGGGTCTTCATGGGACCAAGGGCCTATCCTCCTATTGATGCCTACAAAGAGAACCTCTGCTACATATGCAGTTGGAGCATGATTCCCTCCATGTGTACTCCTTGGTTGGTGGATTAGTCCCTGGGAGCTCTGTGGGGTCTGGTTGTTTGATATTGTTGCTCTTCCTATGGGATAGCAAACCCCTTCAGCTCCTTCAGTCCAGAAGTCCTCCATTCTGGACCCCATGCTCAGTACAGTGGTTGACTGTAAGCATCTGCCTCTGTATTTGTCAGGCTCGATCTAATCATCACCATCTATTGTCGGGAGCCAGGCCCCAACACCCTCCCTGGGAATCTGCCTGGGCCTCCACACTGTCTTTGAGAATCTGAACACTCTTCCTGGGAAATCTTCCGGGGCCTCCACACTGTCCTTGGGAATCTGAGACTTTCTGAGAGCCAGCTGTGTTTGTACAAGATAAGCTAGAGACATCGGAGTCAGGCCCTTCATGCCTTCCCTGAAAATCTGAGAACTAGCTGTGTTTCTGTAAGGTAAGCCATCCTTCCTACCTCCAGGAGATAGACTGACCATAAAACAATTGACA